>JAGSMS010000031.1:1200000-2400000 GCA_029286595.1 Bhutanitis thaidina
ATGAATAATTTAATTATTCATTTACCTCGAAAATTAATCAACACTTTTTGGCTCATTTTAAATATAAATTAAACGACAAACTCTTTTAATATTGATCTGTAAAAGATATTTATATGTATAAAGACATTAAACTTTGATTTAAATTTAAAAAAAATTAACAGGATATACGAGAAGTAAAAGAGGAAGGTACAAAAGAAGGTTACAAATCGTGATTCCTCAACACTTTAGCGAAATTACTGTTACACCAGGTGTCGATGTAAGTTTCCATTTTTCGTTTAAAATATTATTGTCTATGTAATTTATTTGCGAGGATAATTGTGCGATGTTACATTAATCTTTAGTCATTTTATTTAACATGTTTATTATATATTTAAAAGTGGTGATAATATTAAAATGTATAATCTTTGTATAAAGTACTTGTGTTCTTGCCTTGAGGTTCGATTGAAATATACTGTGTGTAAGTTTTATGTTTACAGATTTAAAAAAAAGCTCGAATAGAAATCATCAACCGTTATTGTAATTTTCGTAATGGGTAGTTATTAGTTTTATGTAAAATTTACCTGATACTAATATTTATGTTCCATCGTAGGTGAATTTACAGTGTATATTCAACGGTCCACATCCCGCCAGATTTATCTGGGAAAGAGACAATATTGTTGTCTCCTCTAATACAGATTCCAGGTAAGAAATCAACAAAGCTTGAAAATCACTAACAGAAAAACAGATAAATTATTCAATCGCATTGACATGTTTCACGAATAAAAATACTTTTCTGATTCGATTCCTGCCTTCCATTTATTACAGTGGATACAAAATAAGCGTTTTTAAAAATGGCTGAATTTCCCATTGTAAAAATCATGAATTTAGATTTTATATAATATATATTGACAGAAAATTTGAATTATAGTTTCTAACTGTTGCAGGTACACCATAGGGCAAACTATGACTCCCGAGGGAGGTGTAACCACGCAACTGAATATATCTCATATAAGAGTTGACGATGGTGGCCTTTATGCTTGTAAAGCACACCATGGAGAAACAGTCGTTGTTCATGAAGACAGGGTCAACATTTACGGTAACTAACTTAACTTAAAAATCTACTTGAAGCAATAATTTGGTCAATACCCAAAAAGTCAATAAAATGGTAATATCTATGGTAATAAAGTATAATTAATATAGAATGGCTATTTATTTTATATTTCATAACAGGGCCACCATATATTCGAACTTTACCACCCTTCAAAGTTCAAAGTGGTCAAGGTGTTTCACTTCGTTGTCCTTACTATGGGTATCCGATAAGGTAGGTTAAATATTTAAAGATATTTTACACTCTTAGTGATGAATCCAAATCTCAGTTTTATTTTTAATTCCAGGGAAATTACATGGGAATATAAAGGAAAAGAAATAGCCAAAGATGCATTACAACAAACTAATCGCTACAAACGATTTATTAATGATACTGCATTTAGTATAGAAATATTTGGTCGAAAACCTAAATTAAGACAAAAACGAGATGCAGCTACTGTTTCAAGAGATGGAGTATTAAATATAGGAAAAGTCACTAAAAGTGACAATGGAGCTGCCTATGCTTGTATAGTCAGAAGTCCTTCTGGCGAAATGGCGAAAAGATCCTTTGAAATGCAAGTGGTGGAAGCACCGCAATTGGAAGAAATTCTATTGGCACCGGATTTACAAGAAGGGCAAATTGTTCAAATTCATTGCAATCTAAAAAGTGGTGACTCTCCAGTATATTACTCTTGGTTAAAAGATGGTAAGAAGATACCAACACATTTAAAGGTAATTTTATAAATAAAACGTTTCGTGTTAAATGTTCCAGGGTTTTTATTTTATATTAAGACAATTAAGAAACATTATTAAGCTATTAAAACTAAATTTGATATCATCATAATCATCATTTCAGCCTATCACAAGTATATATATTAGAGTTGATAACCCGCTAAAATTTTTTTTCATTGTATATGTAACACTTTTTAAGCAATAATTGTTAATAAAAGTTCTGATACGTGAGCCAATTAAAAGTACATACATCATTCGCTTATAATGCTTCTCTTAAATAAACTAATTTAAAACACATCAATCAAATAAGAAAATTATGGTTACAACGTTAACACATCTGTACTATGTTATGAAGAATATGAATTTGAAGACGTATTTATATTTTAGATAGTGGAACGCAGTTTAGAAGTTTTTAGTGTGCTGATCATAAAAAACGTTTCACTGGACCACTGTGGGACTTATACGTGTGTAGCAGCAAATCACGTGGCCAAAGTTAACAAAACCGTTAATTTATATATAAAAGGTAATTTTGTACGATTCTTTTATTATTTATTTTTTACACACATGCAATTGAGCTCAAAAGCTAATGATGATAGTAATATTTTAAACATTAATCTTTGAAACATATTTTAGCCGCAAAGTTCTATTATTTTTATGTATTCAGTTGCTCCTAAATGGAGCGAAGAGCCACAGAATACTTCTCTACTTTTGGGAAGAAGCGGACATATATCATGTAGTGCCAATGGATATCCCCAACCGCAGACGCATTGGCTAAAAAAAGATGGTATGTTTTTTTTATATTTGAAATAAGACGCATGAATTTGTGAATTTGCTGTATTATACATTTTGGAAATAACAAATTGTTCTATATAGGTAAAGTGATTTTGAAGAAATAATTGCAAAAAATGTATTTCAATTTATTATTTTATTTCATTAGTAATATCCGATGCATGGAGGCCTGTATTGGAAGTTGCCGGTGGCGGAGTTTTAAGTTTGTCAAACGGATCACTTATATTTGACGCAGTAGCTTTATCCGATGCCGGTTTATATACATGTCACGTTGAAAATGGTGTTGGCGAACCTTTAAGCAAGACTATTTGGATTTCTGTAAATAGTAAGTTTATAGTCTCTAATACAAATTAAAAGGAAAATATTTTTAAGTATTAGCATTCCATGCTCTCCTTGCAAAAGTAATACGATAAATATCATACTAATTATGCACTAAAATCGATTATCTAACACAGACTATATTTATATATACGATATATGATATGTTTAACTATAATTTACATTTGAACAGTAATGTTTGCAAACAAATATACTTACAGTATATAAAATATATAAATAACACTTACAGTTTTGTTTTATAAACTTTAACTTATCACACGTATATGATAAATAATACAAACATTTTGATTTAAGTATAAATTGTTACTAATTTGATTAAAATGCGGCGAACATATTTGTGTTACAGAGCCCGTTACATTTGATATTGCGTCCAGAAATCTGACAGCAAAACTTGGACAACATATAACAATAGAATGCCAAGCGAAGGGAGACGATCCTATTAGAATCATGTGGACTCGGAACGGGAAACCTATTAACCCTTTAACTCAAAGGTGTAGTCTAAATTTAAATAAAAGCCTCCAGCGTTTCTCTTAGTTACTCTTTTTTTATATACTTGTATAGATAGTGTTTCTGTTAGTGTTGTTATGTTAAAAAGGTATCATATTATGCAGGGTTAAGATATCTGAAGCAAAATCTGACGAAGGCACGACAAATGTTCTAGAAATTTTACAAACAGAAACTACCGATGGCGCAATATATCAATGTAGAGCAGGAAATCCTTACGGTGCAAACGTGTACAGTGTTTATTTGACAATATTGGGTAAGAAATAAAGAGTTATAATAAATTTTAGTAAAATAATCTCTGCAAATATATATAATAATAATTAAGTACTTAAGACTTTTCTTACTCATTTTCATGTCATTTCGCATCATGCTTTACGTAACGTTTTTTTTATGTGAAAGGCGGCAAACGAGCAAGCGGTTCACCTGATGGTAAGTGATTACCGTCGCCCACGTAAATCCACAACACCACTGGTGCTGCAGATGCGTTGTCGGCTTTTAAGGGTATTAGGGAGATGGGAGGGAGGATGAGGAGGGGGATGGGAAGGTGGTGTGGGCCACCGGAAACAGAAGCACGAGATGCCAATCCAGTCAAGTCCGCCCATTCAAGCAGCAGCAAAAGCCGTCGTTTGGCTCTACCACGTTTAATGTTTATGAATACTATCAGTTTATAAAATTAATCTATGTAAATTGTTAAAAATTTCGGAAGAAACTAATTTTCTTAAGCAATTATTATATTTTATGTATTTTTAAAGTGTTATATTGTTACTTTTAGAACCTCCGTTACCACCATCAGACCTCTCGGTGGATTCCATTAAAAGCCGTTCTGTGAAACTATCTTGGAGAGATATGACACGGTCATTAGCCCAATTTTACAATTTACAAATTGCAACAAGTCAACGCTTGTCTTGGAGTAACGCTAAAACTATAAATGTGACTCGGTAATCTATTTTTGTTGTTTTTACTTAAAACGATTACTGTATATGATATTTAGTAGAAATAAAATAGTCTACAATGGAAATGTATCGCTCAACCAAATTATGTAATGTCATGTAATATATATTGAACATCATCTAATTCTAAACTAGGATTCCCTGTGTCTTGGTAACTGGAGTAAAATATACTACAAATAGCTTCATATATAAATAATCATTTTTAATTACGAGTATATGAACATCGGACTCGGTTATAAACATTTTTATTCATCATCCAAATGTTTGCCCTTAGCGAGAAACAAACCAACAACCATAAGCTTCGAAGGCTTGCATACTACATTTTATTACATATACAGTGTTCATTATAATATTAAAATATAAGTAATAATGTAATAGCAAAATGTAATTCTTGAATAATTGTCTAGGTTAGATGAACTACGTCACACAGTTGAAATAGGAGATCTACTGCCAGCAACTAGTTATTCGGCTAGAGTAGCAGGTGGAAACCAAGCCGATCTTAGCTCATATTCCGCACCCGTGAAATTCATTACAACAGAGGAAGGTAACCTAATGTTATAAAAACGTATAACATATTTTAAAAACTACGTTTTCTTCATCAACTTTTAAAGAATCCATCGCCACACTTGACAGATAGATTGGCAAGGACAATACCAAACACTTCGCATTTTAGATGACGCTAGCCGTCACCTATTTGCTTATTTGCGGTCTAAAAATAGTGTCTAGATGTTTATTCCGACACCTTTAGAAGCCATGGAAATTTCCAGGTCATCGCCTTAGTTGACTTTTACGGCATCCTCGATATGAGTAGTATGTTTTATCGAAGGGACAGTAGTTATAGGGCCACTATATTATTTCATATCGCTCTATTGGTTCTTTTATAATTTTTATTTATGAAGTCAACTGTAATTAATACTAAAACTACGTGTATATCTAAACTTTCTTATTTTTTCTGTGCAGCGCCTTCTTCTCCTCCCCTAGGCGTACAGATAGAGCAAACAGACGCACCGGGAGAACTAAGAGCAAAATGGCTCCCACCACCCGCTGACACCCATAACGGTTTAATACTTGGATACCGATTGAGAGCTGTTCCACAGTTGAATGGAGTTAAAGGTTTGTTGTCAGGAACATTCATTCTGAAACATTCAAATCAATTTATGAATTTTAACCTCTATCTCAATGCTGCTGCATATTTGTATATGAAAAATGTTTTTCGTGATTGTCAATCATTGTTTTTATACTACTTTTAATAATAATATCGATGAAAGTAATAAACAAGGACACAGTCTGAGGTCATTACGACTCATAGACACCGAAATCTATCCTCTATTATGAATCAAGATGCCGGTCACCGGTCAATTATTTATCACACCCAGCATTGTGCTAATAAAACATTGCACCTAATTATTGGAGTATTTGTTACTTAAAATTGTTTTTGGACTTACTTTTATTACTTAATATATTATATTTTTCATAAAATTCAAACTTTAAATTGAAAGACTGTTTCTTTTCTTTTCAAATGTTTATCCAAAAGATAATTATTAAATTCTTAATAATTTATATCTATTTATTTGAACAGAAACCCAAGATGTCAGTGATAAAATTATCAAAACTTCATCTCTGTACTCAAAACAAGAGACAATTATAACGGGTCTTCTTAAAGGAGTTAGGTAAGGGAACGTTTTTACCTATTTCAAACCAAATTTCAATAAAAATGCCTAAGTAAATTTTTTGTTTTGGTAACAGATATGCAGTTTCTATAGCAGCATTTAACGGCGCAGGAGCTGGACCGTTTTCAATACCACTGTTTCAAGATACAAGGGAAGGAGGTAATATCTTTATTTGGTCTTATTACATTTAATAACCGTAGAATTTAACTAGATATAACTAGACATTTTTGACAGCTATTGTTTTCATATTTTTCTCGAAAACTGACAATTTTTGACAATATCTTGATAACTATAAGATACAATTAAAAAAACTTCTACATCTAATATTTTTGAAGGAAGTTTAATATCTAGGTCTAATTAAACTCTTTTTATATCATAAATTCTCTCTCCCACAATTTTTCTCTCTCTCTCTTCCAAATTAAAAAAGAAATATTTTTTTTCATGTTTAGCTCCTGAAGAAGGACCATCTTCAGTAGAGTGCGGAGGTGTTACATCAACTGCTCTTAGAATAAGTTGGCAACCCATTCCACCTCACAGGCAAGCTGGTGCACTTATTGGATATACGGTTCTTTATGCAGCACAAGGTATATTGTACATCTATCTATTATACATATAAACGACTCAATGTAATACGATTTAAAAGAAAAAAATAAGTTCGTGCAAAGCATAATTATCAAAAAACCTTTATACATGTTTATTCTCACTTATTATGATGTCGCAAAAATATATTAAACTTGGTAGGCAGATATCAAAAACTTTTACCTCTTTATTATAGTATGCATGAAAGCGTAATCAAGATTTACACGAGCTTAAAACTGAATAACAAGTGTATAGAACTAAGCACGGCCATGTTTGAGAATCCTTTGAATCCTGTGAAAGCTTTCTGTAGTTCAAAATTTATGTAAACGAAACAAAACTTTGCAGCGCGACAATGGCAGAACGCTACGTCTCTGGTGACAGAGTTGCGTCTGCAAGGCTTGCACAAATATACAAACTACACGGTCAAAGTCGCGGGTTTCTCTAACTACGGCACTGGACCATTTTCTTTTCCTATTGTTTGCGCGACACTCCAGGACGGTGAGTGATTCAAAGTTTGATAAATATAGTTTAAGGCTCTTTTCACTGAAACTCGTTTGATAATCGCTTTATTTGTTTTTTAAAGAATCATTTTGAGTGATTTGTGAATATTTATAATTTTTTAATTTACTACTATTATTTTTCAAATATTCGTTCTGGATTTGCAATAATAAAAAGCAAGACTAACACCTCAAAGCTAAATTACGTAATATTTCAAACACAGGTATGATACGTACTTAATAAAGTAAAACAAATGGTGGTTATTATTCACAAAATAATGTTGTAATAATTTTGGTCGAAATTGGTCCTTATTTATATAATAAATTATGTTTCACGATTTTTATATCTCTTATGTTATGATATGCTCCTTCATAAACCACAGTAGCTCTGTATTTTTAGTACACATTTTTCGAAAACAAAACTTGTTTACTGGAGGACTTCTATTTTTTTACAATCAAGTCACAAAATTACATTTTATTTTAGTTCCCGATGCCCCTGCCGAGATTAAATTATTGTCACAATCATCTAACACACTTCTTGTTAGCTGGAAGAAGCCAAGGCAGCCAAATGGGAAATTGCTTCACTACACTGTATATAGCAAGGCAACGGCAAGGTAATTACGTATATATTCTATTCTTACCATAATTCTCTAGTAATTTAAATAATTTACACAAAAACAATATAAGGACTTAAGAAAGTTTTAAGAACGATAAATTAAATATTATTTCTAAACCGTGAAAAGTTTTGCTTTTATTTTTACCGATGTTTCATTTATGCAGTGATGTGATTGAAAATATAATATTATACTTTATTGATACTCGTACGTTATCACATGCACGAGGTGCACTCGGTTATCGCATTCGGCACTCGGAGGGGCAAAAGAATCTTTAAATTGGAGGGTTTAAATTGATTCAGCAATCGAAGTACATGTGGCTGTCGGCAGTTAAAGGATTTTTTCTATGTATTCTACCCGGATGTCATGGGGATCAGGAAAACTTGCGCTCTTAAGCACCAGTTTTCCTTGCACCACACGGTGGATGTGGTCTATGGTTCCATCGTCGACCACATATCGACCGCGGAGAGTACGAGAGAACGACGTATCGTAACCGAGGCTCCTCTTCCTCCGCGACTCCACATCGGATGTGGATGGCCAGAATAGCAGTGCAAGTAAAGAGGGACTGTTACCCCCCACAGTCCACCAACCCGCATCTGATGTGGGCTAGCTAAGCCCACTTGGAGTGGCCAACTTGGACCAGCCCTACTCTCCCCATTCTTCTTGCTTCAATGATGATGATGAGATGCATGATGTTTGGTTTCTGTATGCATTGGTTGTAATAACTAGGTTATACAATTTACCGCAGCAGGTATACGGTTGTTTGTTTTATTAGATTTTTTTTTATTAAAATTTATCTTTTTCTTTTTAAAGTAATTTTCATGTTCTATTGAGTTAACACAAATACATAATTGTAGTAACGATGGACCACAAATACTTCGTGTAAATGCTGAAGAAAGTATTGACGTTTACGAAAAGACACAAACATTGGAACTGAAAGCTCTTTACGAAGGTCGTCAGTACGATGTATGGGTTACTGCTAGTACTGTAGTTGGAGAAGGACCTGAAAGTAAACATGTTACGAACACTCCTTCTCAAAGAGGTAAGTCTCTTTTACACATTATATAATTATTGCTTACCCCAAAATACAACAACAACTATTATTTGTAGTCAAAACAAATACTTGTACTTTGCTGGAGTTACCTCCTCTTCCGGTTAACTCACTCACCGAACGAAGCTCATGATGTCTCTGAACTTCACGACGGTAGTCTGCGAGGTCGTGATACTACCCCGATTGAGCCTGCCTATTCGAACAGCAGTAAAAGCCATCGCTTAGGCTCTACCACACTAATTCTCCAACGAAAACGTAGTAACACACAGTAATACATCTAAAATTTTATTTTATTAACAGTGGTAGCTGGTGTAGCTTCATTAGGAGGGGAAGTCACAGTGGCAGTGCGTAACTCTCTACTCCTAGAGTGTAGGAGTGTTGGATCACCCCCTCCCAGGACAGTATGGTATCATAACCAGAATATTATCACTCATCATCCCCGATACACAAGAAATAGAGATGACAGCTTACTGATTAAAAGTAAGAGATATTAAATACGTTGCAATTTGTATATTTTTTTTTCTTTCGGCTAACGTAAGAAGATAGAAGATAAGCATCTGTGTTTAAAAGTGTTTCTTTTCCTTTACTAGTTTGATCAATACCACGTACCATTTGATATACACATTTTAAAAGTAGTAATTATTTCCAGGTATCGACCAATCTTTAAGTGGTAATTACACTTGCTTAGCAAAAAATCTATATGGGTCTGATTCTGTGGTATACGCAGTTAGGGTATTACCGCTACCGGACCCACCTTCTCTAAGAGCTACACCTTATAAAGACTCAATCGTTGTCGAATGGGATGAAATTAAAATACACGGGAATGATTCTCTAATGTATGGAATAAGTAAGTCTAAATCTAGTGAAACAAAAGTGTAGTTTTTAGAATAAAAATTTTCATCTTCTATGAAATATTTTTTTTTTTAGAATCTTGTAGATTTTTTATTGAATCATTTAGTTTAATTGGAATGACGTAAATTTTGATTCAAAATATATAAATACAAATTTATTAGGTTACAATTTAACGTGGCGTGAGGGTGATGGACCATGGCAAGAAGCATGGCCCGTGGCAAAGGAAACACGTCTACCAGGGATTCAACATCATGCTCTTGCTGGTTTAAAATGTGGCACTAAATATTCAATAAGGGTTACAGCTACAGATAACGTAGGAACATCAGCTCCAGCTCATATAGACGTAACAACCTTAGGAGGAGGTAAGGCAGTACAATATTTCCGATGTACATATTTTATACCTTAATGTTATTATACTGTTTAGTCTTGTATTTTAAATTTTGAAATCACTAAGTATTTTAAATCTTATTATGTAAGTTAATTCAATACTAATGTTATATATTAGACATCGGCATAGTACGAGTGTTTCAATTCTGATTCTACTATAATGCATCTTAATTGGCTTTGTTATACTTATTGGATTTTCTAGCACCTGTTTCGCCTCCGACAACTGATTGGCTTTGGAGTAATGCCACACATATCTACATTCAACTCAGCGGTTGGGACGACGGCGGTTGTGACGTTACGAAATGGGACGTAGAATACAGACTTCTTGGTTCTAACGTTTGGCATAAAGCAGACAATAGAGCGGTATCTTACTTATTTCCGTTTTATCTTAGGTCTAAGCTATTTAATTGATTACATTACATGCTCAGATACTATTTGTCAAAAATTGTTACTATTATGGTATTGAAACAACTAGTAACAAACTTTGTTATATTATAGTATCTTATTAAATTTAAAATTCAACTATTGCAAAGTCAAAAATACTAGATAGTTTCAAAATTAAGATTTTTTTTAATTTCTTTTTAGCCTATGGAACTTAACTTAGGTTGGGGCTTTGTTGACAGTCATTATCAAGCACCACCCTTACGATCAATACCATCCTCGTATGCAGTCGGCTCATTAGGTCCCGGAAATTGGTACCAACTCAGAGTAACTGCAGTCAACGATGCTGGAACTGCATCTACAATTTACACTTATGCTACGAAAACACTTGAAGGAGGTAATACATATGTCGTTCAGTGCTTTAGGTAATATGCAAATTAAGGCATCAATATTATCGTATACATACAATAATATTTTTACGTAATTATTGTAAATAAAAATACTGTCTATTTATTTATATATATGACCTATAGGTCATTATAATTAAAATTTACAATTTATTTGCCTTCCTTGAATTTTTCCTTGTGGAAGTTTTGTTATTTATGAATAAATTCAACGTTCAAACTCCTCGCAGTCGAGATAAATTTGTTGAATTTCTGACATCAAATGAATTCTGACAGACTTTATCATTGTTGACGGAGTAAAGTTCTTCGTTCTGCGCTCATCAAAACTTTTGTTATTACAGTCTTTAGGGAACTTTGCCGGTTTCTAAATGTATAGAGGTTAACATGAGTTTAAAATTTGAGGCAATTCGTTTCTGGGTACTATTTAGAATAATATCATCTGTATGTAATAATAATAATATATTGTTATTCTTACCACAGTTCATTTAGCTATATGTATTAAAAAATATTACACGATACCACTGTAAATACTTTGTGGAAGACAAGTATCGAAACTAAGCCGTCCCCTCTTTGAGTTATAAAGATTAGTATGTAGTGTGATCTAAACGTAGTAGAGCCAAGCAGCGGCTTTTGCTGCTGCTCGAATGGGCCGGCTCTACCGCCTTGGTACCACGGCCCCGCAGAATACCGGCGTGAAGTAGAGGCACCTTGTGCTTTTCTGCGTTTCGTTCGGTGAATGAGGTAACCGGAGGCCCTCTCCTCCTTCCCATCCCCTTCCTGATCGTCTCTCCCATCTTCCAAATAACCTTAAAGGCCGGCAAGGCACCTACAGCACCTCTGGTATTGCAGATGTACATGGTCGACGGTAATTACTTACCATTAGGTGAACCGCTTTTCCTAAAAAACAAAACTAATCTTTGGTATTTGGGTACGACTGATACTATACCATCATTTGGTCACCTGTCTTGTTTGTCAGCTTATAGGGTGCATCAAGTGCATGTGTGGTTGGCATTTGGAGAAAGAGATTGTATATTCTCTCTTACACCCCATTGCTTATGCATTGGCCATGAATTCTGTCCGAACGTCAGAAATGTAAACACGCACATTTTTTAGGAAATGGTATCTGACTAAATAAATGATTGGTTCATTACCTAACCTGGATTGAGCCCATAACTTGTAGTATGTATTATTAATATGATTTTTTTACGAAAGTACACTTTGGCAGTAACCTTTCACTGATTCACCATATTTACATAAGTTTAATTCTCTAAGACACGTATTTAGTATTTAAGTGTTAATACTGCAATTGTTCTTAATTATTATTATTGTTGTTATTAATTATTATTTTCGTTGCAGAAGAAATTGGCCCTCCTTCTGAACTCCTAGACCTCAATATGCTTGTGATTATATGTAGTTCTATTCTCCTCATTATTTGCCTGCTTGCGTTCATCTGCATTCTGTTCAGAAGGCACAGGTAAATGAAATACTAAATGAAAATAAATTTTCTAAATGCTTCGCTACCCCTGAACGGAGGTTAAAAACCTTTTTAAGTTTTTGTTGCTATCTTGCTTTATATTTGGAAGTTTTAATGGTATCCAATAAACAACTTTCCTTCAGACATAGCTATTCTTCACAATACCGACACTCCATTGCGGATGAAGTGAAATCGCGTAATGAAAGCATTGCTACACACACAGAGCATAAGGAGCGATATGCACATACTCCTCGAATTTATACGTCTCCTATACATCCTAGAAAACCTACTAAAAATGGTAAGCTTACAAAATAAATACTTCTAGGCGTAATCAGGATGAATTTGCTGTAAATTCCTAAGGAATCTATAACAGACATTCAGATCCGAGAATCAATCATAGTTAATTCATCTTTTATATATCAAGCATAGTGCTATAGCGATTTGTATTTTATGACTAGAATAAGCAATGTCTTTTAATATTTCTTTTAGAAATGTTCGAAATAAGCCCTTATGCGGAGTTCGCTTTAGGCTTCCGAACATTTGATCACGTTGAAAATCAAGACCTTCCTAGTCGACTGCCGGGTAGACCAAGGTTTGATACTGGTAAGTATTTAGTAGTTTTTTTTTTACAATAACGTTCCTGATAATACTTACACGATATTACTTTGAAAATAATGGAGATTGGCGCCGTGACGTTCATAGTTTAAAATTTAGAAATTTAAACTAAAACCATTACAACATTCTTACAAGGTACATGATCCTATATCATATGATTCTGTTTTTTTAATTAGATTAGGATGACCAACTGTTCACCTGATGGTAAATGGCTACTGCAGTCCTTGTTTACTTGCAAACAACTTCAATCGAAGGAGGTTACAAATCCGTTGTCACATGTGAGAACCAAAGATGAAATAGCTCACAACCTGGAGGTATACTGGCACAGCATACCTTTCAAACCAAAATACAACAGAGCGTAAGTAATTGGTAAGAGAGTGGTACCTACTCAGATGGCTTCAATGCAGAGAAGAACCACCTCCGATACAGTATTCATTCATGCCTGTATGTACTTAAAAAGTAAACCAAATATAATGGGAGCAAATAAAGTAAATAAGTATGGATAATGGGCTCGTCTCAATTTTCTTCATAGTGTTTGTAGCAAGAAATGATCTGCCTCGCTCCTCCAATGTAGAGGTGGACTTTACATGCCCTCGAAATGTAATTTTATTATTTCTCAGATAAGCACATTTAAAAAAAAATATCAACTAATAAGTACCCTCCAAAAATACTTTGATTTCCTCTAATGGAGTAATAAATAATTTTAATAGAGTTATAAAAATGCAAATACTCTAATTGCAGTATATGAATACTCTAACTGCATTCATACGATTTCTTTAATACAACGTTTCAATAATATACGTTAATTTATATATATTTCATTAGAAACGAGTTTCCAGACACGGTCAGAGTCCGACGATAGTGACAGTACATCCAAGGCGACAATATCTGCTGTTCCAAGACGTAAGTGATAGCGATGCTTTAAGTAAATGAAGGTTTTTAATTTTATTAAAAAAAAAAATTAATTTCAGTAACTTTACAGGGCACTGTCGCACTCCGCATCACAGATAACAAGAAGACTCTTAAATAAAATCACGTGTTAAATACTTTTTAACTATATTTTTAGTGCAACTTGAAATAATCATATCAATATTTAAAGATGTGCAGTCACTTGCAACATACTGTATACTTTCAAATCATTTCAGCATTTTGTACGAACGCTTTCAAAGTCGTATAAATGGAGATGCGCATGACTATCCAGAAATAAGATAGTCATATAATAAAAATATATTGACTTTGTTTCTCTTGACATAAGAGCCTGTTCAAATGTCTGAACTGAATAATGTTTGCCAAATATTATCTTTGTTAAAAGACTGATGATTATTAATAAAATAAGTTAACGCCAACCAGTTGTTCTGTGTCAAGGCTTCCTGTTAAACACTTGGATAATTTCCTATTATTATGCTGCCACGTCTACTTACTGAATTAATCATTCTTATATATAAGTTTATAATACAACCATAAATATTTCTGTTTTTATACAATACAATACTAAATGTAGTCTGAACATATTCCAATTTTATTTTATAATTTAAACGTAATATTCTGTATCTATCTTGTATACTATTGTGTACGAATATTGTCAACGCAAAATATAATAATAAGATTAAAGTGTACGTAGTAATAAGAAGTAAAAAAGTTTAGATTGATATTTAAAAATGTTACTTAATATTTATTTGCGGGAATCTTTTCTATTTCTTTACTTTGACAAAATTTTAGTCATTTCCTTATTCCACTAATGTATGTTAAGATACATGTAGGTACTGTACTTTTAATAGCAACGTTTAAGTGTTTTATCATAAGCGTTATAAAAAAAATGTTTTTTATTTGTTCGTATGCTGCAATGCAACAATCAAAAATAGTAATCATGTCATAGACTGTTATAAATGTTCTGTCTTATTAATTAACGTCAATAAATGTTTGCAGACTCCAAGTGTTATTTTATTTTTGTGTACGTGATAATTTATTTTTGTACGTGGTAGAGGCAAGCGGCGGCATTTGCTAATGCTTAACCGTGGTGGTACCACGGCTCCGCGGAATACCGGCGTGAAGTAGACGCATTCTGTGCTTCTGTGTTTCGTTCGGTGAGTGAAGTGACCGGAGCCCAACTCCCCTCTGATGCTACAGGTGTACGTCGGCGTCGGTAATCACTTGCTTGGATAGCCGCTTGCTCGTTCGCCCTCTTTCCCAAAATTTTAGCGGACGACCTATAATTATTGCCTATTTCATTCCATGGGAGTAGTATGAATGATCTAAGGAAACCGGTAAAAAATATTGTCTCAATGAAATTAGTTTTTTTTAAACAACACTACCAATACTTATAATCCATACATTACTAATATTCCTGTCGAACAACTAAGACCGACTAAGCCAAAGTGCTTATCTTGCGATATGGTTTACGACAATAATCGAATGGCGGGCTCAAACATTGGATGTCATGTTCCACAGGTCGTATCCTAAAGCATTTAGGGATATGTGCCCTAAAATATCACAACATTAATAAGTATTTTATTCATGCAGAAGTACGGTAATTATTATTTTTGGGGCTATTTACATATATTCTCGTCTGGTTGGGTGCTATATATAAATAGTTATAGATACATAAAATACTACAAAATAAATAAGATAAAGCAAAATATATTATTAATAAACTACCTAAAGAAAAATAAAATAAATAAATGAGTTATAATCCAACTCATCCCAAAGAAACCGGCAGACGATGAGGGCGGTATCGAGGAGCATCGCCTTGTGCATTCGAGCACGGAGCGCTCCGTCACGGTGTCCCAGCCGCCCAAGTTCCGAGAAATCATTATAATTTTGCTAATTTTTTGTCAACCGCTTCAAAGTTATTATGTACATTTCTTCTTCGTTATCATTAGTTTGTTTTTAGTCAACTGCTAGGCAACCTCTATTGAGGAGAGGACGTTTCGTAATCCTAAAGCATGGGCCGATCAAAGACAAAACGCATCGCTCCTTAGTCACAGTTGGTTTACATTGCAACAAAGTAAATAATCAATCTTCTATATAAATTTAAATATATATGTGAGCAATCAAGCATATGGGTAGGCAGAGATAACGGATTTGTTTTTGGCGGGACTCAGCGTAACCAAACTCTTTCATTTGTGGAATGTGACAGGTTTCGAGCTTCGTTTCCGGACTTGCCCCGGATATTGTCCTCAGATTTTCTAAGGTATTCCCTTAATCACGTGTTACAACCCACAGAAAGAAACGGCGGTAGATTATTACCGTATTAAAACAAAATAGCAATGGAAGATTGCAAATGGAAATTCTAACGAAATGGAATTCCACAAAACCTTTTAATGCCATCTTTCATTAAGTAACTATGATATACGTTCCAGTAATTGTTTGTAAATCTGATAAGACCGCAGTTTTTAAATTTATGTTCATCTTTTAAATAGGTATAACAGCATAATGTTGATTTAGGTCGTGTAATATTTGCTCTGCAATTTTACTCCCCAATGGAAGTGCTGCGAAAAAACATTAATCATTGTGACGTAAACAAGAAAACTTTTAAATGAGATACGAAAAGTGAACGACTAGGCACTAAACTTAGCATCTGTGGAAAGAGATTTAAGCAGTATTTTTATATCCAAGTGCAAAGCTCTGCACGTGCATTCTGTTAGCCAAACAAAAGAGGCTCTGGCCCCCGAATGATGGAATTTTCCAAATCCAAATATGACTTACTAGTGATAGGAAGCTGCGTCGCTACTGTGAGAAAACCGGCACTGCGCTCACCAATCAGCTTTCCCACCGTGCTTAGTTAGAGTAGCCCTAGCCTAATGGGTTAGGGTGTGGACTCCGAAACATGACGTCGCAGGTTCGAGCCCACCATTCGACTATTGTCATGAACCACTACAAATACAAGCTCGAATGCTTAGTTGGTTAACAGGGAAAAAAAAAGTAAGTATTCCAAAGAATGTTTGCTGGCTTTTTCTGGAGCTTTCTTGAAGAGGACTATGTTACAGTATTAAAATATACTACCAGTAGTTCGACTCCTTTGTATTAGATGCCGCCACTGCCGCACATGAACTCATTCGAGAGATATAGTTGTCACATGAATTTGAAAAAAATATTATCAGTGAAATTATGAACTTGAAAAAAGTGTTTGAAGATAATTGGCTTACCTACTGTCCGCCATTTTGATAATATTCAGAACAGAGAGAGAGATCTAAGATGAGTGATCTATTATATAACCTATGAGAATCGGTTGCTGACATCAATATAAACATAACATGTCATGTGATACATGTCTTTCAAAACGTTACCTTTCCTGGGTGCAAATTACTAAAGTTGTACTAGAAGCGTCAACATTGATAGTAATAATTTTAAATAAGTTTTGTCTATTGATACAAACAAGAATCTTATAAACTTTTTTACCTAAGATACTGGAGCCACTAATACAACTTTGTAAAAAAAATGACACTAAAATTTTGTTAAAAGACTTTTATTTTTTTTTATTGATATTAATAGAACCAGATAGACCATTGTGAATTTATAATACAATTTCGTTAAGAAGTTTCAGTTCAGATCTTACACGGCACACCCGCTCAGAGCCCTTCAGATTAAAGAGCGCAAACTAATGGAGATTGCGCTCTTTAATCTGAAGGGCAAGCATTGATCAATGCTTGCTATATACATAACATTATTATTGTTTCATACATAACAGTATTATAATGTTAATTTTAATAAATACATATGAGATATATGGTGGAATAACCATTTCAAAAAATACCGAACTAAAATTTAGCTGCTCGATAACGGCGGCTGCGTCTAAAGGTGTGTAACTGCTGTCACCAATTAGTTGCCAAGCGTGATCATTATAGCAAATCTTCTTTATAGCAGAGGCCCATGTCCTGCAGTGGATTATATTCAGGCTCTTAAGGATAACTATGATAAATACATGGAAAAATACACATCTGAATAATAAATACTTAGAACGAATGATGCCAAAACCATAGCAAGTTCGCTTTTCTTTTTTTTTCAATTTTGTTAACGTTTGAATCGCTCGTATAAGAAGTACAGAAGAAAATTTCACAACTTAGGTTCATGTTCTATAAAGGAACTACCGTAACTTTGATATGACGAGGAACAATATTTAACAAAAACGAGGTCGGACAACATTACTTGCCTTCGGTAAAAAAGAAAACGCACACAAATATGAAAAAGTTATGAACGAATATGAAATAAAAATTCTTTATTCTTCGGCATCATCATGTCATTTCATCATTTCCGCCTACCTGCTGAACATAGGCCTCCCCCAAAGATTGCCATATTCTTCGACATATGAATGATAATTTCTAAGACCATTTACAACAATTCGAATGTTAAAACATCAACAAATATAACTAATTAATTATATACTACTCACAAATAGCGGCGTCTAGTTACAAAATATTTCGTATTAAACTGTAAACCCGCCATTCCATACTTCATTATCATTAAGGCTATAATAAACTTTTAAGCAAAACACTTTTAGCTATAATTTATGAACTTGAAATATTTAATATATATTCTAGAATTTTATTATATTTGTGCATGCATCGACCCAGAAAAGAATTATGAAACTTAATTTAGACTACATTTTTGATTTTCTAGTTTATTATTATTACTCAATACAAAATAATGTCGGTACTCGTGCATACATAACATTTTTGTTAATATACTGACATGTAAATAATAAAACATTAATTACATACTTTAAATAGTTCCCTCACGCATATTATAAATAGCTCGCACTGCTCTCTTTAGCCAAATAAAATATTTAGTATTTACATGACATGACATTATGTCGGGCTTGTACCGACCAAAACCCTATAGCGTTCCATCTTAGCCGCATGTCGGCAGGCCCACGGGAATGCTTTGCCACATATCCGCAACCCCACCAGAGATGGCCGCAGTAAGCATCCCCATCAAAGGGAAAGGACACATCCTCTCCCTCTACTCTAGCAATGCACTCAGGAACACGGTCGTGGCTTCTTACTTGACCTCCAAAGCCACAAAGGTAACACACCACCTTTGATCCCGCCACCCGGAGGTCATGGGGATCAGGAAGGGCAGCGCTCGGAAGCATCAGCCCTCCCGGCACCTAGCGCTAGATTTGGTCTATTAACATGTTTATGTAAGTGTATTATTGTGTAGATGTTATTTTATATAAGATGATTTATAACACGCTTTCGTTGCCAAAAAATCTTATAATTAATAAAGTTGTGTACAGAGAAAAGTCATTCAGTCGTTCATAACAGATTAATTTGTGGTAGACTTCGCCTCTGCATTGCTTTTACCCACGCCAATATTTGCATAGTATTTAATATTTACATTGGAGCTCGTTAATCTGTGACCGATTGAAATATTATTTAAATTTGGCTATAAATTACGCACCGATAACTTTAAAATTGATCTATATGACTATGAAACTGTAAATATCTGTTTTATGTATACAAAAGTGAATATTAAACAGAAATTTCGGTACTTTTCCAAAAACCTCATTGTTTTTCGTAGTTTCTACTGTATATCTGTATATATGTATAGTTGTCACACTTACGCCAGTCACCCATATATTTAATTATGTCGTGAAATGTACTAATGTATCGAATCTAAATTCAAAAGCAGTGACAGGAGCAGCAGCTGTAGTGCGAGGGTAACGGAACTGGGTAACATACGCTGGGCAGGCTGTGCTGACGACGTGATGAGTATAGGTAAAGCTTCCACTGGCATAACAGATTTTGGTGGCACCTTCATGGTAAGACAGACACCTTTTCCCGCCGTGGACTTATAAAGATTGGTAAAAAACGATATTTGCTACAAATCGCACAGTCCTTATTTGTGGAATAACTTCGTCTGCTTTAGAAAGTTTTATCGTAAATCTTTGCTGTAATCAACGTTTCCGTTCTAAACTCCTGTTGTTGTTCTAAGTTTGCAACTTCATTATTGTTTCTAATTTATTTAAATATTTTAATTAAAATATATTTCCGATGTAAATTGAAAGTTCCGAAAATTAAGCAAAATGATTTATATTTAAATAATGGATAAAGATGCCTGATTTTTAACATTGTATTAAGATAATATGTCAAAACGCTTTGCGCAATTGATGTTGATATACATAATAAAATTTTGCATAGTATGGTATTTGTTTACGCCCATCTGGGATATGTAAATGTTTTGGTAGTTTAAAAGGTAAAAAAATATAACGGAACTTTTTATTATACAATATTTTAAAATTATTATGGCGACTAAGGGAAAAACCATCGAAAATTCCATGGTGTTCAATGGTCAATTCGTAATTTTGCCTACACACATGGATGACAGGCCTGAGTGCTAAGTATAGATTTTTTTTTATAATAAAGTCATCTTTTTTTAAAATACCCACATCACCTGCACTTTGAGTAGCGTGCTGGCTAAGGAACAAGGTACTGGCTGATACCGACTGATATTACAAAATCCATCTGAATTTCGGGTTCGGAAAACCAAATTTCACAGATTAGTTATTGGGAGCAGTATCACTAGTGTATCTTTGGGGGAGGCCTTTGTTCAGCAGTGGACTTGTGATAGGCTGAAATAATGATGATGATGATGATCATTAGTGCGATGATTTATGTGCTACGCTCACCAGACCGTCGGCCGTATTGAGTATCGGCAAAACCTACTAGAAATGTATGCCGACTTGCTGGCGTTATCTTGGAGAAACATGTATTTGGCAGTGGATTTAAATAAACCGATAAAGAATGAATTCTTGTATTTAAGACAGTGGTTCAGTGAACCAAGCATACCACTGCACGACCTCAAGATACTGTGAGCACATTCTGCGTAGATCGGACCAAAAATTAATAAATAAAAGCCGAAAGTAGCCCGAGTTAACTATGACATCTGAACGTCTAACACCTCAGTCCCCCCGTGACCACGGGTGCTGTAAAGCAATCGCAACGTCGGGAATATAAAAACAAAATTGAACGCGATAAAATCCGTAATAATATTTAAAAAGAAAAAATGGAAAAAAAATTAAACGTGCGAACTGAATAAAGTACAAATTTTGATTCAATGTTATATTCGCTAAATTGGAAAACTTAACATTAATTATTATAACTAATGGATTTAGATTATTATTACTAATACATTATTATTAATGATCTCGAGGAGAAAAACTTATGAAAACTGGATTTTGATTTATTTTTATTCTCTGTAACATAATAACAGTTTAATCAAACTGTTAGTTGTTAGTGAAAATATCTATAAGCTTATTAATTATTGTTGTTAATATTCAAATGCATAACATTTTTTGTGAAGAAAATTTACGGAATATCTTAATAATTGAAAGAAACAAAAACTGATTATGTTACAGTTTTTACGTAAATACAATCCTGGCATTATAATTTGCATTTACATAAATTACGAGCTCAAATTAATTACACAGGCAAACGAAGTTCATTATTCACAAGAAACGTGATACCTACTCGTTTTAAATTCCAATGGATGTGATGTTAAGAAAGGAAAAAGCATCACGTTGGATTACTACACAATTTATATATTATCTACAAATTTTTTTTTTTTTTTACATAAGAAAAGCGGCAATCGAGCAAGCGGTTCTCCTGATGGTAAGTGATTACCGTATACATGCAGGTACAAGCAGGTGCGTTGCCAGCCTTTAAGGGTATTTGGGAAATGGGAGGGATGATGAGGAGGAGAATGAAGAAAGGGAGTGGGCCTCCAGTTACCTCACTCACCGAATGAAACGCAGAAGCACGAGATACCTCTACTTTACGCCGGTATTCTGTGAGGCCGTGGTACCAATCCGGTCGAGTCGGCTCATTCGTGCACCAACAAAAACTGCCGCTTGGCTCTTCCACGTAAGATATGTTTATGTTAAAATAGATGTAGAAAAACTCTTTTACATAATGTGTAAAAAATGTATAAGTGTCTGTTTGTCGGTTAATACACGCTTAAATATCTGAATGGATATGATATAAACCTGGAGGAGATGTAAATAAGCCATGGAAGAGGATATAGATAGTCTTTAACGACAGAACGCAGAAGCATATGATCTCCACATACGAGCCTCTACGTACAAGGCCATGGTTGAACCGGCCCATTCGCGTTAGATAGTCATTAAGACAATAAAAAAAATCTTAATAACCTAAAGAAAGATTTAATTAGAAACGGTCCTCTATTTTATATTATTATTTGGAAAGGACTTGGAATTTCTTAGTTGGTAATTTATCATTTAATAACTTATAGTTTTTTCTACAAAAGTTCTTTTGAATAATTTTCTTCTTTATGTCTATTAAAAGTGCTACTTCTTTCCTCATCTTCTACTTTTTAATTGGTTATGAAAATTGGGAACGAGAAATAGAAAAGTTATGAGAAATTTAATTAATTATCGTTTTGAAATTTTTCCTTATTACCGTTATAACTTTTTACTGCTTGTTTTACTTCAAAGCAATCTTGTAATATGTACTAATTGTAATCAAGAACGTACATATTATACGATGAAAAGACGAATATATTTTTGATGTGTAAACTTTGTAAATTATTTTGTATGTGAGTAAAGTAAAGTAGCAACTTATATGTGCCCACTGCTGAGGAAAGGCCTCCTTCTCGGATACGGGTATTTAAGAGGGTTTTGGTGCCGAGAAGGACCACACTGCTCTAGAACAGGTTAGCGGGCTTCACATATCCTCGAAAAAAAAAGATTTTTATTACCTAGTTTAGTGGTGCCGGCACCGAGGATCCAAACCCAGGTCACTCGCGCTCTTTGATACTAAAGTGAACGCCCTGACCACTAGGCTACCACGGCTCTTATATTGTATATGCCTAATATTCATATTAAAATGTACATAACGTGTAATACAAATTGTATAACAATTGAGTTAAAACAAAAAATTATAATATACGTTAAGAGGTAAAATGGTTTGCGTTCGATTTATAGAAGGAGCTGAGAGAAAGTAATGAAACTGAATAATGCATACAACTGAATATCGCTTACGGTAGGGTTGTCTGCTCAGGTATTTTATTCAACATTTTATATATTTTGTCGGGGCGGAGTCTGCTGAGCTAAGCGAAGCGGGCCCTTTTATTCCCGACTACGATGCAATTTGTTACTGCTATCTCCTCTGGAAATAATTATCTGAATTTGATGAAACTTAGTATGGATAATCTTTATATTGTGAACAGTGCATAAAGTGATTTGTATATGTCTATTTTCATTAACATAAAAATTGACACACAAAATCATATGTAAATTATTAATAAGTTTTATGCTACGGCACACTTTTGTCCCTATCATATCACCTACCTAGTATATTTAGTACTGATACTTTTATTACATACAGATCGATCCCCGCTGCACTGCAATTGTTTGGCGAGAAGGCTTAATTTTTTTCAAGAGTAATCTGTATATAAGAGTTATATTACACGATTTCATAATTTTTATTTAATTTTATTCCTTTGAAATTAAATTGTAATATTTCGTTTCAATCTTATCTATTGAAATTTAGATACAGGCGATTTTGTACTTTAATCCTCCACAGTGAGGATTGTATTAGGTTCACTCGGATAGTGGGGCTTCTATACGTCGTTGTCAACATTAAAAAATCGATTAAACAAAACCGAAAACACTCGACACAGTCATTACGCCAAGTGAGGTATAATTGTTCCCAATGGGACAAGAAGAAAATAATTGTTGTGTATGGTTTTTTCAGCTCTCAGCAGCAAACAGCTCTCCTGATGATAAATGATTACCGACGACCTTGTACTCGTACATCCGCAACACAGACGCACTCTGATGGCCTTAAAAGAAGCAATAGGTTCTTCTATTGAAGGTTCCTAAGCTGTAACTGTCCCGAAATATCGCTAATAGTCGACAGCTGATTCCACAATATACCCGTAATGACCCCATATACCCGTAAATAGGGAAACGGGACTAATTGATTGATTAGTAACGCTAAATATGTAATGACGGTAAATCGATTGAACTTTCTTACTAGAAAAAAATCACATAACAACACAAAAAAAAGTTTTTTATGTTGTTATACGATTTGTCGCCAGACAGTTATATATATAAGTATAGTGTAGACTGTAGTGATTTATGTAAACCAACCATGGTCTTACGACAGTGTAGAAATGACACTCGGGTTTAAGTTTATGGTTTCTCTTGAACCGTCACATCATGGTTACTTCAATTACAATGAAGTCTGATGCCAAAAATCCTGAATTGATTTGGTGTTTGGATCCTGAATCCTGACATTTACCCTTTTTGCTAAAATTTCGGAAAACGAACCACTATAAAAAAAAAAAAAAGCATCCCTATCGAAAGTAAATACGTTCTTCAAATTGCTAAGCGATTACATTTTCATGAAGTGCGATCGCTGCGGTTATATCAAGTGGAGAAGAATTTATTTTATGTCTTTTGCTCTATAACAATAAAAGTAAAACAATTTGCCAATATAAAAGTTAACTGTTTCTTTAGTAGTCGGAGTCGGAGAGTAATTGTAGAACTTTCCTGTTCATCTATTCATCCATATCGATTATATACGTCCTTAATATATACTCGCGCTTGTCACACATAGGGTAGGCAAATATTACGGATTACCATAAGGCATGTCTAAGCTTAATCAAACGAGCTTCCTTAACCAGTTGTTCGCATCTTGGGTAGATTGAACATACCGTTTTAATGGCATATTTTACAATAAAAAGATAAACTTTAATTGGAAATTGTTAAATAAACCATGTCGTCTGTTGGCAATGTAAGTTTAATCACCCTATCTCACTCCGTGGTTATCCTACAAGTCGAAAACGTACCTGGAAATTACCATGGCACCCAAAATTACGGAAAAATTGTCACAAAAAATGCCATACCAGAGCAACAGCGGCAAAGGTGCAATGTGTTCAGTACGTTCAACAATCTGCTTGCTTACTGCCTGATAAGGATTAAAAAAAAAACATCAATTCATCTTATACCACTTCAAGTCATGAAGCTTATCCTCCCATAAAGAGGATTTGGCATAATGTTCACGCTCAACAAGCGAATTGAGGATGCTCATCATCGGCCTGTTTTTTTTTAATTCTGGTATTTTTCGAGATGGTTATCCCCCCATCTGTCGGTAGCTTTTTTCTCTTCATCGCCTCCTACAAATCCACGGGAGAAAATGAGATCTCACATTCTTACTTAATTAATTCTTATAACACACTGCCGTCATTTCTCTATTCATATTAAATTCTCAAATTCTCACATGAATATCAAAGACACATTTAAGTTATTTCTAATACTGTTTGAGCTTTGACGTGTTTTGCACAAGATTGGCATAAATTACCTTATTACAATGTTAACATATAATATTAATTGTTAATACGGTCTTTTGTAATACAAAAAACTGTCGAATTAAAGTGTTGTTATTGCTTCCGTTGCCTGTCTTGATACCAAAGGGATATGACTGAATGTTAATTCTGCTCTATCAAAGAAATAGAAAGTTACGGTAGTGGTTTCAAAAAAAACTACATAAATCAATATTTACGATGTAAATCGAAAATCAAAATAATCGTAATAATCAGCAGATTAACATAAGTATAAATACTGATCAGTACTGGACTATTATGAGGAAGATCAGAGTTGCTCAATGGGTTATGTAACATTTATGTTTTGTACGTGGTAGAGCCAAGCGGCGGCCTTTTCTGCTGCTCGAATGACCCCCCTCGACTGCACGACTCGACCGGGGTAGTACCAAGGTCTTGCAGAATAAGGGCGTCGAGTAGAAGCACTATAAGTGCTCCTGCGTTTCGGTCGGTGAATGAGGTAACCGAAAACCCATTCCCCGTCCCTTCTCATCATCTTCCCTCTAATCAGCCAAATATCCTTAAAGGCAGGCTACGCATCTGCAGCTTATCCTGTGTTGCGAGGGTAAGTAATTACCATCAGGTAAGCCGCTTGCTCGTTTGTACCCTTTCCCATAAAAAAAGGCTACACGGTCGGTGATTCTCTGCTTTATATAATCTGTGACATTGATGTCCGCAACAGTACTAAGGTAATCAAAAGTACGAGTCTTAGAGACCAGCAACCTGCAGTGACAATGGGTCCGCCACATAGCTCTCAGAAATGGCAATCGCTGAGGGAGTAAATAAAAAATTCCACTAATTTCGTTTTCGATACTACCCTTAGTAGGAAAAAAAACTCCCAGACATTTTATTAAAATTGATATTAAAGTTCTTAAAAACATATAGTGCCACTATTATGTACAATCTTGTACGTTTAATATTTATATATGTATAACTTCAAATTGATGTTCCTTTCGTAACAGAATTTGCGAAATAGGCTAAAGTTTGCCATTTGGGTCGGCTCTATTTGAGTTTCTACTGCCTTCCTTCCATAGTACTAATAACTTGTTACAAGAACAAATAATAAACTATTTCCCAAACTCTCTCCAGCATCTTCGACAATAAGATACCAGAAACAATTTTAATACAGTCCATTACTAATAAAATACAATTTTTAGTTTAAATATAATTACCAACTTTTTACACTAAAAATGATTTTCTTCGTAGAAATAATAAATATTTCAGAACATGATAACAACGCTATTACTTTCGAAGCATAAGCACTAACCAGTGAAGATATAAACATGTTTTGTTGCGAAACATCTATGAATGAATGAATTATTGTACACCACAAAACTAAAAGAAGTAAAAGTAGCAGCCTGTAAGATCCCCCTGCTGCGCAAAGGCCTCCTTCTCAAATATATTGAGAAGGTTTTGTATTCCGGGAATGTCCCGCCACACTGCTTCAGTGGGGATTGGTGGGCTTCACATATCCTCGAAATAATATTTTTTTATTATTTCTCAGACATTCTCACGATGTTTTCCTTCACCGCAGAGCACGTGGTAAATAAAACAAAAAAATACTGAATAGTAAGGAATTCTTCCTTCCTAGGTACAAATTGGCGCTACATAGCGTTCTTTTCGAAGCAACCAAATTTTCTAGGCATCTATTGGCGCTTCCGTGGGGTAAGACCGCCGTTTTGTAAAACGACGCGACGCAATGGCACTCTTGCTTGGGCCCGCCTCGTGGGTCTTTCCACCTCGACTCTATGGTCTCTTTTCTCCATCTGTATTGTAAACATTACTACGTATTATATTATTTATAGATGTATTTTTATTGTATGATATAAATATATAATTAAGATTTTTGCAAACAAAATAATCATTTAATTTTTTTCACAAATATAAAATAAAAATTAGTTTCGATATTTTACATCTGCCGAGCGTCCCGTGACTGCTGTTCTTTTTAAAAATTTAAAAAAAATATTGTGTGAAGGACAGAACAAGTTTTAACATATTATGCAAAATTGTCACTAATACTCCGAAAGATATGTGGATAAGAAAGTTTAAAGTAAAGTTTGAACTCTGTTCATCATTCTGCATTTTGATGAAAAATATGCAATCTTTTTATCTAATTACCAACGTCACTTGCACGTGATGCACCCTGCTAACTAAAGAAACGAGGTTCTAGCGACCGAACAATCATGGAATATTCATCAAAATTTGCTGAACCCAAATCCGTGATACTAGTGATACACAGTACTAAGGAAATCGTTAGTCTGAGTTTTAGGGATCAGCAATCTGCAGTGGCAATGCGCCCGCCACATAACCGCTGAGGAAGAGAATGATAAATACCACCTATTTTAGTTTTAGAGATAAGGGTAATAGTAAAAAAACGCCGAAACTTTTTATTAAACTTGATATTAAAATTCTTAAAAGCAGATGATCCTTTAACTATATGCCAGTATTATGTACAACATTGTATGTTTAATATTTATAACTAATCCATCATAATTTACATTGCTGGAGAGCAGCATCACCAGTGTCCCTCGCACCGGAACAACGATTAGTAACACGCTTGCCAGACATATTAGTATGATTAAATCTTTAAAGAAATACATGCTGGCTTTAGCTGGAGCTTTCTAGGAGAAGCTTATGTTCAGCAGTGGACTTAAATAGACAGACGAAGAATTCTATTCATAAGGTACGTAGCGTAGTTAGTTCACCGAATTTTTATACCATCAAAAATTGATAACCCTTTTATCAATTTCTAGGACCGTTAATTTTAATACAAAATTTCATACTCTTTAAACAGTAGTTTTTATGTTTTTTTGTATTAACAATTAAGAGTAAAGAAGGAGCAAACAGACAGTCTGCTGGTAGTTTACTGAAACAGGAGAAAGGAGATGTTACAATACGGAAATCCATTGATGCGCTATGTACGACATTAAACGCACAGGTAGTGCTAATTGGTAGTAATAATTGAAAATGTTTAATTTTCTAACACAATAAACACACACAATTAAATTGCCAACTTATAACAGCCATATAAAGTAAGTAAACTAAAGTATAAAGTACATTCATAACTTATCTAGTAAAAGTAGAACGATAAACAATAATACGTCTGTTGGCTGACTCTACTACATACAAAATGTTTTACAGTGGATTGTGTGAATGTGAAGCATACCTGAAACATCAATCCCGATAGACCCGAGACCGGTGAAGCCACAGAAATGGCAAACAGCACTCAGTTTACCGAATCACATACAACGTATGAATTTATTCGCGAGCTTCCTATTCGCAACCCCAACGCTGAAGCTGGAGAGGCCACCGGGCCAAGATCTCTTTTCTGTGAAGCTTTAATCGGCTTCTAATTAAAGCAGAATCCGTCATAACATGTCATTGTCTTCAGAGGCAGGTAAAGTTGTCGCGTTTCCACACGTGACGAAAATGTTTGAATACATTGCATGTAAGTATTTAAAAGGTTGTTAAGTATTTTTTTCTATTTTCACACCATTGAATCTTGTACTTCAAGCTATGCAATGGTTATTTCTCTTACAACTTAGTTTCTGAACCGTCGTTATTTTAATAAATGTGAAACAATGGACGTTCATAATAAAACTCTGTCGCGGGCGTTTTATTTTCCTTTGTTCCCAGTGATGCGGAACGAACGCAACAAAATATTTCATGTAGATACTGTACCTACATTGAACATTCAGCATAATAGTTTAAAATGGTATAAGAAATTATGAAAATTTAAAATAAATAAATAATTTAAAAAAATATATATATAAACTCGCGCCTGTTAGTGCTACTGTGGGGGTAGTTGGTGATAAAATTTGACACGGCAGCGATACTTTTGACTGTCCATTGCCACACCTATGATTATGCAAGTTAATTTACAGATGATTCACATAGTTTATTACGTTTCATTATGAAATATGTATAAGTGACAGAAAACGGTGTTTCACAACGAAACAATCATCGATTGTATCAAACCTTTACGTGTCAGAAATTTAATATAATTATTTTGTTATAATATATTTGTCAGGACTGACACTAGAAGGGTTTAAGCTTTCGATTATTACCTATCTGTAATATTTCCAAAGGGAATTGAAAAAAAATTTGACGACATGTGAACTCCTCTAAACCGTCTCTAAAATCCTCTAAAAAAATTAGACCTTTGCTTCTCTAAGGGATACTTAAACTTTTCTATTAAGGAATTTTAAGTAAGATAGTAAAAGTTTAGAAAAGTTACGGAATTTTGACAAAAGTATGAAAAGGATGACAACGTAATAAATATCTAGATACGATATCCGTCGATGATGTCACTGGTATGATTGGCAACCGCAGCACCAGATACCTCGTACCTTAACAACAGCTGCACGTTAACGGTCTAGATATTTTAAAACTCGTATTTGGCATTCAGACATGATTATGATGATGATGATGATGTCTTCCTGGTCGATTTCAACCGTCGACTATCGGCCGGGAACCATGCCTAAACATTTCCCATGTGGATAAAAGATGCTCCCGACCCCGCCACCCGGAACCCACGGGAATATCGAAGGCATCTTATTACCTTGGGATTCAACGATATCACCATCACTATTGCAGTCTTTCGCACGTCCACTGCTGAACATTGAACTCCCTAATGATTCATATTCACATGCAAGAGATCCATAGACTTCCTGTAACAATGTGCGACCTGCACTGTCCCTCCACCTCATAGGGGTTCGTTCTAGACAACGTTTAGCCTTGTTTTAATCAACAGTTGTCAGTTTTGCAGGTTGCCTTGTAATTATTATTAACCAGCTAAAGTACCGATTTTAACTTGGATTTACAGTAAATAGGATTGGACGGAGTTGTTAGTTTTCTCTTAAAACTACTTGAAAGAATAAATATGAAAAATACAATTTATCAAAATTAAACTCAACTCTCACTCAGCGCTCAAAAAACTAATTTCTTTTCATTCCTTCAGGAGGTTACACATACAATGGTGTTTTTCTTTCAGTACAGTAAATTTTTATCACCCAAAAAGAAAGAGCGAATTTACCTTTTTAAATTAATTATATAATAAATGTGGGAACATAAGCTTTAAATTTCCGGCTCACACCGACAAAGCTCTATAAATTCATGAATTTACCTTTAAGCTCGTAAGAAATTTTTGAGGCCGTATTCCGAAAATTTTTAATGCTTTAATATTTAACTGTATTGTGTTAATTTAATAAAAAATAGGTATTATTATGATGAGCATGAAATACAATACAATGAAATAACGTCTACCAGCCAAAGGGGTAGACTGAGATTGCGAATTTTCGTTAGGGATGGCTCAGCGTATACAAACGGCGGTTTTCGTTGCCAGGTTAATTCCCGAACATTACCATGAAATTCCCAAGGTTCTTCCCTTAGTAGCCTCTTGCGACCACTATGAGAAAAATGAGGTGGCATATTCTTACGATGCTACCTCGCTGCAGAAAATATCGTAACATTTTTTAATAATGTAAATTAATTCTATAAAATTAAAATAGTTTTAGGAAGTTAACTGAAATGATTTCAATCCGATTGTTTTAGTCAAAAAAAAACAACTAAATGATCTATTAGATCTACTGCAGGTATATAATTTTCAAAAAAAGATTAAAGAACCTACGCGAATCACAAATAATTGTTCGGATTTTATAGACCTTATTTTTACGAAGTTTCCTGAAACGAACACATTATTAATGAAATTTGATTTCACAGATAAACGTGATAAAATCCGTAAATAATTGTTTCATTTCAAACATACAGGAATTATTTGTGAAAATACATGCGGATACGTACATACATTAAACTAAACGAAAGTTGTTAAATACATTATATTAATCTTAAGCTTCTAACCCTGCCACGTATCTTTATATAAGAACTGTGTAATTCGTCTCAGTCCAGATTTTCCTACTGTATTAGGCGAAAGACTGCGATATTATGAATGGTATAGTAAAAACCAATTAAAACAAATAAAACCAGATGATTGGTATGATACCAAAATAAGATGGCGCTAGACATCTTATTCTATGTCAATAGACAAACAAAACACAAACACATGCCAAGTTTCCCAAAAAATGCCGTAAAATATAAAGAACGCAGAGAATTAGTAGAAGTAGCAGGCTGTAAGTGCCCACAGCTGGGCAAAGGCCTCCTTATCAAATATCTGAGAGGGTTCTGGAGCCGAGAATGGCTCGTCACGATGCTCCAGTGCGGGTAGGGGGGCATCACATATACTCGAAAAAATGTTTCTTATTATTTCTCAGACATGGCTGGTTTCCCAACGATATTTTCCTTCACCTCCGAGCACATGGTAAATACAGAATATGCTATTAACTATTTTAATGGTTCCAACACCGGGGATCGAATCCAGGTCACCCGCGCTCTTTGAAAATAAAGCGAGCGCCCTGACCACAAGGCTACCACGGCTTTGGAGGGAATAAGTACTTAAGTACAATCCACTTGTAAAACAATTACTTATTAATAAGCCATATTACACCGTGGACGCATAATTGAACGAAAAAAATATTTTTATCGTATTTATTTTAATGTATCCCTCTTCCACTATGCAATGCCTAACAAGGTAACGCATATTGTGTATATATGTATAGTGTAATCTAATGTACAAATAAATATATAAAAATATAAACATTAGTGAATACAGTTTTATCGCTACCAATATAGTAATAAATAACTCATGTCGTATTGTAATAATATATTATTCTGTTGGGATAAATATTTTGAATAAATATTTATATGTTACGGATGTTTAGTAAATTTGGATACAAATTTTAGTCTAAGAAGCCATCGGCCCTGTGGCGCAATGGATAACGCGTCTGACTACGGATCAGAAGATTCCAGGTTCGAATCCTGGCAGGGTCGAAACTTTTTCTTACTTTTTACTCTTGCATTAAACCTTACACAAATAAATAAACATCAACAAAGATAGTATGAGGAAATCCAACATTATTGGCTTTTATTAGCGATTAAGGTGTTTTCTATAAACTTAGCAAATAATCATCAAATTAAGTCATTTATTCATAGACATAAGTACCATAAATTTCATTCGTCACTCATGCATATATAATGTATAAAATATGGTTAAAAGTTTTGTATCAACCTCTCCAATCAACTCGAAACCGTTTGATGTCTTAATAAATATAAGGAGGTTCTAAATTAGTTTCACGGTGTATAGGGTATATAGTCTATATATTTAATATTCTTTCATTTGTTTATACAGTATCTAATACAGATGAAAATGTTTTTTTAAAGTTTAACAGATATTCTTTTGAAAAGCTTTTATTAATAAATAAACTTAGATACATATATCTGTATATGGTATAAAAACAATTAAGCTATTACTTTATCACCCGGGAGCTGACCCCGGTAATAATGAATGAGTTGATGCGATTGATTGCGACGAGATTCGCTACCCGACATATTCGATAGAACCACTCCAATCAACACGATATCGCGGAAAGGTAAAAAAAAATACTTCCGGAAGCCCGATTGGCTGCGCTGAGCAATTTTAAATGCAGAATCCTTAAGTTCTGCTTACGCCTATGAGTGAAAGAGAGAGTGTTAATGTTTCAAACATTATCTATTTGTTAGCCCATCGCCGCGCACAATTAAACCGTTAAGAAGACCAAGTAAATTGTACTTAGTTTTCTACATCATCATCTGTGAGAAGTTCACTGTTAAACCTAGGCCTCTTCGAATGGCATGATTTGCCTTATGGCAAACAGTATTCTCCAAGCCTAACAGGTAGTAATTTGGTAATTATAATACCCGACGCTTTGCTCTTTAGGCCATTCTGCTCATGATCTAAATATTTTGATCTGGTATTTTAGAGTCGGAATTTCGACTCAAATTCGCTTTGCAGCCACTTATGCGCAGCAATATTCGTATTTAAATGTGGAAAAGTAATTTACTAAAATATTTTACTTGCAATATCTTTACGACTGTAACTTAAAATACGTAAGATTTTATTTTAGGAACAGGAAACAACAGAGAAATATACATTTTGTGGATACTACAAATCACTCGCTATTGTTCAAAGCTATTGTGTCCTAGATAAAGAGTAGTTTGTGTTAGAATTTATACCTTGCCTTGTATGCTATAGAAATGGGAGTATCACAATATTTTTATGGTTTTTATCCACCGATTGCTTGTTGGTAGCAGAATTACGGTTAAAGAGAATATTTATTTCTCATAAGAGTAACAAATTCACTTTCATGACAAATTTAAAAATCAAGAGTTACAAGTACACTAGAAAAACATATTTCTATCTCATTAAGAATAACAAAGAAACAAATTGTAACGGATACAATACGATTATTAACAATAACAAAGGGTTATTTATGTCTAGATGCGACAACGCAACAGTTGTTTATTTAAAATGTGGGCTTTAAGTACGAACGACAAGCTGTTTGTGCTAAGCGAATACCGTTTTTCATACAAGAATTGTCAACCTTAAGTAGTTCCACCAAAAGCCGTTCACGTGAAGCTCGTGCTATGTAAGTGAATAAATTCAATGTAGTGAAAATGAAAACTGGATTGTCTGTTATTCCATTGAAATGGATTTTAAAATTTTTTTCATTCGTTCCTACTAGATTCGTATCTTTCCTTTATCTCATTATCTCTAATTACAAATTCAAAACTTCAGTGATATAGTTTTCAAAGTTGTGCATTAATGCCGTTTAAGGAATTTTTGAAACCGTTTCTTTCAATAGAACAACCGTTTCAGAAATGGAATCAAATTACTTTTCCATTAGAATAGTTAATACAGTAAAATCCAAAAACTTGCGCTTTATTTAAATTTATTCCGCTTTAATATTTACCATACTATATAGTGATCTTTGCTTGTTTCACAATTTAAATAAAAATTATTACATATGATTATGACATACCCTTTCTTCGGTTCGTTTCTGTGCAACTGTAAAGTCGATTAGATATTTCATTATCTCGTCCACTTGCAAGTAATTTCTAACAAATCTTTATTTCAAGATCTTTTTTCTTCTGGAGGTTTTGTCAGTATCCATGTCGCCTTCACTATAGGAGAGTATCACTTTGAACTTATTACATTAACATAACGCCAAGGTGAAGTCGCGATAATTTCTTATATTTACGGGAATATTACACTATTAAATGAAAAGAAAAGTTTTGGTTACTCTACCGCACTCACAGTTAGCTGTTATAGCAGATGTATTATCTAAAGAGTTGTGTATAAGCAATTGAAAAACTTTACCTTAACGTTATATGAAACTCTTTTCGACGGACAATTGTTTTATTTTAATTTGAAATATGAAATTGAATTAAAGTACTGTTATTTTAGGTACACCCTAAAATACTGTTTTCAATTCATTAAATTTGTTCTTTGTGAGTAGAGTAGGCAAAGATAATTATTATGAACAAGGTTCATTTCATTAATTATTATTATATTTGTATATAGTATCTACTGCCAGCAACAGTAATTAAGAATACGAATGGACTGACGTATTTTTTCACATAATATTAGTTGACCTACTTTAGGAAGAATAATACATTTCTCGAGAGAATTGTCGCATTTTAAATAATTAAAGAGGTCATGCTAATTGGAACGGCATAATAATAAGACAAACATAATGAGGAGAGCAAGAAGATCGCGTAAAGGGCCACTGCCTGGAGGCTGCCAGGGCTGGTCTGGTGCTGGCGCTCGACGCTGCAGCGTGCGAGCCGCCAGCCTAGTACCAGGTCCATAGAGGGAGATGAGCACCTCGCGTCCATTATCTCTACAAACAAGCCAGTTTGTGGAGATATTCGGAGAATTTCGGCAGGGTATTTTAAGGCTCAGCAAACGGCACTCGCCACTGGAGTGCGCCCCATGCGTTGGGCAATAAATATGAACATGAACGTATTGCGGGCGTACTTTAAGGTGAAAGGGAAGAAACTGGAAGTTAAGCGTATCGGGCGAGGATTCACTGCTTTTTTGTTGAGCTGGAGCCTTCCATTGCTACCACCAAAGAAAACCTTTCAGATCGAGTTCGATGCATAATCCGCTCTATTTGATGATTTTTGATGATACCCAGATCGAGCGACTGCAACGTAAGGCTGTTCCTCAGTCAGATTCAAATGCTGCAGTTGAGGACGCTGCTCCATAAATTGTTGATCATGCAATTGTGGATGCTGACGTGAAACATCCAGCTGTCGTGGTTGAATAGTCACCTAACAAAAAAGAGCAAATGAGGAGCGTACTGGAGGAGGCGATTTTGGAAACGCGCAGAACGCCTCTCGAGGACCGACTACGACTCTTTAAGCAAGCGTGAGCTGTCGTGAAATTAAACCCGATGGTTGCTAGACCTTATTGGAAACCAGCCGGGACCTTTGCGATAAGGGGGTTATTCTTTTTGGCGCTGCACGGGCAGTATGCTGTATTGATGGCGCCAAGTTTCCTCAACTGGACACGCTAGATAAAATACACGGTATCCAGCGTGGAGACGAAGGTTTGAGGACCGTGTCGCAAAGGCCCTCATCGACAGGCTTCAGGTCCGGTAATAAAAGGTCGAGGATTGTGCGTTTGCAGGGACATATTTTTTTTACAGCTGGGTATTATGACTATTATTCTGAGTGAGACAGAAGTGGACACGGTTTAATCAGTTCTCTATAAAATTTTGGACCCATCAGGAACTGGCGGAGCGGGCCTCGGGATCGAATGAGGCCAACAAAGTCACCTTCTGGCACAGTCTGTGGTCAGAACCCTTTAACCGCAGCGATGACATTTCGAAGGAGGTTGTGGTGAGTCAATGCAGTTATAACAATTATGTATCCAGCCGTCATAACACCAAACGACGTAGCTGAGGCAGTGCGTAGAGGCCCGAACTGGAAATGTCCGGGAATCGATGGATTGCATCACTACTGGCTAAAGGAGATCGTTAAGTATCACGCTGTGCTCGCCTGGCAATTCCTCGAGGCTATAGACCTTAAGTCATTCACTAAACGCAACCACCGGAACCCGGATTGGATTACATAAAGGCATTCATTCGGTCCATCATACATGGCTGACGAGGGTCCTCGAGCTGTAGACTGTGCAGTAGGAGTCTTCCTCGGGCAGCAATAGAGTATGCTTCTTTGCTTTCACCCAACAGCCACCAACTGCCAACAGACAAGATCCTGGATACCGACTGATGGTGTTAAATCCAAATCCAACTGAATACGACTAACCCAATTTCCACATACTTGTGGTTGAGATCAGTATTACTAACGCTAAGGTAGCGGCACTGCACGCACCGCCTCACTCTATCGTGGTGAGTATGGAAAAATCTTTTATGGCATGCCGTCTTTTGTGGGCTTTCGACTTTTCTTGTTAAGGGTACAGCAGAAGAATCAGACAAGTTGAAGAAGAAGGAGTAATATTTTTAACAACTAACGACGTTGTAAGCGTGTTGTTAGTATGTAGATAATAATGAATGATTTCCAATTCTGGCATTCAAAAAAATTAATTCCCTCCTAATAAGCACCCTAGACTAAACTAAAGGATTTATATTTTTTAAATAGATTGCGCTGCTCGTCCAGATTATAGGCTCATTATACTATAGTTATAGCATTATATATTATATTTGTATACATAAAAGCCACAGAGGAACTCAAACCGATATTATAACATACATACATAAGGGGATAAGCAATTCGAACATGCTAACGATGTCTGCGAACTCTGTTCTATTCCCTAGCGGCAGATGCTTTGAATTAGTCTACATAGCTTGAAGACGTAATGCACCAATTGTTCCAAATGCGCATTCAAAATATCCTATACTAAATTGCTATTAGTTAAAAGTAAAAACAGAACCTTGCTATCGACCGTTTTTTATTCCTCTCATGATCGTTTATCTCTCGACATTGTCATCCATAAATAGCGTGCATCAGCGAGCAAGCGATTCGGATAATATATTCAAGTATTTCCTAGAACTTGAATAAAGAGCGTTGCTAAAACAAAAATATTTATTTTTCATTTTCATTACACCAATAAAGTGTTACATTTAGTTTCGCAATCATTCAAAAGTCGAAAAGACGACTAGGAGAGAGAGAATATCAAAACGATATATAGGTACAACCTTTGTCTCCTTGTATATTTGTAAATTATTTGTCAACTAACAATAAAGAATTCCTTCCTATCAGTTAGACAAGGGCGTGACCAACGAATCTTGGACTTCAGATTGGAATCTTAACCGGAGCAAATATTTGTAATGAGGACAGTCCCAGTATATCGTCACTACAACTTTTAATATTAAGACCATTTTTCAAACATCTACACATATAATGACAATTAAACAGGTCATAGAGGTGTTTCAAAATTAAAAATACATTTTTAAAATTAAATAAGCTCTAAAGAAGTGTAACATGGACCAATTTAATATTTTGACCTAAGTAACATTTGTTCGAACAGCACAGAAAAACCACCTGATGTACTTTGACAAAATGTTTATGTTATAGCCCGATATACACATTAACAGTTTCACAAGTAAGTAAAATGTTCTAACTATTCTTTTCAATTGCTATTGTTGCAGTTCAAACAGCTGAGACCGGAAAGGACACTGCTTCGTTTAATTGGGTAATAGTGTTTGCGTGTTGTGTGAATAAATTTTCAAGTAAAGTTTGGCTGATTTCATATGTTCTCAATATATTATTTAATTATTTCTTAGGCATCCAGGTTTCCTCAAAATGTTTACTTACACCAACCCGCACGTGGTAAATTCCGCAATAATTAAAATTGCAACAAACAATTTCAATCGTATCGGCTTTGGTATTCGAATCCAAGATAGAAGAATTCTAATATAGATAAAGAATACTAATAATAATGATACTACGAACCTGACCGCTGAGCTATCAAAAAAAAAGCTAGCATTTTCTTATTGACAGCTCTACTCAACGATTGCTGCTACCCACAATCTACAACGTCTGACGTTTACTTAGCGAGGTTATTAAAAAAGATTTACCGAGCCCTGGTATCGAAATGACTCGCAGCTTTTAAGTGTCGTCTGTCTTGACGGTTGAAAAAGTAGCTCCTGATATTAGTATTCGAAATATGACAAGCGAATTCTATAGTACCGTAATTAATACGGATATATCTAATGCTGTTTCGAAATGTCCTTCAGTTCGATTTTTTACGGATATCTTTAATAACAATTAGATAAAATAAGCGGGTAGTCAGCGATATTTTCATTATTACACTACTCGAAATCGCTGCTATGGAATCTACTAATCTAGAAAAGTCCACATTATTTCTCTTCTTAAATCTGAAAATGTCTTATAAAACTAAATATTTCTGTATCAATGTAGTTACATTGATATGACAAATATGTTTTGGGGTATTTCTATATTTACTCATCTGGTTGGGTTGTATAAATAAATACATATATAAGTACATATATAAGTAATATTTTATAAATTATATATATAATATGACAAATATTATTATTATACTATTAAAATATTAAAAATAAATTGTTACCCGTTCAAAATTAAACTAAATGAAATCGACCATAAAAGACTTGTGGACGTATGCAGGGTCAGTTTAGAAGTTTTTATGAAGGATTTTCTTTAAGTGTCTGAAATTTATTATATTACGTCAGAAAACTCAATAGGAAAATAATTTGTAAGAAATATTCTTGGTGAGAATAATGATTTCTCCAAATAACTTCAGCCAGAATAGTAAGGAAATCAAAATTTATTCTCCTCTACGTTGCTACTTACGTATTTTACGTAAGTCGACAGTAAGCCGAACAATTGCTGATACAGATGTTTTATGTTTAATGTAAGAACAATTATTAAGCGTAAAGAAAATTAATGTCTGATAAATAGCCGGCCGCATAGCTAGTAGAACTGACAACCGTTGGGGAAACGTGAAACCTGCCCAATGTTGCGGTAAGTGAAAACTGAGGGCCTCGGGGTTGCTGGAAAAAAAAAATCATTGCATCGGTGGCCAAAAGTCACCAAATATAACAAAATTTGTCAAGCAGAAAGTCACCAGAAATCGCTAGATAATTTTTATCATAGAAATAGGATATAAAAGTTCTTATACAAACTTCAAAATATAGCATATCCTATTTTGATACACTTTAGACGGTTTGAATTCGAGACTCTACGGAGATATTATTTCTACAGGACTTTGGTTTCGGAACATTGTTTTAGGCCAGCCATAGGAGGCATATTTCAGCGCAGACAAATTCTGTAGGAAAGGTAAACTGAAAATAAAATGATAATAAATCTAAAAATGTATATATTCTAAGACAAAATTAATCAACTTCACTCTGAGAATCATAATGTTTTACTTTGTCTACCACAAAATCACGGGATGTAGAAGGCTATTAAATATCCAATGTTTTAAATATGTTTTGCTTTAATTCAACGGCAACATTCTTCGGGTAAGTTTCTGTATTAGGTTTCAAAATATTTATTTGGTTTCTAATCAAAATAATTCCGTAATAATTGAGTAGCAACGAAGACATTAATCTTATTTCTACATTTACTTTTAGTGACATTCATTAAGCTAAAAATTCTCTCGACTTCCGCATTTAAATGTGACAAAACCAGTAATTAAATAGGAAAATCTGTTAAGACTCTAAAAACTTTAATTCCTACATAATCATTTAACTCCTTTATAATGCTGGCATTAACGAGGCTCTTACGATCGACCCAAATCCAACAGACTGGAGATGGCAATCATCATTGTTGCGAGAGTTCTAGCATTGCGTTTACGAACCCGTGATACCTCTAAAGCAAGTGAATGTTACATGGATCATGAATGAACAGTCACGTTTTGACATGAATTATTTATTAATTCAAAACATAACATTAAACTAGTAATGATTGAAGAGTCTATGTCTGTATATGACGGATCGCCTTAATCAAAAAACTAAAACCAACAATAATATATTCGGTAGTGTGATGTAAGTACGAGTTTTAATGAGAGTATTGAAAACTAGGTAGTTAATAATGGGTGCACCTTGTTAGTAAAGAAACAAGGAGATCGAAACGTGGTGAAATATCCATCTGAATTTGCCGGAACTAATTCTCACAAACAGGTGATGGAGAGCAGCAGCATCACCATGGTACTGGCATTCTTGGAGAGACCAATGTTCAAAGTGGGCAAAATAGACTGATGTACTAATAAGTATTTAATTTTCTAGGTAAAAATAATGTAGTTAAATTGTTATAAAATATTTGATACAATCTTTAATTTTAATTTCATATCATTAAAACTTCGAATATAAATGGAAGTGAATTATCTCGTCATCGTTCATTAAATGTGTAATTAATCTTTGGTTTCGATTGCGCCTAATTACTGTAGAAAATAATAAATTTTCAGAGCAGTAGGAATCATGTTTCATGAGAAACGTGATCGTTTTATTAAATGGGCTACTCAGTTGTTAAATGAGTTTCGACGCAAACAAAAGTCGAAGAATAAGTTGAGACATTTGTTTTACTTTGTATTTGTACACAAAATACATTTTCAAAATAGTGTTAAATTAGGTACTAGGTTAAATTAGCATAGTGATAGGAAATCCAATTAGACAATGTCGAACACTAATCCCCCAGACCAGTAATATGTTTTGCAATACTAAAGTGAAGTATATGGACGATGAAAAAGCTTTCGATTCCGTCGAAATTTGGATGCATGTTCATTGATTTTTTCTCTTGGTCTTAGACTGACAGAAAAAGAAAGTATATTTTTGCCTCATCATAGTATCGGATTACTATAGTCCCGAAGAAGCTGTATTTAATGGAATATTTGATCCAGCAGAATTTTATTACGTCAAGCCGCCTAGGTCTCTGCCAAATATGAGACAACAACGTCAAGAGATGGGTTAATAATACTTTCAACAAGACCTAACGTTGACAATAAAGCCGGTGGCGCTATACTGAATAACTTTCGAATGCCCTGGCTTCCATGTCAGATAGGGAAGCCTGAATCCAAGAGTTGTCATTTATAGAGCAATTTAGAGTTGTGTTAATACTTGTCGTTATGAGAAAATTAGAAAGAAAAACATGTATCTAAGAAATCGAACAGTGCAACATATACTTGAAATTTAGTACAAAAAAACAACATTTTATTATAGCCTTATCCATGTGTGGATTTCTTTCAGATGTCTGGATGACTTCAGAAATCTTAAAATTTAACCATCATCTAAATTTTATAAGGAGTCATCCAGGACATGAGTACCTAGAACACGAAGCGCCTCGTTGTTTACTTACGGTATGTTGAATTCAACGTACCGTAAGTAAACAATCTATTTAATTTGATATAGAATGGTCTTTTTTGGGAAGCGATATTTGTTAAATCACACATTTAAAAAAGTTTAGTTCAAGAAATTGTATAATTGACGCGGGAAATATCGCGAGTACAGTTATTAAATTATTAAAATTTATAAATACATTTATCATAATTATAATTATTGCAGTAATAATAAGAAACTACGAAACTATATAAAAAATGTAAATAATTTAAAAGCGAAACAGTTTGTATAACTTACGACACTTTTTGAATCAATTGTTCAAAAGTATTTTTGAATGATACAATTTTAATTTTGCATTGCTTTCTACTTGATACATTAAGTTGAAAGCTCTTGAAATTCTAACAAGCTGAAAGGAATACGCGAAATTTAATATACATTAAACAAAATCGGCTCTTTACACTGAGATAGAAAATTAACATTTTCGTTTATTCAAGAGAAGGAAATTAATGTCTTGGATGTGGAAAATAACACGGTATGATATAATCGAGGAATGTCTTCTGGTATTTTTGTGAAATATTTATATGTAATATAAACAATATTATGATAATGCCGTGGATATAAAATAATTTGAATTTTAACAGAGGAATATTGAAAACATTCTGATGGATCTCCTGCCATTAGTTTGTCAACAGCGTGTATGCGTAAGTAATTGAGGTTCACGTCATAAATTTCCTTCTTATAAAGTAAAGTAAAGTAGCAGTCTGTAAATTTCCACTGCTGGACAAAGACCTCCTTCTCAAACATCTGAGAAGGTTTTGGAGCCGGAAGTGCTTGTTACGCTGCTCGAGTGCAGTTTGGCGGGCTTCACATATCATCGAAATAATATTTTTCATTATTTCTCAGACATGCAGGGTTTCCTCACAATGTATTCTCTTCAGCGTGGTAAATTTAGCTGTTAAAATTGCTATTAACAATTTTGGTGGTACGGGCACCGGGAATCGAACGCAGGTCACTCGCGTTCAATAAAACTAAAGCGAGCGCCCTAACCATTAGGCTATCACGGTTCCTTCGTTGTACCTCTTCCCTATTGTAATTTACTATAAGCGCTCAAGTCGGTCATCTGAGAATATATTTTCCGTAATTCCCCTTAATCCTTTTAATAAAAAAACGACCTCTTACGAAACCAAGGGGAATCAACGGAAAAAAAAAGAAACCGGGTTGCAGATTTGTTTTGACATGATCCTGACATACCTCTCTCATCTCTCTCATGCACATACATCTACGCATACACGCTTCTCAGTTATGGATATTCTTTATATGGTCCTACTTTAAGTATATCAAAGGGATTTCGACCACTTCAAGTTAAGTTTACTCACGAACCACAAAGTTTATAAATTGGTAAGTATTTTGTATCAAACGGAAAAAAACTAGAGGTAGGATTTTTAAAGTAATTTGGCCATGGGATCTGTGGTATCAGTTAATTTTGGAAAAGGGGTTCACTTGCCCAAAATATTTTGGGAATCCCTGGACCAGAGCGTCACTTGTTGTCAGGCGCAAGTATTTATACATTTCATATATATATATATATATATGTAACAAAGTTAGTGAACTTCCGATCACATGTTATTTAATTACATTTTCCTTATAAACGTTTCCTCTATTATATTATTTTGTTTTAATTGAAAAAATATTAACACTATTTTAGTATATCAATGAATATTCTTAACAGCTAGTTGTTTTTTTTTGGGAAAGGGAGCTAACAAGCAAGCGACTCTCTCATGTACATCTGCAACACCAAAGGACTTGCCGGACTTTTTATGGATATTTGGGGGAAGGGAGGAAGGACGAGGAGAGATGAGAAAGGAAGGAAAGGGTTTCCGGTTACCTCACTCACCTATCGAAACGCAGGAGCACAAAACGCCTTTACTTCACGCCGGTCTTCTGCGAGGTCATGGTACTACCCCGTTCGAGCCGGCCCATTCGAGCAGTTTCAAAAAGTACCACATTATTAAAGTTTTCGTGGCTAAATTCACGGCTGAAAAAAAGATTACTGATAAAACGATAAGGAGGTTGTACATTCCATTTAACATTAGAATCGCAGCGAAGCAATTTAACAATTTTTATTAAATAAGTAAAACTACCGGGGTATAATCACCAAAAACAAGTTTGCTTAATATACTATTAAATTTTAGGTGGGTGGATTCTATGCTTTTTTTTAAGATCTATCATAGGATTAATAATAAGAATTATAGCATTAATTTAATTGAAATTATTTAAGTTATAACGGATCCTTTTCACTAGCCCTGTATTTTCGAACACGAACAAAAGTTAAAATAAGAAAGAACTTTTTTTCTTGTAGATTATGTGTATTTAAGATTGTAATCATTAATTTTTCAGATTCATTACAAAAATTACTGTTTCATTATAACGGATAACAATTAAGCATTTATCTCTGCGTGTATATGTTTCACATGAGCCTTTACATCGCTTAAACTAGGCAAGAGGCACATTCAATAATATGAGCAGCAAGGTTTTTAATTTGATTTAAAAAAAATGTTAAATTTTCTATTTCAACAAGCCTATTAATTTTTATAATCATATAAGTATTACATTTTTATTAGCATATTTAGATTATAGGTATTAAAAATAAAATATTATCATTTAAAAAATATATAGCTATTAGCAGAATGTATTATCGTATACGTTTATACGTTTTTCTATTGCCTCTGGACTTATTTCTTTGAAGGGTCGATTGGGATCGTTAAAAATGCCTCATATTTTCTACTACTAACGCTTTTGGCTGGATATAAAGTGGCTTCTTTAAAGCGGATTTTTATAACTCATGGTTTATATATTTTCGCATAAATCGGTTGTGTAAGTAACCAAAAAATGTAATAATATATTGAACCATTGATATATCACCATATCATGTACTGTGTGTAGATGTAAGTGTAGGAATAAATGTCTTTTATGTCTTATATACCTACATTATGCTGCACGAGCTCGATAACTCAAGTCAAAAGAAATGTTTTATAAATTTCTAGACAATTTTAACGAAACTCTTTAGTAGCCTTACCTATAAAAGAGCCTTTAAATATATCATTTAGGGAATATTCTGGAATATTCGATTAATGTCGAATATGTATAACGACTATCAAAATTCTGAAATACTAATGTATTTAATTAATCTAGATTCGGAAATACATTAGTGATGGAGCACCGGAGACGGCAAGCCTCCTGCAAACGCGAGTCTTTTCCGTCGAAAAAGAACCGGTGTTCTTTACCGTTAAGAACCGCAAATAAACGGTGTTGTTTACCGTTTCGACGGACGGATGGCCCGTTGGCCATCGTCAACTGTCCGACATTTAATGCTGATCCCGACATAACCGATTACAAACACCTACCAGTCACTTCCTCCAGTGACTGGTAGGTGTTTGTATCATCCCATGAGAAATAAAAAAAAGCTAGCGGATTCAGTAGTGAGTTTCCTTAGTAAGCGGAAGAGGAAGACCAAGATGCAAAGGAAGACGACACAACAAGAAGTGAAGGCAAGGTAACAAAGGCAAAGGATTGGTTACCTTCAGAAAATCCGTGAAAGACCACGTGAGAAGTATAGCGGATCGGAGAAGAAACTCTGCACCCTTTGTAAGTGGACAAATAAATAGATACCGGCGTTTTGCTCCAACAATCCGTATCTCATAATAATACCCGTACTTAGCTATCATTATAGCTCCTAATCACCACTATTCCATGTTTTCTGTATTTGTGAAACTGTCACGCTTAGCAGAAAGGTTAAAGATATCTGTACCGTATAGGACTTGCCGACTTAGCACAACAAAATTCAATCCATCTTAACGACCACACAAAACGCCTTCACAGTACATGTTTTTTATTCTTTGTTTTGGTAATCATGGATCGTGTCCAAAATGCTTAAGTGACGTATTGTCAATAGTGTGACCTTTCTATTGAACTCAACCTCTATAGATTACACAATTTTTTTTACAACAACTAATTTAATTAATTTTGATCCAGAGAGAGAAACATGTGTCCAATCCTATGTCTTCATATAAATTGTAAGCATTTTATAGAAAAAAAAAAACAAAATTAAGACAAACAACTAAAATTTAGGAAACTATATTTATTATTTACCCAAATCCCATTAAACTTTTGTGTATCGTATATAACTTCTGAGCACGCTCCACGGGGAACAATGTTCAGAAGAACACAATTACTTTACCTTTCAAGAAAAATAAAATTAGTTTTCGAACTTCCTCTTGGGTTGAAAAAGAAACACTTACACGTTGATCATTATGTGATGTAGGTAAAACACAAGCCTACATTATAATTTTAGTAAAAATACGTAGTTATCTTAGCTACAATCTCTAACTAGTCTAAAAATAACTAGTTATTTTATCTCCTGGCCTGAAAGCTGAAAATTTTTAGTTTTAAGGTCGATGACTAATTTTACTTTAGGTCAGGTTTAAGCCCACTTCTCAACAAATTGTGGTCAGTTAAGACTCATATTAATCGTCAAAAACTGATTTTCTCACCCTTCTTCTTAAAGAGATTAAATAAAATATTAAATGATATAAACACGATATTTAACCGACAAATATTGACTTATATGTCTATATTAAGAATTATTACGATCTACTTTACTTGATGGTAGACTCCTACTTTCTTAATAGTCTAGTTAAGTAGCACTCTGTTATATTTTTACCGCCAAGCAGCATTGCAACTCATTTTGTGTTTGGTGTAAGTTTTGTGTAAAGTAGAGAGTCCCAGTATGATTACGGGCATTGAGGCATTCCATCGTTGTCCCCAGAGGTGACAACGCATCTGTAGCCCAAAGGCTGCAGTAGCCAGCCTTAGATGAACTGTTAGCTGGTTCGTCATACCATGAATTAGGCATTAACGAAAGTAGTCGCGAACGTTCGATAACCTCTTGTTAAATATCACGTCATCAAATGACTATTCATAAAAAATAATGTTCATAAATTACCAGCTATCAAAGAATTTTAAACTGATCGAAATTTAAGGCTTTATGTCAGGGACTTTGGAGCGTGCTAGCCAGGAGTTCAGTGGTGAAAGAAAAGATAGAGGTCTGGAAAACTGGCAATAACTATTTGAAGACTCTGGGAAGATCAACGAAATAATACCGCATCGGCGAATAAACTCTCCACACCCTGTAAGTCCTATAAATAAATAGAAGCTCAATCCACTCTCCAAACCCACAACCCGTAGCTCGTAACAGTATATTAATTGAAAAAGTTGAGAGATACATGAACACAATTCGCTAAGTTACACAGTAATCATACAAGTCACATATTGAACACAATTAAACAATACGAGCTGTTATTTTCCTTCATTTTAATAATAACACGATGGACTAATAAAAGATATGAATTTTAATGTGTAACAAAACTTATAGCCTTGGGATATAAGTCTGTTCATAATAATGCCTTAATTGTATACATTAGAATCTTCTTGTAATTGTATGGTTTATCGCAGTGAAAGAATCATAAAAGTCGGTCGTTCAGTTTCTGAAAAAATCGCGCTCGTACAAACACATTTCCATTGGATTTGTGAAAAATAATTATACAAAATACGTACTCCATGCCTATGAAGTCGCAACAGCTAATAATTTACGTACAAATAAAATTATATAATAATGAAACGAATAGTTTTCAATAGCATTTTATGAATGATACATTGAAAATGTGAAATTAAAAAAGTGATTTTTAATTAAACGCTAAGCTGAAGTTCTTCGTTATTTTTGTGTTGCTAGTCTGGACGCTATTGTTATGGCAGAAGAATAACGCCCTTTTTAATAGCTGCCTTCCATTGGTTTCTTCTCATTTGAATAAGAACAAAGGTGAATAAAACGTCTCGGATTTGTATTGTTCTTTTCTCATTTTGCTTACCTAAATTGTAAATTTTTCGTAAGAGTGTTTGATTTGTACGAATCTTTTTGTTACTCACTGGAATTATTTTTGCCTAAAACGATACTATACAGAAGCTAAACGAAAATTTATATTATATACTGGCGACCGTGGTAGCCTAGTGGTCAAGGCGCTTGCTTGAGTTTCATAGAGTGCGAGTGACCTAGGTTCGATCCCCACTGCTGGCATCACTCAAATTGTTAACAGCAATTTAAGAGCTGTATTAACTACGTGCTCGGCGGTGAAGGAAAACATCGTGAGGTGCATGGATTTGTGAAGCCCATCAACCCGCACTGGGTGGCGGGCCCTTCCCGGCTCTTAATCCTAAAACCCTCTCAGATATTTGAAAAGAAGGCCTTTTCTCAGCAGTGGGCAAAGGCTTACAGGCTGCTACTTTACTTGACTGTAGAGGTAACTAACCTTGACTTTCACTCGTCCAACTTGACGTCCGCATGATCATAAAATTAATTCTCCGGGGAACTGTTTACATAGATTTAAAGAATATTTTATATGATTTTCGTCCTATTTATACCACTGCAGTGCACATACATCTCTGGAAAAATTGTGATGAGTAAATATTAGTGTGCTTTAAGTCGCTATTCTTATCGAATTTTATTCATTTATGTCTTCAGAAAAGTTTTTTTTATTTTGATATCCGGGCAAATGAGCAAGCTGCTCATCTGATGGATAGTGAATACCGTCGCCCACGTACATCTGCAACATCAGAGGAGCTACTGGTGCGATGCCAGCCTTGGAGGACGACACATAAATGTGTCACCTGTACAAAAGTAAAGTAAGTTTTCTCAACAATAGCACAACCTTAATTTGATGGTATTATTCTGAATGTCAGTTTATAAACAGCAGTCACTTTCTTTTTTAAAACAAGTAATGTTCATATAAGTACTTTCGCCTTTCCCTTTATTACCTAGAATCATCTTTATTCATGACGAATTCGTAACCCATTTAGTGTTCTATTGCACAGCAAAGAATTTCTATTTATTTAACTCGCCAAGGAATAACAATACAAACAAAAAAGGTTAATCACCCATGGATGCCCAATTTGGAACTTGGTGGGATTACCAATTTGTCTGATGCTCTATTAGACAAATTGGTAATCCCACCAGAAGGGCTTGATTTTGTGTCGCCGCATGCGGTTGGATATTAATATAAATTCCTTCGTTAAAATAATTTCGGCGCAGTTATACTAACTACTTGACTATTTAATAAATGCATTATTAACTGGAACATAGAAGTTAACGAAGTTATTGTGAGTAATATTCAAAACACTTTCCTTCAGTACATTTATTAATGAAAAGGTTAGAAGAAAAGGCTTTATCTCTAGAGAACAATTGAATGTCATGCATTATTCAATTTCATTATTCTTATATCTCTTACTATTTGGTAGATTGAAACAGCGAACTTCTTTTCTACAATATTATTATATTTTATTTATTCTCACTAGTATAGCTCATATATAGTATATAAAATTCTAAAGTAACGAAACTCATCTTGGTTTTTTTTTATAATTAGATGTTTTCATTTAATTGGTTGAAGCGTTTTGTATGTATTTTATTATCTGAAAAAAATCGAACTACGTTACTGTACTCGACCAAAATAAATTTGTGAGATTTTTGTATTTGTATTTTGTGTATATCCTACTTTATTCGGACGTGGTGGGTTACTGTCAATTAGAAGTAAGGTAATAGGGCTCGCCACATATTTACTGGGAGTATTACGGGGTGAAGAACCCAGATATCCTGCAGGATATGTTGTGTGTGCCAAATAGTGGTGCGGCAGGGCCGTAGCTCCTGGTAGTACACGTGGACTACCCTACTGAACTCCACGGCGCTGATGCCGCCCTGCGGGCATTCAAAGTAGTGGGGGAGCAGATTGACATATTTATACCGGGCCGGGATAGTACCACGGCCTCGCAGAGAACCGGCTTGAAGTAGAGGCATCTTGTGCGTCTGCGTTTCGTTCGGTGAGTGAGATAATCGGAGGCCCACACCCCTTCCCCAAATCCCCCTCTCCATTCCCATCTTCCAAATATCCTTATAGGCTGGCTACGCACCTGCAGCACCTCTGGTGTTTCAGATGTATATTAGCGACGGAAATCACTTACCATATTTAAGTTAACTGTGTAGTTAAGTAATGTAATGATTATGGTTAGGTTAGTGGAATTAAAATAAAAAAAAACGTAAGAAACTGTTATGTTCGAAATTCGTTGAATGGTTTTGTTTGTGACATTCACTTTATTTAACATGCCTTAACGGCGATATACATGATTCTTTTATGTGCTAATCTACAACACAGACCCTTTCGAATGATATACCTAAGTTTAATTCACATCCTTTTATAATAGATACTTATAAAGGTACTTCTATTTTCGATGTTAAGGAATTAAAGTATTGATATTTAACACCATAATAATTATTGTATGTTAATGAACGTATATGCCCTTCGAAATTTGAATAAATTGCAGTCAATAGAAATTAAATTAGATAAATAAATAAATAATCATTGTCACCATGCTTAGTCACAATGCCAAGTGCATCACACCCCACATATTAGATAGTTCTGGAATGCCAAAAAAAAACCTTAGTTGATTTTGCGATAATCATGGAAAGATTTACTGTGACGTATTTTCTAAAGCTGCCAAAATGATAAAAGACGAATTTAATCGAACCTAAATAGACTTCAGTTTAAATATAACAAGGAATACATCATCTCCCGGAGCGAATGTAATATAATAAGACTGTTCCCGTTATAAAACTTTCGTATGAAGACGTTGGTATTTTCGAGAATAATTACGAGCTTTATTTAATTTTTATTGCATTCATTTATATAGAAGGACACAAAAGGCGGACGTAATGCCTATTCGCATTCTCTACCAGCCAACCTATGGTCTGATGAAACTTTATCGTAGGCACGATAAAGTACTAAGAAAATAATAAAACAACATACTAAATTAGTAATAAATACTTGTACATATATAACATAGCAGAAATATATAAAATCACTTACATATACATACATACATACTTTGGACAGTAGCAATCATAGAATAAAGAACATCCTGTCACATTCGAGATCTTCAAAAAATGCTCACGAACCAATATTTTAAAAGAGCACTTACTGAAAGCTTGTCTTATATATGGCATTACGCTTTAGTTATAGATACTACTATGTAAGAATCTACGAGAGGACTCATTAAAAGTTTATTACATTTCAAATGCTATTGTGTCAGGTTGTTCAGGCTCCTCCCTGAATCGCCAATCGTCGAACGGCTTCTGGTACGTTTGTGGGGAGAAGAGTGATAGCTTGGTTACCAATATATCAATATGCCGAATTGAATAGTAACCTACATGGTTAGCCTGACTGGACTCGGCAAGACCAATTTGCCAGCTTTATCTCCAAACGTCAACTTCACCTGCACTCGGTATATCCTGTTGATCAACTAAGGCTCCCGCGACCGACTAAGTTCTTAATTAGAGCTCATTACACGCGAATGTTCTCGTTTTAAAATTACTAATTGGTACAATTCAAAGAACTCACACTACATACGAGGACATAGGTACAACAGACTCATGAATATTCAGCGTCCAGTTCTTGACATACAGCGGTTGGTTTCCACTCTGTCAGAGATTTATGTTCAGTTTAGATGTTACATCGCACTGCAAGCCAGAAACAAATTCGTGAAATTTAAACTAATAATGTGCATTATGTTTTTTTTTTATTAGAAATAAAAGTCCATAAAAATAATTAAAAATAATCACTGTACGAATTATAATAAAGTTTAAACAAATTTCAAAATAATTTAACGTGTTTTATTGATCAGACTATATGAATATTAGAATTCCACTTACGAACAAATAAAGTAACACATAATTAAATTCTAAATGTAATTTTCGTACCTTATAACAAGTTGGATTCACAGTTTCCACTCTTAAAGGCTTGATAAGAGCGCTTCAGACGTAAATTCAAAACAACAAACTAATTCCTTGATGTAATTAGATTTAATGTTGTAAGGTACATTTGCATAGCCTGTATCTAGCCAGTGCACTAAAACTGGATCACTATGGTAATAAATATCTATATCTCAGTTATAATATTCCAAATAAGAAAATGCCGTCGTAGATTACATATTTTACAATTTTAAACGTTACGAAGTATTACCGTGTAGTATCGGCGAAAGAATATCAACCATCCCCGTTCATCCCGCAGGTTTCAACCTCTACCTTTACTTGAGATAAATTTCATACTTTTGTTAGTGATCGATTCACAGACAGTACACACACAGAGATACCACTTACCACTACTATTATCATTATATACTCTGTGACTAAGCTCACCAACCTGTCATCAAAGCAAAAAATATATAAATAATAGACAATATTTTTGCCATCATTGAATGGCTTAAGTTGAGCAGAGGACACAGTTATCTGATTACGAAGTTGTAGAAGAAGAATATTATAGGATAGTAATATTAAATTACGATCTCAAAGCTGATCAATTTACCGTGTTAGTGTTTATACTTACGTATCTAATGCTTAAGTGGGACTAACACTAATAAACGTGCTCTCTGTCTGTTGGACTAACTGATGTAATGAAATTGAATTTCGGTGAGGAGTTCTAATAACACATTCAATATCAAAAAGCAACCAAATAGCTTTCAGATTGCGGCTTTTACGGCTAATGAGTGAAATGCACACAGTTTTGAGTTATTTAAAATTTAAAACTTAAATAAGTGAAACTATCTTTTGCTTATTTTATTATAACGTAACCTAATTAAACATTTATTATTAAATAGTAACATTTTTTACGGATTTTAACGCGTTTAATTTTGTTACTTTTTTTGTTCCCAACGTTACGTGTCGTGGAGATCCGTGGTGACGGAGGGACTGAGGTGTTGTAAGTCCTGGTGTGTGATTTATTATGACTTTAAGTAATTGATTATACAGATTATTATAATAACCTCTGTGGCATCCAGGTATGCTTTTCCTTGAAGATTCATTAGGGCAACACATAAGTTGATGTTGAGTTGATATTCTCGCAATAGTGGTGCGCTCCCTATCACTTCTTCATCTGCCTATATATAGGCTCGAACATAGGCCTCTTCGAGAAAGCGCCAGCAAAACTCGGCATGCAGAATTTAAAAGCTCAGCTTAGAAGTTTTTCCCACACTCAGCATGCCGGCCAAGCGGGTTGATGAACGCAATGCCGGAACCATTTTTTTTTAAATGGGGAAATGCCTAACGCAAAACCGCGTCTGCACCCCTTTTCGGGAGAGAACGCGCCGGAACACAGACGTGCCTACTCGGCCTCCAAACCCACGAGGGTAACGGAGGAGAGTGCCGGGACCCTAGCACATATGATGTTACTCTCCATAAATAGGATCAGTCATCAATGGATTCTCGGCCGTCTTTCAGTCTTGTTTGTTAGCTTGCAGGGTGCACCATGAGAAGGTGGGGTTGGCGTTTGAGAAATGGTGTCTGTGTCTCATCACTAGTTTGCTGAATATTTGTTCAGCCATTTCAATGTTCTTCTACCTCGTTTTCATTTCTACCTCAGTCTCGTTAATTAGCCTACTGGAAGAATTACGTAGAAGCTTCGCTATATTTCACATTTATATTTTAAAACGATGATTACTTCTTTTATTTGTTATATCTTACGTTTCATAAATATGTTCTTTCTTTCATATTATTAATTTTTAAAACATTTTAATATTTTTGTGGAAATGTGTGCATACATCAAATCATTTCATTAGTTATTTCTTTATTTCTTACCTTAGTAAGTTAATGGGTATCAAGAAATCCTTATATTTAAATTTGAAATAAGCGTGATTCTCAAAACCAATGAAAATAGCATGATTTGATATTTTAAAAATCTTTTCATACTTTAACAAAATGATTTATTATACCGCAATGAAGCTAGTCTGTACATATTAACGTCTACAACAATACACAGGTACGTACAACAAAATCCCAGGGATACACACAGTACGATAAATTGGGAACGCTTTAGCATTTAGCTGGGATATAGTAACAAGAATATAACGTGTTATATTTTCAACTTACAAGGATAAACTTTGCTCAGGAGCCGGACGACGGCTTAAATGTCACACACACGTGATCGCAGAACACGTACACGAGTTACCTGGGTATAATTTGCGTGCGTGTGGAAAACATCGTAGAAAACTGACTGAGAAATAAAAAAATATTTCAACGATATTTAAAATCCGCCAACACTCGAGCAGCGAGGCAAAATTTTCTATAATCCTAAAAACGAGTTTCTCATCTGAATTTGTTGCCAGTGATGATTTATAGAACCGAGAAGTGGTTCTTAACTATATGTTGTATGGGATCCTAGCACTATAGTACCTAAATAATCCTCAAGGGTTACTAAACATCTCCTTCCGTCTGTATCTATCTAATTGTAAGTGTATTTTATATATTTATTCATGTATTGTAGTTCTTTTTTTTTTAACAAATTTAATGTTTGCCACCCTTACTATATGTCTCCACGCCGCGGGTTGACTGGCAGAGAATACCAAGAGGCATTAAGTCCGCCCTATGTAATACTTTTGTTTAAAGGTATTTAAATAAAGTTTAAATAAATAAACAGTTCATATCTAAAACATTGTGCGAGATACAATGTTTTTTCGAACTGGCATTACAGTTTGTAGTACAGATGACCCTCCCCTCTAAATAAAGATATAGAGATAACGAGTCCAATCTTATGCAGATAAATCTAATAGTAAATCGATAGGTAAGGCATGGGAAATTGTGATAATGGTGACACTATTATTGCGAACTATGTAAATAACCGTCAATCATCTATCCTATATGATCTAATTATTACATGAAACGTTGGAACTTTGGTATGCCAGGAACAAGACATTCATGTATGAGAATTTATAAATGATATGCATGTACTAAACGTCACAAGATAAATGTGGTTATAAGTATGTCACAAGAAATATATGGTTATACTAATTTATTGGTAAACAAATTTCCCCTTATCCTAAATGTATAAAAATATATTTGTGTAAATCAAAAGAAACAGATTCTTTACGACAGCGTTACTTTGACGAAACACAACAAAAATAAGAAACAATATTTTGATGAGATTCGAAGAAAAATAAACATGCAGTATTTGGTTTGTGGTTATGGGTTAAAACGAAACGGTATTGTTTCTTCGTTTAGGTGTAGGTTATACTGACGACAGTTGGTGAATAAGTATAGTGGTGTTTCATCATCATCATCATCATTTCAGCGAAGAAGTCCACTGCTGAACATAGGCCTCCCCCAAAGATTGCCACGAAGCTAGGTCCTGAGCCACCTGCATCCATCGACTTCCCGCAACACTGCGTAGGTGTTTACTCTGTATATATAACTTTGTTAACACACACCACAATAATGTTTCGTGCCAAATAATTCCCATTGGAGGGGCGTGTGAACTGATTACGGGCTGTTGAAGAAAAAGAAAAGTTTAATCTAATTTTCTTTCTTTATCATATTATATAAACGACAGTTGTAACAAATTAATGAATCTAGAGAGGGTAATAATAATTTAACGAAATAGATACATATATTCGAAAGGATATATATTCTGCGTATCACATACATGCTCATGAATATTCCGCGTCCAGTTAGTTACTGATTTATAGCGGTCGGTTCCTGTCTTGTCGAGGATTTATGTCTGTTTCAGATGCTACCTTCCATGGTTATTCAAAACCAGATTCGTGTCACCTCAATTACATTATGGAACACACTTTACATAATATACGTGCAATATAATTTGGTTAGCTTATGAATAATGTAAAATCATCATTTCACAATAATATCAAACGTAAAAGAAAAGTAAAGTAAAAGCCTAGAGGCCAGCCAAGTGTTCCCCCGGGAATTAATTTTGAGATCACGTAGACAAAATCACGGCTAATCGCCAGTAAGGAGTCTGTAAATGTCCACTACTAGGCAAAGGCCTCCTTCTCAAATATCTGTGGTTTTGGAGTAAAGAGCGTAATATTTTTTTATTATTTCTCAGATATGCAGGTTTCCCGCCATTGTTTTACTTCACCGCTGAGCTCGTGGTAAATACAGCACGGAACATTGCTATTACCAATTTTAGTGGAGCTGGCACCGGGGTTCGAACCCATGTCGCTCACGCTCTATGAAACTAAAGTGAGCGCCCTAACCATCAGTAAAACGTGTGGCAGATTCTTACGTCTCTGCCTATGATAACTATCAAACGTTATCAAATGATAACTAAAAAACAAGTCTATTTTAATTACGCGATGTAAAGTTTTTTAATTTGTTTAAGGTGAAGGGGCAAACGTGCAGGCGGCTGGTGTCGGTATTACCGTCGCTAATGTACATTTGCAACACCAGAGGAGCTGCACTGCTCCGTTTACGGTTCTTTTAAGGATATTTAGGGGATGGGGTAGAACGAGGAGGGGATCGGGGAAGCAACAAGTCTGATCTTGAATTCCAATCCAGAACCTAACTTACTGGCCAACTCAGTAGACGCTGTCAGTGGATACTGTGATCCTCATGTTATTTTATATCGATATTGTGTTACGAACTTTATTGACTTTTCTTCCAAATTTTAATTGGTTTTGGTTTATTTGTTTAAAAGCAAGAAATATCAATCCAAAATTAACCGAGGTTGCATCTAACATTATTTAACTACGTTAACATATAACTGCGCTTGAAACTTTATTAGCATTCATACTTTGATGAGAAACTTCCGCGTATCTGTAATTTAAACTCTACTGGAAGCATTTGCTTGCATACATTTATTATTTGCACAGTTTAAATTAGGATAGGTAAGAAACTTTTTGTACGTGGTAGAGCCAAGCGGCGGCTTTTGCTGCTGCTCGAATGGGCCGACTCGACCAAGGTAGTACGCAGTACCACGACCTCGCAGAATACCGGCGTGAAGAAGAGGGATCTTGTCCTTCAGCGTTTCGTTCGGTGCATGAGGCAACTTCCCTCTCTACAAATATCCTTAAAACCGGCATCGGTAATCCGACAAGCGTCCAGTGTGATTTCAAATACCTACTTACATATGAGAATATTTAATCATCAAATTACAAAATTATAATGTATTTTTTTTTATAGAAGAAGGGGGCAAACGAGCGTGCGGCTCACCTGATGGTAAGTGATCACCGACGCCCACGAACATCAATAACACCAGAGGAGCTACAGATGGGCTGCCGGTCTTTAGGCTCTTTTCTTGAAGGTCCCTAAGTCGTAACTATTCGGAAATACTGCTGGCGGCAGCCAGATTCCACAAAGTCGAAGTGCGTTGCAGAAAACTTCGATTAAAACGCACTGTGGTGGAATGCTGACCATCTAGGTGGTATCGATGGAACTTCGAATTCTGTCTGAATTGTTTTGTTAAACGTTCTTTAAAATACACTGAAAAGCACATACACTTTTAATGTCTTTTTTCTACCCGACCCGACCGCTCCGACCATACTTGTGTACCCTTAGGCGACGTCGCTCATCTCACTATAAACTACTAGTGAACATAGGCCTGTCCAAAAAAACTCCCAGCAAAAGCCGGCATATATTTCTTGGAAAGTTTGCACATGCTCACCACGCTGTGCAAGAGGCTTGGCGAGTTGGTACCCTTGCACTAGCGATGGTGCTCCCCAACTTGTCTGTGCAACTCCAATCAAAGATCGGCAAACTCCGATGTTCCGCTCTCATTCAGAGCCTCGTTTATTAGCTAATAAGGTTCACCACGTGCAGGAGAGTATAGTATTTGAAAAAATATATGATATTTTCAACTTAATGCCATGTTTTAAAAATCTATGTACATTGCGATTATTTCGTACATCTGAAACATTATTCCACTCAACATTTCAAAATGTTTTCCGTCATTCTAACAAAATATACATTAACAATTATTGTACCATAAATTATCGATTTGATTAATAAATAACCTTTCTTTTTTTAACGAAAAAACGCTACATGATTTGTATGATAACGTTATTCAGAAAATAATATTTTCCTGGAATAAATCCTTTATCTTTTGAATTCAATGGGCCGTAAGTTAAAATAATAATCATCGGAATGGAACACGAACATAAAATTAATAGATACGATTAAATTCAATGCATAATTGAACGATAGTTACCCGTAAGAGCAATTACTACTATTGCCGTTTCTCTACAATTACGCTTAGAGTTATTTTAAAAAGCAATCCGAGATGTTGCCAGGTAGAGGATTTTAAACCGAAAAATATTCAAGTTCGGTTACAGCCATCTTATATGAAAGTAGAGTAGAGTAGGATCCTGACAGTTTATTACTATTAGCATACATTACTTAATTGAGAGTAATACAGAATCACGCAAAAATTAGTTCACCTTACATTTAAATTAGAATTACAAACTTAATACAAAAAGTATTGTAAAAATTATTCTAGAATCAGTATGCTTTATTAATTACGATTTTAGAATTTTAGAATTTTAGAGATTTATGTATACAGTTCCATACAAAACTTTTAAGAAATATGTGTTCTGTGTGATGTGAACGCGATATTTAAAATAAGCATTACGGATACAGACAAACACGAATTGCGACTTCGTTTTATACTATTAAAGTCAAAAAATGTACCCTTAATTTTAACGATTTCTTTAAACAGATATGGTGCAGACTTTTCAGTTAAAAATTTCATATTTAATTATTTTTTAGTATGGAAAAACAAGTATATATAACAGAAGTATAAGAAAATTGCCGCTCTATATTACAAGTTTATATATATTTTACTTCAAAACCAAGATAAACTCGGAAATTTTGAGGTATCGGAATAAACATTTCAAATAGCCTGGTTTCTCGAACGTTGGTCAATTCAAAATTTTACTATTCATCTGCCAAATCCTCTACTAACTGGAAACCGGGTTTCTCAAACATCGACTAAGAGCATAGATTTGTATTTACGTTCAGTAGACATAGCGATGAAATTGACAACTCAATCAGGAATTATGATTGCTGTTCTTTTACACTTCCTTGAAAAAGTATGAAAATATTACATTCATGTTATACAAATCAAAACAATTCCTACATTAATATTGATAATATTTTTAAATAACCAATTTTGATTTAAACATTATCATAGTTAGTCCTGTTAATTAGTCTGGAGTTTTATTAGAAACTGATAATGATTGTTACTGTCAAACATTTTTAAACAGGACCTGTTCTTTTTTTATATAATGTCAGTTTTGGTATTCAATATGACGTCTTTTTATTCCATAACGTAGTGGTTATCGGGTACTCTATACTGTGTTGCCATTGAAAATATTTTAACAATAGCATTTAAAATATTTACAAAAGTATACTAATTATTCACTTGCAATTACTATGATAATATGGTAGGATATTTTAGGATGAAATGTTAAAAACGTTTTCTACAGTCGTAAAGAAGAAAAATTATACCATGGCGACTAGTTACTTTCCATACTCACCAAACAAATAATCTTTACAGACATTCGTTTTGTATATCACCTGTAAAATATAACGGTTGGCGCAATATCTCAAATTTGTCAGTACAGTGACAGACAGCGGCGTAGCTAGGTGTCTCGTACTACGATCGCCAATTCGCCTACGACGCGACTACGGCCTTCTAACTAGTTAACACTTTCTCCAAACTTAGAAAAGGCCTACTGTAGACTTCAGAAGTTTAGTTCAAAGGCAGCTAAAGGAGAAGAGAACTAAATAAAGCTTGGAAAACTGTTCGCCACCCTGACACCTGATAACTTTTTAATCATCTTGACTACACCGAATATACACAGATCGATAATTGGTAGCAGCGTCTAGGTAGGCAGGTAGTATATTCGCCACATCCATAAGACACAATTTAATGGACATTGCAAATCCTCCCAAATCGGAAGAGATTTAGTCCTCGTCAAGCAATGAACTATTTACAGCACATTAATTTGAAATGAAACTATTGTTTGCGGATTTTAGCGCGTCTAATTAGATGTTTTAAATCGTTCGACATTATAAAGTACCCGGCTTTACAGCTCCCCTGATCACGAGGTGACTGAGAAGTTTGAGGTCCTGATGTCGTCTTGAAATCGGCAAGGTCTCGATTCAAGTTAACCCGCTATACACACAAAATATAAGGATTGATCTATCAGTTACTTTCAACTCGACCAAACACGCACGCGCACATTACTATATTCTATCATTGCTTCAGATTTTGTCCACAATATGGCAACGCTGCTGAAATGTCAGTAGAAAGGCCAGCCGCCGTCTGTCTGCAGCCGCAGTACCCTTGCATCAGAAGTTGTCTCCTCAGTGTTTAGTAGGAGCAAATCGTAGGGTTACAACCAAGTTTCTTGTATCGCCACTGTATCCACTGATTTACGTGACATTCTTATTCCATCATCGATCTTTTCATACACACATTTAAAACTAACAATATAACTCGAGTGTGTCTTATTGTGCTCAAATTACTAACCTGCGTTAAATTATCATTTGTTACGAGAACGAGTAAAAAGGTTCTGATGCTTTTGTGCTCCTTTTGTGTTTATCGCGTGTAATTAATTAACAATAATATAGATGTAATATTAAAGAATATATAAGATAAAATCAATATACGAACTCTTTCTCCAATTGTCAACTTTAATTGCAGACGGTACTCTAGCGACCGATCGAAACTTGGGAGAATGTATCCGTGTATGCCGAACCCATAACCCACAGACTGGTGATGGGGAATAGCGTTCCTAGTGCGAGGGGTATCGACTTTGATTATTCAGTAACAAATAACTTCGTAATTAAAATTATAAAACTCCACAATCTTTGTAGCAAACACGAATAGCAAATTATCACGTCATTTTATTAAAACTGACCCAGATTTATAGCTATTTGCAATCGATGAGTATACAGGCCCCGGAGTTGCAGATTGAAAAGAATGATTACGGTAGAAGATTAATGAGCGAATCGTAGTTACGAAACTTTTTCTTTCCACGGTTGCAATTATTTTATGTGACTTAATCTATTATTTATATACTGAACTAGTATTACACGTGAATTTTTCGTTGGTGACACTAAGACGACCCCAGCCTCACCACCTGTCACATTGTTCTAAAGACACAAATGAAAAAAGGGCTAAAACGACTAGAGCCGTGACTAACCATTCCAGTATTTATTCACGGGAAAACACACAGATAGACATAAATTTTAAAATCACTGGCTCGGTATCAGTATCATTTATACAGTATCCTGCACTTATTTTGCCCGAAATCGCTTTTCTATGTATATATTTACACGACTGATACAATAACCCATCAATTTGGAAGAAAATTTAATTAAGCTATTTTACTGACTTACTATCTGGCCGATGTTATCAGCTGTTATTAACGGTAAGGCTCCATTCGGAGAAGATATTAATCTTTCAAGCTCACTTAAGTCTTCTCGACCCAATAACTTGTCGATATTAAAACTTTCATGAGCCCTAAAATATAGTACTTATATAAGACGCTAAATTTTCTTTTCCATCTAAAAGAACAAAAAAAAGATGGTATTTGTAGATGAACAAACATACGCACTTAGTGGTAGGACTCCTTTTCTGTCAAAAGTTGTCTGGGTATGTTGGTGCCGCTGATAAGAAATGTAACCACTGTCACGTCCCCATCTTTTGTCTTCTATATATTGATATATTTTATAGTAAAAGTTTTAATATAGTTTATTTGACAAGTTTCTTAAATATTATCTGTCTGTTTGTTGTACTATATTATTATCATAAAATTTTACGCATTTAGACAAAAAAACACTTTCTAGTTTTGGCCTGTCTAAATTTAGTATTTTTAGCATATCGTCTCGAAACTTTACTGTACTTTTTTACTGTTCTACAGGAGACAGTATTTTTCATTAAATATATTTATATTTTTCCGTACGTACATAATATTATCAAAAATGAACAATGACGGAAGTGTCAAGATATTAGACTCTTTGAGAAGGTCGCGTAATTACTCACGTGGCCCCAAGTCATAGATTGCCCTAATCGCTTGCATATATATACATAATAGAGACGATACAGCTAAGAGAAAAAAACCAGTAAAAGGATATAAATATCAAAATATATACTTACAATAGATAGATACATACATACATACATAGATACATAAATAACATATATACAAATATACCATATATACATAGAATAATATACATGTGCTTTTGTAAAATGAATACTGTTTCCAATCCAGCTGCAGATCCCTAGAATAACACACCATATTATTATTTACAGGCTGTGGCATTCCATCTTAATACTCAAGGGTGACGACACACCTGAAACCTTCTCCATTTGCAGTTGTTAGCCGGTGTCCATGGGCTGCAGTAGCTTCTTAGCAAAATATTAACTCGTTTCACACTAATGTTATAAAATCACACAAACATACACACACGCATGCACGCACGTAAGCACACAAAATTTACGCTTGCATCTGTGTCAAAAGTTACGCCACACATTGTTCACATCTCCTTTTTTTTTGTGAAATACATGGAATCGTCAGACGCATTTACGATCAAATCCACAGACATGACGCGACGTAGATGCAACTGTCACAGGTATAAAAAAATATTTCAGGCATATTTGAGATGGTTGTTGTAAAAGAAAATGCTCAGTATTACGGAGAGACAGACTCCTTACGCTGCGTGTTAATGTATAACACTAATTCAGCACGAGCGATACCGTGGGGAAAAGCTAGTTGCTAATAGTCCTGTTAACCACCTCAACTTAGCCTAAAACCTTGTGATAGGAAATGGTTTACGACTTTACTTCCAATGGTAAATGTTAATTAAACCTTTTTTTGCTGTTGTTGTATCAAATTAATTATATTTTTTTTTCAAAGTCATTTAACCTTGCTGGCTATTTGACGCCCATTGCATAATCTGATTAATCATTCTTGTAATAGAATTTGCTACATTTGGGCTTTTCCAATTAGGCTTTGGTTTTTATTACGTATATACAAAAATACTGTAAGTATGCATTATTAGTCCAAAATGTGGCTAAACAAGACTACACAAAATATTTTTCTTTGTAAGCTTATAGTTACAAAAATATCTTAATTACGTGGTTTTCTTTTTATCGAATCTTTAGTTCTGTCCCGAGTTTCAATAAATTTCATAGAATTAAACGACTTTTAATTACAATATTATGAATACCGTACCTACTGACTCTGTCGCACTGAACAATTTCGTTTTACTTTAACCGTTTATAATAATTATAATATTTTAATTTGTTAATGAGCTGCACTACGTGGATTCACTCGTTATAACTATTCCCTTAGATTCTAATAGAAACAGTACATTTTTCCTGGATTCAACTGCCTTTTCCAATACCTCGCACCGCATTTTTCGCATTAGAGATTTTCGGGCGGTAGATAATTAATTAATCATTACCACGCCTGTCACTCATTAACGGGGGTAGGCAGAAATGAAACATTTAGCACTCAGCTTAGTTGAACATACAGCCGCAACTTACTTTTGACCTCCACGGGAGACTAGGATCTGCAACCCATGTTTCGCGTGACGGTACCGCTCTTAATCGCCTCTAACAACACTCACGAGAGGAAAGAGCAGGAGGGGGGTTAGATTCTTCTTATGTAAGAGTTTTTTTATTTCCATGAAGATATGGCTGTGATAATCCTTTGGATTATTTAAAGCTACGAAATGTGTTGAAAGTCATCATTATCATCAACATAGGGAAATTCAACTTTGAAAGCTACACCCATGTTGCTAACAATAGTAAATTCAACTTCTTAAATCAACTTATCTACGTTTTAAGTTCAAATATGAAACCAGGTCAATTGATCAAGTTTTATTTAAGTATTAAAGTAATATAAACAATGAAACTTACTATGATTTAGAAAAAATCTGATAGGTAACAACCATATGAACAGCGCTCGGAAAGCCATTTGCTTTGCTCTTTAGAATCCGGTGCTCCATTAGAATCAGTTTAATTGAATTTCCTGGTACTAGTTTGTACTTTAGCTTAGTTCTAACCTAACAGGTAACTGAAACTGTTCGCTTTAGTTCCTGCTTTCAGATTTTATTTTCAAATAGTGTAAAATACTTGTTTTTCTTAAATAATTGCGTAAAGTGCCTTTTTCGTATCCGGCAGAAAATACAGAATATAAATATATGTACATGAATTGTACCATAATACATAATATGAATACAATTACAATAATGTCATTGGATAAACAATTCATTATGATCTTAAGTAAGCAAATGGTAGATCCTGATCCGTTTTAATGTTTGCGGGTCATTTTCTTAACTCAGGTGACAATGGTAATCTTAATCAGTTTCATTATGACGTTGCGAGAGTATCAAGTTTGGCAGATTAGTCGAGTCTTGTATAGTTTAATCAAAGTATTCATTACACGCTTCCTATTAGCTTGACGACTATTATACGTATCAATGTAATGGAATATTTCAATAAAATGTTGACCCACTTCCTAACGTTATGCATGAATTATTTGTTATTTTGTGCACGTATTAAGAACTAATGAAATTTCATTACTGTGGTACCATTGAACTGTTCTGATCTCTAAAGCTAGAAGGAGGATAATAGAAACTTTGATTGGCTACGAGTAAATACATTGAGTTTTAGATCATTACATTTGAAATAACGGGTCCTATTCATTTATCCTGATGATGAGGACAAAGGGGGAAGATAAAAGCGTGAGTTATATTAGTTTTTAAAATATTTGTTTTGTTTCAACGTGGCGAAATAGCTAACACATAAAATCAGTACCTAATATTAAATAGATGTCTTATTCATAAAGACATATTTTTTGTATAAAGACGCGTGATAGGCCTCTTCACACACAGATTTATAGCACTTATTTATAATTTTAAATCTTAAGACTTTTCAGCTGGACTGTAATCCAAGATTAGCTAATTCCGCCTTGAAAATTAGAATGAACTCCATCAAAATTACTGTCAATATTACCTGTAATGCATCAAGACGAACATTAACAACCGTTACATAAATCAATCAGTCTCAGGCGACAAAGCCTTTTATCAACGTAAAAGCTGAAAGGGTTTTTAAGTATTAGTAAGTCCAAAACCCTTTGCAGCCTTTGCCTTTGCTCAGCTATGGACATTTACAGGCTATTAGTTGCTACCTTACTTTTCTGTGGTATATATTATATGTAATTTTAGTTATGATAAATGGTTGTTCGATAGCTATTTTCTTTTAAATAAGCAACGTTGGCAGCAACAGTTTACAATAACCCTCCACGTGTCATAATAATAGACTTTTGTAATGTCAGTGTAAGAAATAAATAAACCGTAATTTTAACAGTATATCTAACGTTTATGAGATTATGAGATATGCAATTAGCCTTTAGACAATTTTTCATCAATTTCTATTGTTAATAACGGATTTTTTTGCTTTATATTATAAGATATATTAGTATTAGACATTTATCTGCTTTTAATAATGAATAGTTATATATTTCTCGGCGATGTTTTAACTAATGTTTAATTAACTGTCGCGTAACTGAAGTACCTGTTCCTTATAGTTTATCTTCCACTATATTAGCGTATAAGCGTTACATTGGACACGCAAAAGTGAAGTCGAATATGCATTTAAACTATTCACAATATTAACAGCATAAGTCACAGAAACAATAATAGCAATATGGTGCAAAGTCGTTGTAATCAAAATCGAGCAGAACAGCTTCATCAGGAAAGCTTTCAGGAATATTTTTTTAAAGAAATGTACAATGATTACTTATTTTTCAATTTTTTCTTCTGAAATCTACTCAGCCTTACCTTTGTTTTAAGAGTCACTTTGGGCTTGGCTAAAGCTATTTACTTGCCCTTTGACGCTGAGCGCGTAATTAGATTAACGGTTCTTGTAATTGAATTTGGAATCCTTTTTATTTTCATCTTGTACAAATATTTTCTCATTAGGCCGATTTAATTCAATATTTTTTTCTGTATTGAAAGTTGTAGTGACTTTAATAATGATTTTGTTAATACGTGTGCTTCCTCTACAGACGTAATAAATCTGTCACCTTCTTCCATTGAGCCGCGGTAGCCTAGTGGTCAGGTCGTTCACTTTAGTGTCATAGAGCGTGAGTGACCTGGGTTCGATTCCCGGTGCCGGCACCACTAAAATTGTTAATAACAATTTTAAGTGCTGTATTTACCACGTGCTCAACGGTGAAGGAAAACATCGCGAGGAAACCTGCATGTCTGAGAAATAATTATTATTATTTCGAGGATATGTGAAGCCCGCCAACCCGCACTGGAGCAGCGTGGCGGGTCCTTCCCGGCTCCTAAACCCTCTCTGATTACTAGTATTTGAGAAGGAGGCCTTTCCCAAGCAGTGGGCACTTACAGGCTGTCACTTTACTTTTTACTTTACTTCTTCCATTGAGTGCTTTAAAAGGCGATTAGGAGAAAGCCCTGAAAATACCACCGTTATATCTCGTAGGTTTAAATCCAAATGGATTAGCTAAATAGCTACGTTGTGTTGTATCAGATAGAAATCGGGAAATTTATGCACTACTCCATGTGTGACAGGCGTATGATGATGATGATGGTGATTATTATGATGATTATGGTGATGATTATGTCCTCTTGGTCAATATCCCTGCCACCGATGGCAGTGATCGGTTATTTCGGGATCAGCATTAAGTTCCGGACCGACGAAAACCCCATAAAAAGGGATACGCTGTTGGCCCAGCGGCCTTTGACAGCCTCGGTGGAAGAGTCTCGCGAGCCCGCCAGTTATTTAACCTCTTCCAGTTTGATTTGTGGAATGTGTCACCACACGTCAGTGGTACCGTGGATTAGAGAGACATTTCATGGTCCACCTTTTGAAGGTGGACAGGATTGGTTGGCTGGGAGTTGGGAGACCATTTTAGGCTCTAGGCTGTCGGCTATGTGTTTGACCTTACCTCAATATTCTATGAGATGACGGTTTCATAGTGATGATGATCAATTAAAATTAATAGGTATTGATTTATTTGTGTGAAAAGTGAGTTTTCTCAGGGATCACACCTATCTAAATAAACTTGTAAACTAAACCATTATTAAAATACAAAAATTCATCCATATCGTAAGAACTGTTTTCGAGAAACATAATTACATATACATGTTATGAATAAAAATAAATACTTGAATTGCCTACTTAAAGAATAGGTTTTCTTTACATTAAAAGTATCATTACATTAAAAATGGATCGTAATAAGTCCTGAAGTTATAAAATTCCGTTACATAATGCTTTTTCGTCTTTTATCCAGGCATGTCTCATTTTATTACATCGAGGAATAATTTCGCTATGTATATTGACAAAGGAGCTGGTATTTTAAAAAGATTATGAGCTCTTGATTTAAAAGGATAACTAAATACTTTGAAAACAAAAAAACAACTCTTGAGAGAAATACGCATACACCCCTTTCAGCTACAGGCGTTGACAGAAATCACGAATATTCATTTGGAATGACACAGCATAGCTAAATGGGTTTTCGCAACCCACTATTGATCTATCATGGAAATAGAACGTGAAACAGATAAAGTAAAACCAATCGTGGTGGCATTCTCTTCCCATGCGGTTCATTTCATGCGGCATTATCCATAGCGGTGACGGGCAGCAGTGTTGAAAGCACAACTGCAAAGCGTAGTGATTACAACAAGTTCTCTCTATGTAAGAGGTCTATGCCCAGCTGTGGTACCACTACTTAATGGTTCTTAAAGAATAATTACTTTTTGGTCTCGTATTTTTGGTCATGAGTAGATATGTCCCTGGTGATTGATGGCATTTGAATTAAGCGAAGCTAAGACTATCTCTTTATCTATCTCGGATATGTATTTGTACGAGTATAGAAACGCGAATCGGGATATTGCTGGTCTTAAGGCCGATATCCAGGAATGGAAATATAAAGGCTGGTAAAGAACTAATAAGCGCAGGTCGCTATTTAATATTTTGGCATGTACGTAATAATCTGCACATATAAATAATAAATCATGACGATTTTATTCACCCGCAGCCACTAAAATCTATGCAATCTATTCAATTTCACTAAAATTAAGTAAGAAAATATGTATGTTTCGTTATTTAGGAACACAATCATCTCAGTTGTCAACTGTTCGTAACATCTGTATGCAGACGATCTTCAGCTTTAAGTACAATCAGGCATTAAATACCACAATAACAGCATAATAAACCTCAATGACAATCTTGATTCCATTAGAGATCGATTGCTCAGATTTAAGTTTACTGTCAATCCATTCAAATGCCAAGTAATTATAATAGGTGGCCCTAGGATGCTTGCCGGGATTGATTATGGTAATCTTGTTCCAGTTTATGAGAATGGAACTTTAATTATTTACACTGAAAAAATCTTGACTTTGGTTGAGAAACTCAGTTTGCTGAAATTAGCCGGAAAGTTATTGACACCTTACGTTCTCTATATCGTTTGAAATTTCCTGCCCTTTAAAACTAAGCCTTTGCTCCCTCAATCCTTAATTTTACCGATTATCGACTATGCAGATGTGTGTTACCCGGATCTATCCCCACGTTGGTTGGACAAGATCTCATAAAGTTGGAGCGCCTTCTTAACAACTGCATAAGATTTATCTTTGGTTTACGTTAATATAATCACGCTTACCGTTCCAACCTTAACTGGCTTTCTATTCGTCAAAAGCGTAGCTCTAGAATTCTGTGTTTATTGTATTCTGTATTAACCGATCTTAATTCTCCTTCATATCTCAAGAATAATTTCCAATACCTTTATTATGCTCATGACAGACCTCGTTCCATTAACCAACTTAAGATTCGCATTTCTCAACATAATACAGGATACTATAACTGTTCTTTTACTGTTTAAGAAACACTCTTCTGGAATGCCCTGCCCGATAAGATTAAAGGAGCATCTAATAGGAATTCATTTAAGAGACTTGTTCGTGATTACCTAATGGATCGTAGACGATATTCGACTTATCTATTTTCGATTTTTGTTATGTTTATACATGTAACTTTTTATATATTTGTATACATATTTGTGGGTTTCATATTATAAATATGTATTTATTTACATGGTGTATTTATTATTTATATATTAATTTATTGTTTTTGGAGTCTTCTCCTAAAGATTTTTAATTGTTTGTTTTGTTTGTTCTGCGTTACATGACAAGGATTGACTGGTGGAATAAATATGTTCCTTCCAAAGTAAAATTCCTCATAAGTTATTATTTTTTATCGTTTAAACTAAGAACACTTCATAGCGTTACTAAAAGTTATATAAGAAAGAGTTTTCTGTCTCGGCTTCTTTCAAGTGCTCTTTATGCTCATAACGTTTATGGCGTGTAACATTTTTAGCTTAACAAAGGAATTTCTTGACTTCTTGGTAAGAGGAATCCTTTATTCTGTCTTAAAATTTTATGAATAACCTATGGTTGACACATGTGTATGTAAAAAAAACACATTTAAGAAAATATCCGATTGTCGTTTCAATAAATAATTTGTGATTTATTCCATACCCTATTTACCAATGCCTGGCAAAGGACCTCACTCAATAATGTATCTCTGTAGCAGCATCTCTAGTGGAACAGTAACGGCTTTCCCAACAGGCAAAAGATTGTTATAAAGAAGACCATAGAATGGTGTTTTTCATAGTCATCACTCCTATGAAATGCCAAATAATCAGGGCATAGACTTGTCTATGAGCTGCAATAGCCACATAACATCAGGTGAACTACTAGTTCGTTTGTCTGAGTGTATGATGTGGGATGAGTGTATGGTGGAAGAGGCTATGCGTGCAGTGGTCACAGAACATTGGTTAGATAACAAAGTGTAAAAATATAAAATTAAGAATAATAAAATAAATATCAGATTGCCCGCTTTTTTTTTCAAATAGGATGAAATTAAAAGTTTTGGCAAGTTCATTAAACTCTTAATAAGAGAAGTTTTAACAAGCGTCTGAACTGCGGTTTATTACAAAACATATAACAAAATTGTTTGCTTTAATCTTAATATAGTAATGACCATTTTTTTTAATCGAACTAGTTAGTGATTATTATGCTCATCTCTGGCTTACGGCATGTGCTTGTGTTGTACTTGTAACATGTTTACGAAAATGTTTGGGAATCAGTAGTATATAAAAACATATTCACCCCTTAGGACATCTACTGTCCTAAGGGGTGAATATGTTTTTATTAATGAGTATTATAATTTTTTATAACTACGAGTATTACTAATGGATGAACAGAGGTTAAGAAATTTTTTTCAGTCTTTTCAATCCATTGTACACAAAAGCTGGACTAACGTGGCAAGCCTGCTGCCGTCTTAGTGTTCAGTGGCCAACGATAAAAACTATACATACATTTCGAAAAACTTGATAGAACTCGGATCTCCTAGTTCGAAATCAGATCCCTTAAACCACTCGGCTATCGTGCCCTATTTTGGTTATATATTAAATATTATGTAGGTGTTATAATAAATGTAAAAAGTTAGCCTATATGTGGTGTCACATTTGAAGTAAACGATCATAAAAGACTTATGTAAACTAAACGGTGATTCAGGTCCTGTTTCACTTTATGCAATAATAATTGCATTACAATAAGACAGTGTTAAGTTTTACTACGTGATTTAAATTATTTCATATGAAAAATACGGTGTAACATAATGAAGACATAAAGAAGAAAAATATAAGAAGACATAAGGAGCAAACAAGCAAGGAAAACGTATTATGTTTGCAAATATTAATCTTTTTAATTTAAATCCTTAGCTTTTTTCCATGTAGAGCCGGTGTAAGAATCTGCTTAGAAGGTGGTGTCTTAATAGGCAACTAACGAAAAAGTCATCTCAGAGGGAGAGCGTTGAGTATCTCCCGGATAGGAAATAGGCTGGGTTATAATAGCTCGGTTTTGGTACGCTTTACCGTGCCAAAGAAAGATCCGATATCTTTGCTTAACCCAATGGGTGTCAGGCGTGAGTTCAGCTATAGCATAAAATTTAAAAAATATTTTCGTAACTGATGAAAATATGAAAAAAATATTATAGGCTTCAACGTTGCAAAAGAGGAAAAACTAAACTAAATTGCAGATCAGATAACATGATGAGAAAAAAAGTAAGTTGCATTTTAATTTCTATGTGCTCTTTTAAATTCCTCGGTATGCGCCGTTTAAACTTAGCGAACGGAGAGTTTACCCACCGCTTCCACCGCTTGAAAATATTTAGCATCCGCTGTTGAATAAATTACATTTTTTTGGTGGATTGCGGTGAAAAGTACATGGCAAGTGGGTACTGCAGCTCATGAACACCTGTAAACGACTTCAATCGAAGATGCTTACAGATATGAACCTCCGCGGACTAAGACAGAATGCCTCACATAATTATACCGGCTCTCTATACCTTTCAAACCGCAACACAACAGTTCTTACACTGCTGTTTTGCTGCAGAAATACGTAAGATTGTGTGTGGTTCCTACCCATATGACTCCACAACAGAGATGGAGTCTACCATCTGTAACATTATAATATCTTCAAAATAAGCAACACATACTGCATACGGTGTATTTCCCTAAGGTAAATAAATTTAGAGTGAATTAGTTTCAATATTGTATTCTAACTGCCCTCACGTATGCCCAATCAATCAGCCCAAAGTATCAATTAAAACAAAATCGTTATTTTTTGCGATGGGAACAAATTTTTACGCTTGTCAAATGTCATTATATATTTTTTTTAATTTAAAAGAGCCATACAAACCCGAAGAAACACAACTAATCTTAAATACTGTATCCGACTGGAATTCGAACCCACGGCCAACAAACTCTTTTCTTGAGCAACATACTGTCAAAGGACACATTATAATGATTAATGATATTTTTAGGGCATCATCTATCAAACTAGACCCTTTTAATGTCCAGTACACTCTTTAAGAATGATACATTGCGGTATAATGCTGGTCAAATCCGATTTAATATTGGCAAATAATAAACATTGCCTTTAATATAAACCAGAATTCGAAAGTAACTCCTGCTCGCCTTTTGTTTTTTTCTAGTGCTTTTTTTCTATCAGTTATATGTAGCAGCACTAAAGTGGGAAACCAAATAATGAGATGATAAATGTAGTTCATGAACAAGCATCGTAATTTTTTAATTAATTATTTATCATAAAAATATGCCATATTATTTGTTTTCCACATATGCCATACTATGGTTTTAAATTAAATTATTTAAGTCTTCTTAATAGTTGAAGCCATATATTATTTGTATACAGAGAAAAAACTATAATCTGGATTAAAAGAAGTAGAAGAAATATTAAAAACTGGTGGATTTTAGTATAAATAACTTAAATGTAATTAAAATACATTTAAGTTAAGAATATAAACACAAAATTAAAGGCCATAAAATCCGTAGATAATTGTTTCTTTTCGTGTCACTTTAATCCTCTAGAGCTTTTTTAGTAAAGGTTCTTACATTTCGAAATATTTAAATGAAGTTTGGTAATTGACGGCAACAGTCAGTAAATCTAAGTCAAATTGAATCTTTTCACAGTCATCTTCATACAGACCTACAAACAGGCCTTCGGTTACTTCAATCACGTGCTACACACTAACTACAACACTAACACCCCTACTTTACGGCGGTATTTTACAAGACCGTGTCTATTACCCCGGATACACGACCGTCCCACTCCGGCCGAGCCGCCCATTCAACCAGCAGCAAAAGCCGCCACTAGGCAACACCACGTGCATCTCTGCCTACCCCTTTGGGTAATATCTCTGTTCAGAGACAAAATCAGAGCCTGGTCTTTCTTAACATCATGGTTTCATGGACGATTCTTGGATAAGACATGGCAACTAATAAATAATCTTCAGCAGTGGACTAAAGTAGGCCGACGTTGTAGATGTCGTACGAAATTATTGTGAAATAATTTTGACGCATAGCAGATAGGCACAGTTCACACACTATTTACATCTATGGGTGACAGGTACTTAATTATTTATTTGTATTAAAACGTTACCCTTTCAGTAGTAATTTCACTGTGTTGTGTAGTCGATTTTCGTACATAAATTCCACAAAAACATTCTCTCCGACCCGGAATCTATATTTATGGCCTATACAAATACTTGTTCCATGTGATAATCATACCCACGACTCGCAGCGCGCCATTGAAACTCTTAGCCGAAGCTTATAGATATTTTGATATTTTAATATTTTTACAAACAAGTTTTGGTTACATTAATTTTTGCAAGATATGTTAATTCCAGTTAACATAATGTCTCTTATTCAAACATCCATGATCTGTCTCGATGATTATAATTTCAGTTTGCGGTCCATTGAATTTCGAACGACAAAAGATTTACTCGACAAAATACTCTTTTGTTAACAGTATTTGCCTCGAAATCGTTTTGTATATTTCTCCCTTTCCGAAATATTTTTATCTTCTTTTTTACTGAAGTACATTTAATACGGATGTTATTCATGTATACAAAATCTTAACATTGATGTACACACATTGTAAGATGTATAATAAGACTTTTTATGAATTTCAGACAAAATTTAGACGACTTAAAAGGCAAATTTTTGAAATCCTTTTATCTATATTGGATCTATGGAATCTGGCTATTTGGTTTAGAAAAGATATAAACAAGAATTCACTGCACATATATACAGTGTCGTATTGTGGTCGAGTACAGTCGGGGTGGCAGTAAATCTGCATCCCCATCACCCACGAAATGGCAGATAATGACGTGACTCTACTGACTTCAAAACCCTGTCAAATATTAAGAGGAGGCCTTGACACCCGCTGTGGGATAACACAAGCTGCTAAATAAGCGTTCAATGAGTTATTATTAAATCAAGTGAAAGCATTCTCTAGTAAATTGCTAAATTTTCTTCGTCACAAGAAACTAAATAAGTAGCAACATTTTTAAAAATACTGTCTTAAAATATTCTTGGTCTATTACGAAAGTGTTTTCTCTAAGATCGCGGCATGCAAGTTTTTATCTTGACGAAGGAAGAGTTCAAGATCTCTCGACAACAAGTGCTCTTTAAAGTGTTTTTCTAGAAATTCTCGAAACTACAATTAAGAAAAGTTATTTCGGGAATATGTTTAGTACTTTAGTTTGTTTATATCTTGTTTATTATGGTTATGTACTAGGCTTATACTCGATATCAGAAAATTCTAATTAAAAGGCACATTTTTAGTATGATTGCTGGGGAACATACTATCTGTTTCTTTAAATGTCAATCTGCATTTAGATGGATTTGCTGGATTTGAACCAAAATCCAACAGACTAGTGATGAGAAGCAGCACTAGTTTGAGGGTATCGGCGCTGCGCTCACTAACCCGCTTTAAACCCGCAAACCTTCTAAAAAATTTATGCCGGCTGAAACTGGCACTTTCTTGAAAAGGCTTATATTCAGTAGTGGTAAATAGGCTGATGTAGTAGAGTAGAATAAATAAAACGAATTTTACTTAATTTTTGTTTTATGAGGACTTACGTCTGTCACACGACTGAGCGTTGTCAAACGGGCTTCCGTAACCTACACTTTTTATTAGCCTTTTTTATTACGTTGAAATTTTATTTTTTATTAAAGTTACACAGTCTAAAATGGAAGCTACATATATTATTGTAATAAATGTATGCTGCAACCTTAAAGAAAATAAAACACTATAATATATAATTCTGTCGTTGGATTAAATATTTTAGTTGAATTATCATTATACAAGTTAATAACCAAATTCACGAGAGAAAAATACGGAGTCTTATTGAAATAGAAAATATAGTTACGCATGCTCCTCAGCTGTTTCAGGTACTTAATTAGTTTAAGGTCTAATGAATATGTTTAAAAATATGGGGTATAATTATATTAATACAAGAATGATATATTATTATTGTTCTAAATAACTTTAAATATTGACTATAGCGTCGCTTTGTACGTGTGTGCGCAATGATTAAAGATTATGTACGTAAACCGATTTGAAAGTCAGTTGATTAATTTCGAAGATTTTGGACTGAATTGAATAGTTTGTATGAGAAGCCGTGAGGCGTAAACGCTTTTGCAGTTCATCAAGAATTGCGATATTGTTTAACAATACATATCGAATTGTATAAATTGCAAGGAAATACTAGAATTATACAACGTACAACCACTTATAGACGAATACGACATGATTTTGTTATATAAAATATTTAATTTATAGTCTGCAATGGATCAAAATATTTGGAGTTTGTTAAAAAAAAACAAAGTAAGAACACCTGTACTACCAGTAACTTCATTATCAATGTTACACAATCTAACAACAAATGAGTTACGATCCTATCCGATAATAGGCTTTTTATTTTGAATCTAGGATATCTGTAGGGAATATTTAATTTAAATTAGGATAGGTGAAAAGGACAACAACATTCAATAAAAATTATTGTTTAATATTTTGTATAAAAAAAATCTAAGACTATTCTACTTATTTATTGTATTTTAAATTTTGTTAATCTATCCTTGAAGGATTTTATACTCTTGGCATATCCTAACATCACAGGATCCTGATTGATTTTTTTCTAAATTAAACGAGTGAACGTAGTCTGAGGGCACCAAACAGTTGAACGATATTTTAATATGCTACGGACTAAGTGATTAAATAATAACATTTTCGTATGCGGCTCATAAAAGCTTTTAACGTTACGTAACACAAACTCCAGAATCTTGTTGGCGTTGTTTAATATAGCATTTATATGAGGTATAAAGGTTGTTTTTATATATATCCTATACCTGATTGCACCCCTACATCTCTCAATTTGACTGCTGAGTAGTAAATGGTAGAGCGAAGCGGAGGCTTTTGCTGCTGCTCGAATGGATCGGCTGAATACCGGAATGAAGGAGTGAGTTCTGGTGTTGCAGATGTACGTAATCAGTAATCACTTACCATCAAATGAGTCGCTTGTAACAACGGCATAGAATTATAGCAAAATGTTCTTAAGGTATATATATATATAGGTAGGTATATATATTACGTATAAGTGAGTTTGTCTAATGTAATTTCCGTAGAATCCCATCACGTGAACAAACGAGGCGTAATATTGGAACGCTACTAAGAGTCTAGGTAATCTTAAGTAGCGTAACATAGTTAATGGTAACGTATTAGTTATAGTTATACAGACGCCCTTGTCCAAATGGAATAGGCATAAAATCAAAATCAAAACTTTTTTATTCAATATTGAATAACTGGCTTCTTTATAACCTTTTATAAACGTCAAAACATACATCGGTTCGCAAAATAAGATCTCGAAGAATAACTGGCAAGAAACTCTGGTGTCTGTTTTTGAAATCCTACATAGACATTTATAGTAAAAAAAAAAAAAAATTATCCTTAAATGATTTGTCCCAGCGTAGTTCTGCTGCGGATACATAATCGTTGAAGATTCTATCAAGCAGAGTATAACAGCAAAAGTTTCGGAACATAATTAAGTAAAATGAGAGTATTTAATGGGAACCTACGAAGTTTAGACATCACAATTTACTTACATAATACTCATTGGCAAAACAAACTTTGTTCTAATTTCGCTCATGTAAACGACAGCTTCAAATCGTTGAGAGAGTAAATTAGAGAGGGCTGTAATAACCAAAGTTAAAGCGAGTTCTCAAAACTTTTGCCATTAAAATAATATGCATAGTATAGATTAATTAGCGAACAGGTGTTTAATGGCGCATTTGATTTAAAGTCGGATTTTTAGTTCTTTAACTAGTTTTTTAAAAGAGTTCCTGCTTGCCGATTTCTTAACTTCGTCGGCCAGGGAGTTCCAGAGCAGTATAGCCTGAACCTTAAAAGAGTTGCCGACAAAACCGGTGAAGTGTTGTGGAACTAATCTAAAGATTAGATGAAGATCGAAGCTTACCATCAGGTAAGCCGCTAGCTCGTTAGTCGCCTTTCCCTTTAAAAAAGCAGCTTATAAATAATTAACTGCAAGACAGAGGGTTCTATAAGGATTAGCCATAATCTCTACACTCGGCAAGCGGAGTAGCGATCGACGAACCAGACACCCCCCACCTTAGACGTCGCTACCCGTCATCGGTCCGCTTATATTTGGTCTGATATTTTTCGAGGTGGTTATCCCACCATCTGTCGGTGACCTTTGCGATTTTCGCGGCCTTTCTTTTAGTCGGATAGCAGATTCTTAGGCGGTAGCATTATAATTTATGGTACTTTTATATATCATGCGCAAATGAAATGTAAAAATTGTAGCCTGAACAATTTTCTTTAAATTAGTTCATACTCATAAATAATAGGAAAGCAAACCAAAATTAGTCTCGTAAATTGTCTCCAGTTTTGCAAACAGATGTTGCGAATGTTTTGCCAGTTATTGCTTGTAACGACTTCGATGCTGACTGCTTTGGCGAGGTTTTATTAAAAAAAATAAGTCACGTAGCTTTTAAATCAGTTTGATGTGCTTTTATTTTTTGTTTTGCGACAAATCTACTTACAACATAAATGTGAAAGTATGTTTGTTTGGATGTATGTATATCATTCACGCATATAAATTCGTTTTTTCACAATAAATCCGTGTGAAGTTATTCCACAATAAAATCAGACCGTGTTAATTTTCACATCCTAGGCGTGATTACGCTAATTGGTAACTATATCTTGGATAAAAGAAACGGAGATAAAAAAAAGACGATATCGTTTTAAAAAGTAATGATTGCACACAGAATTGGTGTGATATTGTTTGTGGCATAGCGGTTAAGGTAGCAAATATTTTCCAGTCTTCTAATGAAATTGACGGATTAATTTTTAACGATATAATATATTAACTAAATTCACCGCTTCGTTACACTGGGTCATGCTAAATGGAAATGTTGTAATATTTGCCTATCCCCAGGTGACAAATATGTATTTTTTTTCATGAATACAGGAAAATAATACCATACTTGGTTTGCGAATAGAGAAAAAGTTGCTGTGATGACATAATAAATCATTTCAATAGTATTAGGGTCGTGTGCTTATACTGGGATTGCTTTTATTGCATCGTGGCTTTGTTTTAGGTACTGACTTCTTTATCTTATTGTTGCCCCTTTTTTTGTATTTTTATTAAAAGGCAATTTTTTATGTAGAAAATGAACTGGAGTTTTATTACTTAATACAATATAAAATGTATAATTAAAGTATTTTATTGTTACAGTATTTGCTTTTTAAATACAAAAATATGTTTTTTTTTTGTTTAAATCTCTTTTCTAATAACGATATTGTACACTTTTATTAATACAAGTTATCAAGATATGCAATTACCTAAGCGGGACCTGAAACGTCCAAGAAATTAGTTTCTAAATGTTGGCGCTTTCTTGTAGTTCAGCAGTTGGCTTGTACAGGCTGATAAGGAAGAAGAAGAAGAAAAATGGCATTGGTTAGCGTTTTGGCTCATACTGTCACACAGAGGGCTATTTGATTCCCATACGAAATAAATATTTGAATGACCTACAGTTAATCGCTACGGTTATTGGGGTTTGTGCATGTTTGTGATTCAAGAGTATTTCTTCGGTTGGGTTGGGTTGGGTTGGAGTTGGGTTGGGTTGGGTTCAGGTTGGGTTGGGTTGGGTTCAGGTTGGGTTGGGTTGAGTTGGGTTGGGTTGGGTTCAGGTTGGGTTGGGTTGGGTTAGGTTGGGTTGGGTTGGATTGGGTTGGGTTGGGTTGGGTTGGGTTGGGTTGGGTTGGGATGGGATGGGATGGGTTGGGTTGGGTTGGGTTGGGTTGGGTTGGGTTCAGGTTGGGTTGGGTTGGGTTGGATTGGGTTGGGATGGGATGGGTTGGGTTGGGTTGGGTTGGATTGGGTTGGGTTGGGTTGGGTTGGGTTGGTTGGGTTGGGTTGGGTTGGGTTGGGTTGGAGTTGGGTTGGGTTGGGTTGGGTTGGGTTGGGATGGGATGGGATGGGTTGGGTTGGGTTGGGTTGGGTTGGGTTGGGTTGGGTTGGGTTGGATTGGGTTGGGATGGGTTGGGTTGGGATGGGTTGGGTTGGGTTGGGTTGGGTTGGGTTGGGTTGGGTTGGGGTGGGTTAGGTTAGGTTGGGTTAGGTTAGGTTGGGTTAGGTTAGGTTAGGTTAGGTTAGGTTAGGTTAGGTTAGGTTGGGATTGGGTTAGGTTAGGTTAGGTTAGAGTTAGGTTAGGTTAGGTTAGGTTAGGTTAGGTTAGGTTGGGTTAGGTTAGGTTGGGTTAGGTTAGGTTAGGTTAGAGTTAGGTTAGGTTAGAGTTAGGTTAGGTTAGAGTTAGGTTAGGTTGGGTTGGGTTGGGTTAGGTTAGGTTAGAGTTAGGTTAGGTTAGAGTTAGGTTAGGTTAGAGTTAGGTTAGGTTGGGTTAGGTTGGGTTGGGATAGGATGGGTTGGGTTGGGATTGGGTTGGGTTGGGATGGGTTGGGTTGGATTGGGTTGGGTTGGGTTAGGTTAGGTTAGAGTTAGGTTAGGTTGGGTTGGGTTCAGGTTGGGTTGGGATGGGTTGGGTTGGATTGGGTTAGGTTAGGTTAGGTTAGAGTTAGGTTAGGTTGGGTTGGAGTTGGGTTGGGTTCAGGTTGGGTTGGGTTCAGGTTGGGTTGGGTTGGAGTTGGGTTGGGTTGGAGTTGGGTTGGGTTCAGGTTGGGTTGGGTTAGGTTAGGTTAGAGTTAGGTTAGGTTAGAGTTAGGTTAGGTTAGGTTAGAGTTAGGTTAGGTTAGGTTAGGTTAGAGTTAGGTTAGGTTAGGTTAGGTTAGGTTAGAGTTAGGTTAGGTTGGGATGGGATGGGTTGGGTTGGGTTCAGGTTGGGTTGGGATGGGATGGGATGGGATGGGATGGGATGGGTTGGGTTGGGATGGGATGGGTTGGGTTGGTTGGGTTGGGTTAGGTTAGGTTGGGATGGGATGGGATGGGTTGGGTTGGGTTAGGTTAGGTTAGAGTTAGGTTAGGTTAGGTTGGGATGGGATGGGATGGGTTGGGTTGGGTTGGGTTGGGTTGGGATTGGGTTGGGTTGGGATGGGATGGGATGGGATGGGTTGGGTTGGGTTCAGGTTGGGTTGGGATGGGATGGGTTGGGTTGGGATGGGATGGGATGGGATGGGATGGGATGGGATGGGATGGGATGGGATGGGATGGGATGGGTTGGGTTGGGTTAGGTTAGGTTGGGTTGGGATTGGGTTGGGTTGGGTTGGAGTTGGGTTGGGTTGGGATGGGTTGGGTTGGGATTGGGTTGGGTTGGGTTGGAGTTGGGTTGGGTTAGGTTGGGATTGGGTTGGGATGGGATGGGTTGGGTTGGGATGGGATGGGATGGGATGGGATGGGATGGGTTGGGTTGGAGTTGGGTTGGGTTGGAGTTGGGTTGGGTTGGGTTAGGTTAGGTTAGGTTAGAGTTAGGTTAGGTTGGGTTGGGTTCAGGTTGGGTTGGGATGGGATGGGTTGGGTTGGGTTAGGTTAGGTTGGGTTGGGTTAGGTTGGGTTAGGTTAGGTTAGGTTAGAGTTAGGTTAGGTTGGGATTGGGTTGGGTTGGGATGGGATGGGATGGGATGGGATGGGTTGGGTTGGGTTCAGGTTGGGTTGGGATGGGATGGGTTGGGTTGGGTTGGGTTAGGTTAGGTTGGGTTAGGTTAGGTTAGAGTTAGGTTAGGTTGGGATGGGATGGGTTGGGTTGGGTTAGGTTAGGTTGGGATTGGGTTGGGATCCGACTCTGTAGATCTAAAATCTACAGTGTCCAGCGGCGGATGGCCATACGGATCGTACGAGGATATAGAACCATATCCTTCGAGGCGGCTACTGTCCTGGCTCGTTTTCCACCTCTGGACATACTGGCGGACATGGATGCACAGGTTTACAACCGGATCCACATCCTCCGCCAGAGCGGTGGCAGCGAACCAGAAGAGGTGTTCGAGTCGATTAAACGGCAGGAACGTCAGAACGCATTCGCGACATGGCGCGCTAGGCTCAGCGATGAGCGATACGCGCGCAAGCGTGTCGTCGAAGGCTTCTTGCTGGTCTTCGAAGCCTGGATGCAGCGACGGGGAGGAAGATTCACCTACAGGTAATTACCGGACACGGGTGTTTCGGTGATTATCTGTGTAAGATCGGACGTAAGGCGACGGCGAGCTGCTTTCACTGCGGTGGAAGGGACCAGGACTCCGCATCGCACACACTGATGGTATGCCCAGCATGGGAGGCGGAGCGGAGGATCCTGGTGAACCATATTGGGCGAAACCTCTCCCTGCCAGCAGTCGTGTCGGCGATGCTGAGCGGGGATACGGAGTGGAGGGCCGTAGCCGCATTCTGTGAGACCGTGATGGTCCAGAAGGAGGCTGCTGAGCGGGAACGCGAGAGAACAGATCCCGCTCGGAGACGGGGCCAAAGAGGCGTGCGTGCGTCTCGTCATGACCCTCCAAATATTGAATTGTGTTCCCGTACCAGAAACGGGGCAGGGCAATACTGCCCCCGGGACGGGGCTATATTAGCCAAGCGCAAGAGGGGCCACGGTTGTGTTCCGAACGGAGATCACGTGACCCCTCGCCAGTGCTGATGGCAACTACCGTGGGGTTTTAGTCGGTGGGAGTCCGACATAACCCGGCTACCTCGCAGGGAGCTGGGTATACATAAGGGATTTCCCCACGAAAAAAAAAAAAAAAAAAGGTTAGGTTAGGTTAGGTCCCTACTTTTCGCTTCATCATGGGACCACCACATTATTATATTGCTATCAGAATTATATTAATTTGCAGTTTCAAATCGATAGAAAAATAAAAAGTGATTGATAATCGATTTCCAAGATTATTTAACAAATTAAATCAAATTACAAAATAATTGTGAAGCTAATAAAAAGTAAAGCATGATAAAAACTAACTAAACAGTGTAACAACCAAGCCAAGATAGAAATAATGATAGAGCCAAGCGGTGGCTTTTACTGCTTCTCGAGTGGGCCGGCATAACCGGGCTAGTGCCACAGCATCCGATATGATAGATCCGATATAACAGGAATACCGACATGAAGTAGCATCTTGTGCTTATACGCTTCGTTCGGTGAGTGGGGTAACTAGAGGCTCACTCGCCCTTACCTTCTCCCTCTCCCCAAATATCCTCAAAGGCCGGAAGCGCACTCGCAGCTACTCTGATGTTGCAGATGTACGTGGCACTCAGTAAGCACTTACCACTAGGTGGTGAGTTTACCCCTTTTCCATTAAAAAATAGTTCATAATAATGAATCCTAAACTAAACGTATCTAAACTATAAATAATTAATGTAATCAAGACATATTTTTGTAAAAACTTAACCTTTCCAATTTACGCTCGATTTAAACATATAAATTTTTATTAAATACAGGAATTTCAACGGCACTTGCGCAACATATTCAAGACCAGCTATTTTATAGAGGTCTGCAAACTCTTCATTCGTGAAGTTAAAAAATCGCAGACCGTGATGTGGCTTAAAAACTCAAAATATTACTGACAGTTTTTTTTGTTTTTGCCATATTATCAATTTCATTATTCAGTTTCTAGTTTAAGTATTTGATAATCTTTAAATTTAAATAAACTTAAAGAATGTAGCGAGAATGCAATATTTGTTGTTTTTTAATGTATTTAACAATTAACATTTTTGTTTACTTTTTTTTAATTTACTCTTTATTTAAATTCTATAATTCACATACTAAACACTACTTTCAGCAAATAAACATATTTTCATTTTCTAATCTTAATCTTTCAATATGATTACGAGTCATAAATAAATATTGAGTATTGAGTCAATTCTGAATATGTTGTAAATTTGGACGAGACAAGTAAAATGAAAATTTAAGTAAAAGACAAAAATTACTTCGAAATAAACTATATAACTTTAAAATCAACACAGAAAATAGTCTGAAAAAATGTAGTACTTCACGGTAAAAAGCTTGTGTTTTCAGAACATAATTTTAGTGCCAACGATGTGCCACAAAGTGCCTTGTGCCGGCTAATGAACGATGTCAAAGCAAGCCTCTAAAAGCTTGTGTCATTTTGAATTTGATATAAAATTTTGATGATTCTTGATTGCCATGTGCCTCGTGGTTGGTCTTGAGATGAATGTGGACAAGACGAAGATCATCCACGTCAGACCAATACTTGTTGTTGTTGGGTTACATTGGAAGGTTTCGTTGAGTACTTATAACAAATAAAAATAAAAAAGGCTTTTACTTTGCAGTGCAGTGAAAAGTTACATACAGTGATGCATACAGCAGATTACATAACATAATAATTTAAATGAAACACGAGATTATTACATTAAGTAAAGTTGCTACTTTGGGCACATACTGGCAGCAGCCTGTATTGGGCACTACTGGGCAAAGGCCTCCTTCTCAAATACGAATATCAGAAATGGTTTAGAAGCCGGGAAGGGCCCGCCACGCTGCTCCAGTGCGGGTTGGCGGGCTCCACATATCCTCGAAATTATTTCTCAGACATGCAGGTTTCCTCACGATGTTTTCCTTCACCGCTGAGCACGTAGTAAACACAGCACTTAAAATTGCTACTGACAATTTTAATGGTGCCGGCACCCGGGATCGAACCCAGGTCACTCGCGCTCTATGAAACTAAAGTGAGCGCCCTGACCACTAAGGCTACCACGGCTCTTGTGTTACTATTAATTATTATTAAATTAAATTTTGCTGTATGGTATCGGCGAAAGTCAGTGTAAGAGGCGACTGAGGTAAAAGCCTTGAAAATCATTGTCTATAGGATATAAATATGAACGAATAAGAAAAAACAGGGCTGATTAGCCGTTCGCCCCTGTTGTTTCTTATTCCATAGCCACGATTTTTCGTTATCTCATATCACCATTATATTGTTCCTAAGAATTACACACCATTGTTCTGATACTTTATAATTCTTATTATTTTTGATATTCTCCCACGGCGACTGACCGGGTAGAGAGTGTGTTACGGATGGAGAACGCGTGCCTGAGACAAATTCTCGGTCCAGTACGTTTTTCTAGTGATGACTTACCGAACCTAGACTTGTTCTTTAACTGCAGGCCGTATGATTAAGCTCAAAGTTGCTCAACGGGCTATGCAAAGAGCAATGTTTCGGTGTTTTTCTGTGTGATAGAATCAGCAACGACAATATCCGCAGCAGAACTAGGATAACCGAAACAGCCTTTAGGATTAGCAAGCCGAAGCAGAAAAAGGACGGACGCATTGCTCACAGAACTGGGAACCATCGAGGAGGAAAGGTTTTCGAGGGGCAACCTCGTACCGGCAGCTAGCACATTGTAAGACGACCTCCCACAAGATGGAGACGACCTGCACAGTGTTGCGGGAGGTCGATGGATACTAGTGGCACATCACCGTGCTTGTGCAATCATTGGGCGAGGCATAAGTCAAGTCAGTCGGGATACTAACTTAGATTGTCAGTCTCAGTACAGACTGCAGCAGTATATTAAAGCAGAATATTGAAGCGACTATATTTAGATGGATTTTGTTTCGTAATTTTTTACAAATTTCACCCAAAGTCATTATTCATTCAATGGTAACTTTATCACCCGTTTTTGAAATCTGAGATCTTACGTGTGACAAAAAGTAATTTGGGGATCGTATGTTATCATTAAATTAATGTCTCTCCTAGGTATTTCGGTGTAAAATATCATGAAAATAATAATAATATATTTATCAATCGAAACGGTGGGAATATAAAAAACATAATTAAAAGCGATAAAATCAGTTAATAATAGTTTTATTTTAAAAGTGTAGTGTTCGAGTAAATACTGGAAATTATAATATATATTTTTTTTTCATTTATTTTTATTTATAATGCTCAAAAATATAATATAGAATTTAAGAAGGTTATGGTTACTTAAAAGACTCGCCGACAGACCTTACATACACCAAGTTACATAGTTAAACTTCTATCTATTTGAATACAGTTGTATCACAATCTACAATATGTGTGGAGCTGATGGTGTCTGAGATTGACTAAAAACCCGTGAAATCACCAGATCTATACTAAATAAAACTAGAGCATTGTTTAGTATCTGTGTTGTACTAGTATAAGGGGTAAAATTTTATAAACTTATGACACGTATTGTATTTATAGAAAGAGAGGTCGTTACAGTAGTTCACATAAGAACAAAAGGGATACTTCGATTATCCCGAAGTGTTCAAAATGATCAAGCAGTTGGAAGCACAGGAGGAAGTCGCTATAAAGTATTAGATAGTTACACCGATGCCTAATCTATGAGACCGTAACTCTTCGTACCTGTAACCTCATGGAAAAATTATTAATCGGTCGACTGTCACGACGCTACTGATAAACGTTTCTACTGCTTTTTGGGCATGCGTCGATACGTCGAAAACTACTTGAAGACCTGCATCGAGTGTCATTGGTACGAACCCTAAACCAAAACATAGGGGATTAATTCAAACGCCTGTCCCCGGCACAGTGCTTCTATGTTATAGCCGTGGACCTTTTCGGAACGTTACCTAAGGGAACTGTATAACTTAAGAAGAGGCGGCACAAGGATACTATGTGATCACGTTAGCAATGGAACTAATCAAAGGACACAAACGATTGGTATATTGTTCGACCATTCGTTAATAAAATGTTCATTGAACTTATACATTGCAAACCAGCATAGGTATTCGATGAAGTTATTGCTGTTAGCCGTTTTGGCTTTTATAGCTTCATAGGTTGCAAAACAGCGAAACCAAATCCCGATATAAATAGGCACAGCGTCATCTGTGATTACAAATATAAATTAATAACATATAATATACTAATAGTAGAAGTAGTAGAACCGTTATATTTGATATTAATCAACGTCTTAACTTTATTCGGAATTTTTTAGTGAAAGGTAAGTCTTTATCGTAGATGTTACAAATTAATGTGTTGTTTCTACACTCGTGGAAGCAACGGCGGAAGCTTGTACCAAGGTACTTATAGCTGAAGTAATACTCCGTTATGGTCTACCACGATGACTTGTTACAATGGCGTTGAATTCGCGGTGTTCAATTCGATTTCGAATTAAGATTTTTTTTTATATTGTAATGTTACGTTTATATTACATACTAACAAAATATTATTAACAATGATATTAAAACTTCTAATGTAAAAAGACAAATTTAATTTAATTGTATTCGTGATTAAATCCATTTTCTTTTATTTTTTTATTGTGTGAAATACAACCTAGATCACTCGTGTCGCATAAAATGTAAACATAAATATAATATTGACCTCTCGGACAAATAAACGTAAATTTTATTTGTTGTAAATTAATCTTTTATTGTTCTAACATTTAACCCAGACATAACCGACTTCTGAAAGCGAACCGCAGGAGAGCTTAAAGTATCCAATATTAAAACTTCGTACGATACTTCCACAACCACATTATTACTTTCGTATTGCTTTGTGCAGAGTTAAGGCTCTGGTGTAAAAGTTTTCTATTTAGATGTAATATTATACATCTTTTAAGTTCTTCATATTGTGTCTATAGGTTTCCATTGATATTGATGGCGATTTATTTATTATAAGCCCATTTGCTACCACCACTACAGTTAGTAAATACGATAGTGAAGCTAAATATTAGTTACATTAACCTAAAAAAAAAATTACACAATGAACTATATATAATTAGTTTACTAATCTTAAGTATATCATTAAAGTCTTTCATCTATAACTAAAACAAAGAAAGAGGCCTTTGTGAACCTGTTCAATGAGCATTGAAATAAGTCAATCAGCTCAGCCACTGCGACGAGCGTTCGACGGCGCGTGAGCGTCGCTCCACGCGCAGAGTAGGTAATAGACCCTTCCCATCCATCATATCTGATGGGAGTTACAATAGTCTTTAAGGGATATGCCAGATAACGTCTTTCAATTGAAATTATTGGCAAGTGTCATTGGGTTACAGTAGCCACTTACCTGCAGGTGAACTGTTAGGTCATTCGTCACCTCAATGCAATACCGCACATGTTTCAGTGTAGACGTTGGTGCCCATTACCTGTGGAATATAGTGATATAGTGGAATATAAGTTGTGAGAAGTTTTAGATATAGATGTTGGACGACTATGATAAAACCTTCAAGTAAAGAGTGGAGAGCCTAATATGACGCTGACGGTAATTTCTCCCAATGAAAAAGTACTTTGTCCAATATTGAACAGAGCTGATGAATAAAGTCACGTTTGCAGTAAAATTTCGGCTTAAGAATCTAGATCCGGTATCTTCCCGTGAGTATTGCATGAGGCGACTAAGTATTGGCGTAGACGGGATTTTCCTTTCTCGTCTCGAAATTAAATATAAAATAACATCATACATATCGCACACCAATCTGGGGACTACTTCTTCTTTACCACCTTTTCTAAAATCTGACCCCACTGAGCCCACCCCTGACCCAACTAGGCTACGATTAAATCCTTGAAAATCGCATGGGCTACTGACAGATGGCGAGATTACCATCTGGAAAAACCCCACTAACACTACCAGACTAGAAACAAGCAGACCGATAATGGGCAGCAGCGTCTAAAGTGCGAGGTCTGCAGTACTGGAATCGCTGGGATCCTTCTAATGGGAGAGAACTACATTCTGCAGCGGACTATTTATTTAAAGGACAGGTGAATAGTTAAGTCAAATGTACGAGTATAAAAACAATGGTATTTTTTTATTTTAGCTTCTCTTTTTATAAATACGAGATCGATAGTAATAAATAAAGCAAGCCCTCCGATTGGTTACCTGAGAACTTTCAAAGTAATGAAATTGAATAATGCATGAAAGTAAACGTATCCTTGAGGCATAGCGGTGCCTCTTTGAAAGGAAAACCTTTTTATATTTCATTCATAGACGGACGTAACCAATCTTTACTTACACTTTTCAAATTGCTAAATTCGTTTGGATGAAATTTGAAATTATTAAAAAAAAATTGGTTGTTGGATTATTTACATTTGGATAAATGAATATACATTGGTATAGTTTTACAACTATACCAACTAGAACTAGAGGTGGGCTCGCGGCAATCCAATGGTCCCTGTTAAGGAGGTACGAGAACACGGCTTGGTTTACTATCAATGGGGGGCTCTTAGTAGTCACACATTAATATATCTTAATTTTAGATTTTTTGGATATAAGGAGACTTTGGACTATACCAACTTTAACTTCAAATGCTAACCTCACCTGCACACGTTTCAACCTGCTGACTAACGGACGAGGCGCTGACGAAGGATAAAGGGCGGAAACCGAATCCAAATCCCATATGTAATTGATGAATGATGATGTGCATCGTATCTAAGGTTATAGCACTGTCACTGCGCTCATCAACTTGCTTACCTAGCATGGTGAGTAGGACAAAAAATCCATACTGGATAGATACGCCAATATGGACTATTGAACAATTCTTAAATGACGAACGCCTGGAACAGGTGTAGCAGGCTGGTAAGTAGCAAGCATTCCCGCTGGTTCTTCGATATATACATATAATTGAACCAGCTCCTCCTGTTCAATTATATGTATATAATTGAACGGTATATATCCTATTTTTTGTCTTTTATATTCTGCAAAAATGTTTTGCCCCCATCGCGTTTTATCCTCGTGGATACATCATGCTACTGCGTATGCTAGCTTTTGTTGTTTCTTTTATGAAGAGTCCAGTATCTAGCAGTGGACTCCCATAGGCTGATAAAAGAAAAAAATAAACAAACATATTTTGAATCTCCATTGAATGAGCCCATATTGAATCTCGTTTGTAACACGAGAAGTACCCTAAATCACGTTCACTACCTAAATAAACAACCAAGTTTGGTCGTAAATTTTAGTTCAAACTGTAAAATTAGTTCCTCTGTGACCAGTGACACAGGTTAGTTTTCAAATTCATATACCAGCTCGGTATTACGTTTTTTTTATAAATAATTCAACTTATCGTATTTTAAAATTTTCCAGTACAGTGGTTATTATGATATCGTTAATTAACTCGCTACGTTAACACTTTTTCTACTGCTTTAATTAATAAGCCTTAACACTTTCTAAACATTTTGTGTATTACCTTCTATGATAACGAAGATCCAAAGGTGTGATGCAATTGAAATAAATAAATAAAAAATAAAAAAAAAACATTTGACATCTCAACCAATGTTATGCTCAATAAATGCCTGTTACACATAAAGGTAGGCAAATATTACAGATTTCATTATTTCTCCAATTCTTTGTATTATAAAAGCCTGTAATATAACTGTTAAAGGCAAAAAAAAAAAATATCATCGATTTTTCGTTAATCTCATACAAATTTTAATATATGTATTATCAAGGCTAGTGAGCAGATTCTTAATTCACTACGCAGTGCAGTTTTCCTATGCACTTAAATGTTTCAAAGTTAAAAAATAATCATTACATGTTTTAAAATGGCTGAATACTGTTTTATTTGAAAACTCTAGCAACACAAAACGATAAGCTTTCCAATTCACACGTAAAAGAGCTTTGGAATTTATCACGACTTACTCGGGTGTTAACGTTTGTAAATACAAATGGTTCTTTCGCTCATAAACGTTCTGTAAAAAATCGGCAACCGTACTGTGTTTTGTAGATAAATATTTCTTTTATTTAATTATAGATATATGGATTACTATTAATTTCCTGGGTCCATACATTTGCAATTTATGAATATTAACTGCCTCTTGCCTGCGATACAGGAGAAACTGCCTCCGTATCAGAATACCCCGGTTCGATCCCTTTGTGTTGTTCGTGCTAATGAGTGTCATGATTCGTATCGTTGGCCTAAACACTAAGACGACGATAGGCTCACCATCAACACATTGTTTCGAGCAAGCCCTGGGTGCAAGTAGGTTTTGTATATTTTGGACAGTTTTTACAAATGAATATTGAAAAACATTTTTACTTTAAATAAAATTTTGGAAATCCCCAACTGTCGTAATTCAAAGAAGCTTGTCTACCTTGAATTATAGCTTCATTACAATAATTAGCCAAGTTTTGTGAGTCGTAAATTTTGATTCGAGCTGCACGATTTTATTTCCCTCTGGGACACAGAGGGTACAGTTTCCTCTAACTTTGACTTTGGATGTACTTTGAACATTAATCAGTAACACAAATGAAGAACCTATATTTCGTAGGATCAGGCGTTACTTCTCGGAGCCCGATTATTTTATAGATAGATGATAGAGATGTAGCATATATCTGTGCTTTATTTTAGAGATAACAAAAGGAGCTAATTCGCTCTACATACTTCAGGTACGTATTGAGGGGTATATTGTGTAGACTACTACCACCACTGCTACCATAAATTTGCACTACCGCTAGATAGTGCCAATTTGTTGGAGAGAGTGTGGTGGTCTTCTTCCCATGGGAATGGTTAATATATACCATTGTATTATATTTTTCATTTATGAATTTTACGTAGTACGTGTAAAAAGAAAGCGGAAGATATCCTCTCTCTCTTTCCATCATTGCATTCAATGGGAAATGCTTTTCACGATAAGCCAACCTCAGCTGCACATGGTGTACCCTAAAAGTTTTGTATCCGGCTCTTATAATATCTTGGTATATCTTGGTTTCGTTTTAAACCAACAGTAGATTCTTGCCAAATAATAACTTTATAATAAACTTAAACACTGCCAACAGAGGACAATCTAACTTTATACAGTTATAACACAATGCTCTAAGTTTTATAACTTACTCGTATCTGGAAGCCTCTGTTGTAGTAACATTGTAATTTATGACTATCGGAGTTTTCTTATATCCGTGTTCCTTAGTCGTCGCGTAGGTTCTCATAGGGATTTACAGAAAGATCCAGTTAATGTTCAGAATTTATTTATGGGTTCATTTATGTTGTGTTATAACTAATCAAATGTTTTTAATTTATCGCTAAGCCCCTAGACATCATGAACGTAGAAATACTTTCGTAATTTGGTTTCGAAAAAAACGACAGCGTTCGTATGGGACAAACGTCAAGTAGTTTCTTAAAAGATTTCTGGTGATGCAATATTAATCTATAAAAATATTTATCTTCTATCTTTAGCGATGGACAGTCACCGAGAAGATTGCTTTAGAACACGGAGCGACATCTGAAGATTTAAGCCAACGTACAATGACATAAATAGTTACTTTTGAAAAACCGAAGAATGTTGAAAAGCTCAGAATACTATTTCAAATCCAAAAATCTGGCTAACAGGAATCTTGTTACACCGCTGTAGACCGTCTTTAAGATGGTTATTTGTAAGGGCATGAGATATTTTTGGGAATTTGCTGTCACTCCTCACAACACCCCCAGAGAGAAATAGAGTAGCAGATTATTTTAGACTGCTAGAGTACGGTAAACCGGTTTAACTTCGTAACATTGGAATTAACAAAGTACTATAAAAAAATCAATAACTTTCACTTCCACTTATGCGATTACTTTGATAATTTTCTCTGTAGTAACTGAATCGATGAAGAGCTACCTCCATATTCAAAGGCGAAACGTATTGCAAAGCTTGATGAAAGTGGAAGAAGCGAAAGACGTATGTCAGGACCGTAGCAAGTGGAAGAAGATTGTCTCTGTCTACCCCGTTGGGAACAAGGCGTGTATATATACATATATATAGATGCAGACTAATTCTGAAATGGAACGTATTGATGACCGCGGGACAGCGGTCAGCGTTATTGTCTGCGAAGTCTTGGGTAACTGATCACAGTAAATAGTTAACAAACACACTTTAAATCTTTTTTACCAGTAATGCTATAAAAATTAAAAACATTTCGTTACTTATTACACAAAGCGCGACTGACCTGGTTTTGATCCCCGGTGCCGGGACCTCTAAAATTTGTTAATAGCAGTTTTTAGTGTTATATTTATCACGTGCTCTGCGGTGAATGAAAACATCATGAGGAAACCTGCATGTCTGTGAAATAATAAAAAATATATATTTTTTGAGGATATGTGAACCCGCCAACCCGCACTGGACCAATATGACGGGCTCAAAAACCTTCTCAGATATTTGAGAAGGAGGCCTTTGTCTAGCTGTGGGCACTGATAGGCTGCTACTTTAATACCTAGTATCTGCAGTGGTTCACGAGAATAGTCGACGTCATATTTCGGAATCCTATAGGGTGATCTTTTGGCTATATCTATATATCATTGTGTATATACTTACGATGAAAGAACAATCAATTAAATGTTACGATTGTAACTCACAAATGAACCGAGAAATCGACAAAACGTTCCAATAAATCCTTCGGGAGAACCTGTGATATTACTGTTGTTAACTACTAATTAAGAGAATGGTATGCAAGCAATTAGTTTCAACGTACAAGATTAATGTTGAACAGACTTTGTAAATAATTAACGCGAAAACTTAAATCTAAATAAAATAAATATGAACGTAGTTCTAGTATATTTTAATAGGTGACAAACATCATATAGAACAACTTGTTACTCACGACGAGGTGAATAATGATATGTAGACATTGGTTTAACGCTAATTTAAATCAAATTATGATTTAAATTGCAATGCAACTAAATGTATACAACTCACAATACTTAATATTAAACATTTCGATATTGGTATGTACTTAGTTTATCGGTACGTACCAATACCTGAACTTATTTATATTTCTCAATTGCCAGAATCTACCACCACTTTTTTTCTCGTGGTCATAAGAGGCGACTAAAAAAAAGACAACTATGACAATGACCTACAAATTTAGGTTAACTATCTCGAAAAGTACAAGTCCATGAAGTAAGCAGACCGATGTCTAAAATGCGGCTCGCAGCAACAAAGGTGCGCGGGGTCTTACCAGATTTGACCGAACGTGACGATTATGGCAGAACCTTATTTCCTGCAGTGGACTATTTACAGGTAGTAAAATAGGGCCTTAAAAGCTATTAGTAACAACAACGCCTGCGTTATCTATATCGCCTCAATAATTGTATTCTTTTCAAATTTAAGCCCAAGCTTGTTCATTTCCTCTACTCTACATGTTATCGATTATGTAGATTTGTGTTATCCAGATCTATAACTAAATTTTCTGACCAATTTGGATTGCATACTCATTTCAATGCATACAAGATTAATTTTTGATTTACGGCAATATGACCAAATATCCTCTTATTGTACAATGCTTAAATGGCTCTCTATTCATTGAAGACCTAGTTCCAGAATATTAAAAGTGTTACATTTAATAGTTTCTTTACTCTATTTTTGAGCGATTTGCTTAATCTAGACCGTCGCTCTTCAAATAGTCTAAAAATACGCAACGTTGGACAGGATTCTTCGAATGTTCTTTCACGATTCAGGAATGTCTGATGATATCAAGATTTACGTTCAGACAAAATCCCACTCTTTTGAGTGTACTTACAATTAATATATTTATTAATTTATTAACTTACATGTCTTTGTGTATGTATTTGTTCAATACAATTTTTATAATAAACAGCACTTTGTTTTATATAAATTTTACTAACGTAAATTCTGACACCTCTTTCGTCCTGAAGGTGTTGTACCTCTCCGTACCTATACAAGTTCTCTATTTTTTTATGTGAATGGGGGCAAACAAGCAAGAGGCTCAGCTTATGGTAAGTGATTACGGTTGCCAAAGTAATACGGGCGTGAAGTAGAGGCATCTCGTTCTTCTACCATCTTCTTCTGTTGAGCCGCTTTAAAATATTTATAAAATAAATCTAAATAATTTATCTTACACTGGGATAATAATTTATTAAGAATCTTGGGAGTTTTCAAAGTTTGCATCAAGTATAAGCTATGTATAGCGAAAGAAACTCGTTTGAGTTCGCTTTTGTAATTAGTCTAATTTGTTTAAAATCAAAAGAGTAAAAGTAAAGTAAAGGTATACAGAGCATTGTCTACCTATTTTTTTTTGTTGGCCTGCATTCTTTGAGAACCTCCGCACTTGGTATAGGTAGAACAAGGGACTCCCACTCGATCGGCATTAAGGAGGTTCTATAGACCACGGTGAGAAGCAGCAATTGAAGCCAGCCTCTAATCCTCCATCGTGCTCTCCGGTTATCGGAGAGAGAAATTGCATTTAAGAAGTCATGGGCTATACAGTAAATCGGATTTGTTTTTGTATTTGTAAGATTATTTGTCTTTTCAAAGTTTTAAGGTTTGTTTCTTTTACAGTGTGGCTGTAGTGTAAGACAGTTACCACACTTACTCAAAACGCGAGTGTTTGATAAGATATTTATTTAGTTTCTAACAGTTAGCAAGAATGTGTAAGAGATGAGGTGGATAGTGGTGCAATCGCCAATCCACCTACGGCTGTTGACGATAATTTGGCTCATATTAATATATTTGACATGCTTGTATTATATCTGTTATATAATAGTTTTTACTTTGTGCTCTATGACGCAATACTCGGCACAATCAAATCAACCTCCGAACAAATTGTCCGTTCTATCTCTAATATCCTCCGGGAACAACCTGCGTTGAAAATTTCAAAATTCTCTCTCGGGTATAGGCGGATGGCGTTTCGGATCTGTCATTGTTAAAAACAATTGAAAAGGTAGATTAGCTCGTTTTTTAAGGAAGCCCTTTTGCTAAAACCTGTACCGGCTGTCTATCCGTCAGTTAGTCCTACCTTTAAAGAGCTTTATCTTTTAAACGGTAGGTAGCCGGTTAAAATTTTCACAAAATATGTTTTTTAATAACTTATATGATGTAACCACAAATAATAAAAACCAGCCAAGTGAGAATTGGGTTTCGCTGAATATTCGGAAATGTTATTAATTGACTAAAATACATTTTTTGTTTTGGTAAATACATAACAAATATTTTTGTGGTAGTACAGAACCCTCGGTGTGCAAGTACGATTTAGTTTGCCTCTGGTTACCTCACTCTTCGTACGAAATGCTGAAGCACTGGATGACTCTACTTTACGCAGAGATTCTACATGGACAGCTGTAAAGTGTAGTGTAAAAATATTAACCAAACACAGATGAACTATCCCAAGTTCCATTATTGTGAAATTAGCCATATTTACCGCTAAACAGCAGTACAATTACTATAGTGTTACGGTTCTAAAGGTATAGATATATATATATATATATATATATATATATATATAGAGAGCCTGCATGGAGCCTTAGTCCACAGAAGTGATAGAGCATATGTCATCTTCTTACACTGAAGAAGCCCCTATGCTGTAACTTCTCCAAAATGTCTTCCATATTAGAAAGGTTAGAGGAGCAGATTCTCCGACTCAGGATGCTCTACTTTGATCCCTATATGAAGGGCTCACACCAACATTTTTTTCGAAACTTATGTATGATTTGTATCGTTGGTCTCGTCACTAACAGGAGGACAAGCTCATCACCTATCACACCGTCCCAAATAAGCTCTGTTAAAAAGTGCGTTGAAACAACTAAAATTCTGGTCCTCTCTGACTCTGACCACTCTAGAATTAGGTTTTTTTTATTATGATTCAAGACTAAAAATTACATTAACTTGAGAAATCATTAAAAAAACTACAGTCAAAATAGACATAGTGCCTTGAAACGAGATAATTAATATGCAATTGGTTTTAATTTAAAAAATCGCGTACGTTATTTATGTATAGCTTCTATGCAAAACCGAACTATTTTACGAAGAAGACGGTATCGTTTGAGCAGTGCTCAGCTCGCTTCAAACTTTTCACTTTCGAGGAAACTACTACGAAGCCCTCGCCTTGCTTTAACTTAATCAATGAAGCCTTTGAAGCAGAAGTTCAGAACTTAATTAAACCATTAATGTAATTTGAGAAACAGTTTTCATTAATTAAATAATATCAAAAACAAAAAACATTCATTAATTGAAGTTACGTCTCATTCGCCTTGGAATCAATATTGTAAATTTGTGGAAAAATGTCTTAACCGAGCTACTAAAATATTCACAAAACCTAATTAACCCTGCCAAAAATTATGAGGAGGAGTGGACCTCACTCACTGAAAGAAACGCAGAAACACAAGACGAAATTAAATGTATGGGCAAACCTACGACAAATGCATGTTGGCTAAATGACGTTTTTTTTTAGAGAGGACTATGATCAACAGAGGACTTATGTAGGCTCATGATGAAGATAAAGAAGAATAGCAAAATAATATTGGTTTTTAACAACGTCTTTTTCTTCGTCAAATAAAAATATTTCATTTGACTTTTTACATGTTAATTATACTCAAAGTAGTACATACCTAAGGATTAAATTTATTAGTAGACGACAAACTTATCCCAGATTTACCGAATACACATACTATAGGTGTTCACGCCTGTCATCTACAGGGGAAAACAGAGGTTATAGATTTTTATATAACATAAATCAGCGTATCCCGGTAACGGGAAAACGGTGACGGGGGGCAAACCTCGTCACCGTGTTGTTCCTGGAGTAACTTTAAATAATTTACGGTTATTAAGGCATTATTCTGATTACATTAAAATTTATATAGCATAGCAACCCTTGGCATTTTATAACTCCACGAAAACTGTGAAAGAGTAAAAAATAGACAGGCAGACATAATTATATAAAAAATAAATATCAGTTCCTAGACAAATATGAGTTTCGTATCAGAAACATGTCACAGAAGCATATAAGGCAATTTTATTGCATTGCATATTCATTGTTTCGAAACCAACGTCCCATAGAATTCAGATTGCTTTCCAAACAACCTGAAGGCCTGGAGATGTTCCATAAGTCGAGTAAATAACAATATACCAAATATGAAACTGACTTTCCATCAAAAGGAAATTGGGGATAAAGGATCCTGTTTTTTAGCAATCCTATGTATTATATTTGTACTTACAGTTTTATTCCTTACATGCCAGGAAGGTAAGGACACACCGAGCCCAAATTCTAGATTAAAATATAAATTAATGGAGTAACAATTGCTACTATGTACGAGTTGTTTTCAGGTATAACGAAAATATGCATGTTCATGCATAGTTTATATTTATTTACGTTACACTTTAACAAATATAATAAATCTGGGATGGAATGGTACCTGGGTACGTTCTCCGAGCTGAATTTACCATGTACTCTGCGGTGAAGGAAAATGTCGCGTGGAAACCTGCATGTCAAAGAAATAATAAAAACTATTGTTTCGAGGAAAAGCGAAATCCGCCAATGGCCATGGAGCTGAGTAGCGAACCTTTTTTCGGCTCCTGAACCCTCTCCCGATATTTGAGGGAGACCTTTGCCCAGCAGCAGGCATTTACAGGCTGCTACTTTACTACAGTTAAAAAGTAATTTAAGTTAATTATAATTGCTTTTCATGAACTTAATGTTCTAACACTGAGTATAGAGGTTGCTATAACCCAATAACTTTCAGTGTTTTCCAAAAATTTCACAGAAATGATTTTGAACGAGGTTGTGAAATATCCGTGGTACGGAAACGTAGATTTTAGGGTTATTTTTAGTTTTAAGTGGGGAAAAGGGAAAAGGGGCCTTTACAGCTTCGGCGGTAGAGGCTCGCGAGCAGAAGGCCCGCAAGTTAGGTGATCTTAAGGGATCTGCGATGAGCCTATATCACTCGGCTACCGTGAATCTATTCTCATTGACCTAAATACTAAGATGGTGACAGACTCATCACCTGTTACGTTGTTTCAAATAAGCTCTGGTGAAAAGACTGAAATATAAGTCTAAACCAAGAGATTTAAACTTGGAAAGAACCACACACATCTTGTTGGGTATACGGTCGTGTGAGCTTATTTATTTTTTAGACACAGGCTTACATGAAAATAATGTCGAAAGAGTTTAAAATAATTGAGTAGCGAATGAACCTATTGTTTTAAAAACTCTACAATGGCGCAAAGTTTTTCTTCTACAAATAAATGTTTATATAATAATCTTCAGAACCAGGTAGTAGCCTAATAAGTCCCTTAACAACTAATACCTTCTGCTGTTCTCTGGGATTCAATTTAAACACGAAGTTACAGATCCGCGCAAATGTCCTGTCATTCAAAGTAAAAATAAATTTAATATCATCTCTCCTCTAGGCAATACCTACGATGAATTCTTTGACAAAACGTTAACTAATTTCAAAACTTATCTAAATACTAGACAAAGTATCCAGTGGTACTGCTCTGTGATGGCCTCAGTCATTAAGAACTGTTTGAATATTCATGCGATGGACGTGTCCGCGCATTACGTAATTGAAAGTGACAGCTCTCGCTCTTTCATAGCGCTCTTATTACACTAGTGTATATTAAGCCTTTCTGTTAATGTATTCTGTAAGAATAATACGTATCAAGGTTGTCCTTAAATCTTTAGGCTATAATGAATTATGTGCTCCGGATACAAAAAAAAACAGAGAAAAAATTGTAGTGCTGTAGTAAAGCTTGCTTCAACATATGACAGATTACAAGCCAGCATAAAATTAATAGTACTTCAGTGGATACCATCTCTTGGTCGGTTTGCCAAGCGACGTGGACAGACTGACGAGCATGCTATTACTAATGGTATACCCTCAAAAATGTCCACATCTTATATGGCACATTAACAAGTCACTCGACACTCACAAAGCAAAATCATTAACTATTTTTATGTATTTTTTTTACATAAAGTCTTAAGGAAAATGAATTTAGTGAAGGACACGATCGGTACACATTACATCGAAGAAATTCGCATACCTAATGCGCAAAGTGGCATCAACCGACTGTTCAATCTGTGGTCTGTTCTATCTGTGGTCTGTTCTGTCTATGAATACTATGTGCTGATAAGCTTAAGCACTAGGGCGATAACTTCTATGTATTTAATCCGTGACTATGCGAACATATTGTGCATTTATTGAAAATGTTTTTTTTTGCGAAAGGGGCTTAACGCGCAAAAGGTCTGATGGTAAGTGATTACCGTCGCCCACGTACATCTGGAGGGAGGAAGAGGGAGTGAGATCATGGGAGAGAGAGAGGTGACCTCCAGTCACCTCTCTCTCTCTTCTACTACACTTCACTATACTTCACGCGGGTATCGAGGTCGTAGTGGTACTACGGTGGAGCCGGCCAATTCGAGTAGCAGCAAAAGCTGCCCCTTGGCTTTACCGCATATAAAAACTCATGGTTTTTTTTATCCAAAATATAGTAAAGGCAAAATCCAGCGAGATTAGAATTATGTCTCACACACATTACACATTTCCCATTATGAAAAGTAAATAACGCAAACATTATAAACTTAATTTTTAATTCAATTTACCACACATGCAATTTTATTACATTGTGTTTCATTTTCGTTATAAGTTCGCAAAAAAATATTCGTCTAAATCTTAGTGTACATACGAATGAAAAATAATTTTACCTTGAATGTAGGAGCAACAGAAAATTTTTAATGAAAATTTTCGAAAACTTTTTCTCTTTTTAAAAAGTTCTTCATTTATAAGGCGCAGCGGCACGAAATTTTACTCCATATTTTTCAGACCTCAATCAGATTAATGGAAGTGCGAATGAAACAGTGTCAGTAAATATTAATAATAAATATCCTGGGCTTGTTAATACTTTACACAAATAATTTCATCCATTGATATATGAGCTGTTTATATTATTTTGGAAAAACTTTCTTCATAAAGTGTAGGTATTTTATAATTAATGAAATTAATTACTGAAGTAGGTTACAGATACGTTGTCAGCCCAGTATTATACAGTCTCTCTATATCTTTCAAAACCTATATAATATAATGGTGATTTTTGGCAGCAGAAATGACAGGACAGTCCAGAAAACTTCTAGGCAGATATGGTATTCACTATATGTTAAACAAGCAAAGGGTGTAAAGCAGAATATCCTTTTCTCTAAAGAATCCAAATCTTACAGACTTCTATCCCTAATGCGAGGGTACCGGCACTGTGCTCACCAACCCACCAGCTCTTCGTGGTGAGTATATATAATTCATCCTTGGTTGGCGCTCTTATGGAAAGGTGAAAATAGTCTGTAAGGCCGATGACGAAAATGAAAAGTATAAAAATAAGGTAGAAAGGTATGCAATACTAATTATAGTATATTATAATTATTTTAACTGCTATATAACGAACGAATCTCTGGCATCTGACGGATAGCCGAACATATGATCCAAATATATCGAACTCGTATACGATAGTCATATACCGAACTCATATTCTACAAACGATATACAAAGCAGCATCACTAGTATGAATTTGAAGGCACATCGCTCACGAACGTAAATAAACCATAAGTAAATATTCTACTACTGGGAAAACACCGCTGTACCGTAACCCGCACTGGAGCAGGGTGGTGGAATTTACACGTCCTCGATTTTTTTTATTATTTCTTAGACTTGCAGATTTCTTTAGGATGTTTTCGTTCACTACCGAGTGTATGGTGGTGCTAAAATCTAATACCGAAGATTTCCGTGAGATTTTCAAAGATATTAATTTGAATTTAGAATTCAATGTCGATTTCATGATATCAAATTTCCAACTAGCCGGTATAAGAAAATGGAAACTACATAGTTAAATAACTAATTGTTTCTATAAGACTGAAATTGAAGGTCTTCTTGAACATGTTTAGGCAAACTTATCTTTAAGTTACAGTCCTTCGTCAAATGCTTTGAACATTATACGCTCTAGACATTCTTCCCGAAGTTGTGATCAAAACGCAATTTCTAGTACGTTTAGATTAATAATTATTCTTGTGAATCTAAAGTAAACGGTGCATAACATATATTCTTTATCTTGCTTTATCATCATATTTTTATCAGTCCAAAATTATGGTAAAATCCCTTAGATTACATTCATCATTGATCATTAATGGTCCTTAATATAAAACAGTATATAATGTACAAAGCACACACCCCTGTTATCTATAGGGATAGGCAGAGATTTCCGTTGCCTATTTAGCACGACTAAGTGATACAAAAGGAGCTTCCGCAACTAAATTTTTATCTCTCCGGAAGATAGAACGTGATGGTAGGAGCCTTGTGGCTGAGTTTTCTTATGAATATGTGATTGTTTTTAAGGCTTTTCTCTTACTTGTCTCTTAGGGCACCTTGATACCTACGCCACACGGCAAACAATATAAACTATCAATGCAGTATGTAATCTAATATACGAGTATGCATTTGAATATATTTATGTTTGTTAATTTTCTATGCGTTCGCGCATCGTTTGTCCGATTTTGCTCATAAAATTGAGCGAAATTGGACGAACGCTGCTGTTATGTTCGACACGGTACATGATATGTAAGGAAAAAAATAAATAAAAAAAAATCACTGGGAAGCGTGACTAGGTTTAGCTAGTCTTGAATAAGTAAAAATAAATACCAAGGTCAGGCTGGGTTTCAACTTTTATTTTAGTCTTTTGATCCCACGTATACCATACCTTATTTGGCAAAAAGAGATAGGTAGATACGTACCTAGCTACGATTTGTACCCAACTATACAAATCGTTCAAAGGTTTAAAAAAACTCATCGATACGTATGAATACCATTCACTATATTGGATCGAACTATGGTCTCCTGAATTAAAGGCAAATCACTAACCACTCGGCTAGCGTGTTTTCACGGTTATCGTGGTGTATGATTATTCTTTTTAAATCTATAAGATAGAAGAAAATACTAACAAAAAGCGATGATCATTCATCAGCACCAGAAAAGTATAAATTCGGCTTAAATAGATTAATTAGCCCTAAGTTATGCATGCCTACATTGCAAACGGTTTCTATGTAATGGTCCTCAGGGATTAATTTAACTGCCGGAATTGAAAATTAATTCGGAAAGGGTCCGATTTAACGTTGACTCAATTCCGTGGGTGAATTAAATGTTTTTTGAAAATAAACCTAATAAATCATTAGTTATTATTCTTATAATATAAAATATTATGCCTCATCTGATTAGTATAAAGCTGAACAAAGATTTTCCTAGTATTGGACGTTTTGCGATAATCGACAATTACGCGAAAGCGGATTGGCTCGAGCAGCGAATTTTTTTTTACATTTATTTATTTATTTATACTTCATTGTGTACACCAAAAGGATTACAAAAAGACAGACTTAATGCCTTTAGGTATTGTCTAACAGTCAACCCAGGGCTTGATGAAATATTGTGATCGGTGCATCAAATTTAAAATAATATAAATAGCAAAAAGACTAATCCAGAAATTCTAATTAAAACATATTTAAATGCATAAGTATAGATATCTACACAAACACATATATATACAAATACTTACTATAATATATACATAGATACCTACACAGATATATACATTCATTCAAACACAACAACAGATACATATATAATAAATCAGAATAAATACTAACAAGTACAGTTACATTCACATACATTATTAGCCCATAGTCTAATGGGTTCGGGTGCCGACTGCGTAACATAAGGTCACAGGTTCAAGCCCGCCATTCGACTATTTTGATTATGACGAGAAATTTACCGGTACACTCCCGTTAGTGACGCTGCTCCCATCACTAGTCTGTGCGATTTGGGTACCGTAGTTTCCGGTGGATTTTCCACTATCAGTCATCCTCCAGAACTGGTTTGTTAGTTAACCAGGATGCAATACGCACAAGACAGGTTGGTATTCTGTAGAATTTTCTGGAGGGGATACTCATTTCCTATATATTCAGTACAATTTTTACGTTGTTCAAGCTATTCGTGAGAAAGAAAATTCGTAAGACAGACAGACGAATTGACAAACAAAGCGATATATGATCACACAAACAGCGTTGAGTTTTTAATTATGTTATTAAAATAGTAATTTATAACGATCTGCAACTATTATATAACTCGAACGAACTATTTCCAATCTAACACTTTAGTTGAAATTTTCCATCACTATAATAAAATTGAAGTATTCGAGTTAAATTAAGAAATAATTAAATTAAAAAATATTTAAAGTTATCTAATCCTTAATAATGTAAAAATTATCTGATAATTTATATCAACGCGTAAAAAAAAACACCTCCTTTTCCTTCTCTTCCATTTATGGTCTCTCTTAACAGAATTCTGCCAGTAACATATCAGTCATGGGGGTGACAACAAGTGATATGGATTATCCAAAAAGAAAAGGGTATTCGAACACGGTCTGTGATCTTTGCAATTTCGAGAGAATATAACTGGCGACTAAGCAAACACAATATAACATACAGACTTACACTATATTTATAAAAGATACTTACAAAATTATCTACATAAGCCAACATCAATGTACGTCCTTAAAAAAAACTTGAGAAATACATATATACATTGTCGTGTTCATAACAACTCGTCTGTAACATGCCATATTGTAACAAGCAAGATGCCTTCTAATTAATTAATTGTAATTGTCTTTTTATTAATCCAGAATGGTCGAATAGCCAGAGCATCTGCGCGCGGATCAGGACAGCTGCCTTCATTATCATTGGGCTGAGCACTAAAATGGCGACAGTCTCGCCACCTGGTATGTTTTTACAAAAAAAAACACTAATGGAAAGTGGGTGGAAACGACTAAAATAAATGTCTAGACTTCTGGCGGCACCACGATTGGGTATACGGTCGAGAGAGCTTATTTTTAGACGCTTTTAATTAGCATGACCTGTATATATTGCGCTGTTCTGCATCCTGGTGACTTTGGATTTGTATTTATACTCTTAAAACCCGAAATAAAACGAGAAATAACATAATAAATTATTATATTACTTGTATTACGACCTTCAACAGATAGTGATGTATCCTTATTAAGTATGATAAGTAAGAATCGATGTGAAACAAAGGAGCTTAACGAACGCTCCTTAAGTAGTTCGAGTACTTCCGTGAACTACGTATTACTTGGACACGTCCGGTAAATGAATATGTGAGTATCTCTTAATGAATAGGGCCATTAAAGAACACTGGTGTAATTCAAACTGTTTTTGTACAAAATTATTCTCGGATGGATTGTAGTAGTCAGAATTGTGGTGGTAGACTATCTGTTTCCTTGCTTTTTATTTTATAGTTTGCGAGTAACCGGATATTGATTCCGAATGCAGACACATTAAATGCAATATAATTGCTGAATTTATCTTGTTTTCGAAGGTGAAGAAAACCTGCATATTAAAAAATAATCGATAAGTTTCGAAGTCAGATCCTCGGTCTTCCTGAAATCTCATCAAAAAACAGCTCCAATATCCATACAAAAATTTGCTACTTTACTTTATAATAACATACTACATATATAGTTTACACACGCAACTTAAAGCATTAAAAACAATAGCATTTATTTTTGTACAGAATTAGAATAATTTTATTAAGAAAGCACCAGCGACCGAACTTATCTCTTATATGTATTTCGTATATTTGCAGGTTTCTTTGAACCGTACATTCCAATCTAAAAATTCTAGTCGAGATAAGCGACGTTGCGAGAGAAGCAACATTATGAATGCAAGTACCTTTATAAGTATATATAAGTATATATATAAGTATATATATAAGTATATATATAAGTATATATACTGCGTTTTACTAATTCGCCAGTCCACCGCGATGGGTTTAGGTAAATCTTTTAAAAATTGTAGACTAGCTTTCGACTTTTGTTCAACAGAAAAATTACAAATGGTAATATTGTTTATATTGTAACTCCCAAATTCTAATCTCACCTGCCCGTGGTAGTATAGTGAGGGCACACCGTCTAACAAATTTATTTGAACCTATTCGCCCCTTCCTGGAAAGGAACATGTTCAACTGTGGGCAATGGAAACAGATCGACGATTATGAACGATTATTTGGTTAAATAACCTAATAAAATAAGTGAATTTTATTATATAAATAAAAAGTAATGTGAAAATAATGTAGCAGCCTGCAAATGCTCACTGTAATAATAAGGAATTATAACGGATATTAACTTGCTGATGTGTCTCTATACGTATTTATATTCTATACGTATTTATATATACAACCCAACCAGATGTATAGAAATATCCCAAAAAGGGAATTATAAATAATTTTACATCTACAGGTAAGAATTTCTCAACTTTTAACAGGTACTACACGTAGTTGCCTATCGTGTGTAACTATGTTCTAGCCGTGGTAGCCTAGTGGTCAGATCGTTCGCTTAATATCACAACGAGTGACCTGGTTTAGTTCCAATTTTAAGTGCTGAATTTACCTCTTGCTCCGCGGTGAAGGAAAACATCGCGAGGATACCGGAGATAGAACATGCTCACTCACTCGCGCTCTATGAAACAAAAGCAAGCAAAAACACAAGTAAAGTATTCTTTGACTCTCTCAGCATTTCTTATCAAAACGCCTAATAAATTTCATATGCATAACCCGTCGGTATTAAGTCCGCCTATATTCATATTAAAGTTCGATGTAGTAATTGAACTTAAATCAGTAAATAAATAAAACATATAAATGGTTAAACAAGTACTTTGAAAATAATAAAGTTCCAATTTGATGTTCCTTTCTCAGAATCGTATTTGCGAAATAGTTAAAGTTTGCCATACGGTTCAGTTCACTTTGAGTTTCCCGGATACGTTTCTATAGTACAGATAACTGTTTCTTGTTACTACTGTAAAGGCAAATAATTTAGTTCGCAAACACTCTCCGGGCTCTTCGACATTCGTTAGCTAGTATGTTCGCGAATATATTTTCCTTTTCCGTTACTGCTTAGGCATTGGAATATAAGTCAATATATATATGTGTGTATATATTACAGATTGATTAAATAATACTAACATCTGCAGTACCTCTGGTGTTGCAGATGTACCTGGGCGACGGTAATCACTTTCCATCAACCACTTGAGCGTTTGCCGCCTTTCCCATCAAAAAATTTACATTATTTTTTTGTTTATAATACCTATAATATATACTTTCGTGAATCTCATAAATTGAACACCGCGGCTGAATTTACAGAGATGTATCACACTAGCCCAAACTCCCAGACATGGAACAATTGTCTGTAATCTATATAAATATTTGTCCCATACGGGAATCGAACCTGCGACCCGGGGCATTGCTGCCGATCGCTTAGCTATTGCGACAATCGATCCGTCGACGTTGTTAAATAAACTTCCATCTTAATTATATTTTCATAATTAATCTTTTAATCATCAAATCTAAGCTTCACGAATACTTTTTAATTTTACAAAATCGAGTCCCTATTGCACGCAATTCAAGAATAATTTTCTCCCAAGTAAAGTACAGAAGCGTCGTTATTTTTAATACAGAACAAAACAATGGCCGTTCATAATACTCAGTCGTCGGCGATTTGTTTTGCTTTGTTTTTAGTGATGCGGAACGACGTCAGCGAAAATCTTTCATTTAGAAAATCTACGAGTGCTTTGGATCAATATATTTAGCAGTGAATAAAATTGAACTGCATCTGAATATTTTATGATTGTTCATGAGATAACGATTTATGTTTTGCTATGATCATTTTATTATAACACTAGTTGATGATTGAACATTGATATATATTTATCAATCATCATTTATTGTTGATTTGAACTTTGATCAAAGGCCTCCACTCATTTATTAAAGTGGTTTTAAAGTATTGAATGTTTTATCATGCCACACTGCTTGCTTTGGAAAGGACTGTTCCATCGTAAGTGGTAGAGCTAAGCAGCTTTGGCTGCTGCTCGAACAGGCCTCGCAGAATACCGGCGTAAAGTAGAGGCACCTTGTGCTTTTGCGTTTCTTTTGGCGAGTGAGGTACCCACTCCCCCTCCCCCTTCCTGCCATCCCTCCTACCTCTCAAATATCCTAAGGCTGGCAACGCACCTGCAACTCTTCTGGGGTTGCAGATAAAAGTGGGTACCGGTAATCCCCACCCCAACTTCCCATCAGGTGAGTTCATCATAAAAAACAAAGCTTTTACTAATTAAACACAAGGCCAACAATGGGTTCATGAACCTGTCTCGCTGGTGTGTCTCCAAAAGTCTCCAAAAGCTTCCTCTCATTTATTTACAGGGTTTTGAAGGTTCTATCATGCCACACTACTCTCTTTGGAAAGGATTATTCCAGCAGTGGACTTACACAGACTGACAGAGAAGAAGATGCAGAATGTCTTGCAATGTTTTTCACCATTATCTAACAAATGCCAATATCAGAACTTAAAGTTCTAATTTATAGTTTTATTGGTGCTAATCATTGGCAAACTCCTGAAACCGAACCCCAATTCAATAATGTCAATTACATAGTATCTATGTTATACATATGTTACACAGAAACTTTAATAGATCACCCTCTGGCTATGCTCCGGCCTCGTATGGATATAAGTTAAAACTTTTGCTAAGACTGACATCGGCCCTGTGGCGCAATGGATAACGCGTCTGACTACGGATCAGAAGATTCCAGGTTCGAATCCTGGCAGGGTCGGAATATGTTTTTGTTTATTTTTAATCTAGACGTTGACGAAATACAAATACTTTGATTATTTTTTCTTACAAATGCCTTTTTATTTTTTTCATACAATATTGAATCGGTCTGTAAGAGCTTCAAACCCTGTCAGAAAAGCTGATGTTTTTGTTCATATTGAATTACCTCGGCAAAGACTAAATAAAAACTTTTTATTTAACATTAATTACACATTAACAAACACCCAGACATCAGCTGTCATAAATCAGCTTAATACTAAGAGAATACTAGTAATCCTTTAGTTTCTATAGTTAAGAGAAGTCTATAGTTTAGACACATAAATCGAAAATAGAACGGTCCTTTCAAGCCCTTCTTAAAGTAAAAAGGCTCTCAAATATCAGAGAGGGTTTTGGAGCCACGAAGGTCCCACCACGCTGCTCCAGTGCGGGTTGGCGGACTTCACATATCCTAGAAATATTACATATATTTTTTTATTATTTCTTAGACATGCAGGTTTCCTCACTATATTTTCCTTCACGCTTTGGTATGAGCTCTCCACATCGGGTCTACTATTTCGGAGGCCGTTCCCATGACTTTTAAACTTTTTATTTTTAAGCCGTACTAATATTGTAGAAAAAGCATCAAAATCCTTTGAAACTTTAAGCGCACGACTGAAAACTAATAAAAAGATGGAGTTTTAAATTACTTTTATTTCTTTAAACTTTAAAGCAGCTCTTGGGTTTAATTGGGATTGCTTTGTCCTTTTCATAACTGCTTTAAGCTTTTTCTTTTTTAGTTTCAAGCGAGGTTAATATTACAATAAAAAAAGAACGTTAGAAAATAAGGTAACAGTCTTATCTCTTTCCCGTGCAAAGTACTCATTGAATCTTTAATTTAATTTATTACGTTCATTATACATTTAATTGAATCATTATATATTACTTGTATACATTTAAATCTATTTGTTCAGGGGCTGCGTATATTTTTGAGAGTGAACAAGACAAAAAACAAAGAAGTGACAAGGGACAGGGGTCAGAGCGCTCGCTTCAAGTGACTTAGGCTCGATTTCAGGTGCGGACACTAGTAGATGGAAGTACACAATGAAAGTGCTACCAAAAGCTAACATGCCATTGATGGAATGGATGGAATTTATCAATAAATGCGAGGAGGCTCTTGCCGGAACGCGTGTGAAAATCTGCATATCTAAGAATTAATAAAAAATACTAAACATATATTAAGTCTGTGGCCGGCCATTGCTATCCTTAAGTCTCTATCAATAATAAAAGGATATCTTTGTCCTGCAGTGGAATATTTACAGGCTGCCAAACGAGTCGGCGGCTCACCTAATGGTAAGTGATCACCGACGCCCACGAACATCCACAACACCAGAGGAGCTACAGATGCGCTGCCGGTCTTTAAGGAAGGATTAGTCTCTTTTCTTGAAGGTCCCTAAGTCGTAGCTGTTCAGAAATACTGCTGGCGACAGGTGATTCCACAAAGTCGAAGTGCGTGGCAGAAAACTAAGGCGTGTTCTTTACGCTGAAGCTCTTTGAAACGCTGTCGGTTACCACATTTGGCATTCGTATCACTGCTTGGAAGGCATTTCCATGGAAACGCCAACAAAATCTGTCATGCATGAAAAGTTTGCCATACTAATGCCGGGTTGGCGGTTTGTTAAGTAGAGCACCGACACCCTCGCACTAGGGATAGTTATCTCTATATGAACAAAGCATTAAAGAGTATAAACAAAAACAGAACGGAAAATCTACGAGGGGTTTCGAGCTGTATAATTAATATAATTATAATTGATATCTATGATTTTAATTAATCTCTGTGTTGACTCTGGTGTTCCCATGCCAAATGAAACGCAGTAAGGTTGTCTCCGTGTTTAAATCGGGCGTTCATCTATTTTAATAAACGCCGCAGAATACTGTAATTAAGAAATCTAAATTAATATTTTATAAATATTCATTTCGAAAGTTTGATCGTATCTCTCGGAAATTCTATTGTTTGTAAGCTCCAATGAGGCGCATAGACTAACTACGAAAGTTGTTCCCAGTTTTACCCAAAATTTTCGATATTTTGACACTTCCGACGTTCTTTGTCTATGAAAACATTACCAGAAAAAATGTGGACTTATTTAATAAAAAAACAGTTTGTAGAATATGTCGAGGTGGTAAACCTAAAAAGTATTTTCTAAATTTATCGTACATTTAACATAACTTTTTAAAAAAAAATACTTTTAAAAATTACTCAAAAATCATATAATAAATATCTGTAAAAAAATAATCTGTTGTATGGTGTATGTACGTCCATAATAAATGTATATACTGATGCTGTAATTATTTATATATATGTAAGGGTAAGTCTTTATCTGCATACATGTGCGTTAATGTATGTACACCTGTATAATTATAAACTAGTAAAAAAAAATTTAAATAGTTTTATAAAGTTAATACAGTCGCAGATAAAATAACATTACATAACAAGTATTAGGTATTATTGTACTACCGCTCTTAAGTATGCTCTCAAGTAATGATCATGTATTAGTATAAATTATGTTCTCATGTTAAGTGAAATGTTTTGTAATTTTCATGAGAGTAAATATCTAAAACCACACATAAAATTTAAAATACTTGTTAAAGAAACAATTTTACAAAAGACCTACTATTAAATAGTATCTTAGTCTGCACTTGCAAGTCCCCTGACTACTGATACATTGTTAAAACATACATTTGATAAAAGTCCAATACACATTTGACATTGTACTGATTTCATTATAAATTGTAAAAGTCATTATCACATGGCATTACAAAAAAAAAGACCTCACAGTTTCTCGCCGGGTTTTTCTCTAAGAAGGTCTTGTTTCACGTATCGGTGTAGATTTTGACCTTCTTTAGAGGTTTCTTTGTACCCCGCTTAATAATGGACCAAAAATTTGACGGTGATCAAAAACGGTTCCGTAATGAGAACGATAAAAGTTCATCAATGTTTTTTCTACAACTTCAGATATTACAGTAAAAACCTTAGTCCTAGATTTTTATGTCAACGTTAATATCTAAAAAGCTCGAGGTTCATGGTATAAGCCTTTGAGGCGTACTTTGCAAGCGTTTTAAGAGCATGTTTCAATGGAAAGTCGTGAGATGTAACCTAGATAAGGCTTTATAAATCTTTTGAGGCTCTACGCTTCTTCATGTGTATAGCTTATTAACTTAAAGTGGATTCTGCTGTGATAACGTTTATCTACAGCTAAGCTCCCATTTTAAAATCCTAAAGGGTTTAGACAATTAAATGTTTTTTATTTTTTTGAAACGCCGCAAAAACGGCAATATTTAGTAATACAATAAAATATTTTATATTAAGGATAAATAAAAGTTAGAAGCATGCAATATATTGAAACATTTTACTTTAAGACACGTTTTTTTTTAGTGCCTTTTAATGTCATAAAATAAATTATAAAAAATGCAAACATTTCATGAAAACATTTGTGTGTGTGAATACTATAAATCACTCGCTATTGTTCAAAGCTTTTATGTCCTAGATAAACATTAGGTCGTGCCAGAATCAATACCTGCGTTATAAGTCATCGAAACTGTATGAAAAACAAGTGAACTAAAACTGAATTCAACCTCTATTTTTCTACTCTACTACTAGGCGGAAAATTTAGATATAATTTATTCGGGACCTATTCAACAAAATAATCACAATCTGTTCACAATCGGCGAAGATATTCCGTAACATACATATAAATAAAATACTGTAGAAACGATAACCTCCTTTTTTTGACGTTGGTTGTCGGTAGAAAAGACAGTTATGCAATATAAAATCAATCAGCCTATTAATAACTACAATATTGGACATAGGCCTCTCCTAAAAGGGTTTGCTTTAATACCATGCCAGGCAGGTGAGTTTACGATCGTACTACCAGATGTGTCAACCCTATAAGGTTCTGCCCCTCGTCGCTCTATTAACTCTCTGGTCTGACATTGTAGAGATAATTTCCTTCATGCCCATTTCGACAACAGCGACTATTTCGAGTACTATCGCAGTAGTCAAATGGAGACTTTATAGTGTCGCAAGTGTTTGCGCAAACACAGACTGTTACTCTTTAATTTCACCTATCGATACCAGAGGCGAGAAGATCGGAGGAAGGGTCAGATGGAGTATTAAAAACCACGGTACGCAACACAATACGGCCAGAATCGTCTCAGAAAATTTGTGTTTATGCACAAATAATGGATTCGGCTGGGATTCAGGAACCGTAAACCAGGAATCCAGGAACTCAGGATCCAAGTCTCAGCACTCAGGTATGCTAACCACCGCCGTCGGGAGAATTATGACTACGTCATCTCTTGTCCGCCGCCAAATGCTTAAGCACTACATCAACAGGGCTGACGTGTGTCTGTCTCAAGGAATTCAAACACTATCAAGAACCGAGTTTGTTTTATTTCACCAGCGATTTCATTCGCGTATATTCTATGATTATGGCATAGTTTTCATTATATTTTTTGTTTTATTAATTATTATATTAATTGTTTCGTAATAAACAGACACGTTGACAGTGAGAGACGAGAACAGTGAGCACAACATTACAATCATTCTATGGTTTCCAATGTATGAATCCCATTACTTGATTAAATGTCAAAATCACAGCTTTTGCATTTGCATTGTGAAGTCCAGAGTACAAAATCTTATTTGCGTTTAAATCCTTCTCTAGTTAGTTCCGTTTTTCTTTCGCGATTAAAGGTATAGGACCTTTTAATTTGCCTAAGCCTTTGAATAATGTAAAACTTATAAACTCCTGTGCTGATGAAGCTTGGTATTTCCAAGGATAAAAATTAATGCAGCTTTTGAAGTTGAGTCGTAATTAATTTTAACAGCCTGTAAACAGTCCACTGCAGGACATTAGCTTCTGACATGTAGAGAATTTGCTATAATTGCCACGCCAAGCGGATCGGCGACAGCAGTTCCGGACACCTTGCACTTTAGACGGTTCTACCTATCATCTAGGTGTGCATAATTTTGGTCTGCTATTTTTTGAATTTGCGATTTTCAAAGCGTTTCCCTTAGTTGCCTCTTACAATACCCAAGGGGACAAAAGGGGAAACATTTCACTTGATGCCTGAACTAACAGATATAACAAACAAACCGACGAATAAACGAAAAACTCAAAAAAAAATTTGATAGTAGTTAGGGGTACCTTTAACTTATCTCTAGAGATTTTTTGAATATCTTAAATAGGAAGGTACAGACACAGCTATTTTACAGTTTTATAATGCGCTTTCTATATTCATTCCTGTTACGTCCCGAATTAAAATAAATTTATTTATTTATTAATTATTATTGTGTCCCTAAAAAAAAAGAAAGGAAAACAATGGGCGGACTTAATGCCTTTTGGCATTCTCTACCAGTCAACCCTGGGTGAGAAAGAAAACATGTTGGTAGGTAGAAAATAAATAATACATATAAATTAAATATTAATGTTAAATATACAACCCTTATAATATAACATACGTAATACACTATACATAAACATATAATACATACATAAACAAATTAAATGTGGAGAGAAAGTTCTTAGATGGCATTTGCCTTCAGATAGTGACGACGGAGCAGGGTTTTGAAGGAGTTTTTGTTCGGAGCTTTCTTGATATCATCGGGGAGAGCGTTCCAGAGAAGTGTGGCTTGAACGGTGAAAGAAGAAGAAAAGAAACCAGTACTATGTTGTGGAACACTAACCTTCAAGCTGTTTGAAGTTCGAGGCACTCGGTTATGACTCGAATAAAGAAAATTGAAGTTATCCTTAAGATACGAAGGAGAGTTTGCTTCGTTTAAAACGGAATAAAGTACTGATAAGATTCTGGAGCTACTCCTTTGGTGAATAGTAAGCCATTTTAGCTTTGAACGATAGAAGGAAATATGGTCATAAATTTTTCACCTCCGGTAACCAAATAACAAATAATAATATTTAACAATTTCACTTATAATTTTACACATAAACTTATTTCGACAATAGAGTTGTGGTACTGGATTTGAAAACGTATTATTTTTATGGTGAACATATATGTCACACAGCTCCCACAGTTTTCCTTCTACCTATCGGAATCTTTAGTGCACTATTAATGTATCGACTCGTGAAATACGGATTTTACAACCAGCAATACATAACAATCGGATCGTGTGGCATGCGAGCGCAGAAATGTTTTATTGAAATATTTAAAATAATTTTTCAAAATCTTTCATACGTAATATACGAAATTTATATTTTGTGCAATATATGGCCAATGACTCACACTACTTTCTTTTTTGTCTGTATGCAAAGGGTGCAGTAACCACATACCTTAAGGTGGACTGTTAGCTTGTTTCAAAAACTAACTTTTTTTTTTTTTATGATAAATAGGCTTGCGTTTGACCTCAATCTTGCCCGATGGAAGGCGAAGATGAGGCCTAGGATGGTACACGCTTGCCTAGATGTCTGTTCACTTTGGCCTTAAAGATATCAACCTCTACTGACTGCAACATCTAGTGCAGTTCTTGAATTGTTAATTAAAAAATAAGGAATGCAGGTTTCCCGTTATCTATATCATCTGATTACCAAAATACCTTATTCCAATAAATATTAGTTTGTGAAAACCTGAAGGATTTGTATATAGTTTTTAACGAATATTTAATTTATGCCAGAAATATGCTATGAACAAATATTTATAATTTTTTTCAATTATCTATTTATCTAACTGTAATACAATTTGTTTCTGTGAATTTTCTGTCAATGAACAACGTAAACATGTACGATGTTCATGATTTCGTTGTAAATGCAAACAAATTATTCGCTTTAACGATCAAAACATTGTACACTAGGATGAGTGTTTACGCATCGATGAATGTTAAGGGAAACAAGTTTTCAGAAAATAAATTTCAATCTGCTATTATTTGAATAATATTGGATAAGTGTTTTAAAATAATAACGACAGTAATCAGGAGACTGGAGTTCGATCTCTCCTCTTATGAGGACCAATGAATATTTCATAATTTATAGACTCAATGTCAGATTAACATTTTGAGCACACCATGTCCTTTGTTACTGATTATGAATTGTAATCCATCGGGCTCAAATCTGGGCTGAACGAAGGTATATGGTAAATTCAGGACTTAAAATTGCATATATGTAGCCGTTCCCCCGTGACCACGGCTGCCGTAAAGCAATTGAAACGTCGGAAATATAAAAACAAAATTGAACGCGATAAAATCCGTAAATAATAGTTTCATTTAAAATGTGTAGTGTTCGCGCGTATACAAGAAAACATTATATTAAAATTGCATTTTACAATTTTTGTGGTGCCGCCACCGGGATTCGAACCCAGGTCACTTGCGTGTTATGAAATAAGATCGAGCGTAATGACTTCTAAGTTACCACCTTCAGTAACTAAATTAGACGAGTTATTTTTCACCAAAGCCAATGTAACTTGTTTTAATAAAAGTATATTCTAATAAGACGATTAAAAAAAACTTCACGACCTAGCTCTCGACTCTGTTCGAGCAGCAACTGATTTTAATAATGAGTCACTATTTAATAAAAGCGTCACGTTTCTCCTTAAACATGAGCCCCGTTGTGAAAATTCATTATTTTAGGCAGTAATTAGCCGTAATTGAAACTAAAGACTAATTTCAAACTTAAGTGAACGTTGTTGGCCTAATCAAAACAAATTAATGTTTAATTTAATAAAATATGATGGATTATAGAAAAAGAAAACCATATAGCATTTTAAAATCAAAGGATTACTGCGCGCAGCTGTGCGCTCACAGGCCATATTTATTAAGGGTGCTTTCTATCTCCCGAAAGGGAGAAGAGAGGGCTGCCTGTTTGGCTAAACTGAGTTCCGTAATCTCTGCTATTTTTTTTTATGTGAAAGGGGGCAAAACGAGCAAACGGCTCTCCTGATGGTAAGTGATTACCGTAGCCCACGTACATCTGCAACACCAGAGGAGCTGCAGGTGCATGGCCGACCTTTAAGGATATTTGGGAGATGGAAGGGGATGAGGAGGAGGATGGGGAGGGGGAGTGGGATATAAGAGTATTTGGAGTATGGGAGGGGGATCGGAAGGCGGAATAGGGGAGAGGGGAGAGAGGACAGGTCATCCGTTTACCCTACTCACCGAACGAAACGCAGAAGCACAAGATCTACGTCTACTTCACGCCGCTGTTCTGCGAGGTCGTGGTCTACCCCGGTCGAGCCGGTCCATTGGAGCAGCAGCAAAAGCCGCCGCTTGGCTCTACCACGTACTGTACACATATTTCCTAAACTAAGTTAAGTGTTTGTTGTTGTTTGTCTTATCTATATTTTTCTCTCTTGATGATTGATCTTGATGATTAGTTATTATATTCTCTTTGATAGAATATAATAACTAAATTATTTATTAATAAATAAAAAAAAAGAGCCGGTAGCCTAGTGGTCAGGACGCTCACTTTAGTTTCATAGAGCGCGAGTGACCTGGGTTCGATCCCCGGTGCCGGCACCACTAAAATTGTTAATAACAATTCTAAGTGCTGTATTTACCACGTGCTCAGCGGTGAAGGAAAACATCGTGAGGAAACCTGCATGTCTGAGAAATAATATGAATATTATTTCGAGGATATGTGAAGCTCGCCAACCCGCACTGAAGCAGCGTGGCGGGCCCTTCCCGGCTCCTAAACCCTCTCTGATACTCGTATTTGAGAAGGAGGCCTTTGCCCAGCTGTGGGCACTTATAGGCTGCTACTTTAAATAAGAAAAAAAATAACAATTTGTTAATAGTAATTTATCACGTTCGTTGCGGTGACGAATCTACACAATAAAACGTTTGCGAAACAAACGAATACAAGGACATATTCAGTTCGCCTGAGCACATGGGAGCATCGGGCTAATGCCTATAATAAATAAACCTATATGCCCAATTGTAGGATATTTAAAGGCTGCTACTTCACTCACGTCTATCGAAATAACATTAACTATTTTTGATAAAACAATCGTATCCCATTAAATTTTCGAATTTGGTAACATTTAATTTAAACAAATTAAAATTTTTATAGTTTGGTCTTAATTTCAAGTATGAATTTGTATACAATTTAGGATAAATACAATTTTCAGATTACCCGCCGAATGTTGAAGTGTAGCAAAGTTTAAAAATCCTCATTTTTCCAGCCTCAATTTGTTTAATGGAAGTGGAAACCAAATGAAAAGCCTGCGGTGGTCTATTTCGACGTCGTGCGATTTTCACGCCGTCTTGATCAAAGTAAAAACCTTACATCCACTTTTTTCGGTTTGCTTAGGTATTTAAATTAATGTAATTAAATTATATTAAACTAATAAAAACATGTAATACTACATATACAGTACAAAAGAGGTAAATTTTAAAGTAATATGAAATATTGACATTAATGTTTATATTATTCATTTTGTTACACGGTGATACCGTGATCCTAATGGATAGATAACGAAATCGGTTCATGCTTTTCCTTACCGTTGCCCACAATTTTATTGTGTTCTATTTTTATATCTTCATTAGCGTCTATAGTCCAATATGTATTGGACTTGAATATTCACAAGTCAAGAGTTTACGTAAATCATTTACAAAGTGAATAGAAAATAAATATTTGACACATGATAAATAATACCTATTATTTCGAGAATACGACCCTCATTTTTCTTCCATTTGGCATAATTTAGAGTGCGCCAACGTAATGTATCGACTCGTAAAATACGACAAGCTAACCAAAACACTCTAAAATTATGTTTTACGGTAATACGAGTGTGCTTAAATTTTCACTCAAGTTCTCTTAGTAAATTACATTTTCGTAATTATTGTATATATTTAGATTTTTATAATATTTTTTACAATGGGAAAGGCGGCAAACGAACATGCGGTTCAACTGATGGTAAACGATTACCGTCGCTCACGTCCATCTGCAACGCCAGAGGTGCTAGAGGTACGTTGCCGGCCTTTAAGGATATTTGGGAGATGGAAGGGGATGAGGAGGAGGATGGGCAGGGGGAGTGGGCCTCCGGATACCTTACTCAACGAACAAAACGCAGAAGCATAAGATGCCTCTACTTCACGCCGGTATTCTGCGAGGCCGTGGTACGAATCCGGTCGAGCCGGCCCATTCGAGCGGGAGCAAAAGCCGCTGCTCGGCTCTACCACGTAAGAATAATTTTATGTTATTTAAAATATTATTAAACACATTGTTTACAAGGATCATGGTAGCTACACGACCTTTAGTATATAGTATAGTATTTCTTGCTATAATTGAAATTGCTCAAAATAAGTACTGATTTAAAACTGTGCACCCAGTCTATTTTGTGATAATTAGTGTTTGTAGTCCCTAGTAGACACGTTCACAACAGTGTGCCACCATTGTAATGACATTACATTGGTATTTCCTCATTTTGAAGCTCAATCGCTTCTTTGAGGCAGGTCAAGAATGTTATTAATTTATAATTAAAGGATTATGTGATCTAAAATATTGCATATAATTTCATACTTTTAGATCAATCATTTTAAAAATAGTGATTAATTTTTCACTTCTTCGTTAATTTTGTCACTTTCCTAGATAATTTTATAGACAGAAGGAGAAAGGGCAATAAATAAATAAAAAAATCATCTCGTTACACTCATTGTCTCAGTGAGCTTTTTCCAAATCATTCTTTAACACTAAACAAATTCTGATCAATTATTTACAAAACTGTTTTACACATCTAAAATAGATGTTACATGAAAATTTCAACTACAAAGCAAACGTTTTATTTTATAAGTTCACTCACATTCAAAAACGTATATAATGAACTTTAACAACTTTTGTTATATTCACCAGTTAAAATGTTCTATAGCACAACTCCTTAGTCAATTTTACCAAAAATCTCGTGACGTCCGTCAAATAACTGTAAGTAAAAATTATTGCTCAGAGATTAACAAAATTTAAGAAAAAACATTTTTTGAGTATTCTAAAGTTAGACATAGTCATATTAATAACTAATTCCGCGCCGAAGCTTAAACACTATTAATACTTATCCTTAACAGCACATAAGTCTCTCCCTTATTGGAGGATTTTCCAAAATCGCCACACTAGACAATCTGATTGGAGATTGGAGAAGATTGTGGGTATCGGATCCGGAGAGCCGCTGGCTAAGGCCCAGGGTGGCCAACACCGCGCCCGCGGGCCCAAGTCTGTTCGTTCGTTCAAGTTACACGGTCGATCTGTAACGCGCCCGCTGCAAGATTTCCAAAATACAGACAGCCCGATTCCGCTTGCTTAAGTGTATGCGGGGGAGTCGTGGACGATTTTCAGAATCGCCTCCTCTAACAAGCTCCTCATCTGCTCCGTTCCCTGGACGACTATAACTTTATTATTATTACCATTTATCATGTACTATAATAATTTTATTATATTATTGTAATGCTTATATATGTTTATTTTTATTCTCTCTCCTACCCACCTAAAAAAAAAACACACGCTGTAAAAATTTTTCATTGCGCACTTGCTTTGAAAAGGTTGGCCAACGCTGGCCTAGCCACTATGCCATCGAGTCGTCAATTGCAACATTCGTTGTAAAATCTAGACCTCAATTATAACTAAGTCTTATTGTACTTGAAAGTAACCAATAGGTCAATGAAAAACTTGCAATATTTTCTAATTTAATTTCACACTGTGAATAACTTTATCTGCCCTAAAAATTCTAAACTGCAACGAGCTGCATAAAGCATATTCGAATTATGGATATTAGGAAGGATTTTGTAGTCGGTCGAGTCGGATAAGTAAACAAAGCGCAACGCGTGTCGGCTAAGTCAACGTATGCTAAAAATTAAGACTGGAAACATTACACATGCAAAACTTATTCATAGGTAACAACTAAGAAATATGTGCCCAATACCAAGCAAACTTTACAAAGTATACCAACATAAAAAAGAAATGAATCTGATAATCAAGTCGAGTAAGCCGGGTGAGCTAGGCCGGCACATTCTCTGCATTTAATCCGCAATATGCGAACTCTCTCGATCTCTACATAGAGTAGGTAACATGTAGCGTACATTTATTCGACAATGCAATTATTGCTAAAGATAATCCAAATAACACTAAAATATTGAAACGACCGTTTTCAACGAAGCTTTGCATATTGATACTGTTTTAGTTAATATCCAATTATTAACTAGATACATGTAAATGATCTTGGGGTAAAGGGGATAATACTACCACTTTTTAAAAATGTCAACCTCGAATGCACGTGGTACACCTTGCCAACAAATAAATTAATAACCGAATAGAGGTGGAATATCTTTCCGAATTTGCCGAACTCAAGGTTTACGTTACGTTTTGTTACGTGGCAGAGCCAAGTGGTGGCTATGGCTGGTGCTCAATTGAGACGGCTCGAACAGGGTGGTACAACGGTCTCGCAGAATACCGGTGTGAAGTAGGGGCATCTTGTTCTTCTGCATTTTGTTCGTTTAGTGAGGTAACCGGATGCCCACTCGCCCTTCCCTTCATTTTCTCCCCAAATATCGTTAAAGGCCGGCCGGTGTTTACAGGTTGTTGGGATTTACTCAAATAGACCAAATTTTATTCAAATGTCTTACAGCAAGAGTACATAAAGTTTTATTTAGCTCTCGTATATGGTTTCAATTTAGTACTTCCTAACAAGTAAGACAGAAGAAAAGTCCTACCTCATACAATATCAAGTTTAAAAAAAATTTTACTTGTCACATGTATGGAACCCAAACAAAGCTAGGCGCGACTCGTACTTTGCCGGTTTTTTTTTATATTTACGGGTGAAAAATAAATATTCATCTTTTAAAAGCACAGTAGCAACAGTAAATTTGATGAATAATTTTGAAAACCTTGGGTTTTAAAAGTTCGTCATTTATAAGGCAGAGTCGGCTGGAAATTTTTACTTCACGTTTTTTTCCGACCTCAATCAGATTAATGGTAGTGGAAATAAAACTACTGCGCTCAATTCTTATAAAAATCATCTGTACACATTTGAAATTAATCTATAATTTACTTTATGTCCTTACGATACGTAATGACGATACAAGTATAAATTGCCAAGTGATGTTTATTTTTATTTTTATGTTTTTATGAAAAATAGGCTTGCGTTTGACCTCAATCTTGCCCGATGGATGGCGAAGATGAGGCCTAGGATGGTAGACACTTGCCTAGATGTCTGTTCACTTTGGCCTTAAAGATATCCAGATTATAGTTTTCCTGAAAATCTGACCTCGGCAGAGAGTTTATATTTCACTAGTGACATTTGACGATTGGAATTTGTATTTATTATGCTTAAAATATTTTTTTCATTTCATTTCATTGTGATCAGCTAGGATTGGTACTCCAGCAGCCAATAAGAGACGTCAGAGCCTCGTTTATCAGTTAGCATGATGTACCACATGCGAAATTTTAATTTGTTGAAAAGAATTACTCCTTATATGATTTTAAGTACCATATCTGCACGGTCAAAATTAAAACAAAAACTTATAACTAAAAATCGGCCAAGTGAGAGTTGGACTCGCGCCCCAAGATTCCATAGAACCATATGTGTGTTATGTACCGAATACTTGTGTTTTTTTCAGTCAGTTCGCGATCGTTTGCGCGAGCCCGACTCACACTTGGCCGACTTTTTTCCTTGTTTTTTAATACTGAAATTTTTACTTTTTTTGAAATACCGGCTACATGTTACGGCTTAAAAGATACAGCCCTTTAAAGATAAGACGGACAGACAGAACAAAGAATGATCACCACTGTATGTCAGTTACGGTTGTTATCTGTCATAAATACTGTTAAAATAAAATTACACAACGGGTCTTGTCACATAATCGGATTATATATCGGCTATCGGATGAAACTAAAATTTGGTGCTGTACTAGTTTAATTAATTAAACAGGTAATATTCACAATGTTTCATCACAGACAGGAGTCCCATTACTTTTAAAACCAGAATCATAGTTTCCGCTTTGAATTAATAAACCTTTAAAATAACATAAGAGTTTGTAATATATTTTATTATTTATTAGGTAATCTATCAGCGATATATCAGACCAGTACATACACAACTTTTTATGAAGTCGTTCACTTCCCATTAATATAGTCGAGGAGGGCGATGGTTGCCATACATATCATGCTTGTTGGGGCTCGTGCTTGTGGGGGCTGTTCAGCGTCGGTTTGCAAATACTGCGTTAGTTTTTTTTTTAAATTACGCTTTTTTTATGTATAATTTTATCTTAGAATGTTCTTTAATTGCCTGTGTGACAATTCGTTGCATTTTAATCTATTTTCAGTATATTTTTTGTAATGTTACAGTCAGTTTAAAAAAAAGGGGATACCTACTGATTTTCTTTCGCTGGTTTATTCTCCGTCAGAGGAACCTCATTACGAAGCGGTATTAGATTAAAAAAAATAACAATTGACACACGAAATCTAAATAACTTACCTAAAATAAAGATTTTTCATTACATAAAATAAATACAAGTCTATCAATCTCGCAGCATTGAACATTGTATGCATCCTTGCATACAATGCTGTAAATAGTCCACTGCAAGAGATATATGTGGTAGCAGCGTAAGAATCTGCCACCTTCGTACTTTCTATGTCGTAAGAGGTGATTAGAGATGCCTTAAAAATTAAAGAGGTTAAATCTTTCACATTCTATCTCCCGGAGTAGGAAAAAGTGTGTGGGGGTAGTACCACGTTTTGCTACGCCGAATTATGCCAAATGGAACTTGGTAATCACTGCCTGCCCCTGTGGGTAAAAGGCGTGAGTGCTTATAAGTTATGTTCTCCATAATAATACTGATGTCCAACGGCTACGTGAAATCACAAGTGTCTTCCGTTTTTCAGCCAGAAGGGGTACAGACAGGTACATTACGTATCGCAGAGAATGATTTTGGGACCAAACAGTGGTTTATTCTCCAACCACAGGTTTATAAAATATGATTTAATATTTTTATAATAATTACGAATTCTCTACTTCATAGAGTTTTCCAGCATTTTAAATTCAGGATTTTCCTGCCGCAATTAGTATAATTAATACAAAATGAAATATCAACCGCGTATTATGTAACTATGCGATATTTTATGTACAAAGTCACATTGATTAATAATTATTACATATTGTTATAACGTATACAACTCTGGAAAGTTTAATAAAGACGTTGAATTATAAGCATAATACTTTTCGGCACGACTTGCTGTCGTTTTGAGTATTGATAAAACCTATAAGATTTTTACAAGTATTATTACTATTTTTGGGGTATTTCTATATTCATCTGGTTGGGTTATAATACGTATAGGTAGAAATAATACCATTAAATAAATAATTTTTAATAAAATATGTATATAATAACATTAAATAAATAATTTTTAATAAAATAGGTATGTAATAACATTAAATAAATAATTAAAACCCAACTAGACGGAAGCCCCCGGCCGAGGGTTAGGGAGAAAGGAAAAGAAGCCGGCGGATAATGCGAGCGGTATCGAGTAGCACCGCCTTCGGCATTTAAGCTCGGAGCGGTCCGCCACAGAGTCCCAGACGCCTCAGATGTTCCGAGAGGCTGACTGAGATTATCCCATTCGTAGAGACGATGATCGGAATAATTTCGGTCAGCATACCACTCCACATGTCGGTCACCTTGTGAGCCAGGTTCAGTTATTATTATTATTTACTATTATTATACAAAATCATACTTAAAAAGTAAAGTAAATTAACACCCTGTAAGTGCCCACTTCTGGGCAAAGACCTCCTTCTCAAATACTAGTATCAGAGAGGGTTTAGGAGCCGGGAAGGGCCTGCCTGTTGCTCCAGTTCGGGTTGGCGAGCTTCACATATCGTCGAAATAATATTTTAATTATTTCTCAGACATGCAGGTTTCCTCACGATGTTTTCCTTCACCGTTGAGCACGTGGTAAATACAGCACTTAAAATTGTTATTAACAATTTTAGTGGTGCTGGAAATAGACCCCGCTAATTGCCTTCCATTTGATGGATTTTTCAGTGCTTTTTAGTTAATGTAGCGAATTGAAAGCATTTTAAAACATGTATTTATACACCGGAAAGACTTAAGAACTGTACCGTAAATTATAAAAAACAATTTTTCTGTTTCGTCATTTAAATATGTTTATACTTTATACTACTAAATAAAAGGAGTGTAATAGATACTCTGGATCAAGAAAATTATAGAAATATAAAATGAAATGTCAATTATTACAATATCAAGTTGTGGTTTTAATTATTATGTACCTAAAAAAATTAATTAAATTTCAATAAGCTTTTATTTTCACAGAATAAGTTTCATTATAAAATGTTTATTAATTTACAATTTTTTTTATTTGTTTATTAATTTATGTACACACAAGTAAATCGGTAAAAAAGATTTGCTATTTATTATTGCCATTTAATTTTCATGAAATTTGCTGCAACTCGATGTTTTGTTACAATTCAAATCCATACATAAATCTTAGTTTTCAACAACACTATTGATCGACGAAGAAAATATAACTATTTCCGCATTAATGAAAAAGAAGAAAATATAACTTGCCTCCAAAAAAGTTTCTTGCGTCGGTTATTTTCAACGTTGTTTTTTTAATAATTTCTTTTATTCTAATACAATGTTTATTTACTCCCAATTCGTTGGAGCAGTTAAAAGCAATTTAAAGTTAAATCAAATCATTTTGAGCTTCTCCCGCCTAGAGGCTTAAAATTGCTGTATTACGCTTTATTCGCGCAACAACTTTTTCCTTTTTGAATGAAATTTATTTTAGGGATTTAGCTTAACGTACTTAAACTAAAACATTTTCTGAAAAGAGTCTGATACAAATCGAAAGGTCCGATAATGCACTTCGGAATTACTGCGCCGAAATCAGTTTGTTGATAAAATATATACTGTAAGAGTTTACACTCACCGTGGTGGCCACCACAATACTAGTATCCTCTGGTGCGTACTGCTGACGCTGTTCCTCGTCATTAGTCTGTGTAGTTTGTGTTCAGCGCTAGAGGATAGATTTCTACTAGACGTTTTTAACCCGCTTTTATTAACTTGACCTGTACATAAATACGTACGAATGTAATAGAACCATGGAAAGATAAATTTGAAGTTTAATTTTTTTTTCTGGAAGCTCCAGAAGTCTGAATAACTTGTAATTTTATTTATGATAATATAATAACATGGTATCATCGAGCTGGTCTGATAATGGAGTTGAAAATCGGGTAAAGAAACCGTTGTATGGCTTCTAATAAACCCATCCCATTTCGTCTGATGACGAGGACCTAATAAAAGAAGGAAGACAAGGGCGTGTTGTATTAGTTTTACACTATGTTGTTAATAATTATTTTAATTCACTGTAATTATGACCTATTCCTAGAAGACACTTCGCGGAATCCTATTAGGTTTCTTCACAATTGCGACATCAAATTGCTATAAAGATATTGTTACTTGTTTCTGTTGGACATAGGCTATTCTCAAGGGAGGACGTTGCCAGTACCAGACACCATGAAATGTATACGCTACTTCCTGTTAACGATCTGGACAATCAAATCTGACATATTTGAGATTGTTATTCCGCCATCTGTCGGAAGCGATTTCTCTTCTTTCCTTTGTTGACTTTTATGTCACTTACAGAATTATATAGGGTGATAATGAAGTCACAACCTCCTTCTTCAACTACTCCCTACCTCACCTGGATTTGGTGCACCAGAAATGTAAAATACAAACGAGGCTCTGTCGACCGAATGATGAAAGAACATCTATCCGAAATTATTGAACTAAAATTCCGTAGACTAATGGTGGGGAGCAGCGTCACTAGTGCGAGGGTACCGGCACTGCACCCACCAACCCACTTGCTCAACGTGGTGAGTGAGTATGGGCAAACATTCCTAGAAATATAAGCTAGCTTTCACTAACGCTTTCTTGGAGAGACCCAAGTTCAGCAGTGGACTAAAATAGGCTGATGAATAATACTGTTAACTATATTGTACACACAGACGGTTCGGTGCGCAGTGGCTGAAGAGTTTGGCTGTGGCGCTGCGAGTTGTGGGTTTGATTTCCGCCCGTGACAGGTGTTTGTATCGACGACTAGGAAAAATTTTTCCGAGTCTGGGTGTTTGTCGACGTGCATTTTATGTATGTAAACTGCATCAACAAGGTTAGGTTAAAAGGATAAAAAATTAAAAACAGAAAAAAAATAGTCTAATTTATATTGAAAATTCTTCATAAACCCAAAATGATGTATTTTCGTAGCTTCCAGATATTCTCTTAATATTAAAATTTAAAAGATTCCAAAGCAGAAGGTATTCTTCGCAGCGTAGATACCCAACTTTTGTTTCTTCGGTTTTAATCAGTTTAATGGCAGAGGGAATGAAATGCGGTTGCAACGAAATATTCGAAAACTCATTTTCTTTGAAAGAAAGCTGTTACAAAAGAAAAAAAAGTTCGAGCTAGATGTGCGACTTAAAAAATCCACCAAGAGCTTTTGATTTCGAAAAATATGCTTAATGTATATTTATATTGACTAAAAGTGAAGTAGAAACCCTAGTGGTCATGGCGCTCACTTTAGTTTCATAGAGCGCGAGTGACCTGGGTTCGATCCCCGGTGCCGGCACCACTAAAATTCTTAATAGAAATTTTAAGTGCTGTATTTACCACGTGCTTAGCGGTGAAGGAAAACATCGTGCGGAAAGCTGCATGTCTGTGAAATAATAAAAATATTATTTCGAGGATATGTGAAGCCCGCCAACCCGCACTGGAGCTGCGTAGCAGGCCCTTGTGGCTCCTTAATTCTCTCTGATACTCGTATTTGAGAAGGAGTCCTTTGCCCAGCCGTGGGCACTTACAGGCTGCAACTTTGAAGTAGAAATTTGTAATGAAACTATTTTATCTGGATTTTATCCCGTTTAATTTTATTTCTATATTTCCGTCGTTTCGATTGCTTTACACCAGGCGTGGCCACGGGGAGACTGCGGTATTAGACGTCAAAATGTCATAGTTAATTCGGGTTACCTTCATCTTTTATTAATAAATTTTTGGTCCGATCTATGCAGTATGTGCTCACAGTATCTTGAGGTCGTGCAGTGGTATGCTTGGTTTTAGATTTAATTTTGTTTATTACTGGATCCCAAGCCGGTGGTAGTACCCAGCCATCTTGTCTATTGAAATTAGGATGTTTTTTTGATGTCAATAGCCTCGCGAATCATTCTTGACAGAAATCGGTGTTCTTTTGCGTGGATTTGTGGTCTATCAAATCTGATGTAATGGTTGAGGCGATCAAGGATATGATCACAGACTGCAGTTTCATTTCAAATGTGTAATGTTCGCGTAAATACTAGAAATAATATAGTAGAAACAGTTAAATTTCTCACTGTTGAATATCTTCTTTTTAAATTTTTATAGAGATCTGTCTCTGTTTCAGGAACCGATAGGAATCAGTCATGCTTCTCCAGTGAGGGATGTGGACAACGCATATCCTCGATTTCTTTTTATTATATTAATTTCAACCAAGGAGTATATGTTAAATTCAGTAATTCAAAAAGAAACAAATTCATCTGTGCCAGTACTGGAGATCGAGCCAAAGTCACTTGCATACTATGTCACTTGAAGTGAGTGCCTCCTTCATCATATACATTCAAACAAACACACAATAATGCACACTACTGCCAACACCAACTCAATAACGCTCACGTGACTGGTGCAAATTTCGTCAACGAAATATTGTTTTTCCTTTCAGCGAAAGAAATATCAAAGTGAGCGGGGCGACCAAACGATATATTTACATACAAATTGTAGACAAAAACACCTTTCGCAACGTGAACTTAAAGTTTGCACAGCTCGCTATACTGGCGTGAACTCGAACAGTGTTGGACGTCGAAACTTTAGCAACAACGGTAAACCAAACGAAGATTATTGTGTCTAGGGGGACTGGCAATGCGGACCAATGGGAGACCAAGACGAACGCGTTCCATCTCTTTTTGGAAATTGATTATTGGGTTAAGATAGATTGACATGTCTTAGTTGACAGTAGTGGAAACGTTATCATTGTCTAAGTGTAATTCTACTACATTTACATAAAACACGATTCAAGAACAAAAATTTCGTAGCCGTAGGCTTTAGAAATTATTTGCATATTTTGAATTAAACCGACACAGTCAGTTACTAGGCCAGTTTAATTAAAGATAAGCCTAACGAAATTATTAAAATACGAAGTTTATACCTCGCTTTAAGCAAAATAAAATTATTTCCGGTGGTTAAGTAGACTGAAAATAATGTTCAAAGATTATTTTTATCACTTATTTTCTCAATATAAACTTTCGAAATAATGTTCATAATGTCTGTAATGTAGTAGATAAATTTATAATGTTTCTTGATGATTTAAGTTCTTCTCTATATTTATATCTATAAACAGTAGCGTATAATTGTACGCATATCGCTTATAACTTCTAAACTTCTTAGTAGATTTTAATATGTTTTTCACTATCAGTTAGAATCTTTAACGAGAAGGGTTTATATGTATTTAATTAGACATCAATGTTTCGTTATCAAGCCGTCAATAAAACCGCTTCTAGAGCGATTATATGGATTACACCAAAGATATTGATGATACACCTTTAAACGTGGTAGAGCCAAGCGGCGGCTTTTGCCGCTGCTCGAATGGGCCGGCTCGACCGGATTGGTACCACGGCTTCTGCGTTTCGTTCGGTGAGTGAGGTAACCGGAGGCTCACACCCCCTTCCCGTCCCCCTCCTCATCCTCCCTCCCATCTCCCAAATACTCTTAAAGGCCGGCAAAGCACCTGCAGCACCTCTGGTGTTGCGGATGTACTTGGGCGACGGTAATCACTTACAACCAGGTGAACCGCAAGCTCGTTTGCCGCCTTTCCCATAATAAAAAAAAGGTTTAATATATACTGTATACTTTAATGTATGTGGTTGTACGCTAATTGAACCATAAGAGCAATATATAATAAATATAGTAAACTCATGGCAATTTTTTTTATAGTATTTAGGCTTGTTTAAAGCTCTTACGAACTTCCAAATCCAATGATTTTGTCCAGTTCGAAAAACAATACCTTCTTAGAGAAGGACCGTCAAGAAACTCGATAGTCTGTTATTTTTTAACGTTATGTTGTCGTTTATGAATTACAATAAAATCAATCATAATAAAATCTCGAAAGGATATCTATACAAAAGTTAGAACTGGACAAAGTGGGTCCTGGACATTGTGGAAAACCGACAGAATACCCAACTAAACTTTCATAACCTATTGACGAGAAGCGCAGCATCGCATGGAAGCCATCCACAAATTTTCTAAGACATTGAGCCTGCATATATATGCAGGATGCATATTTTGCAATGCAATTTGGTATGCAATAGAAAAAAAAATTAAATCAATTAAATCTCGGTCTATTTCACCTGTTTATTCTCTGTTAGACGAACTACGTTACAAAACGGTAAAAGATTATCAAAAATAATGTTTCTAAGATCGAAGAACAAAGAATTTTCTTTCATTTCAAGTACAGTTGTGAAGATGATGTAGAGGAAGATTGCAAATATAATATTTTCTTTGTTACTTTCATACAAGCAATATTGACGCCAACCACCCTACAACAACTAGTCAGTTGGAGTTTTCTTCTGAGGGACGTTTCGCATTTCTACGAGCCTACGAATGTAAATTTTATACGCACAATTTTTTCAAGTAAGACTTGTTTTATTAAAAAAAAATTATTATTTAAAATAAATATCAAAATTTATATATTTTTTTGTGATTAGCATTCGCGAACTTGTACTGAATGAATTATCATACATTTTGCTTGGACCTAGATTTATGTCCCTAAAAGGGTCGGCCGGGTTTGCTGTAAATGCCACATAATTTCTGCTGCCTACGCATTAAGCTGGATACAAAATGTGACTTCTTCAGTTTTAAAGCGGCTTTGTGGAAAAATAATGTGTATCCATAAGGCCGTCTATAAAATCTATAAGCGAATATGTGAATTATGCATTACGTACTTTACGATTTTTTTTTCATATAGACTTATAAAAAACGTTACCTACTATACAGTACGTAATAATACGCTAAGTAAGTACGATGGTAACTAAATAAGGTAAATAATTTTTAATAAGCGTATAGCGTAAGACTACCCATCTGGTGGTTAAGTGATGATGGAGCTACAGACTGGTAACGCTCTAGCTCAACAAGAGCCTTTGCCCTCTTCTCTTGAAAACAGTCCCATTGAAAAAGATCCCAAAATTATTGCTTCATAACATGTTTTCACACTCCGGGATATATAAAAATATCGCAGCCACTGGTCTTGCTCACGGACATTATTCTAAGATTTTCCCTAAGACGCCTTTAACGTCACAGAAAAGGATTTCATGTTTACTATATTTATGTAATAATACTATCAGATATTATGCAAATCAATGGAGAAACGACAAACTTTTGGATATTAATAAATAAATACATGTTGTGCTATTTTTTCTACAGGCAAAGGCAGTGTAGGACGACCCCCCACAAGATGGAGTGACGACCTGCGCGGTGTTGCGGGAAGTCGATGGATGCAGGTGGCCCAGGACTGAGCTTCGTGGCAATCTTTGGGGGAGGCCTTTGTTTAGCAGTGGACTTCTGATAGGCTGAAATGATGATGATGATGATGATGATGTGCTATTATGATAATCTATACCTATAATTATACTCGTATAAAAGCAACCACACAGAGACTAATCACGTAATCATAGGAATTATAAACCCTAAAATTTAGAAAGGTGCCCTGCAGGTCCTGACAGGGTTGCCATATGTATCGAATTGTATATTGTATGTATTTGTATGTACTGTTATTTTAAAATCTATTTTGTTCGATTATCGAATCAGAAAGAATTTATTTTCGAATACAATACTAACGCTATGCGAATTACGTACTAGTAAATTATAATAGCATATTTTATTGGAATGTATTTGCATTAAAACAGTGGAGAATTTGCATGTGGATAATCCACAGATGCAATTGCGTGAAATTTATTGCGCTAAGTTTGGCAGTACACAGCATTAGGAATATCCTTCATTAGCCTACGGCAACATTATTACGTTACAATAGTGATACAAGTTTACAGTGGCTTAATCCTTTTAAATACACACCGACTGGTGCTTTTGATATAAAATATATCGATGTTTTGGTCTTCTAATTACTCCTAACTTTTATTTGCAGAGTTTTTTTCTCGACCAAGTTTCTTTTTTTTTTTTTTCATTTCATGATACAGACAGCAAAAGAGCAAGCGGCTCACCTGTTGATAGACCGACCTTCAGGGATAGTTGGTAGTACGAGGATGAGGGATGGGGAGGGAGAGTGTCCTTCCAGTTAACTCACACATCGAACGAAACGCAGAAGCACGAGGTGCATCTACTTCAACCCGGTCGAGCCGGCCCATTCGAACAGCAGCTAAAGCCGCCGCTTGGCTCTACCACGTTAAAAACGTATAATCATTCATGAATTTTTGAAAATTGTTCTTTAATTTGAAAGCTTCATTACTAATTATTTTGATTCCAAAACAAATTGGGATCCTTTGGAAAGTAAGATATTCATAGTTAACAGTAATCAAAAACTCAATTTTTGAAATTTAATTGTAAAAAATATTTCATACGGATGGGATGGGGAGGGAGAGTGTCCTTCCAGTTAACTCACTCACCGAACGAAACGCAGAAGCACGAGGTGCATCTACTTCAACCCGGTCGAGCCGGCCCATTCGAACAGCAGCTAAAGCCGCCGCTTGGCTCTACCACGTTAAAAACGTATAATCATTTCATGAATTTTTGAAAATTGTTCTTTAATTTGAAAGCTTCATTACTAATTATTTTGATTCCAAAACAAATTGGGATCCTTTGGAAAGTAAGATATTCATAGTTAACAGTAATCAAAAACTCAATTTTTGAAATTTAATTGTTAAAAATATTTCATACATTATTTCCGTTAGAATACGGAGTGGTTTGTCAGTAAACTTCCATTTAAAAAAAAGTGAGTGAATTATGTATATTATTTACACAAATCTAATAATAAAGTCCTGCATCGTATATAACTTGGGAGTATGTTCCCGGGGGAGCACAGTTCGGAAGAACTCAATTACCTTACATTTCAAGCAAAATAAATGTAGTTTTAGCAACTTTGTCTTGAGTTATAAAGAAACAAACAAGCTCTTACAAAAAGAAAATTTCGTCTTTTATCCCCAATAATTTATTTCTGAAAACTTAAAATCTGTTCATATTCAAATTTATTTTTATCATTGATCATACTCGACATAATTAATGAATTATAATGAGAATACCTCGCTGTGAAATCCAAAAGTAAATTGTAGCAAATAAAACTTTTCTTAAAGTACGAAAATGTACTACCATCATCTAGTAAGGATTCTGTTCTTGGTCAAAATACAGGAAGCATTGAAGCGCTGATAGGATAAAATGTTTGGCATTCTTTTAGCCTATGTATATATACGTGATATTTTTATAACCAATTTTATGGGTACCTTAACGGCCCGTAAATAGTCCAGCAGAGTATTGGCAAGCGGTTTGGCGATCACAGTACCAGACGCCGCTGCTCGCTCGTCATTGCTCTGGTATTTTTCGAGATGATAATTCCAACATCTTTCGGCAGCTATTGCGACTCTTATAACTTATAACTCGTCTCTTATAACATCCACAAGAAGAAAGGGGGTGGCAAATGCTTTCGCTTGACACACGATAAAGTTTACATTAAACTATTATATAAATATACGTTTATAGAACTAGTTTAACTAGATTTTTAGCTTTTTTTTTAATCGTACTAGAACTAGAATTTAGCCATGTACGTCGCGGTCGCCTTTATAGTTTTGTAACAATCAGCAAACTTCTCCAGCTCCAATAATAATAGTTTGTGTTATAAATCATTAACATATTATTTAATAATAGTTAATACTTTCATTACATAATCATAAAATAATATATTAGTTTTATTAAGATAGAGAAATGATCAACGACTTGTAAATTATGATGAAACAATCTGAGCTTCGTTTGCTACGAAGTTCTCGTAAGTTGTGGGTATGTATGCAGCAAGCGCGAATTACAATTTAAAAGTTCATACTTATATCTTTTTACGATCTTGAGACTTATGACATACAAATTTAACAAACGTGATTCTGAATATTTTTACTTTTTCCCACGTACATCTGCAACACCAAAGGAGTTGCAGGTGCGTTGCCGGTTTTTGAGGGTATTTGGGGAAGTGGAAAGAGGATAGGGAAGGGAGAGTGGGCCTCCGGTTACCTCACTCACCGAACGAAACGTAGAAGGATATTCTGCGAGGTCGTGATACTACCCCGGTCGAGCCGGTCCATTCGAGCAACAGCAAAAGCCACCGCTTGACTCTACCACGCATTTAATAGATTAAAAATATTAAAAGTATCGATAGAATATAAAATAGAAAATAATAGAGATTCTCACTTTTTTTTAATAAATTTAATTTTGTTAAATATACCCGAAATAACCTGTCGGTATTCAATTACAATTGTCGGTTACTATATATAAATAAATAAAATGTGTTGTGAAACTAAATACTACTGATATAATAATAATAATTTTCAGTAAACTATTTTTATTTGATGCGAGCTAGAGACCGGTCGCAAGTTTGAGAATAAATAGAAGGTGTACGATACTACTTCTTTTCATAAGCAAGAGATAAGAATCTTTTAGAAAGCACCAGTAAAAGTATAAAGGCAGTTTGGCCCACACTGGCCACGCCGTGTAGGCACGTTGCTAGTTTATTCAATTGACTCACAATCGAATCACCAATATGTGAGAGATTTTGCAGTTTCTGTTAACAAACATAACTTCATTGATATTTATTAATAAACCTATTTAACAGATCTATTTGAAAACCATATTATCTATTGTTCGGCAGGGTATATAGCACACACCGGTTGTTTTTTTTGTCATTCGGCAAAAAAGTTCGTATATCTCACTTTTATGTTAATGCACCTTAACAACATCCCTCGCCGCCTCGGGTTGTCTGACAGAGAATGCCAAAAGGCATTAAGTCCAACCTTTGTATAGCTTTCTTAAAGTATACAAATCTTCACTTCTACCCCTTAATGTTCGATACAAAAATCTTAATTACGATTATAATTCATTAACAAACAATTGAATTGCCAGTAAAAGTACACGTTATGATGATAATACATATTAAATAACTAAAGCGACGTGATAAAAATCACTTAATACCTTCCGATATTATACATGCTATGTGTTTTACAACATTTCCTATTCTAACGAGATTTTGAAGAGACTGACAATATTTTAATATGAAAGACGTGTTTGCGGTGTACCGGAGTACGGCTAATGGACGACTACAAAGCATGCCGCTAAAAGCGTTATTAGATGTCATGACTTTGAAAGCAAAATACGTAAGCGAAATATAATAGCCTCACGCTGACGTTATAACGTACCGTGTATAATCTGTATTGCGCGGGAAACTCAGTTACGTTAAATATTATTTAAGTATCTTTAAATAGAATTGTCTGTGTATTTGCCTTTTAAAGTCTAAAGTATTATATAAATTTCAGTACAGTTTTCACCATAATTATAAATTTAACACGAGAAAGTTTTATATTATGCATAACACGCCGGAGCAGTAAGCTAGTACAAATAAAAATTTAAACAATTATTTAAAATTACTTCAGTCATAATTAATAATGCCTGCTAACAGTATAAGTAAGAGAATTTACTTAGTCCATGCTCATTCGCGCCATAAATTAAATAAAACTGAACGAATTTAAACAAAATGATGAAGAAAGATAGATTGTTATATGAATTAAGACAGGATACTTTTTATCTCGATCAAGAGTTTCGTAGGGATAAGGTTTAAGATCACGTGAGCGTGACCGCTGGCCGGTGGTTGGTTCAATATTTTATAAACAACGTAAATATATTTACTAGGTAATATTGATCAGGCAGCGCATTTTTTTTATAACGGCTTTAATTTTTTCATTTCTTTTTACGTATTTTAGACATTGCGATGACGAAACTGAATGAGAATGAGTTCCTCTGCGATTGCTCTTATAACAATTTTTTTTTTTTTTTTTTTTTTTTTTTTATGGAAAAGACGGCAAACGAGCAAGCGGTTCACCTGATAGTAAGTGATACCGTCGCCCACATACATCTGCAACACCATAGATGCTGCAGGTGCGTTGCCGGTCTTTAAGGATATTTGGGAGATGGGAGGGAAGAGGAGGGGAATAGGGAGGGGATGTGGGCCTCCGGTTACCTCACTCACCGTACGAAACGCAGAAGCACAAGATACCTCTACTTCACGCCGGTATTCTGCGAGGCCGTGGTATTAATCCGGTCGAGCCGGCCCATTCGAGCAGCAGCTAAAGCCGCCGCTTGGCTCTACCACGCTTTTTATTGGAAAGGCGTCAAACGAACAATCGGTCCACCTGATGGTAAGTGATTACCGTCGCCCACGTACATCTGCAACACCAGACAGTGCTGTAGGTGTGTTGCCGGCCTTAAAGAATATTAGGGAGATGGAAGGGAGAATGAGGAGGAGGATGGAGAGGGGGAGTGGGCTTCCGGATACCTCACTCACCAAACGAAACGCAGAAGCATAAGATGCCACTAATTCACGCCGGTATTCTGCGAGGTAGTGGTACCAACCAGGTCAATCCGGCCCATTCGAGCAGCAGCAAAAGCCGCTGCTTGGCTCTATCATGTTTTATTTTAATTTAATTAGGGTACAGTCCTGTATAAACACATTATATATACATCCGAATTCCTGGTTGTATGCGATGTTGGAATAGGGCCTTAAGAACATAGGCCTCCTCTCATTTTTGAGAAAGTTATACGAGTCCTCCATGTTGCTCTAACGTGGGTTGGCGGTACTCGCATATCCAGCATTTAAAGTAAATTTTATTGAACATTTTTTAGGCCAGCACCTGGACTTCGACCAGGTTACTCGCCCACTATAAAATATTGCCGACTAAATCTTCTTGATAACTGAGCTTCCCCAGATCATATTTAATAATGTTTATTTATTTTACATTGTTTTACATGCTTACTCATATACCAATAACAAGTAACATTATAAGGTGCTACAAATGTATGTATCTTGTTGGGGTCGAATATCTCAAGATAGTCTCCTATGCTGTACTATGTTTTCTTTCAGAAAAGATCCTTTTAATATTTTAATGGTTGTGGTGATTTTTTATTATTTTTTTTTAAAGAATTTAAGTAGCGACCAGAGTTATGCAATTTTATTCTAGATGATCATATTACTTAACTGTAATAATTATTAAATATGCCTAAACTTTTGTTTGAGCCGTGGTAGCCGAGTGGTCAGAGGGCTCACTTTAGTTTCAAAGAGCGTGAGTGACCTGGGTTCGATCCTCGATGCTGAGACCACTAAAATCCACCAACCCGCCAACCCGCCAACCCGCACTGGAGCAGCGTGGTGACGCATCCCCGGCTTCAAAACCCTCTCAAAATATTTGAGAAGGAGGCCTTTGCAGCATTGGACACTACTACTACTACTACTTTACTTTTTTTTTTACTTTAAATTATATTTATGTACATTTACAAATTTTTTCTTCATTTATGTATGCAGACATCAGGTTCGGTTATAAATAGAAAACATACGAAAAATGTTTCACTCACAGGTTTAATGCGTACACACCCCCATCCATGCGAGCAGTGTTTTGATCAGCAGAGCGAGTAATTTGCTTCCGCTGGCTCGTTAAGAGAATATCATTGAAGCTAAAGTGCAGTCCCCAGACAGAATTTAAACGAAGATTGACGGAAAAAATGCTTGGAGATAATTCCTTTATGAAATTCAATGTTTCGTTTTAGTGTAAATAGACTAAATAATTTTTTTAAGGTCTTTTTACCCAGTTGTAATTAAATAAGTTTTATGTAATTACAGACAATTCGAAACAAAGATACGAAAACATTGTGAGAAGTTTTGCATGTAAAATAAATAAGAAAACCTTCTTCTGGATGTGACACGCGAGCTTATGGATCATATCAGAGCGGTACTATAATCTCAATACTGAGAGCAAGTCGGTATATCGAAGTGTTGGTACTGTAAAGTTTCGTTAGTTTTGGTTTAACTAAAAAACCTGGTCAAGAATTCGATGCATTCGCAATAAAAGGTAGATTTTGTATCCCTAAAAGTTTTTATAATATATTGTATTTATTTACCTCAACGCTAATAGATAAAAATTAGCAAAAGCTAATAGATCCGAACAGAACTGGGGCCGTAATCTAAAATATAGAACTAAATTAATGTGGCATTCAGCATTATATGAAATATCCTGACTATTTGAACTGCCTTATAAATACAATGCAATTTTTAAGCGTGGTAGAGCCAAGCGGCGGCTTTAGCTGCTGCTCGAATGGGCCGGCTCGACCGGATTAATACCACGGCCTCGCAGAATACCGGCGTGAAGTAGAGGTATCTTGTGCTTCTGCGTTTCGTACGGTGAGTGAGGTAACCGGAGGCCCACATCCCCTCCCTATTCCCCTCCTCTTCCCTCCCATCTCCCAAATATCCTTAAAGACCGGCAACGCACCTGCAGCATCTATTGTGTTGCAGATGTATGTGGGCGACGGTATCACTTACTATCAGGTGAACCGCTTGCTCGTTTGCCGTCTTTTCCATAAAAAAAAAAAAAAAAAAAACATCATAATCATTGATTCTATGCGGATGAAATCGCCATCGCCATTTAATACCCTCACAAATCAACAGGAAATACTTACGATGAAACTTTTATGATCTATGGTTTTTCTTCTTTTATGTTCTTTTGCTTCTAAAATTATTCTAATTTTAAATCTAAGGTTATTTTTTCGTTATCCATTAGCCGGCGTATATCAAACATGTCTATTTTTTTTAAACATTGCTCGTTCATTGAAATTATCCGTACATATTTTATTTATTTTTTTAGATAAACGGACTAGCAATACGTATTATTTCATTTTCATCCAGCTGCCAGCGTAAAATAATCAACGTCCTTTATGTGTAAGAGGTGACGTAAGGAAAATCTCTAAAATATATTATAGCAACCTTCGCGTGCAAACCTGGCGATGCGTCTTCTCCTGTCACATTTTATTATCCGGAGAGATTAAAAATATGTTGCAGAAGTCCGTTTGGCTATTCTGAGTCTAACTCTGCCTACCTCTATGGATAGTAAACGTGACTGCTTATACATATACGGTAGGATTAGAAAATACAAAAAAAAAATATGTACTGCGAATTAGAATAACAGCATTCATATCAATATGATCACGTAAGAGGAAGGTTTGCGTTCAGCGATAGTAAGTAAATAAAGCGCTCCAGTGCCAGATAAAAGCATCCTTCTCCTTTTTAGAGGGCTTTAAAGCAGGGTTGAATCCATCATGATATTCAACCACCACTTTATACACTCTCAGAATACAGCAATACGTGCTTCGTGTTTCATATGGAGACTGGATAACCGGAGATCCATTTACTAGTAACAAGCATTCTGCTTTAGTCCGGTGAGGCACAGCGCATATTAATTTTGATTCTCGATCAAATTATAGATAAATAGATAGATGCAAATTTTTAACTACTCGTAACCTTGATTTTTTACATTAAATGAGAAATACAAATACCACCACTAGATTATAGTCTTTTTTAATAGAAATTCGCATTGATAAATGTATGTAGTACACACAACACATTTACTGCGGAACAAAAGGTTAAGAGAGTACATGAAAAAATATAGCGAGGAAATATAAAATACTTAGCTCAAGCTGTGAAATACAAACAAAACTTAAAAACACTCGCAAAGTGCGGAAACTCCGTACTTAACGAACCTTGATTGTCTTAGCGCTGATAACACAATGGTGCTTGTGATTTTGCGCCCAACAAAACTTTTTTTGTTTATTTTGTATACATTTGTATATTACGTTTCGTATATTGTTTGAAATCAAATATTTTTAATTTAAATGTCGCAGTATATTAAATTAAAACTACACAATTTACAAAAAGCATATAAAATTATTAGATTAGATGAAGTTGAACCCGACGTATAGTATTATTATACTCGTACTATTAAAACGTTATGTTTCGAAAAACCAAAAAAAGAAGGGTACCTACGGAGTTTCTTTCGGCTGTTTCTTCTCCGTCAGAGGAAACTCATCGTGAATCGGTGTGTATGAAATTGATGTTTCTTATGATGATGAATAGAATATTTAATTTGATTGGACTAACGTTGACGGACAGGCACGTACGAGTAGCAGCTTCTCGAGATTCTTTCAACATTTTTAAAACGCTCTCAAGATATAAAGGGTTACTCACTTACTAGACTTTCGACTTAAAAAATTTTACATCAACTGACCCATACCCACATTCTCATGTTAAAAAGATTTTCAGACTATAATTAATTTGCCTTATTTTTAAGCTTTTCAAATCGCCTCCTGGGTACGCGTTACACTACCGGCGTCTGTATAACATATTCTCGGTATCTTAGATCTATCATTCAACTACTTTTAGAAAATCGGACGGAATACTTATAAAACAGTTCCGAAAAAATGCGCACAGGGTAAACACTATGCAGAAAAGACAGCTCTTGTGCCCTTTTTAGATATACCATGACGTGACATAACATAGAAGATGGTCGATTCTATACTACAGGCAAGTTAAATTAAAATAACGTTAATGTTCGTGTAAACACTGTAGCACTTTACTTATGGTTTCGTACCCATAGAATATGAAGAAATGCTATACCATATACTAGAAGAAATTCACAATATATTCAGCTACTTGCCCTGATTTCAAATTTCTTAAACATTTTCTGTCAATACAAAATATTTTCCGAAGTAAATTGTCCTAACTCCACTTCTAAAGAAATCCTTATAATTAATGTAGAAGTCATCGGATATTTATAAAGTTACTCAGGCACTGATAAGAACAAGAAAAATAGATCCCTTAATTTGGTTCCTGTCGACTAAGATTGATAGCCGTTTCCAATGGACGAATAAACTAAGGCTCCGAAGTTGAAAATTATGAAAGAAGATTGATGAACAAACATACTGAGGAAACTTTTTCATACATACTAATCCGCCAGTAGCAAAAACTAAATCAACATATTTCACTTCATCATTGTAACAGAAAAATTATAAAAAATAGCTTGTTTAATACAAACACTGCGACCATGTTGTACCGGCATAAGACTGTACGGCCTCACCCTATCTTGAGATATCGTGAGTGACGTATGAGGTATGAGACGACACAGGGCGAGATGATCACCTCGAAAAATACTAGAACCAAATTTTGGCGAACAACAGCGTCTAAGATACGAGGTGCCTGGTTGCGGTCGCTAATCCGCTTGCCGACCTTGATTATTAGGGCGCATCCTCCTCACGGGAGAGCCCGTAAGAGTGCAAGTTAACAATTTACTCGCAAAGATAAAGCTATACAAACATCGTATTTTTAAACAAGCTTATTTTTAAGTCAAATTTGATTTTTAATTATTTGTCACGGTACTATTGTTTAAAATTCGATAAACTAATGAAAACACCCGATGATTGCTACAACGCAGCCTTTATTATTTATAAAAGCTGCTAAAAATGTTTACCTAAAAAAGCGTTTGATAAGTAATATAAAATTTTGTTAATATATAAATATTTCAGCACACATTTTAAATATAAAAGCATCGCTATCTCAATTTAAATTAATTGTATTCTTGAATTGTGCAACCCTAAACTTTTGAAAAACCTTTATAGTTTTATAGTACTCTTCATACTTCTTTTCTTCAACATCAGGTCTCATGAAGTAGGTTCAATTTTAGGGTTGTTTTTTAAGGATTCGAACAGAGCCCTGTTACAAAGCGCCATCTAAACGTCCGTCCGTCTGACTGTATGTCCTACTTTTAAGGACTGTATATTTTTTAAACCGTAACATTATGCCGGAACAGAATGAAAGAAAACACATTTTTTCAGTGAATATATATCAACGCACATAACCGATTTTTACTAAATTGTTCATTATAGTAAAATAAAGTAATTTTTTCTAATATGTCAATTGCATTTTGTTAGTACTTATAACATTGAAATCCGATCCAGCCACAATCTAAACCTAAAATATACAATAGAATTTGTATTGTTGTAATTCGTCAAGAATTATAGAAGATACAATTTCTAACCTTAAATGATCGAAATTATTTATTATTCTAATTGATATAACGGAACAAATAAGTCTCCGTGGAATTATATTCCGAATCATTACGCCTTGCTGTAAGTAATGTAACGACGATTGCGTAATCAGATTAATCGGTCTCGTAATTGAATTCGCTACATTTGCTGGACCTCTCCAATCTGGCCAACGAAACTTGGGACATGACATTTTAGCCTGTTTTTTTTTCAATCTAAATACCAAATTTTATTTTAACGTTACAAAAAGGTTAGTATCCTTATAATGGCAGAGTCGGGAAAGGAAGACCGAGGCGAACATTTCACGATCAAATCGGAGACGTTCTGAAAAAAGCCCAGGTCAAAAGTACTCTAAACCAACGAGCATGCATGCGAAGATTGATGAAAGTGGAGGAAGCGAAAGACGTATATCAGGACCGTAGCAAGTGGAAGAAGATTATCTCTGCCTACCCCGTTGTGAACAAGGCGTGAATAATTTATGAATAGTTCGAAAGGCCGTTGTAGCCTAGTACTAGCCGTGGTAGCCCAGTGGTCAAGGCGCTCGCTTGAGTGTCATAGAGCGCGAGTGGCTAGGGTTCGAGCCCCGGTGCCTGCACGACTAAATTTTTTTCTACCAATTTAAATTTCTGTATTCACCACAAGCTGCGGGGTGAAGGAAAACATCGCTAGGATGCCTGAGAAATAATAAAATACATCGAGGATATATGAAACCCGCAAACCCGCATTAGAGCCGCGAGGGGGGCCCTTTCCGGCTTCTTAACCCTCTAAGATATTTGAAAAGGAGGCCTTTGCTCAGCAATGGGCACTTACAGGTTGCTACTTTACTCTACTTTAGTGCAAGAAACCGGAAAGTTTTTTTTATTTGGGTAAGGCAGCAAACGAGCATGCAGTTCACCTAATGGTAAGTGATTATATCCGATCCGTTTGTCCCTGAATATCTGAAATGCAAATTTCTATATCAGGGTCACCCTGATATTCCCTGATATCCCACGACCGTAGTCTCCGTTCCGCGGATAATCCATCTCTTAATGTACCTTTCTGCCATACCGGCTTCTTACACAATTCTTTTACCCATCATGCTGTCAGACTCTGGAACGAGCTGCCAAATAGTATACGCACAGCCACCAGTAAAAGCACTTTCAAGCGTTTACTTTGGGATTATTACCAAGCGATGCAATAGTAGTGCAGTTGAAGAACATTTTTTTTTTCTTTTATAACAAGAAATCATCTAAGTTTACGTATGCATTGTGTATGTTTATATAAGGTTATATAAATATGTATGTACAGTGTGTAATGTGTTTTATATAATGTACTACTATAATTACATGTATGTCTAAGTACCGTCATATATAAGTATTATATTGTAGTATAATATTCGAGTATATATATATATATGAACATAATATTATATTGCACCATTTTACATTTTCTCTGTTCAATCTAATGGTAGGCTGGCAGAGAATGCCTCTTGGCATTAAGTCCGCCTTTTTGTTATGTAATGTGCAAATAAAGTTTAAATAAATAAATAAATTACCGTTGCCCATGTACATCTGCAACATCAGAAGTTGCATGCAACACAGATGCGTTGCCGGCCTTTAGGGATATTTGTTGGTGGCGGAGGGGAAAGGAGAGGGGATTACCTAACTCCGGTGCGTTCAGTCATTCCGTAATGAAACAAAGAGGCACAAGATATCTCTACTTCACGCCGGTGTTCTGCGAGACCGTGGTACTGCTGGGTCGAGCCCGTCCACTCGAGCCTCAGCAAAAGCTGCCGCTTGACATTAAACTTTGTAAATAATGCGAAATTTACCACATTCGGAGTCACACAAACCCATTGAAAACCAGCGCTACAGTCTCATCTCAACACCAGTATTAAGCTGGGCGTGGTCTGTTTGCCCTGTGCACCAAGCAGCGTCCCTAAAATGTGACAATAGTGGCCAAAGTTAAATGCATTCGTTGTATTTTTGTTGTTACAACGTTCGAATTGTTCAGTTCAGTTCAGATAATGTTTCTTTCTTTCTTTCATTAACTTTTTCTAAAAATGTTTACTTAATTCATTGTTACACATCGTTAATATATTCTTAAAGCCGTTAACACTTTACTACTAGACATGTAAATACACCATCTGTCGAACGCCAAGAGATTTACAAGGCTGTTTTTTTTATCTTACGGCACTCACGGGAAGAACAGTGATCGCAGACATTCCTACGCCACTACCATTTGATGAATCGCCAAGATTTATAATAGACGTTTTTTCCTATTCAAGTTCTTATATAAATTACTTTTTTACTTTCATTTGATAAATACCATGACTTAATTCTGTTTTTAGGCTATCTACAGCCTTACTAAAAGCCATTTACTTACACCCTTTGACGCTGAGTGCGTAATTAGATTAACGGTTCTTGTAATTGGATTCGAAATCCATTTGCCCTTTGCAAACTTGCCCAAATATTTACACTCTAGACAGATTTAAGTAATTGTACATTTTAAAAATAATATTTGACCAATAATGAGATTGTCACATTTCACCGGACATGACAGACAGATGGCGAGCCTGTTGCTAACTTACTGTTCAAACAAAAGATACAAATTATACATAAGTTGCGAAAAAATACATTGGTACGTTCTTTGCACAAACGAGATCGAACTCGGGACTCCTAATCAGGAGGCAGACCACTCGCCTATCGATTATCATTATTTCTATAGTAAATAATTATAATTGTAGTAATACGAGTTTTACAAGGAAACAAAATTTAATGTATCATTCTATTTAATTATACTGCCTGTCTATACCTTTCAAACCAACAGTGGTTGAAATTCTGATTGATGGCAGAAATAAAAAAGAGAATGGTACCTACCTGACTACCCAGACGACTCCCTAAGTAGCGAAGGAGCTTACCACCTAGTAAGCTTAAAAAAAATTGTTTAAACCATTGAAGATAATTTTTTCCTCATTTTTCTTATCAATCTAATAGATTCAGAGGACTAATTTAATTTAATATTGAATTAAAGAAAAACATGTAACAATTTTTGAGATTTTTTATTTTTAATAACCTTTATTCAGAAAGGTATACAGAAAAATAGAACTGAAACGCTATCAGATAAACTAAAATATATAGCTATAAAATTAAGATAAATTGAGAAAAGTCAACAAATCTGATTTTAGTTTGTCCCGAAGTTTGAATTAGTTTTTGCAATATTTTTGATTCAGAATATCTCTTCTTTGTCAAGTACCAAGACTTTATCTATGAGTAGTAAAGAAAATTTCTATTCATATATTCATGAAACAATTTCAAAGCAATAAAATGTGTAATATCTGCTACAGAAAGTTACTTGGGATATATGGGGCTATCAATAAAATGTAAATCCTTTCAATATAACATTTAGTTTGAGTTTAATATAAATTTCATAGTAGAGCATTGTATTTATCAATATATAGGAGATTTATTATATTCTTAAGTAAAAGTAAAATTTTGTTAAAATTAAAAAGAAAACTTTTACTTTTACTTTATTTTTTGATAGAGTCGGGAGAGGAAGACCTACGTGTTTTCTTTTTATTGGAAAGGCGGAAAACATGCGGTTCACCTGATGTTAAGTGATTACCGTCATAGACGTACAAATGCAACACCAGAGGTGCTGCAGTTGCGTTGCCGGCCTTCAAGGGTATTTGGGAGATTGGAGGGAGAGTGAGAAGGGGGTTGAGGATGGGAGTGGGGCTACGGTTACCTAACTCACCAAACGAAACGCAGCAGCACATGATTCCGCTACTTCACGCCGTGCTACCATCCCGGTCGAGCCGGCCCATTCGAACAGCGGCAAAAGCCGACGCTTGATTCTTCCGAATCGAGAATATGTTATATTAATTATATTTAGTTTCAACGTAATATATTAAAAGGTTCGGATATTACCATATTTTCTAAACGCGTTAGGAAAATATCATGCTTTCCTTTAACTTTGAAAATAACATAACGGTTTACATTTCTACATACCAACAGATAGGGTACGGTAATTTTATTACTATATTCCAACGTCCATTAGAGCATAAAAGGGACGTTTAAGCATCCTATTACATAATGGTTATTCGAAGTTAAATTCAAATTACCACGAGTATTAAAATTCTTACTTATCTATTATATTAAAGCCTTTCTGGCTAATTATAGTTTATATTATATTGTATATATATTTATATTATATTGGAGAGGATGAGTGAAAGTAGGTTGATTCGTCAAATATTTGCCGAAGCAAATATTTGAGGCGAGGTTGAGCTCAGTGTAAATGGAAGACCTAGGCGAACATTTCACGATCAAATCGGAGACGTTCTGAAAAAGGCCGGGTCAAGAGTACTCTAAACCAACGAGCATGCATGCGAAGATTAATGAAAGTGGAAGAAGCGAAAGACGTATGTCAGGTCCGTAGCAAATCGAAGAAGATTGTCTCTGCCTACCCCGTTGGGAACAAGGCGTGAATATATACATACATATATAATTCTTAAATAAGAATTATAACTACAATAGAAAAATGCAATTATTGCAAAGCTCTAAGGACGCTGAACAGCATGGCGGACTCATTTCCACACTGAATGGTTAACTTAACCAATGAGCGAGAAAAGAACAAGTCGTCATGTCCGTTTTGTAATAATATTTAGATTCAATGTATTAATTTAAAATTACTCTTTTTTTATTTGCCGCTGCATATATAAGTGTGATGATAAATATTGAAGATGCATGTTTAGGTCATAGAGTAAACGAGTAACTACAAAGTTTCGTCCAAATTCGTTGGATTGGTAATCGCGTGATGCTCAAATAAACTAATAGCCTGTGAAACCGACAGACATTCATCTATATGATAAATAGTAGATTTGGTCTCTTCTAATAAGCAAATTAATTACTATTTTAAATATATATATATGTTGAATATGTCTTCGGTGCTGTTAGCCGTTTTTGGCTTTTATAATTTCATCGGTCTTTGGGTACACGTCCTTGTGGCCGCAACAAAAGTCGGATATGTTAGTTTTATACTATGACTAACAAAACCATGCCACAGTGACTATTTGTGAAAAATTTTAAAAACGTTTAATTTTATTATTTTTTTTTATTCTTAACCCTTCCAGAAATGAACAAAACCCGTTAGTTTAAGCTCAATCGATCGAACGGTTTCCGAGTCCATAAAAAAACAAGACATTTCTATATGAGATTTTATGTATATGTATCAGGATTTCAGATTTTATATACGCTTTTGTAATAATAAACCATTGCTTGTACCCTTTGTTTATGTAATATAATTAAAGAGTTTTTTTTTCCTAAACATCGTGGGCCTTGAGTGAGATTTTAACGATTATTTAATGAAAAGAGACAGAATTCTACTATTGAAAATCCAACAGAATTATATACCTAAAAGTTACTTAAATCTATCGATAATATAGTACTTTTCATACACAATAAATTTTAGAAGGTTCATACACAATTTTTCACATTTATTAGTTTTTTGTTTTAAGGGTTTGCTTGTTTTAATCTGGTATTTTGTGATGGTCATCCCGCCATCTGTCCGTAGCCATTGCTACATTCAAGGCTTACCCTTTAGTCGCCTTTAACAGAACCCACGGGATGAAAGGGGTTGGCAAATTCTTTTATTTTTTATCTTTTACCTTTATTATTAAGTTTAGTTTGCGACAATTATCTGTCACCATTTGCCCGCAAATTCATCCGAATTAAAAAAAAATTCTGATGAATTATGCCACATTCCTCATAAAATGTTCTAAATTATGGTTAAATCCATTTAAAAGATAAGAAGCTATAGGCCTGGAAAGGCCTTTTTTGTTATATATTAGTTTTAAAAACGTTGTTCCTTAATAAATAGACTCTTTAATTCATAGGCTTCGCATTCTGATCAAACCTAGTATTTTTCATTGATTAAAAATCGCAATTTTTAACTTTCGCGTTGTAAAATCCACAGTACAATAGCTTCATTATTTTTTTTTCTATGTACACACAAAAAGGTATAAGAACTTTTGTTCTTCTGTGATTAAATGTATCGGAGTTTTCAACTAGTGCCATAAGCTTTCGAACAGTGTAAGCCTTTTCCCAATGGGTCAAGTGGTTTATGTGTAAGAATCCCGTAATAGTCAATCTGTCCGGTACTGTCCCGACACGAAAATGTTATTAACTTTCATAGAATGAGAACGGCATCAAAATTAATTTATTTCGTTTTTGCATAATAACATAATAACCGACTTTATAGATTGATGACAAAATATAAATAATAATCAAAATTTTCTACTGTAAAACATATTTAAATATTAACAATATTTAGAGTTTCCCATTTCCCAGTAAATAATGTGGGCACATCGTGTAATATGATTTATATCAATGTGCAATATAATAATGTGGCTTACTATATTAATTACATGCTGACAATTATCCGATGCACCGAATTTGGCTGTGCACTAAATCCTACATACAATATCCGCATTGCATAATGATTTGTTGATGTGTACCGCCAATGTACATAGTTACCACAAAGATAGCAAGCACCAAGCTAGAAATATACTGAGAGTAATAAAATTTTAATCAGAAGACTTACGAGGAAATAAGTATGTAAAATTAAGTAAATAAAGAAAAGTAAATAAGGCCTATGTTCAGCAGTGGACTTCTGATAGGCTGAAATGATGATGATGATGATGATGAAATAAGAAATAAAAAAATGTAATGTAATATATGTGGATTCCAACAGTAACCATAACCTCACTTAAGCGTAATCTCTTGTAATGGAAATGCTGCGACTTTCCTTATCCAATTGAAATCACTAAACTAGATAAAAAAAAACTAAAAACGTATAAAGAAAGAAAGTGAAAATCACGGGGTCTAAGTGTAATTACTGTCTCAGATATCACATGTCAAATATCCAGATCAATGAGTAACAATGAAATAACTATCGCAGTACCAGATCCCGGGTAACTTAGCAAATCCCTCTGCTGGAAGATGTATTTCTCCGTTAGAAAATTGCGCATATATACCAGTATATAGGATTCACTATAAAATTATTTTTAACTAACTAGAAATACTTTGTTAGACACAAATAGCTTAAAATTATATAAACAACGTTAGTCTATAAGTTTTTCCGAAACCGTTAACGTGTTTAAAAAAAATATTTTTATTAATCGACTTGTTGCTTATTAACGAACTCATAGTTAATACTTATTTAAGTTACAGATAAGTAGGATTATCCGACTATGATACTATGTTTTTTATATATTATATATATAAAAATTTAGATATAGAATAAAGACCCCAAGGAGTCTAAACGTACTAAAAGTCTATACGTACCAAACTTGAATTACATTCGTTTAGTTGAAGAATAAACTGAATAATTAAAATACTTACATCGTTATGTACAATATTTAAGAAATAACGTAATTTGAAATAACAAACATGTGATTGGATCTGTAAACTTTATTAAATATTTCTAATCTCGTTAAGCCAATAACAGCCTTCCCAGATTGTAGTTTTCATTCGCTTTATTAAGGAGGATTAAGCCACAGCTTAAGCTAAGCTCTCCTCTATGTAGACGTAGGGTGACCATTAAAGTTACCATACGAAGATGTTTGTCGTCTTCATAGACCTCTCAACAGTCCACTGCTAGACTTGAGCCTTTTGATTTCGTAAGGGCATTGAACTCTACCAATGAGAGGATGAATCGGGATTGCCATTCTTCACCCATTAATTAACCTTAAGCCCATCACTCATTTGGATAATTTATGTCAGGTATATTTGATAAAAAGTCTGAGGTTTTGGAGGCCGATTTATACAACTTCTACGGGGTGAAATGGATTGCCAGGTTTTCCTCAGGCAAGCAGGTTGTTGAGCTCAGTGCCTATACTCTCAGTGATGATACTGCTCCCCATCACTAATATGTGGTATATATTTGGTTGCGATAAATTCGGAAGGTGATTCGCCATCATTGGATCGGCAGAGCCTCGTTAGTTGGCTAGTAGGTGCAAGTGAGGCTGGCATTTGGAGAAAGAAATTATACATTCACCATAATTGTTCGTTGAACTTGCACATTTATTGTATAACAAAGTAAAAATGTTTTATTGTTAAGAAAATGTATTGATCCGTTGCGATTGCACGCTTTGTATAATCTTTGAACATGATCATCATTTAGAGCCTATGTCATATTTATACTAAAAACACATTTGGTGACGTGCGGAGGACATGTCTCGCATGTTCCAAAATTATGGATTAGTAACGTTTGAGCTCGGTAATCAAGAGGAGTTAGGGCTTAATTTCTCTTGAAATCGCTTTAATTGTAGGCGCATCATGAGTCCCAGTTAATTACAACTTATAAGTGATTACAGAATTCGCACTTTTGGTAAATAGCTGGTTTGTATTTTGTGTTTTACACTTTATGTCCGAAGTTTTACAATAACTTATTGTACACGATAATAAGTGGCAGGTATATCTGCCTATAATACAATGGTAGAAAACGGACAGCTAATACTTCTTCTTTTTTTAGAAGCCTCTTAGGTTGGGATGTGTCGTTACGACATCAAATTTAACCTCATATTTTACTTCTTTCATTTTTAATTTACTTTTTAATATAATTTATTAATTTACATACTTTAATTCTTTTGACCCACTTTTCACCAGATTTTATTTGACAACGTGTCAAGATAATTAGTGAGCTTGTCGCCGTCTTAGTGTCTAGGCCAAATATACAAATCCTACGTAAGTTTTTGATGAAGTCATTAGTACTTGCCCTCCACATATGATCGAACTCCAGTCTCCTGATTCGGAGGTAGATCTCCTAGCCTCTCGCGGCTATCGTGGCTTTCATCTCTGGCATACCTGGGATGGCTAATATATAAAAGTTGAAAGTCACAAATGTTCAAGGTATTTATTTAATTGTTAGCATTTCCAGTGTACTGAAATCTTGTCATCATCATCATCATCATTCAGCCTATTAGAAGTCCACTGCTGAACATAGGCCTCCCCCAAAGATTACCACGAAGCTCGGTCCTGAGCCACCTGCACCCATCGACTTCCCGCAACACTGCGCAGGTCGTCACTCCATCTTGTGGGGGTCGTCCTACACTGCATTTGCCTGTACGTGGCTGCCACTGGAGAACCTTTTTTCCCCAACGGTGGTCAGTTCTGCGAGCTATGTGGCCGGCCTATTGGCACTTCAGCTTGCTGATCTTTACGGCTATGTCGGTTACCTTAGTTCTGCTGCGGATATCATCGTTGCAGACTCTATCACGCAGAGAAACACCGAGCATAGCCCTTTCCATAGCGCGCTGAGCAACTTTGAGCTTCCTCATACGGCCTGCAGTGAAGGACCAAGTCTCGGATCCGTATGTCATCACTGGCAACACGCTCTGGTTGTATACTTTGGTCTTTAGGCTTTGCGGTATCTTCTCGTCGAGTATACCGCAAAGCCTAAAATCTTGTAAGATTTACTATTTTTTACTTCTACAAATTGAGCTTTTGGAATCCATAACTCTCAGATTCGCGTAGACGGTTTTGCTCTTTTACTAAATGTTATCGTACCTTCTCTATAGATAGTTTGTATCGGAAATGTGAACGCATTAGCTGGTCGAAAATTGCTTTTGACGATATTGATAGCGGCCAATTTCGCCGAGTCATTAAAGCATGCATGATGGGCTCTTAATTGCATTTTGCAACACTGTTGAGCTTGAACTTTGTCACTATATTATTGAAAACCATTTAAGTCGTGAATTATAATGGTATGGTAATTTTGTCCTTAAGGAGCGTTTTTATTGTTCAAAAGCCCACTAAGCGTTCTTATATCAATCAGTTTCTTGACCTTGTTTTACTCAAATACAAAATATATAAATAAATATATATATATATTAATTCTAATAATTTTACGTGATAATTGTAATAAAAATAAAACAAGCTCTTGCGACCGTATACCTAATACTTGGATAGTCAGAAGTCCAGATATTTCACTTATATAGATAAACTACTTAATAGAGTCTTAGGAGTAATGTCTAGTGCAACGATCGTAAATAAGATTCGAAAAATTACTATAGTAGTATACGGGTTCGAACTTGAGTCGCATGGTTCGGATGCAGAAGCCCTAACCGCTCAGCTATCGTGTTAATATCATGACGTGCTTTTCTAAATGTTCTATACATTCTTACCTTAACGGAGAAACGGTACAAAACCTCTTAAAAACAAATACTTTTTGCCAGACTGCGCGAAAATATACTCATAAGTTTTTTTTGCACTTACCAATATTAACAGTTTTTCTTTTATCAGTTTTATCTTCGTTTACGATACGTTAGTATTGCTGAGAGCTTTAAAAATATTTTTAAACTGTTCCGTAAAATAAATATCAAGCGTTTAAAAAATTTTATTAAACAAGAATTTATAAAAAGCACGTTACTTGTGCTAACAAAAATAAGCTGGCAGTAGACTACTTCACTGCGTAGAAGTCACCTGAGTAGGTACCACTTGCCACTCACCACCCACCACTCACCGTCTGCCGCCTAACAACAGTGCCATTACTATTGTGTTACGGTTTGAAAGATATAGGGAACCAGCTTAATTCTGAGCTGATGGGCATTCCATTCTAGTCATCAATTTTGCCAATGCATCAGTAACCTTCTTCGATTAAGATCGTTTGCAGGTATTCATGGGCTGCAGTAGCCCACTTCCCCACCCCAGCCCAATAAAAAAACGTTATCATTCACCTAAAAGATTTGTGTGCAACAGCTGCAAAATCAGTTGAATCGTTTACATCTGTTCGCCGGTGAATACCGACTATGCATATTATTTTAATGGCAAAAGTTTTGTGAACTCGCTTTAACTTTGGTTATTACAGCCCTCTCGAATTTACTCCGCCGACAGTTTGAAGCGACGTCATTTACACGAACGCAATTAGAACAAACTTTATTGTGTCCGTCCACGACGAAGTACAACTATGAAGGTTTGTGACTGATATTTATAAAACCATCGACACTACGATGTGACTGACAGAAGGCGACACTATGATTTGACATATATGTAAAAAAGTTGAAGCCGTAAAAAACATAGCCGATTAATAATATTCAATTCATTTACGTCTGCGAAAAGATCCGATGAGAGCCATAGGACTAAACACGCGAGGTGTTGCTATTTTTACCAAATCTGTGACGCGCGGCGTGAAGTGTAGCGAAAATCTATAGCTATTTTAATTTATTCAACCTCATCAATTTGGAATTTTACTATGTAACTTTCTTAATGTTTTTTAGAATATAGCAACTTTGTTTATAACATAATATACCAATTTTTCTCCAAATATCAACGTCTCTTGCATGCAGTACGCGTTGCTACTGGTGGTTGCTGAAGGTGGGAAATCTTATTTTATATTTTATTTAGATTATACATATTTTAGTGTAAAAAAAAACACCTAATTATGTTACCGGAAAAAAAATTGTTCACTCATGTTTTCCCACTACCCGTTATGTACGGCTTTACACAATAGATATTGAGGAAATTAAAAAACATATTTTGTTAAACTGAAGTTATTCTTATGTAGTAAAAACTATCTTTGTTGTATGTAGTTAGTTGGTGTGTGTGCGAAATTAGAGTAAAAAATCTGACTTGGTATAAAAACAAGAAAAAAGTGAAGTCAGTTGCATTTTAATTTCTAGGTGCTCTTTTCAAGCCCACGGTTTGCAAAGTTTTTAACTTGATGAATGTAGACTTTGTAGACCACTTCGAAATAGCGAGACTTGGAAACGTTTCGCAGTTGAACTTAGAAATTACAGTTTTTAAATGATCTTTAAATCTAGAAGAAATTCGGAATAGCTTAAATAAGATTGATCTTGTCAATATTAAATTTTTAAATGTCGGACACTCTAACATCTCCACAGTCGAGAACCGGATTAGGCTTATAATTTTATTTTTATTTATTTACAAAATCCACAGCTTTCTACAATAGGTTATCATACTTTAAACATTTTTGTTCGTAACTTACAGCCAAAAAGGGGTTTACTTTTAGTACATACATATTTAACCGACTCGAGTTGTATCGAAATACATTACAGTTACAATTATTGTGAGTTTGTGTCTGTAACTTTATACATATATTAATATATAAATATTTAAAACTTTTTGTGTGTATGTGTGTGTGTCTGTGTGCGTGGGTATGTATGTATAAGTATGTATATAATAAATTACCTAATCTTTTAATATTTTCAGTGTTTCTCTTCAAGTAGTCGCTTTTGCTGCAGCGTTTTGTGCTTCTGCGTTTCGTTCGGTAAGGGAGGTGAGGTCCACTTTACTTTCTACTCCGTTATTCCTAAATATCCCTAAAGGCCGGTACCGCACCTGCAGCTACTCCGGTGTTACAGGTGTTCATGACCGTCGATAATTACTGTCCATCAGATGAGCCGGATGTTCGTTTGCCCCCTGTCCTATAAAGTATAAGACAGGCTTGTGATGAGTGTGTCTTCAACTGATGTCTCAACATATCTCCAACTCAATAGACAGATCTCCAAATATTTGAAGTGAGACATATGCAACTTTATTAAGTTGATGGTGATCTTCAACTGAATACAGTCCGTATTGAAGATCACCAGAGATCCGTCCATCAGAAAGGACCAACTGAGCAAGGAGAAACCTGAAAGCGGCGCAGTCATATCCGGTGGAGATATGATTTTAAGTGAGATTCTATGTGCAACTGTATAAATCGTCGTCAAAACCACGCTCTAGTATGAGTAGCGACGCAAGAGGCAAGCTTATCCAACACTATTCCGATTTCATCCGGAACATCAACACGAGCGATGTAAGAATGGGTCTCAAACAGCTTAAAAATTAAACATTTTAAGGCGATGGATGAGGACGGAATTACAGCGGAGTTTCTGAAGGTAGGTGGAAGACCGGTACTCTTAAACCTTCAGTGCTATTCATGGCGGCTTGAAGTAGAAGCGTGGTTTTGCTGTCCTTCAATAAAAGAGATAACTGTCTCCTGACGAATTGTATATCGATATTGCTACTGAGCGGAATCTTCGTGGTTTTTTCGAGAGTCATCACGAAACATCTAGCGAACAGACTTGACGTCTTCCAGACTCCTGAACAAGCTGGTTTCTGTAAAGGATATAGTATCACAGACCAAATACATATTCTACGCCAAAGTGTACGAAGACAAAGTCTTGTCTTTTCAACGGTGCTAGATAGATTTATAGCGGTATATTGAAGTGCTGAGGATTTTATACAATGAGGTTACAATAGACTTCCGAGTACAGAAACAAAGTACGAAATTCGCTCAATTCACTCTTCATCGCTGCGATGGAAAATATTTTCAAGTTACTGAACAGAAATAGATACGGTATTACATCAACGACAAATACATCACCTACCTTCGATTTACCGATCATATAGGCCTTATTACAGGATCGCCAGAGGAGCGTTATGCTCAATGACCTCAATAGTTTTTTTCAACAGATATGTCTTAAGATCTTTTATTTTGTATTTTTTTTATAAAACATTAACCTGTAGGAATTACTCCTATGTTGCTGAGGCAGTTTACATACATAAATTGCACACGGACATACACTCAGACCCGGAACAATTATTTGTAGTCCATACAAATACTTCCCCCTGCGGGAATCGAATCCGCGACCCAAAACTCCGCAGCTAAACGCTTAACCACTACGCCACCGAGGCGTCAATTGAATGAACATGGACACGATGAAAATCATGTCTAACATAATCTAAAAACAGAAATAATGCTCCGAAATTGTTAACTATGTATATATTTGTACTTAAATACTACACATTAAGAACAAGTACTACACACCTACCGATTTCTGATGCCTTCCAGCAGTTCAACTACAGTTAAGGTCTGGTTTTAAGGCTACAATGTCTGTACAAGCTGTAAGAAATTTCATCTTAGTAGTCTGGGGTGGCAACGGTTATGTAGTATTCTACAATTGAAGTTTGTTTTCAGGCGTCTATGAATAATCTCACTTACCATCAGCTGAACTGTGCCGTCATCGTCAAAAGTTTTATTTGCAATTTGAAATTCTGAATTTACCAACTCATTAAAGTATTTAACCAAAATTCCTGGAGTTGACAAATCTTTATTTTGTTTGTGTATAAGGACGAAGTTCAGTTTGCTTGTTCAAAACTTCTGTTATTAGGAGTTAACAGAATTTCAACACAATGTAAAATTTCTTATCGAAATATTTGTCGTATGGTTAACTGACCTATTTCAAACTTCTCGTGGGACAAAGAGAGAATGTCAACTCTTATTAATCTACAGATTGTTATTTCACATTTCATTTACAAATAAGCTTACCAAGCGACTTTGTTCTCGTGAACTTTAAAAAAATCATGTAACTCCTTACTATGATCTAAGTACTTACGATTAAGTTATAACAATGAATAAAATGAAATTAAAATCTTTATTCTTCGACATAAGAAAGGTAATTTCGTTTGTCAAATGTCAAATATTATGATATTTTTACAATCTCAACGGGAGGCTATGTGCAACATTGGGACATTTTGGGATTTCAAACAGTAACTTGGATCTTTTCATCAAGTTTTCTAGTCATAATTTTTTTTTTAATATAATAATTATGTTGCTTATAGGATATATCAATAGTAAATTGACTTAGAGCTTTGATACGGAAAATACTTGACCGTGTTACGATGAATGGCATAACTTAAATATCATCTATCAATACAGACCTTTTTGCGTCCACTGCAGAGTAAAGGAATGATATATTGCAGTTAATGACAATAAGCCGAGGTATTCGTAGCTTAACATATAACGTTACATAAATATATATGATAAACATACATATCGTATCAATCTATTGGTTTTGAGTAATGATTTGAATATGTTGTAATGTGTCATTAATAAATTTTTATTTTCAGATTTTTTTTTTTTTTATTAAAAAATATGCTTGCGTTTGACCTCAATCTTGCCCGATGGAAAGCGAAGATGAGCCCTAGGATGGTACACGCTTGCCTAGATTAGTTATTATTTAGTTCAAATTAAAGCATGTTCAAATAGCTTGCAACACTAACAAACCTTTAGAAAGAACGTTTCACGAGGCCACCCCGTACTAGTAAACGCAGTGTAGGACGAGCTCCGAAAACATGGAGAGTCAACCTGCACAGTGTTGCGGAAAGTCGATGGATGTATGTCGCTCGGGGGCGTGCTTTGTGTACTTGCTGCAAAAGCAGTTCAAAACAAAGTTAACTAAGAGTGACTTGCCGGATTCTCTCTGCCGTGACCTTGTTTTGCAAACCGTAGATAGTGTAAAATTTCTATGTTCAAGGACTTTTGCGTTTGGCGTAAAGCCTTTTTATATGCAATTTATGTCCGCCGGCTCGAAGACCTTGGATATAACATAAAGTTTATTTCCAAAAAATGGGTATAATTTGTCTTTTGGGCCGACATGTGGGGCGGTAACCCCTGGTAACCCCACATGCCCACGTTTAAAATTATTATGATGATAATATGATTTCAAAATATTATTAAATAGACTTCACAGTACGAAGATTATAATGTTAATTCGCTGTACTGCTAAGTTCAGAAATTAACATAATCTCTGTTTTATCTGATTCTGTGCCTGGAGATAACGTTTTGTGCTGATTGAATACAGTATTTTCATTTTGATGCAAAATGGGTAAATATAGTATTAAAATTGTTATTGTTTCCATGATGTAGCGCCATAATTCAAAACCAGTTTATGATTTGCATATTATATAGGCTTCTCACAAAAGCTGATGTTGACTATCATAAATCCTTTCCTACAGAATTTGACCCAAGCTGCTATTGTTCTCTTTAAATGACAATAAAATATGGATATAGCATTAAACCGGAATAAAGCTTTTTAATCGTTAAAACAATCATTCCTTACTAGGTTAACTTTGTATATATATATATACCTTTTCTTTCAATAGATGAGGTTAATGAAAAGATTACTGTGAACGCCTATGTATATTTTGATGTCAGGATTAGAAGTGATGTAAATAATAAGTTGCGAATGGCATATAATAATAATCAACTTTTGAAATGAAACTATTATTTATGGATTTGAGGCTGTAGATCTTGTGCTTCTGCGTTTTATTAGGTGAGTGAGATAACCGGCAGTCCGCTTCCCCTTACCCTTCCCTCTCCTTCCCCTTTCCTCTCCTCTTTGCCCATCCCCAAATATATTTAAAGGTCAGCATCACACCTGCAGCAACATCTGGTGTTGCAGATGTACGTGGGCGTCGGTGATCACTTACCATGAATTGATTCCCTTGCTCGTTTACCGACTTCCCAATAAAAAAAAAGTTTCATTGTTAAACTTTGTACATAAACAATTGATAGCAATACAGGCTTCCTGTGTAGTTTCAAAGTAATGAAACTGAATAATGTATTAAAAAGATCGTATCCTTAAGGAATACCTCTGTCTATTTATTAAGAAAAACCTTTTTCATAAATTATTCATTTCAACATATTTATTATGCACAAACGGGAAATCCATAAATATATATATATATATAATGTTGGCCATCATTCTATATAAACCATCGTTTCTCTTTTCTTTTGAGAGTTGTTTTTCACGTTGGAACTCCAATAAAACCACTTTAACTCGGGGGTTTGACTGCAGGACCTGGCATTGACGTAGGTTCTGTGAAACTTTTTTAGGCGCGATGATAGTAAAATTTTAAGGTCAAATTTGAATGCAACGTTTTCGAACAACGATTCGGTTAGCTGTGCGTGTCTTACCCTTTAAGTAATATTTATTGATAAGTTATATTTATCGATTAATTAATAACTGTTCATATACTAAACAGTTGAGTGAGTAAAAGTTTTACTTCTGTCGTGTATAATGAGTTACTGGTGATATTTTTTTAAGGTTTTTATAGATAGTTTGCTACTCTAAATTATATAGTAGAATTCGTAAAATTATTTGTCACGAACAAGATAAATAATATTATAAGCAATAAGTGCCGTTGTTGTCTTTAATAGAACGTGTATTGGCTCTTATGGGGCAAGTGCGCCACCCCGTTGGACATAGATCTCACAAAATACCATAGCAGGGATAGTAGATAAACACCAGCTTATGACCAACAAAACAATATTTACTTTGATCCATGATTTTTGTATGACATTTTAAAACGTATTATATAAGCAAAAAGTAATGTAGCAACCTGTAAATATTTCTCAAATATCTGAGTGCGTCTTGGAGCCGCGAAGAGTGTGCCACGCAGCTCCAATGGGGGTTGGCGGACTTCACATGTCCTCAAAATAATATTTTTCTGAGATCCAGGTTTTACTAACGATGTTTACCTTCACTACCGAGCACGTGGTGGATTCAACACTTAAAATTGCTTTTAATAATTGTAGCGATGCCAGCGCCGGCGATCAAACCCAGGTTAATCGCTGTGAAACTAAAGAGAGCGCCTTGACCACGGTACCTAATTTATGTACAAGTTACATAAAAAATACATAGTTATTAAGCGAGTGTAAATGGTAGAGTCGGGAGAGGAAGACCTAGGCGAACATTTCACTATGAAATCGAAGACGTTCTGGAAAAAGGCCAGGTCAAGAGTACTCTAAACCAACGAGCATGCATGCGAAGAATGATGAAAGTGGAAGAAGCGAAAGACGTATGTCAGGACCGTAGCAAGTGGAAGAAGATAATCTCTGCCTACCCCATTGGGAACAAGGCGTGAATATATACAATATGATAAAAATTCTTAAAATATCTTCTAAGAGGCAACTAACGAAAATCCTGCTCCGTCTATTTTGGGAAAGAAAGGTTCTCAAGTGGGGGCCACTTGAGAACCTTTCTTGACCACAGACAAATGCAGTGTGGGACGACCGCCCTCAAGACGGAGCGACGACCTGCACAATGTTGTGGAAAGTCGATGGATACAGGTGCCTCAGGGCCATTCTTTGAGGCAATCTTTTGGGGCATGTTCAGCAGTGTACTAGTCATATAATGCGATAATAATGACGACTGGTTCAAATTTACAAGCAAGCATCTATTGTTATATTCATAACAAACACTAAAAAAATATTTTAGTAATTTCTGTTACCAATTTATTTGAAACATTCGATAGTCAAAGTGATTCATTAAATTCAAATACCAATATTCAGCGAATTTTGCACGCTCTATCCAACGACATAAATCGAAAGTAATTTTTTTTATGGGAAAGACGGCATATGAGCGGTTCACCTGATGGTAAGTAATTACCGATGCCCACGAACATCTGCAACACTAGAGGAGCTGCAGGTACGTTGCGGGGCTTTAAGGGTATTTGGCAGATGAGAGGGAGGATGACGTGGAGGATGGGAAGGGGGAGTGGGCCTCCAGTTACCTCACTCACCTGCAAACGCAGATATTCAGCGAGGCCGTGGTACCAACCCGGGCGATCCGATTCGACTAGCATCAATAGCCGCCGCTTGACTCTACCACGTTAAAAAGTTCCAAAAAAGTCATTGGTACATGCAGACCACATGGAAGACCGAACTCAAGGCTCTTGATTCAGAAGAATATCACTGAACAAGACGGATATCGTGGCGTTTAAATAGATAACTGTTAAAAAAGAACTCAAAATAATTAAACAGAATATTTTATTCAAGAAAATTATGTTTAATAACTAATAAACTAAAAGTATTTCAAGGCAAGGCAGTTTTAATTTTGACGTAATCTATGTACATCTAACGTGTATGTAAATCATACATATAGAACATATATTGTCACAGAATATCTTAAAACCACTTAGTGAAAGACAGACCAACACTGGGCTCCCACTTGCTACTCGATATGTCCGGTGACACAGATTTGTTTATTCCCGCATTAAAGTCCAGGGAGGAGTCGCGGTCTCTGAACAGATTATAATTGCCCATCGCTGAGTAGTCTGTCTTCTTGAAGAGATCGGTGTAAGTCAAACCAAGTGTTGCACTCAATTTGTTGCTAAAATAAGCACAGTTAAATAATTAAAACTTAAGATAAGTACAACTATTTAACTTAAAAATAATGGGACCAATATCCACCATACGGCAGCGTAACTAAATCTGACCACTTCCAGACTCATGGAAGAATAGTCACACTTCAGCAGCGTAATAAAGTTCATTATCAACTCTCTTCTAGGTATCTTCTAGGTATAGGAATTATCACAAAATTTAAGTGACTCAAGGTAAACACCAGAAATATTCTAAGCTTAAATGTTGTAACTTTTATTTTATGCTAAGTTGTTGGTGGTGATTATGGCATATTTTCCTTTTGGGATTTTTGCAGGCCGAGGATTAAAGGACGCTGAACCAAAAATTTATGTTAAGTGACACTTTGCTAGGAACCTTAAACTAAAAGCAAAATCATCCGAAAAGCTTTTAAAATTAACGTTTTCAATTCGTGGTTATAGGTTTTTTTATACTTACTCGTAAGTGTATCCCACTTTTCCACCATACGTATAAAATCTCGGAATGTTCGAATTCCTGGGGAAGTTATTAGTTATGAAGGCATTGGCAAAGACGTCGTGTTTGTCATCGTAGAGTAAATTTACCTTCGCGGCCGCAATCAATTGATCTCCTAAATCTGGAATATGCTGACCAATCAAACTAGCGCCATAGCCATTGCTAAAATGAAAACACCATAACTTACTTAGAAACCATGTAATAATTATTAAGGTTAGTGAAAAAAATATATAGCGTGTCATGTACTCGTATCATACTAGATGATTACATGTGATTCGAATTTCAGCCGAAGTCAACATATATGTAATGTCAACAAATAATTCTTTTCGGGTTTAGATGAGAGTGATTTCTCACAGAGTTTGGATGCTAGCCGTTGTCGAAATCGACAAGAGACAATTTTTAAATGTGGTAGAGCCAAGCGGCGGCTTTTGCTGCTGCTGGAATGGGCCAGCTCGACCAGATTGGTATCACTACTTCGAAAAATACCGGCCTAAAGAAGAGGCATCTTATTAAAGTAAAATAAAAAATAAACACGTCATAATCTTCATGTGCGGCAAAAAATATTTTCCACTGTTCATTTTTCTATATAGAAATTTATAAATTTTATGTTACATACGTTCATAAAATGCCTTTTATGACAACGCATACTTAACGTCTATTTTATCAAGTATATAGGTACTTTCCTAGAGACCAAAAAGTGAACTAAAAAGGTTATTAAAATTATTATGATTTCGTTGTAGGAATATGCCATCCCTATTACATCCCGTGGGTGACGCAAAGGTCTTGAATAAGGTAAATGGTACCAACAGATGGCTGGATAACTATTTCGACAAATACCTGACCAATATTAAACAGACTGATGGCAGGCAGCTGCATCTAAGAAGCGAAAACGCCAAGGAGAGGAAACGAGAGGCCCATGTCCTGCAATGTACTATTTACAGGCTAAGGAAGGAATGATAATGATCTGACATAACAAATAAAAATTTTGGCATAACAACAGCCGAGGAGCCTAAGAAATTCGCTCTGATATTAGTTATATAACGACCAGACAGAATCTGCCCATTGACTACAACAATATTACCTAAAAACGTATGGTTGTCACATTTCGCCTATATTCGTCATTAAAAAAAAATTATTAGGTATTTTTTACTTTATTTACACACATATTGTTCATATTTATATTATTAGAATAAATAATATAGTAGTAGTAGCTTAATATATTTTTATTTTATCTATAAATAGAATCCGATGGTTTAAAAAAGAATAAGTTAACTTTATTTTTCTAGCACTGTTCAAATCATATATATATAATTTATTATTATACAGATTATTAAAAAAGTGTAAATAGATTCAGTAAATAATATAAGTTAGTATATTAAGAACTTTTGTTCGCAAATAAGGGGCTTTAGTTGATGATGACTGCAGGAAGCTTTAGTTTTAGAGTCATTACTGACGGTGCTATATCATTCCAACATCGAGTGGCAACATATATGTAGCCTTCTGTAAACGCTGCAGTTCTAAACTATAACATGGTGAGGGGCTTCGTTAAGAATCGTCCGCTACTACTTAGAACAATAATTTCTCCAACTTAGCTTCCTTCCTTCTAAGCTTTTGCTAGACGCACAGACAAAAAGTTCTATCTTAAGTTTGTTGCCAAATGTAACTAATATAAATCCATTAAATATAACTATATTAAATGCTGAAGAAGTGTTCCCTGCATCTCGGCTAACGGATCGTTATATGATATTTTTATATACTTTACAAATTGTTCATAGTACAAACTTAACCCTTGCAGAATTTTTGTGAAGAAACTGATTATCACACCTGTCACGCTCTATCTCCGGAACAGACAAAAAAATATTTGCGCAAGTCCAATTAACTACGCTGAACAGATTCTGTTCCCGAATGATTATATTATAGCAATCATCGATAATGATGATGATATAAAATTGTCACAGGAAAAAAATTATCAACTTAAGTTCCTTCCAGCTAAGAACTAAATCGTCAACTTAATTGCGTATAACCTTCCCTGAGATAAGCGTTCCAATCGTGAAGCAACTGACCTCAGGTCAATGTAAAATTCTTAATTAATATATGACAATGTTTATTTATTAAAACTAAATGAATGAAAGCCTTAATAAAGCTTAATAGGCTAATATCATATACAATGCATTTAGAACAACTGTTCACTTCCATGGTCTACATCTTTTATAATTGTTTCTTCTACTCCTGTTTCTTCATGAAGGACCATATTTATGAAGATAATCAGTCGTACACGTGGTTTCAGATTAATTTTATTTATTACTATTTTTTATTTATTATCTTCATCATCATCATCACCATAATCAGCGTCTTTATATTCCACTGCTGAACATAGTTCACAGAGAGGTTTTTGTTTTACTAAAGCTATCAATCCTTATTTATAAAGCAAAGCGAACAGGCTTTGATTTATAAATAAAGGATTGAAAGCAATAAATAAAGAAAGCCAATATACTGGCTGCATGAGTAGTTGCAAAGCAATGAACCCGAAAAATATATTGAAATTATCGTATCTTTGAAAAATACCGTCTAGTTATTTAGAAAAATCTTTCCATAATTTATTTTTTTAAACACAAACGGTTTACGATGTGCTATGGTATGTTCTCTCTGTCTGCCTGTATAACTTATCAACAATCTTTATAAACTGAGAGTTGTTTTTCGCGATGTTACTCCTACATAACCACTTCAAGTGAGAGTTCGGCTGTAGAGTAACTTCATATTGAAGTAGGTCCTAATCTTAATTTTTTCTGGTTTTCGTTTTTCGGTTCTAGACTTAAAGATATATAACGAAGTCGTAAATCTCTACTTATAACGAACAAGATGAATATACGTTGAAAACGTTACGTTGAAAAACTGTTTACTCTTGTTCAATTAGACAGCATGTGTAAGTCTACTGTTGAACACAGGCCTCTCCCCTAAAGCGCCAACAATAGTTGGTACGATGGCAGGCGGCTTGGTGAGCCCAGTGACAGTACCATCATACAAGAGACGAACTTGTATAATGTAGCTTAAATTCTTCATCTTTCTTTTTATTAGTCTCTGACCAGCCCACTGCTGATAATTTTACCCATTCAATTAGGTTCAGCAGGCTGCCTATTGCAACGATATAAGGTATTATCATTGTAAAAATAAATTGTCACATCTCGTATTCAAGATAAACTTAACACTGCCAATAACTTAGTGCTGCAAATAACAGTAATTTTCATTTCCCCTTAAAGTAAGCAAATATTTCGCATAACATAGATTAACTCTCGGGAGAATAGTGCGATGAGAAATTTAAATAAAGCAATTCTGTATGAAATACCACAGGAATAGTCCGCATTTTGCATTCTGAAACTTTTACACGAGTTGTTAATTTCATGCAAAAGTAAAACCGATGCTCGTTATTACATTTTTGTTATAAAAAGTAACTTAAACTACCAGCCTGTAAATATTGCACTCTGTGGTAAAGACCTTCTTTAAATGTTTTTTTTTAATTGATTTGGGGGCAACAAGCGAACTAACAGCCCACCGACAGTAAGTGGTTACTGAAGCCCATGGGCTGCTACCAACTTCAATCGAAGGAGATTACAGATGCGCTGCCACCCCTGTGGACCAAGAGGGAATGCCTCAAACCTTGTAATTATTACTGGCTCCGTACAACTGTCAAACCGGTAATCAACAATGGCAAGGAAGGAGCGTACCTCCAAGTCCAAGGATTATGGGGCCGGGAACGGTCCGACGCTCTGGTTCAGTTCGAGTTGACTTATCCTTGAAATACACGAGTATTTTTTACTATATCTCTAGTATATTTATCATTATAGGAGAAAATCATAATGAAACCGGCATGTCAAAGGTGTATAATAATATTTTCGTGGATATGTTAAATCAGCATTGCGCAAATATTGAGGAGGAAACCTTTGCCGAGCCGTGGGACATTTTCATGCTGAAACTTTTCATTTACGTATTTGATAACCACGATTAAATTGAAACAAAGTCTCAAAACCACCTGCACGTATAAACCTGCGAGTCACGTGATGGGAAATGATTACCGTCGCCCACGTAGATCAGCAACACCCGAGACGCTGCAGGTTCGTTACCGACCTACAAGGAAATTTTTAAGAGGAGGAATGGTGGTGGTAAATAGGGGGAGGAGAGAGGGGAAAGGGCCCCGGTTACCTCATTGGCCGAACGAAACGCAGAAACACAAACAAGATGCATCTACTTCACGCTGATATACTGCCGAGTCTGAGATACTACGCAGATCGAGCCGACCCATTGGAGCAGAAAGCCCACATTACCTAGTGGTAATGTGGGCTTTCTGCTCTGCAAGTTATTTATAGTACGTGATAGTCCACGTACTATAAATCTCATGAAATGCTTCACCATAAATACACTGGGCGTTGGCAGCGTCTATGATGCGAAGCATTTGAAATATTGCGATTATGCTAATACTCCCCATCACTATTTACAAGTTCTGTTATTAAAATTAAAATATCAAATATTATGTATTTACCTACATTTATGTTAACGTAAATTTAGGTAAACTCGTCTATGGCATAAGTAAATTTTCCTGAGACACGTTTTAATAAAACTTAATGGCACCTCGACAGCTGGGTTCTCTATCAATTGCCTAATTCGAGATCATGACGAGTACATGAATAAAGAAGCAACACTCAGTAAACTCGATTCGTAGAATATTTATAAGCAGGCGGTTTTAATACAAATTACGTAGCAGGTAACCGTGGAAGCCCAGTGGTCGCACGGTTTAGTTTCATAGAGCGCGAGTGAACTGGGTTCGAGACCCGGCGGTTGCGGCGAGACTCTAAAATTGTTAAGAGCAATTTTAAATGCTGGAAAATATGCATAACTGAGAAATAATTAAATGAAGCCCGTCAACACGCACTAGAGAAGCGTGGGGTACCGTGCCCGGCTCCAAAACCCTCAAAGATATTTGAGAAGGAGGTCTTCGCCTAGCAGTGGGCATTTACAAGCTGCTACTCTAATTTACTTTCATTATGTAGCTTCGTGCATTACGTAATTATGCTTTTATATAAAAAATAATGTTCTTTAATTATAAATAGTATTGACAGTTACCGGAGATTCTTTAATAGAGTGGATGACTTTCCGAGAAAAAATATAGTGTTAGAGATCTGTAGTTATTTTAAAAAGACAAACCGAAAGAAACTCCGGTAGCAAATACAGCCACGAGGCTCGTAACTCGTCGGTTATATCCCGACGAAGTAAAAGTGGATTGCAGAAGTCCGTTAGGAAACGTTGATTTATGCCAAAAATAAACGCCGAGTCGTTCACATACGATAAAATATTAATTAGCGATAGGCTCTGAAACAACTAGACGGATTTTGATAAAATAAAGTACAGGATATTTTTTTAATTTTAACTCAACGCAGAAGTACCAGATGCCGTCAATTCACGTCGGTATTCTATGAAGCCGGGATACCACCACGGTCGTGCCGGTCTATTCAGCAAAAGCCGCCGCTTGCCTCTACCACGTATAAAACGATATTTGCGTCTCATTGTTCAGTCCAACGATACAAATCGGAAATATGTTTCGAATAACTCATTGCTACTTGACGTTCACAAAGGAAACGGACCTCGGGTCACCTGATTCGGAGGCAGATCCGCTAACAATTCGGCTATAGTGGAGTGAAGATAAATAACTCTTAACAGAAACGAAATACTTTATTTAAGAAAATCATATTTAATGTAACTAATAAATTAATACTTTTCTTTAGCAGCACTTTTTAGTTTTACATACTCTGATATTTATAAATAACACATGTATCAACTCTAAAGGTCTTAAAACCATTTGGAGAACGAAAAACCAGCGCTAGGCTCCCATCTGCTGCTCGGTATGTACGGTGACACAGATTTGCTCATTCCCGCATTAAAATCCAAAGAGGAGTCGCGGTCTCTGAACAGGTTGTAATTTCCCATCGCTGAGTAGTCGGTCTTCTTGAACAGATCGGTGTGTGCCATACCAAGAGAAGCACCCAATTTGTTGCTAAAAGAAATACAGTTAATTAATTATTTGTGAGGTCTTTAGATACGTACCAATATTTAACTTAGAATAATGTGCTGACAGTGTAAGAAAATCTGAAAAGTTAATGCCTAATAAATTAAAATAATTTATAAGCACTGATCACAATCGTACATATATCTACAATACATATGATTTGATGGTGGTCTGCTGCTGTCTCAATATTCATTCCAACGATACAAATAAGTAAGTTTCAAAAAACTCACTTGATCGAGCCATCCACATCGCGAGCTCGGGTCTCCTGATTCTGAGGTATATCCCTAAGAACTCTGCTACAGTGGCGTGAAAATATATAATACTTTGCAGCAAATAATAATTACCTAGCTGGGTTATTAAACAAAATACATTATGTAAGAAAATCTGAAAAGTTAATGCCTAATAAATTAAAATAATTTATAAGCACTGATCACAATCGTACATATATCTACAATACATATGATTTGATGGTGGTCTGCTGCTGTCTCAATATTCATTCCAACGATACAAATAAGTAAGTTTCAAAAAACTCACTTGATCGAGCCATCCACATCGCGAGCTCGGGTCTCCTGATTCTGAGGTATATCCCTAAGAACTCTGCTACAGTGGCGTGAAAATATATAATACTTTGCAGCAAATAATAATTACCTAGCTGGGTTATTAAACAAAATACATTATGTAAGAAAATCTGAAAAGTTAATGCCTAATAAATTAAAATAATTTATAAGCACTGATCACAATCGTACATATATCTACAATACATATGATTTGATGGTGGTCTGCTGCTGTCTCAATATTCATTCCAACGATACAAATAAGTAAGTTTCAAAAAACTCACTTGATCGAGCCATCCACATCGCGAGCTCGGGTCTCCTGATTCTGAGGTATATCCCCTAAGAACTCTGCTATAGTGGCGTGAAAATATATAATACTTTGCAGCAAATAATAATTACCTAGCTGGGTTATTAAACAAAATACATTATGTAAGAAAATCTGAAAAGTTAATGCCTAATAAATTAAAATAATTTATAAGCACTGATCACAATCGTACATATATCTACAATACATATGATTCTATATAATGATTTGATGGTGGTCTGCTGCTGTCTCAATATTCATTCCAACGATACAAATAAGTAAGTTTCAAAAAACTCACTTGATCGAGCCATCCACATCGCGAGCTCGGGTCTCCTGATTCTGAGGTATATCCCTAAGAACTCTGCTACAGTGGCGTGAAAATATATAATACTTTGCAGCAAATAATAATTACCTAGCTGGGTTATTAAACAAAATACATTATGTAAGAAAATCTGAAAAGTTAATGCCTAATAAATTAAAATAATTTATAAGCACTGATCACAATCGTACATATATCTACAATACATATGATTTGATGGTGGTCTGCTGCTGTCTCAATATTCATTCCAACGATACAAATAAGTAAGTTTCAAAAAACTCACTTGATCGAGCCATCCACATCGCGAGCTCGGGTCTCCTGATTCTGAGGTATATCCCCTAAGAACTCTGCTACAGTGGCGTGAAAATATATAATACTTTGCAGCAAATAATAATTACCTAGCTGGGTTATTAAACAAAATACATTATGTAAGAAAATCTGAAAAGTTAATGCCTAATAAATTAAAATAATTTATAAGCACTGATCACAATCGTACATATATCTACAATACATATGATTTGATGGTGGTCTGCTGCTGTCTCAATATTCATTCCAACGATACAAATCGGAAATATGTTTCGAATAACTCATTGCTACTTGACGTTCACAAAGGAAACGGACCTCGGGTCACCTGATTCGGAGGCAGATCCGCTAACAATTCGGCTATAGTGGAGTGAAGATAAATAACTCTTAACAGAAACGAAATACTTTATTTAAGAAAATCATATTTAATGTAACTAATAAATTAATACTTTTCTTTAGCAGCACTTTTTAGTTTTACATACTCTGATATTTATAAATAACACATGTATCAACTCTAAAGGTCTTAAAATCCGTGGCGCACGCTTATTTTTACTTACTCGTAAGTGTATCCCACTTTCCCACCATACGTATCGAATGTGGGAATGTTCGGATTGTTGGGGAAGTTTCTCGTTGCGAAGGCATTGGCAGTGACGTCGTGTTTGTCGGCGTTGAGTAGGTTTACCTTCGCGGCCGCAGTCAATTGATCTCCGAAATCTGGAATATGCTGCCCAGTCACACTAGCGCCATGGCCATTGCTAAAACAAAAACACAATTACTTATTTTGGAGTTATGTAATTGTAGCTTCAGGCAATGTAAAATATTGCTAAATCGTGTACTTGTATCATACTAGACGGAGATGGACCTAATTGTAGAGACAGTCGATGGCAATATTTGTGTAACGTACAAATTATTGGTTTTCGTGTCTAGAAGTACTGTACGTTGTGTCTCTGATTGCCTGCCTGACAGTAATTGGAAGTTGTAGCCGTAGTTAAACTCGACCAGAGACGAGCATCAGCATCAACATATGCCGTAGAAATTGGTTCAGTGTTCATTATTTGACAGTACTTGAAGGTTGCAGTCGTAGTCAACAAGAAACATATCATCATCATCATCATCATGTGCGACAAAATATCTTGTTTAACGTTCATTCTTAATATTTATAATTTTTATTATATCAGGAAATTTTAAATGTTATAGTACATCTATTTATCCAAAGCATTTCATGACAGCGCGAACTTATTGTAATGTGTGCTAATTATTTGCTGATAATATAAAAGGATGATCATACTCACACATTATCCCAAGCCAATCCGCCGCCAGCCGCCTTGTATCCACCATTACCAGATGCTCCGCTGACTGTTCCGACAGCACTTAGTATGTTTTTATCACTACCAGCTAGAGGAAACTTCGCTGCAACATTTGATGATCCATCTGGATTCGTATTAATACTTCCGTGGGCTTGACGACGCACTCGAGGAAGATAGTTCTGTTCAAATATTGGCTGCGGTTCTTCTAACAAAGTATCGTCTAAATCGTAAAGTGCGTACGGACCATCTTCAATAACCAAATATGGACTTTGGAAATCTTCCTTATAAACGTATCTACTATTAACACAGACAATTACAACTGCAAGAACAACTGCTAGTGACTTATACATTCTGTATGTACTTGGACGTATTTTAAAAATAATTAAGTGATGAATCGTTACCGACGTTTTTTTAATAACTGATACCGTATTAGCAATGCTCTTCGTATATATACACAACAAATGGGGAATATTTAATTCCTTGACGCACGCCTTATCAACGTTTTGATATTAACAAAAGTATCCTGTACTGAAAGTGGCTATGTATTAATGAATTAATTACAAACATTTAATCTAATTGAAATTAGATTAAATGTTTCGTTAAAATTTTTTCAAAAGTTCAGAATATTTAATAGTAGAAGATCAATTTTCTAGTTATTGGCATACATTACTTTAAACAGTGTAACTACTGTCTGGTACTTTAATTGCCAATACGCTTACCGAGCGTGGTGGTTATGATACATTCTCTCGATGGGAGAGATGTCATGAAGTGGACTATTTACAGACAGTTATGGGAAGTTAAAGTAAATGTTACTTATGTTATGTTTCTCTGCGTGATAGAGTCTGCAACGATGATATCCGCAGCAGAACTAAGATAACCGACATAGCCGTAAAGATCAGCAAGCTGAAGTGGCAATGGGCCGGACACATAGCTCGCAGAACTGACAACCGTTGGGGAAAAAAGGTTCTCGAGTGGCAGCCACGTACAGGCAAACGCAGTGTAGGACGACCCCCCACAAGATGGAGTGATGACCTGCGCAGTGTTGCGGGGTCGATTGGTGCAGGTGGCTCAGGACCGAGCTTCGTGGCAATCTTTGGGGGAGGCCTATGTTCAGCAGTGGACTTCTGATACGCTGAAATGATGATGATGATGATGAGAACAACTATAACTACATTAAATACTGAAGAAGTGTTCCTCGCCACATGATACATTTATGTAGCATTGTTCATTACAGTACAAACTTAACACTTGCTTGATTTTAGCTAGGGAACTGATTACCACACCCGTCATATTCCATCTATCGGAAAAATCACGTCTATACAGAACCTCTAGAGAGGCGAAAAATTATTTGCATAAACCCAATCGGCTATCAATAAGCTCTACCTCTATCCATAAATTATGACAAAGATGTCACTAGTAGGGGTTCTATTAGTGACATTTTTGTCATATTTTTTTCAATTTAGTTCCTTCCAGTTAAGAACTAAATCAACATAGTGAAGAGGATTCCCCGAGATAAACGTTCCAATCGTCATGCAACTGACCTCAGGTCATACGTGATTGACAAGTTACTGATAGTCAGTTGTAACTCTACGCTCGAAACGAAGAGACGCGGGTTCGGATCCCGTTAGGTCTAATGTTTGCCACATTTGTATGATATATGTAAAGATGGATACAAGAGTCACATAGATTTTATTTAATATTTAGGATTATGTATATCTATCTTATCGTTCAGATACCAAGATACCGGGAATCCTAGCCTGGGACTGAAAAATTATCCAGTGATTGTCTGATTTATCATTATTACTTTATCTTTACTTAAGTTATTTTGATAGTATACTGGCTTGGCTGGTTTATTTATATACATACATCTGGATAAATAAAATACAATAATTGAAACACGATATAATGCAATGTAATAAACATAATACTTTATATAATATAAGTATATATTAAAACCAATCCAGACCAAAGCCCTCTGTAACCAGTAGACGAATGGTTTCTAAAAAACGAAACACCTTAATAGATAAATTGCTAAAAAAAAATATTTTTATTAAATAATAGTGAATTTCGTATTTTACGAGTATATACAAAGGGCGTGGTAAAGTAAATTTTGGCGCATTATTGTATCCAATGAGAGGGCGTAACTGTAATAGTATCCCAAATCTCGTTTACTCCGAACATAAACAATCGAAGTTGGTCATAAATTGCAGTCCAAACTGTAATATTGAATTGCCTTGTGACTAGTAAATTCTAATATAGTTTTGTTGTATACAGGAATAAGTGATCCTTACTGTGATCCTATTACATTCATTTTCTGTTTAACAAAGCGTTGATAAAAAAGGGAAAAAAATAATATAATCAATGAAGTCAAAAATAACAACTACGCCTAGTGCCTGATAAAAGTTAAAAACCTCTAACCTGTACATGTCATTAATTCTTTAAGGAATCCCCGTAATTATGAAAATAAACATGCAATACAACTCTTTTATTGGCCTCTTGATAAGGCAAGAGCAATTCCTTCTTAGCTTTTAAATACAAAGTAAGTGAGGTGTTTTATCATCAAACAAAGTTACTGCTTTTCTAAGTAACCTAAATTCCATAAACTTCTAACTACAATTTACAATGGAGTTAGAGGCAAATAACTCATTAGCTTTTCTTGATGTGTTAGTAATTCCAAATCCAAATAACACCATAAGGCACACTGTGTATAGGAAAAAGACTAACAGATATTTAAACGGTGAATCTCACCACCATCCACCTCAGTTAGCTACTGTTGGTAAATCTTTGTTTCACTGAGCACGAGGGATCTGTGACAGTAAACACTTGGCCACCGAGCTTCAGCATGTCAAGCAAGTCGCTCGTGCGCTTCACACAACAAACTTCGGGTCCCGCGCCTACATCCCAGTGACCGAGTGAAGCCTGCCACAGTCGAGCGAGTACCTGCTGTATTACCGTATATCAGAGGCGTTACGAAAAAATAGTACAAACTAAAAGATCTGTAAGGACCCGCTTAAAAGAACACATAGCTGACGTGAAACACCAACGCTCTAGGAAGTCTACAGTCTATGATCATATCCTTGATCGCCCCAAACATTACATCAGCTTTGATAGACCACGTATCCTTGCAAAAGAACGCCGATTCCTGCCAAAGATGATTCGCGAGGCTATTGAAATCTAAAAACCATCTAATTTCAATAGAGAAGATACCTGGGTACTACCACCGGTCTTGGATCGAGTAATAAACCAAATTAAATTTAAAACCAAGCACGCATGCAGGAGCTCAAGACATTCTGAGTAGATCGGACCAAAATTAATAGTTAACTATGACAACTGGACTTATAACAACTGAGAGCCTCCATGACTACGGATGCTGTAAAGCAATCAAAAGTCGGGAATATTAAACAAAATTAAACGCCATAAAATCCGTAAAAAGCAGTTTCATTTCAAATATCATAGATTAATTTAAATGCTTAAAATAACTTACAAGTCAAGTAGTGGTAGGGACGCTCTTTTTTTCCTTAAGAAGTGAGAAAGCTTCACGTGGCATGTTACTCGTTACATTCTACTCCCGGAGAGGCAAGAAAATTAATTGTGGCCCATTTGGCTACGGTGACTTGGGCTATTTGGAAAGCCGTAATCGCTGTCATAAGGGAACTGGTGTGAGGATTTATATAAAATTTATCATTTTTCTGTCTACCGCTCAAGTTGCCTTGACCATGGCTTTACTAATGAAGCTGTTAGCATTGCAAATTGCAAAGACTAATTAAGTTAAGCGGTGTAAGGGGGAATATATCATGTATATCTGCAATTGACACTACACGTGATGCACTCGACAGGTTCTGGCAACTAATTTATGGCTGAAAATCCATCCAAATCCTGGTAATGGGAATCAAGATCGCTAGTGAATGTGTTGCGCTGCGCTCACTGACCAGTTTATCCAGCGTGGTGACTGTGGGCAAACCATTCCTAAAATGTCGGCTTTAGTTTGTTAGGCGCTTCGAGGGTCCGTTGTTCAGCAGTAGACTTGGATAGGTTATCATTAATAATAATTTAAAAAAATCGGTAGATGCCTTAAAGTTACGTCTCAAAAGGAATAGGCGTAAGGAACAAAGAAAACTGACAGTTGACAGATAAGCTTATCCCTTCATAGATTATCTTAAGTTATAAGTATAGAGAACAGTGAAGAATGTCTAATAAGAGAAGCAAAAAAAGACATTAAAATTAGTAAAATCTTTTATTTTACTTCAAAGAGAAGACATACTAAATCATTACGGTCAACGGTATAAAACGCAATGAAAAAATCCATTAATATCATTTTAGATTCAGTTTAGTTTAGAATATCCAGATCCATCTCGGATAACTTCACACCTTTATAAGTGTACTATGACTAGGTCAAAACCCAGACTGGAGGGTGAAAATATTTTTAGGAATGAAAACAGAGATTTGCTTATGTGGCGGAGTTTTCAAAATCTTGCAAAGAAATGGTAGAATAGCCTAAAATGGAACAGAAAGCTGCGTCGGTCAATCTAGGAAAAGGCAGAACAAAGGATTTACTTCATTTGGAGGACACTTTTGTTGCGATAGGACTGCACTTCGAAAAATTGATGATGTGACTTATTGTGGGTAAAACAAATTTAAACCCATATAAAACCATTACCCTACTCACATCATTACAGCCCACGGTTTTAGAATTGTTAGAGAAAAATGTTTTCCGTATCTGTTCTTCAACAACAGTAGAAAAACTGAATAAAAATATTGTATGGAAATAATAAATGACAAATATTTTGTGAGAAGCCTTTGCCCAGTAGTGGGGTGTTAACTAGTAGTTAACGTTTATAAAATATATGTGTAAGCGTTAGTTAACTCCGGTCATTATCCCAGTTACTTATCAATCACTTTTGACCTAACGTCAATTGTTACGCGACTAGAATGATTAACCCGGGGAATCCAGTAGTAGATTGTATGGTAAAAAAAAATATAACTAGATTTGACAATTATTATTCTTAAGACGAACAATAAATAATTTTCATTCATTCATTCCTCTATACAAAATAGCCATTGATTTAGCTTCAATCCAAAAGGTGCAAATTGACCAATTCCATTCCGTTGCAAATGTTTATACTTTAAATTAATTTATAATATTTTATGTAATAATGTTTAGTGTGCAAAGGTTTTATTTACTTTCTTAACAATTATTTAAAGAATAATTTTAATTTAAAACTTTAATCAATATATATTTAGAAAATCTCTGACTTGAAAAACTAAAACACAGCATTTAATAACTAAAATTCTGTCACTGTAAGCTAAATATTGTCTACGTGATACATGATTCACTTCCAATAAAAATATTCTGTAATCATACCTAAGATGTGCCCCGTCACATCGGGGACTTACATATCCCGCGTTGCATTGTATATAAGAACAGATTCGTTAAGCATTAGCATCATTCATTGAAAACACGTCGTCTTAACGATTTCAGAGCAAAAATAAGAATATATTCCGAAATGTATACTTCAAAAACAGTTGTCCTTGCGGTTTTGATTGTCTGTGTTAATAGTAGGCACTTAGTAAAAGAAGATTACAGAAACCCACATGTATTTGTTGAAGATGGTCGCAACATTCGAATTTACGATTTGGAGGACGCTTTGTCAGAGGAACCGCAGGATTTGCTTGAACTGAATCATCTTTCGCGAGTGCGTCGTCAAGCGCACGGCAGTATAAATACGAATCCAGATGGATCATCAAATGTTGCAGCGAAGCTTCCACTGGCCGGTAGTGATAAAAACATACTAAGTGCAGTCGGAACTGTCAGCGGAGCATCTGGTAATGGCGGATATAAGGCAGCTGGGGGTGGGGTCGCTTGGGATAATGTGTTAGTATGTTTTTATTTTTATGGTATAGTTAACGACCGTGTACCTGATTTCTGGCCCATGAGTAAAAGTTCTGAGCTTAACTCCCAACCGAGGCCAACGTTTGTGCCACATACAGATTATTGAGTATCGAGTCTTGTTGAGATATCCCGTGACTCCTTCACTGCATCTGACCCATCTTCCGATCTCATTACAAACGCTGCATCGGATAAGGGAAGTTAAAGACCAACTAGTTACAGCTGTATATATACCTATAGTTGAATATGTACCTATAGGCAGTCGATACTAACACTCGCAGATTCAAGGGAAAGCTTTGAATGATGTTGGGCCGCTGTGCAGGCCTGTAGATCTCTTAATATGCAATGGTCAATAGCCTCCTGCCCCTATATGTAAAAGAGTCTTAGAGCAAGGAAAGATCCGCCACGCTATTCCGTTGCGAGTTAGCGGACCTAACATTTCCTCGACTTAAGTTTTTATATTAAGTCGTACAGGACTCCTCGCGATGTTTTCTTTTACCGCCGAGCTGGGTTCACCCGGATTCAGTACTTAAAATTGTAATAACCATGCATCAGGATTCGAACTCGGGTCACTTGCATAATATTAATTATAAGCGGGCGCACTGACACCTCAGCTCCAGAGGATGGTAAAAATAATGTAAAATGAAGCGATATCGAAGTACTCCATTCAGAATTTGTAAATCAAGTGTTTTTTTCATTTTCAGTAACGGACATGGCGCAAGCTTAACTGGGCAGCACATCCCAGACTTTGGGAACCAAATGACTGCGGCCGGCAAAGTAAATTTGCTCCAAACTGACAAACATGACATCACAGCCAACGCCTTTGCAACGAGAAACTTCCCCAGCAATCCGAACATTCCTACTTTCGATACTTACGGTGCCAAAGTTGGATACACTTATGAGTACGTATGGAAAGTTAACTACATTTATGGTTTATTAGTAATTTCTTCAATATTCTGAAGAAGAAGTTCATTATATTTTACCTAAATCAAATAAAATTCTTTGTTGAGGAACAAGCGTAGAAACATAAGTTTTACTAGGAAAATGACAATCTTTTTTTTAAATCTACCGCTTTTTCAAATTTTTTAATAATACAATATTTCACTGACACTTTTAGAAATAGCGTGAGAGCGATTAACCCCAGAGGTTTCTATCACGGTTCCTTTCTCACGTATTCCTTTAAATTATAACAATCCTTTCAAGTCCTAACAATCCTGTAAAGATCGTTGCTCCATGAACGAGTTACAGACTCAATGGAGTTTAGTAACATACACAAAATGGAAATGAGCTATCTGTTGTGTTCCGGGTTGAAGGGTATGGAGAGAAAGTATAATCAGAGGCTGTGAGATATTCCATCTTAGTCCACAAAGGTGACAACCATCAGACTTACCATCAGATGAACTGTTAACACGTTTGTCACTAATTTTAAAAAAAAATGCCTAAGTTATTTAAGTAATTTTTAAGACCAAAAATTTTTCATTATTAAAACTAAATAAAAGCAATTGTTCCAGCGATAAATTGGGTGCTTCTCTTGGAATGGCACACACCGATCTGTTCAAGAAGACCGACTACTCAGCGATGGGCAATTACAATCTGTTCAGAGACCGCGACTCTTCCCTAGATTTTAATGCAGGATTGAGCAAATCTGTGTCACCGTACATACCGAGTAGCAGATGGGAGCCCAGCGCTGGTTTTCATTCTCCAAATGGTTTTAGGAATAGAGCATTACCCACTATGATAATTGTATAAATTAAATACATTGTAAATAGTAGATTAAATAAAAATAAACTTTGAAACAAGGAAAATCCATGCCTTTTATATAAAAACCTACAGCTAAAACGTTTTTTTTTAGTAATGCTGCAGTAGTCAACTGCGCAGGACATATAATAGTGGACCCAAATTTACCCAAACACGGAGACATTTACTAGTCGTTACCTTCCCGTATCCGTTGAAACACTAAAGCGATAACATCGCGGGATACACATGCAATTTCAGACCCATGGGTTAATGGTCAGGTATGTTAACCACTAAGTCACTTGGTCGGAGCGGTAGTTTTCTTTTGTAATAAGAACACTTATATAAATATCGGTGGCGTAGTAGCTAAGCGTTCAGCTGCGGCGCCTGGGGTCGCGGGTTCGATTTCTTATGTAAACTGCCTGCGCGTCACAGGAGAAATTCCTATAGTGCAAGGTAACGTGTTTAAAAAAAGAAAAATAAATCCATTCAGATTTATACATAAATCAATCAGTAATTATGTTTCTAGAAAAGCATTTTTTTTTTTCAAAAGAATCTGTTTTGTATGGTAAGAACATGTTACTCTGCTTTGTAAGTATTTTCCGCTACTAAGTTAGTTCGTCACGACGTAGACTCAGTACGCAATATGCTATCTTAGCACTAAGTCCGTGTTATAATAGTGTTAGTAACCAATAAACAATAATTATATACCTACACAAGCTTTGCTGGCAATCTTTGGGGAAGTAGGTCTTCCCCAAAGATTGCGCCAGCATTGTTCAGCAATGGACTTGTGATGGGCTAAATTGATGAAGATGATGATATTCCTGCACGAACGGTAGTGACCCGGGTGCGACCCCCGATGGAGGTACCACTAATATTGTTAATTGCAATTTTAAGTGCGTTTTTTCCCAAGAGCTCGGCGGTGAAGAAAAACATTGTGAAAAATCCTTGTAGGATTATTTCCGAGAAATAACAAAAATATATTTCGAGGAAGTGTTAAGTCTTCTAATCCGCACTGGGGCAGGGTAGCAGACCTACCCAGCTCTAAAGCTCTCACAAATACAAGAGAAGACCTTTTCCCAGCATTCCGCATGTACTCTTTCAAGGGCACCTCTTAAGGACGTTTAGAACCTCGGCTTGGGTTACCATCGACAGAGGTGGAATGGGTCGTCTTTTAGAGACTATCTTGTACGCGAGTAAGTCTCGTAAAAGCCGTGAACCTGGGTACGTGCGTTCGGCGGTAAATGCGGTAAAGGAGGTAACGCAGTTTGTATGTGTGCGTTAAGAGTGATTGTCAAGGGGGGGCGTGGCTCGAACACACTGCTAATGTTACTTATTACGTCATAATCCTCGATAATGGTATTCTTAGGGCAACTTTTAATAGGTTGGATATCGTGCCCTGGTGTGTAATTACCAAGTTAATTTTATTGAGGGCAAAGAGGCTGCCGAATACTGTTGCCGCCTTTGATCTCTTACGTGTTTTATGTTTCCGCTTCTTCTTGTGAACAAGACAGCTTTGCATTTTTCAGGATTAATAACGATTCTCCAGGTCCTAGACCAATCGGTGAGCATTAACAGGCTGCTACTTAACTTTTATTTACCTACACAGTTTTACTCTTCCTTTTCTTCATCAGTCTTTAAATAGTATACAGCTGGGCACAGGCCTGCATTACTTCTAGTATTCATTGTAATCGACATGCTTGGACGGAAAACGGATGTAACGATCGCAGAACTAGACAATCTGCACTTAGACGTTGCTGCCGGTTATAAACCCCTCGGAGTTCTCGAAGACCCGGCGACAGCTGCAGTTAGTGATCGGAAGTTGACAACCTTGGTCAAAATGAGCCAGGATATATTATAGCCATATTAAGAAGAATTCCTATTTTGTATCTTAATTAAGTAGAGCAACTGTCGCAGTATTTAGCCCAACTATGGGATGTAATAAGTTATTAGATTAAAGTCTACTGGTGCAAACCAGCAGTAATGTGCAACCACACTTTTGGCTTATGTAATATTGGGTAAAGATCAGGGAGCAACAATGATATAACCGCGATCAGCATATTTTTATTTTTTCAAATTTCAGAAATTTAAAAAATCTTCCATCCTCCTCAAGTGGAGAAGCAATTGGGATATTGCGCTGCTCACACTGCGCCAACCGTTACAACACTAATTACGTTAAAAATATATCAGTCGACGTCTCATTCTTTACATTTCCACGAGTTAGTATCATACAGAGCATGTGACTTCTCCGGTAACAAAATAATGAGTACTGTTTATTATGCGATAATTGTTCTAAAAATTATTCACTAAATTTGATCGAAATATTTTTTTAAATGGTTAAATTTTTAATTTGTGAGTGAGTTTGAAATATTTAAGGTCTTCTCATAATCAATCAATTATCATCGTTGCCACGCATGTCCACCACATCTATGGTAGTTACACCTTATCTCTGGACTTTTACAAAATCTTCTTATGTACCACCTGCCAATTAATATGTACAACCAATAGTCTGCAAAGTAAGAGATATAACTGATGTCAAAGGAAGACGTGCATAGTTTAGTTTTTGTACGTGGTAGAGCCAAGCAGCGGCTTTTGCTGCTGTTCGAATGTGCCGGCTCGATCGGGTTAGTACCACGGCCTCGCAGAAACCGTCAAGATGCAAAAGTATATTTTTCTTCTGCATTTTGTACGGTGAGTGAGGTACCCTGAATTAATTTAATTTCGAACATCTTGACTGTTGACAGCTTTAGAGTTGTTCTGTTGCCGTCTCTGTCTCTGTATTCATTCCAACGATACAAATCGTAAATGAGTTTCGAATAACTCATTAGTGCTTGACGTTCGCAAAGGAGACGGACATCGGGTCAAAAGATTCGGAAGCTGTATCGCTAACAACTCAGTTATCGTGGTATAAAGATAAATAACACTAAACGGCATAAATTAATTACTCTGTTAGGTAGATGAAACGAAATTCTTTATTTAAGAAAATCATATTTAATATTACTAATAAGTTAATACTATATAATAGCAGCAGTTTTTACTTTTACACACTCTGGTAATTGTAAATCACACATATGTCATCGCTAAATGTCTTAAAACCACTTGGTGAAAGAAAAACCAGCGCTGGGCTCCCATCTGCTGCTCGGTATGTACGGTGACACAGATTTGCTCATTCCCGCATTGAAGTCCAGGGAGGAGTCGCGGTCTCTGAACAGATTATAATTGCCCATCGCTGAGTAGTCGGTCTTCTTGAACAGATCGGTGTGTGCCATACCAAGGGTTGCCCCCATTTTCTTGCTAAAACAAATAATGTAAAATCTTAAGATATGTACCAATACTTTCATACTTAAAAAAAACCATTCGAAAGGTGACAACGTTAGAAAATCTATCTTCGAGCATCATCCCGTGAATGTTGTATGCATTACATAAGTGTAAATTAAAAAAAAAAAAAAAAAAAAAAAAAAAAAAAAAAAAAAAAAAAAAAAAAAAAAAAAAAAAAAAAAAAAAAAAAAAAAAAAAAAAAAAAAAAAAAAAAAAAAAAAAAAAAAAAAAAAAAAAAAAAAAAAAAAAAAAAAAAAAAAAAAAAAAAAAAAAAAAAAAAAAAAAAAAAAAAAAAAAAAAAAAAAAAAAAAAAAAAAAAAAAAAAAAAAAAAAAAAAAAAAAAAAAAAAAAAAAAAAAAAAAAAAAAAAAAAAAAAAAAAAAAAAAAAAAAAAAAAAAAAAAAAAAAAAAAAAAAAAAAAAAAAAAAAAAAAAAAAAAAAAAAAAAAAAAAAAAAAAAAAAAAAAAAAAAAAAAAAAAAAAAAAAAAAAAAAAAAAAAATACAAAAAGATGCAAATATTTGTTTTCGTCGTGTTGCAGTGAATATCTACCATTCCTTTTCACCCAGTCGATTCCGTAAAAGTTAACTAAGAAAAGAGTAATAATATCGAATATACCAAGCCTAAGTTATGGCGGTCGGTGACAAACAATGTCAAATTTTAAGGCAAGTGCCGAATACGGTGAATGTATAGCAGTGGTATGTCTAAAAAGTACTGAACAAGCAAATGTATAGTTTTGTAGCATATACACAATGTACACAGTTACACTTTGCTGAGAACCTTAAAAGTAATAACTCCATATTAAAATAAACTATAAAAACTAACTTTTATGGAAATTCATGGAGCTATTATTTCGTACTTACTCGTAAGTGTATCCCACTTTCCCACCATACGTATCGAATGTGGGAATGTTCGGATTGTTGGGGAAGTTTCTCGTTGCGAAGGCATTGGCAGTGACGTCGTGTTTGTCGGCGTTGAGTAGGTTTACCTTCGCGGCCGCAGTCAATTGATCTCCGAAATCTGGAATATGCTGCCCAGTCACACTCGCGCCATGGCCATTGCTAAAACAAATAATGTAAAATCTTAAGATATGTACCAATACTTTCATACTTAAAAAAAACCATTCGAAAGGTGACAACGTTAGAAAATCTATCTTCGAGCATCATCCCGTGAATGTTGTATGCATTACATAAGTGTAAATTAAAAAAAAAAAAAAAAAAAAAAAAAAAAAAAAAAAAAAAAAAAAAAAAAAAAAAAAAAAAAAAAAAAAAAAAAAAAAAAAAAAAAAAAAAAAAAAAAAAAAAAAAAAAAAAAAAAAAAAAAAAAAAAAAAAAAAAAAAAAAAAAAAAAAAAAAAAAAAAAAAAAAAAAAAAAAAAAAAAAAAAAAAAAAAAAAAAAAAAAAAAAAAAAAAAAAAAAAAAAAAAAAAAAAAAAAAAAAAAAAAAAAAAAAAAAAAAAAAAAAAAAAAAAAAAAAAAAAAAAAAAAAAAAAAAAAAAAAAAAAAAAAAAAAAAAAAAAAAAAAAAAAAAAAAAAAAAAAAAAAAAAAAAAAAAAAAAAAAAAAAAAAAAAAAAAAAAAAAAAAAAAAAAAAAAAAAAAAAAAAAAAAAAAAAAAAAAAAAAAAAAAAAAAAAAAAAAAAAAAAAAAAAAAAAAAAAAAAAAAAAAAAAAAAAAAAAAAAAAAAAAAAAAAAAAAAAAAAAAAAAAAAAAAAAAAAAAAAAAAAAAAAAAAAAAAAAAAAAAAAAAAAAAAAAAAAAAAAAAAAAAAAAAAAAAAAAAAAAAAAAAAAAAAAAAAAAAAAAAAAAAAAAAAAAAAAAAAAAAAAAAAAAAAAAAAAAAAAAAAAAAAAAAAAAAAAAAAAAAAAAAAAAAAAAAAAAAAAAAAAAAAAAAAAAAAAAAAAAAAAAAAAAAAAAAAAAAAAAAAAAAAAAAAAAAAAAAAAAAAAAAAAAAAAAAAAAAAAAAAAAAAAAAAAAAAAAAAAAAAAAAAAAAAAAAAAAAAAAAAAAAAAAAAAAAAAAAAAAAAAAAAAAAAAAAAAAAAAAAAAAAAAAAAAAAAAAAAAAAAAAAAAAAAAAAAAAAAAAAAAAAAAAAAAAAAAAAAAAAAAAAAAAAAAAAAAAAAAAAAAAAAAAAAAAAAAAAAAAAAAAAAAAAAAAAAAAAAAAAAAAAAAAAAAAAAAAAAAAAAAAAAAAAAAAAAAAAATGTACTTGTATCATACTAGACGGAGATGGACCTAATTGTAGAGATAGTCGATGGCAATATTTGTGTAACATACAAATTATTGGTTTTCGTGTCTAGAAGTGCTGTACGTGTGTGTCTCTGATTGCCTGCCTGACAGTAATTGGAAGTTGTAGCCGTAGTTAAACTCGACCAGAGACGAGCATCAGCATCAACATATGCCGTAGAAATTGGTTCAGTGTTCATTATTTGACAGTACTTGAAGGTTGCAGTCGTAGTCAACAAGAAACATATCATCATCATCATCATCATGTGCGACAAAATATCTTGTTTAACGTTCATTCTTAATACTTATAATTTTTAATATTTCAGGAAATTTTAAATGTTATAGTACATCTATTTATCAAAAGCATTTCATGACAGCGCGAACTTATTGTAATGTGTGCTAATTATTTGCTAATAATATAAAAGGATGATCATACTCACACATTATCCCAAGCCAATCCGCCGCCAGCCGCCTTGTATCCACCATTACCAGATGCTCCGCTGACTGTTCCGACAGCACTTAGTATGTTTTTATCACTACCAGCTAGTGGAAACTTCGCTGCAACATTTGATGATCCATCTGGATTCGTATTTATACTTCCGTGGGCTTGACGACGCACTCGAGGAAGATTATACTCTTCAAATATTGCCTGCGGTTCTTCTAAATCATAAACTGCATTGGAACTGTCTTCCTTAAAAACGTATCTACTGTTAACACAGACAATTACAACAGCAAGAACAACTGCTAGTGACTTATACATTGTGAATGTACTTAGACGTATTTTAAAAGCAACTACGTGTGTATTGGTAACGATGTTTTTTTAATAACTGATGTCAAGTTAGCAATGCTCTACGTATATATATACACAACAAATGTGGAATAGTTAATTCCCCGATTCCCGCCTTATCAACGTATTGACATTAATAAAAACAAAGTATATAGAAAATAACTGATATCAGATTAAATAATTGTGTTTATTTTTGAGGTTAAATATTTAAAATCTTCTTAAATACGTCTTTATCTATTAAATAAATTATTAACACCAGTTTGTTATTTTAAAAAAAAGCTCACGTAATTATGTACTTTACTAGTACCGTTTCCTGTAATTAGGCTTATAAATAGTGACGTATTAAATTTCTTTACATAAAAATGGTTCTTCATTTGTTCATCATATAAACATAACTCTAGCGAAATTAGATTTAGAGGTCCATAGTGAAACGACGAAAAGAAGAGATGAACAAGTTACACAGAAGAAGCCTGAAAACAGAGAGCGAAGTCGAAATCTATATGTGTAACATATTCCACCATCTTTTCATATTTTGGTTTATCATTCACAATTTTCTCATTAACAACGTCATTGGGATCTTATAGTCAAAATAAGCAAACGTTTTAACTGAAGGTCTTCTATTTAGTAGACTTTTACTCTATCCAGGAATCGTCTGTGTAGACACATTTCCATCTCCAATCAGCAGTTTAATAACTGATGTCAAGTTAGCAATGCTCTACGTATATATATACACAACAAATGTGGAATAGTTAATTCCCCGATTCCCGCCTTATCAACGTATTGACATTAATAAAAACAAAGTATATAGAAAATAACTGATATCAGATTAAATAATTGTGTTTATTTTTGAGGTTAAATATTTAAAATCTTCTTAAATACGTCTTTATCTATTAAATAAATTATTAACACCAGTTTGTTATTTTAAAAAAAAGCTCACGTAATTATGTACTTTACTAGTACCGTTTCCTGTAATTAGGCTTATAAATAGTGACGTATTAAATTTCTTTACATAAAAATGGTTCTTCATTTGTTCATCATATAAACATAACTCTAGCGAAATTAGATTTAGAGGTCCATAGTGAAACGACGAAAAGAAGAGATGAACAAGTTACACAGAAGAAGCCTGAAAACAGAGAGCGAAGTCGAAATCTATATGTGTAACATATTCCACCATCTTTTCATATTTTGGTTTATCATTCACAATTTTCTCATTAACAACGTCATTGGGATCTTATAGTCAAAATAAGCAAACGTTTTAACTGAAGGTCTTCTATTTAGTAGACTTTTACTCTATCCAGGAATCGTCTGTGTAGACACATTTCCATCTCCAATCAGCAGTTTAATAACTGATGTTTCGGTTCAAGAGGTCTAGAGAGCCAGTATAATTACGGGCTATGAGGCCTTCGATCTCTGTCAACACATGTCTAGCCTTCTTCGATTGAAGTTGGTTGCAGGTGTGTAGACACTTACCATCAGGTGGACTATTAGATCGTATAGTAATATAGGTATACAATTATAAGTAAGCATACAAACGTATCGAGAAATTACATTCGCCATACGCAAAAAGCGTTTAGTTTCGTAATTATTTCTTCTTCATCATCAGGTTGTTGACTACCAGTCTGCTGGACACAGGTTGGTTCTAATTAGAGGATGCTTAGCAGGCGGGATATTAGTCATAGTACTAGACAACTGGCATCTTCATCGCTCCTGTGCATCATTACTGTGTCTTGGTCTCTAATCTATCCTGCCTAACATCTTATCTGCCATCTGTCGATTGCCATGACATCACCACAAGTTTTTCTCTTTGTCTCTTCTTATCTGTGATATATGACTTACGGGTAAAAACGGGTAACATATTTGCTAACGCCTACTTAACTTTAATTTCCCGTTGGGATTACAACAATACAATAGTGCAAATCAAGTTCGGTTAAAATAAGTGATTTACGTTTTATTTATTAATCAATCAGTTCTAATATCGTCGAAGATCGTGTTTCTAAATAACAAAATATCTTCTTAGTTTAATTGCTTTATTTTTTTTAAATATTATTTAATTTCGTATTATACGAGTATATACAATATGCGTGGAGTAAAAGTTCTGAGCTTAAGTCCCAACCGAGGCCAACGTTTGTGCCACATACAGATTATTGAGTATCGAGTCTTGTTGAGATATCCCGTGACTCCTTCACTGCATCTGACCCATCTTTCGATCTCATTACAAACGTTGCATCGGATAAGGGAAGATAAAGACCAACTAGTTACAGCTGTATATATACCTATAGTTGAATATGTTCCTATAGGCAGTGGATACTAACACGCTCAGATTCAAGGTAAAGCTTTGAATGATGTTAGGCCGCTGTGCAGGCCTGTAGATCTCTTAATATGCAATGGTCAATAGCCTCCTATATATAGGGGCACCTATATGTAAAAGAGTTTTAGAGCAAGGAAAGATCATTTCCTTGACTTATTTTTTTTATATTAAGTCGTACAGGACTCCTCGCGATGTTTTCTTTTACCGCCGAGCTGGGTTCACCCGGATTCAGTACTTAAAATTGTAATAACCATGCATCAGGATTCGAACTCGGGTCACTTGCATAATATTAATTATAAGCGGGCGCACTGACACCTCAGCTCCAGAGGATGGTAAAAATAATGTAAAATGTAGCGATATCGAAGTACTCAATTCAGAATTTGTAAATCAAGTGTTTTTTTTTTCATTTTCAGTAACGGACATGGCGCAAGCTTAACTGGGCAGCACATCCCAGACTTTGGGAACCAAATGACTGCGGCCGGCAAAGTAAATTTGCTCCAAACTGACAAACATGACATCACAGCCAACGCCTTTGCAACGAGAAACTTCCCCAGCAATCCGAACATTCCTACTTTCGATACTTACGGTGCCAAAGTTGGATACACTTATGAGTACGTATGGAAAGTTAACTACATTTAATTGATTTTATTTATAATTCCTTGCTATTAATTCTTTTAGGAATCCCCGTAATTATGGACATAAACATGCAATACAATTATTGACCTCTTGATAAGATATGTTGCTGATTCTTCTGATTTTTAAATACAAAGTAAATGTTGATTAAAAGTATTGCACCATTACCATCATCGTCATTTCAGCCCAATCCAGTGCTGAACACAGGTCTCCTCCAAAGATTGCCACAAAGCTCGTTTCTGAACCACCTGCATCCATCGACTTCTTGCAACATTGTGCAAGTCATCACTCCAGCTTGTGGGGGGTCGTCTCACTGCGTTTGCTTGTATGTGGCTGCCACTCGAGAAAAATTTTTCCCCGTCGGCTATCAGTTCTGCGAGCTATGTGCCCGGCCCATTCCCACTTCAGCTTTTTGATCCTAATGGCTATATCGGGTACACTAGTTCTGCTGCAGATATCATCGCTGCAGACTCTATTGCGCAGAGAAACACCGAGCATAGCCGTTTTCTTTTCCTTTCCCTTTTCTTTCTCTTTCTTTTCCTTTTCCATTGCATATTATTGCATATTAAAGATTTATATAATTTACATAACAAGTGATAGCGATCCTTTTTTACCGTGTGTCGTAAGAAGCAACTAAGAGACAAACCTTTATAAGGTTCGTTATCCCCCGGAGGCAAGAAAAAATAAATGTGGAAGCCCGTTTGGCTACTCTGAGTCATGCCGTAATCTTTTCCATATGGGTTTATGAGAGACTGGCGTAAGGATTTATATAAAATACATAATTTATCTGTCTACCGTTCAAGTTGCTTAGATCATGGCTTTACCGATGAAGCTGTTAGAATAACATTTGCAAAGACTAATTAATATAATGAGTGAATGGGGGATATATCATATTTTTCTCCAATGGGTAACCTCAACTGCACGTGGGGCACCTGATGGGTTCTGGCGACTGAATGGTGTAACATATGAAGATACAGACTAATAATGGAGAGCCAAATCACTAGTGCGAGGGGACCGGCACTGCGCTTACCGACCCGTTTGGCCAGGGTGGTGACTAAAGGCAAAGTTTTCTATATATGCGTGCCAGCATTAGTTTGTTAGGCGCTTGGATAGTCCATTGTGAAGCGACGGATGTGATAAACGCAGTAAAGTACAATCTCTCACAAGATAGAGTGATGACCTGTACAGTACTAGCGGAAGTCGGCGAATGCGGGAAGTCATCGAGGGGAGGCCTATCTTCAGTAGTAGACTTGAACTTGAAATGATTTGTTTATTTAAACTTTTTTTGCACATAAAACAATAAAAGTGGACTTAATGCCAAGAGGCATTCTCTACCGGTCTACCATAAGGTTGACCAGAGAAAAATATTTATATTTATATATATATTTATTTATTTTATTACATACGTAAACAAAGATGGTTTCTGATACGATGATGATCATGATATAGACAGCGTGACTAGGTAATCGTTCTTAGAGGTAAAACGATGACATTACCCATCTCTACCTTCTAACACCTGGAGAGGCGAAAAATGCTTAGAGGTACCTGTTCGGCTGCGCTGAATAGGATCTCCTCAAATGGAAATCAGTAAGCTCTGCTAACCTCTATGGATGACAGGCATAAATATACATATAACTCACAAAGGGTTGTGACAAAACCGACTAATTTTGGATCCTTCCAGTTTAAAACTACATCGACAGCTGAATTGCGTAGAGGATTCCCCTAGATAAGCACTGTAATTGTAATGCGACTGACCTCAGGTCAAACGTGATTGACAAGTATCTGTAATATTTCTTACACATAACACATCAAGTGCTATTATTTATTGAGATCATCCTAAGGCAATAACAATGTTGTATACTTAAATAAAATTTGAGAATGTTAATTTATTTCAAACTAAATGCAGTACCTGATCTGTAGTTTTTTGATAGTATTCTGATGGATTATCTGCCATTTGTTGACGCCATGCGGTCTTGAGTTATGAGGTCACTAAATGTTTTACCCTTTGTTCCCATGAGATATGTATGAACGACATACATCTCTCATGGGAAGAAAGCGGAGGTAGCTTTGACAACGGCGCCACGTTTTGCAAAGTATTAAACTTCTAAAAGTCAATTGAATGTAAATAAATCACATAATAAATTATGAATCTTTTAAGCAAACCTTTCTAACGTGGGTGATACACAATTTATAATTTTGTTAAATTTCAGATCAAATCATATTGGATCTCAGACTTTTTTTGTTCTAATCGTACGATCTATGGTCGATTTCTAGTCATTATAACTGTTAATTCCATTTTTATATAGTAATTTACCACGGACGTGATGATGAAGGTAAATTTCGTGAGGAAACTTTGAAGAATTCAAACGGTATCTCCAGTTCTCCTCAACCCATTAAGATGAGATAGTAGTCAATTTGGTTAACAAAAATAATATAACACGATGACAGAGAAAAACGAGTTAGGTTGAAGTTGCATTTATTAATGAATCAGTGTTGTAATCCGTTAAAGTATGGTTTACTAAAGTTAATTGAAGAACTTAATATATTGTTAGACATTATTTTATTCTTGTGCAATGTTAGTTAATATCGTATGATATATATAGACAAATTGCGTGAATTTTGGAACATTATTATATCCCATGAGAGGGCGTTCTCTAATAGTATCATAAATCTCGTTTACTTCGAACATTAACCACCGAGGTTGATCATAAATTGTAAATCAGACTTATATTGTATTGTATATACAATCCCATACATTCATATTTTATTACTTACTTTCACTTTACTTCATCAAACTCCGACATATGCCTTTCAATGAAAATGCTATAAAAACCCGGCATGCCATGCATGGAAGATTTACCAATACTTACACACTTAGTTGGAGCGCGCAGCGCCGGTACTCCAGTATACCAACAATGCTTCCCAACATCATTAGTCTGTGTATTTAGGTTCGGTATTTTCAAAGGGACTTTCTACCACCAGTCGATCGCCAGAGCCATGTTCGTTAAACATCAAAGTGCATCACGTGCAGGTGAGGTTGACATTTAGAGAATACGTTATTAAAGTTTCCCCTTTCACCCCTTATTTTTAAGATTGTGTCTCATGGATCTGGTAGAGATTACAAATCCGTTAGGCACGAATCAGCGCGCCTAAACGCGCTTCCGCAGCCTACTATTTACCCCTCCCAAATATAGAACATGACTAGTATCGGTCCAGAAGATAGCCATGAGATTACTTACACAGGAAGAAATAGTCGCCATCACTCAGTCGAGACCCACATGCAGGAACAACATGGATCTAGTTGCTTTAAATTAGAGTTTGAAGATCCAGCTATTTCATGGTAGCCTTGGGGTCAGGACGCTCGCTTTTATTTTACAGTACACGGATTACCGGAGCTCTAATCCAGGCGCCACCACCATGATAATTGTTAACTGCAATTATTGAAATATACCACGTGCTCAGCTGTGAAGAAAACATCGTGAGGAAACCTGCAAGTCTGAGAATTAATAAAAAAAATGTTAGAAGAACTTATGCAAGCCGCGGACCTATCACGGCTCAAACACTCAAATTTTCTTTTATGCAAAATGGAGCAAACCAGCCGTATGCTGATGGTAAGTGATTACGAGCTGTAGGTGCCTGGACCTCAGGTTACCTCACTCACCAAACGTAATGAAGAAACATAAAATACCTCTACTTCACGTCGGTGTTCTGCGTGGTCATGGCCCAACCCTCGAGCGGTCCCATTCGAGCAGCAGCAAAAGCCACTGCTTGGCTCTATCACGTACAAAAATGTATGCCTTAGGTAATAAAGAAGCCTTGGTCCTGCTATGGGTTGTTAACTGCCTGATATCATTTATGAGCGTGTGTAATAGTGAGTTAACTCGTCTCTCAGTTACTTACTTATCGATCACGTAATCAACCTAATGTCGATCGTTCCACGACTAGAATGATTAACTTGGGGAATCCTCTTAATGCTGTATATAAAGCATCGATGATAGAGCCTAAGTTACGTACACAATTATCAAGATAGATAGTTGTGCCGCTAATCATTACAATTGCTTCAATTTTTTTAATAGTGGATACTTGATAATACGTACCTATTATTACACAAGCTTTGATTTTGACTTATAATTGCGTAACGTCTGCATAAATATGATAAGGAAAGCCTACCACATTGTTGGTAATATCCCCTGTGTATATAGAAGTACATCTTGGGTTCAACGTATAATGTTGAACCCAAGACAGAGCTTGAAATCACACTTCTGGAAACCGGTAGTGATAATAAATAAATAATTCTTAATGAAGAATAACACATACAGGATAGATTAAACACAATACTTTGTACAATACTTTATTTAAAAAATCTTTTATCACATCTAATAAATTTATATTATTTAACAGCACCATTTTTTTTCTACATACTGTATTAATTGTAAAATATACATACGAGTATATTCTCTCTAAATATCTTAAAACCACTTGGTAAAAGAAAGACCAGCGTTGGGCTCCCATCTGCTATTCGGTATGTACGGTGACACTGATTTGCTCATTCCCGCGTTAAAGTCCAGGGAAGAGTCGCGGTCTCTGAACAGATTATAATTGCCCATCGCTGAGTAGTCAGTCTTCTTGAAGAGATCGGTGTGTGCCATTCCAAGAGATGCTCCCAATTTGTTGCTACAAGAAAGACAGCTAATTATTTGTTAAATCTTACCATATTTCATTAAAAAAAAGATGTGTACTGTGGTGGCACCGTAAAAATACTGACCAGACTCGTGATAAAGGAAAACAACACTTAAGCATCTACATATAAATAAAATTAAGTTCACTATCGATTCTCTTCTAAATGTCGAAGTCGTACATTTATGTGGCTCTTCCTCATAAGATTTTTTTATTGCCATGGTAAAAAATAGAATTTCTATCAAAATATATGCCTAGCCTAAGTTTTCGGAAACCTTAGTTATATACAAAGATTAAAGATTGAGACCTATTGAGAAAGGTTTTTGTATAGCAATAACTTGTTCAAAGGTTGCTGAACAATAAAAAGATATTATGTACCTACACAATGCTGGGACCTTGAAGTAAATCATGCATTTCTAAGTCCTTATCCACATAGTTCGTTATTAAAATCTGTGGCGCTTGGTTTTTCATACTTACTCGTAAGTGTATCCCACTTTCCCACCATACGTATCGAATGTGGGAATGTTCGGATTGTTGGGGAAGTTTCTCGTTGCGAAGGCATTGGCAGTGACGTCGTGTTTGTCGGCGTTGAGTAGGTTTACCTTCGCGGCCGCAGTCAATTGATCTCCGAAATCTGGAATATGCTGCCCAGTCACACTAGCGCCATGGCCATTGCTAAAACAAAAACACCATTACTTATTTAGAAGCTATGTAGTTGCTTTAATAAAGGTAAAATATTGCTTAATCATCTACTTGACGATCGCGTGGCTTCCCACTATGTAACGTAGGATTCCAATCCCAGGCGAAGGTAATATTTGTGTGTCCCCCAAATTATTACCTTCGGCTAATTATTCGTTTTTGGGTCTACACAATACACGTGCGACGTATAGTATAGAATACCATACTATTCACTTTATTGAATACAAATTGCAAAAGACCAATGAAAGGCATATATTAGATCTGTGATTGACTCAGTATTTGAAGGTTGCAGGCGTAGTCAACAAGAAACATATCATCATCATCATCATGTGCAGCGAAAATTCTCGTTTAACGTTCATTCTTAACCATTTTTAATTATACAGAGAACTGTGAATTTTATGATACATCTGTTGATAAAATGCATTTCAGATTATCGCGAATTCATTTTAATACGATAATATGATCATAAATACTCACACATTATCCCAAGCCGCCAGCCGCCTTGTATCCACCATTGCCAGATGCTCCGCTGACTGTTCCGACTGCACTTAGTATGTTTTTATCACTACCGGCTAGTGGAAACTTCGCTGCAACATTTGATGATCCATCTGGATTCGTATTTATACTGCCGTGGGCTTGACGACGCACTCGAGGAAGATAGTTCTGTTCAAATATTGCCTGCGGTTCTTCTAACAAAGAATCATCTAAATCATAAACTGCGTACGGACCATCTTCAATTATCAAATATGGACTTTGGAAATCTTCCTTATAAACGTATCTACTATTAACACAAACTATTACAACTGCAAGAACCACTGCTAGTGACTTATACATTTTGAATATATTATTTATATATTTTAAAGTAATAAAGGATGTGAAGCTGTCAATGTTTATTTAATAACTGATGCCTTATTAGCAATGCTCTTCTTATATATACACAACAAATGTGGAATATTTAATTCCCCGTTTACCGCCTTATCAACGTATTGATATTAACATAAACATTAAGTGACATTAACTGAAAGTTACTAAGTTTTATACGAATAATAATTTCGAGCAATTTGTATAAAAATATAACTAAATCCACTGAATATTTTATAGCATTTTTTTTCCATTTATAACTTTAACCGGTGTAACTGTGGTCATACTTTAGTTGTGTAACTATAACCACATTAAATACTGAAGAAGTGCTCTGCTGCGCTGAACTGGATCAATCAAAAAACAAAAGCTCTACCTACTTTTAATCCTTATGTATATCTTACAGAAGCTTGTGATAAAACAATTAATTCATTTTGGTTTCTTCCAGTTTGGAACTAAATCAACAGTTAAATTGCGTAGAGGATTCCCCTAGATAAGCGCTCCACCTAAGAACGACCGAAGTTCGCATTACGATAATGCGAACTTAGGTCAAACGTAATTGACAAGTAATTTAAATATTTGTAACACATGTACTGTTATTTACTAAAGTTCACCATTGGCAATTATAATGTTACACATAAGTTACATATGACAACAATGTCATATGTAACTTATGTGTAACACTAGTTGTTAAAAATAAATAGATTTCTTTTAAAGACGAATACCACATGAAGTGCATAAATAATAATTGTTTACCTCTTTGTTTCATCGTCATAGAAATCTGCTATTTCTTGGCTATCAGTCTGCTAGTTACTTAGGTTGTTTCTAACATGAGGATGCTTAGCTGGTGGATAGTCAATGGTAGACGTTTGGTACTACCATCGACGCTTCCGTTCGTTATTACTCTGTACATTATTGATGTGACATTTTTTGAGATATCTTATCCGCCATCTGTCGACCGCCACGAGGTCGCCAGCCTTTAGTCGATTCATGCATCTCTCACGGGAAGAAAGGGGAAGCAGATTTGCTAAAGCCTTTACTTTTTCTCAAAGTCATAGTTTACTTCTGTAAGCTCGTAGATTGAATGTTAATTAATATTTATCTAAGCAAAACCCTTAAACGTGGGTGATACACAAATTATAAATTTGTTATATTTCGGATTGATTTCATCAATCATAATCTTTTTGATCTAAGCTAGTGCCTGTGGCCAACTTCCAGATAATATATATATATATATATATCCACGCCCGTTCCCAACGGCGTAGGCAGAGACAATCTTCTTCCACTTGCTACGGTCCTGACATACGTCTTTCGCTTTTCCCATTTTCATCAATCTTCGCAAGCATACTCGTTGGTTTAGAGTTAATAATACTTCATTTGAGTTTGAGTAACAATACCACAACACTATAAATCGAGTTCGGTTAAATCATCCGTTAAATATTGGTTTCTTCATAACTTGATACATTATAAAACATTGTTATATTTTTATGTAATGTTATTTAATATCCTATCATATACATACATACAGAAAAATTACGTGAATTTTGGAACATTATTATATCCCATTAGAGGACGCACTTTAATAGTATCATAAATCTCGGTTACTTTGAACATTAACCACCGAGATTGATCTTAAATTGTAGATCAAACTTATTTTATATTCACTTGTGACAATCCCGCAGGTTTGAAACTCGGATATATTTTATTACTTACTACTTACTTTACATTATCAGCCTCAGACAGATCTGCCTTTTATTGTAATCACCATCAAAACCCGGCATACCATTACCACACGTCAAGCGACGGGGTTGGTAAGCGCAGTGCCGGCTTCGCTTCATCACTAGTCTGTGTAATTGAATTCGGAATGTACGAATGGACTTTCTCCCACCAATCGATCGGCAGATCCTCGTTCGTTAATCATCAATGTGCACCGCGTGCAGATGGGGATGACATTTGGAGAAAAAGTTATTAAAGTCTCCCTAACATCCATTATTCTTAATACGACTAATTACTACAAACGTACTCATACCCTTACGCCTGTGCCCCACAGAGCTTGCAGAGATTGCAAATCCATTAGGCACGAATCATCAAATATAGAACATGACGGGTGGCGTGCCAGGAGATAGCCATGAGATTCTCAAGGCTTTTCCCTTAGTCACAGTAAGAAACGGGGTGGCAAATTTCCTTACACCGCCACCACGGAGTCGGGATCTAGAGGAATAACATGGATCTAGTTGCTTTGAATTAGAGTTAGAAGTGCCAGCTAATGCCGTGCTAATGCCGCCATGGTAGCCGAGCTGGCCCATTCGAGCAGCAGCAAAAGCTACTACTTAGCTCTACCACGTACGAAAGTATGTAGCCTTAACGTAGTGAAGAAGCCTTTGTCCAACTGTGGGTCGTTAACTGCCTGATAACATTTATGAGCGTGTGTAGTCATGAGTTAACTGTCTTGCCTCGAGTTAGAGGAAGTGTCCTCGTCTTGGGGCAGCAGAGGTTGGTGGGTCCGGGGATATACGCGCGAGCACTCCCTAGACCCCGATATGCGGCGAAGGTGGAATCTAACCCGCAGGGTGCATACCTACATTAGGTTTCCCTCCACGTATTAAAAAAGGTTAATATCTCAGTTACTTATCGATCACGTGTGACCTAATGCCGATTGTTCCACGTCTAGAATGATTAACTTGGGGAATCCTCTTTTTTTTTTCTATAGAAAACAGTCTTGAATTTAGAGATCCTAGCTACAAGGTGCGAATTTATTAATTCTATTCCATTATACAGTTGTAATAATGGGTTAATATAATTAATTATTATTAATTAATAATCAATATATTATTTTTAAATCATAATAAAAATATAATTTTTGCGAATTTTTTATTTACAAGTATTTATTATATTTTTAAAAAACAACATTCTATTTCGAATATATACTCAATCTTTACAAATTAAAAAAACGCTGAATCTAATGACAAAAACAAAATTATCAACAAATTTAAATTCTATCACTGCAAGCTAAAAATTGCTCCACGTAGAAAATGGTAGAATAAAATAAAACGATATAAATTAAATTCAAATTTATATTTCTTAATGAAAATGATTCACTTCTAGTAAAAAAAATCTGTAACCAATTCGGAGATGTGACGACAAACATCGGGGACTTACCTATTTGTGGTATATAAGAACAGATTATTTTATTATTAACAAGAGTGGTTTTTTTTTCAAGGCCAGATGCAGCGTGTAGTAAACCACGCGCTACATCTGGTGAGAGATGCTTTTATGATGAGACGGCGTTTTCGCCTTTCTCTAACTTTCTTCTAACTCTAGATTGATGCATAGGGATTCTTCTAGATCAATCAATTTAGGCTACGCAGAGCTATAGGGTTAACTCCATTTTGTCTCCAAATCCTTGTAAATTTACTTATTTACAAGAATTTGTAATTGAATATATTTAATTTAATTTTAATTTAACTTTAACATCTGCAAAGCTCTTATGAACTTCAAACAATTCTACACTGGTCTGTTTGTTGCTCCTTAATTTAACATTTTTTTTTTAATTTTTTGCAATTACACAAAAAAAAACTTTTTAGTTTTAGCCGATTTAAATTTAGGAACCTCAAATGTTTTATCATATCTATTCATATTTTTCCGTACGTACATGATGTCTCTGATTAGGTCGCGTAGCGAATCGCGAAACCCAGATTATCCGTACCCCGCTTTCTTTTGTAAAATTAATGCTATTTCCAATCCAGCTGCAGATCAGCACAGTAATATATCATAGGACATGGTATGTCACCCGTAACAGGGTCTTTAACAATAGTATATTATTCAGTAGTTCTAAGTGTTGATTATATACATAGGAACATATTTCCTTTTTTAAGCCACTTACTAGACGCTTCTATGTTAATATGGGATTGTTTTAAATAATGAGGACATCTAACGTGAAGGACTTTCTTTTTCCAGTTTAAATTTCTTGGTTCTCCGGGTTAGTGTTCTTAGTGACTTGTATTTTTTGTTCATTTAAATTAAGCGGGGAGTAATTAAAATAATTTAGAGTAATAGCTTTGTGTATGTCTGTTGTGGGAGAGTTTGTAGAGAGGAGTGTTTTTGGCCTAGTGATTAGACTTCTCCGTTCCAATCTGTTTTTTGATGATGAGTCGTTTAACCAGATTTAAGTTGTAGGTTTATTCAATTAGAGTCCATAGATATTCTGTATTTAGTGACTGTTTAATTGTCGATTGGATGTGTTGCATAGCTGCTATTGTGTTGGTATAGTTAACTGTAGACTTGCCAGATTTTATTTTACCTCTTATGATATGTAAGGTGAGACTAAACCATACAGGGCACTCGGAATCTACCTGATAGATCGTTTCCTAATGGATACCTGTCGTGTTTTAAGGTTGGTGTGGCGGTTATAAAGCTGTAGTGTGGTTTTCCAATATGATATTATAATATTACTCAATTTTACTTTTATTTTTGAATTAATTCTGTGAATCTCAAAGATTTGTATTAACCAGATTTTTGGTACAGAGTACAGTAATTTTGCACCATTTAAGACCTCGCTTGCAACCCTTCTGTTCCCCAACTATTACATTGTGCTGTTTGATGTGTGAGTTAATTGTTGTTGTGGATGTTATTATTTTGTATATAGTTATTATTGCTTGGGAGTATTTACATATATATGTATATATACATATATGTATATATATATATATATATATATATATATATACATATATGTATATATATATATGTATATATATATATATATATATATATATATGTATATATATATATATATATATGTATATATATATATGTATATATACATATATGTATATATACATATATGTATATATATATATGTATATATATATATATATATATGTATATATATATATATATATATATATATATATATGTATATATATATATATATATGTATATATACATATATGTATATATACATATATGTATATATACATATATGTATATATATATATGTATATATACATATATGTATATATACATATATGTATATATACATATATGTATATATACATATATGTATATATATATATATATGTATATATACATATATGTATATATACATATATGTATATATACATATATGTATATATATATATGTATATATACATATATGTATATATACATATATGTATATATATATATGTATATATACATATATGTATATATACATATATGTATATATACATATATGTATATATACATATATGTATATATACATATATGTATATATACATATATGTATATATATATATGTATATATACATATATGTATATATATATATGTATATATATATATGTATATATACATATATGTATATATACATATATGTATATATACATATATGTATATATACATATATGTATATATATATATGTATATATATATATATGTATATATACATATATGTATATATATATATGTATATATACATATATGTATATATATATATGTATATATACATATATGTATATATACATATATGTATATATACATATATGTATATATATATATGTATATATATATATATATATATATGTATATATATATATATATATGTATATATATATATGTATATATACATATATGTATATATACATATATGTATATATATATATATATATGTATATATACATATATGTATATATATATATATATATATATATGTATATATACATATATGTATATATACATATATGTATATATATATATGTATATATACATATATGTATATATATATATGTATATATATATATGTATATATACATATATGTATATATATATATATATATTCCGTATAAATACGAATTTAGATGGGTCATCATATGTTGCAGCGAAACTTCAACTAGCTGGTAGTAATAAAAACATACTACTGCAATCGGAACTGTAAGTGGAGCAATCTGGTAATGCTGTATATAAGCAATCCATGATAAAGCCTAAGTTACGTACACAATTATCACGATGGATAGCTTTGCTGCTAATCATAACAATTTATTCAAACTTTTTAATAGCGGATACTTGATGATGAGTACCGATTAGTATACAGCCTTTAACTCTAACTTATAATTGCGTATCGTCAGCATCAATATGATTATGTCTTATCACATTGTCGGTTATACCTGTCTAAATAACGTAATCACACCTCTAGAAACCGGTAGTGACTCCGACAAATCGTTAAAAATTGATACAAGTCGAAAGTAAGTTTCGGAAAACTAATAAGTACGAGTGGTCCACATAGAAGACCGATCTCGGTTTACATGATTCAGAGACAGATCGGCTAAAACGTAGGCTATCGAGCCGTGAAAATAAATAATTCTTAATGAAGAATTATACATACAGGATAGTTTAAACACAATACTTTGTATATTTAAAAAAATCATGTATCACATCTAATAAATTTATATTATTTAATAGCACCATTTTTTTTTCTACACACTGTGTTAATTATAAATTACACATAAGAGTATGTTGTATCTAAATATCTTAAAACCACTTGGTAAAAGAAAGACCAGCGCTGGGCTCCCATCTGCTATTCGGTATGTACGGTGACACTGATTTGCTCATTCCCGCGTTAAAGTCCAGGGAAGAGTCGCGGTCTCTGAACAGATTATAATTGCCCATCGCTGAGTAGTCGGTCTTCTTGAAGAGATCGGTGTGTGCTATTCCAAGAGATGCTCCCAATTTGTTGCTATAAGAAAGACAGCTAATTAATTGTTAAATCTTACCATATTTCATTAAAAAAAGATGTGTACTGTGGTGGCACCGTAAAAATGCTGACCAGACTCGTGATAAAGGAAAACAACACTTAAGCATCTACATATAAATATAATTAAGTTCACTATCGATTCTCTTCTAAATGTCGAAGTCGTACATTTATGTGGCTCTTTCTCATAAGATTTTTTTATTGCCATGGTAAAAAATAGAATTTCTATCAAAATATATGCCTAGCCTAAGTTTTCGGAAACCTTAGTTATATACAAAGATTAAAGATTGAGACCTATTGAGAAAGGTTTTTGTATAGCAATAACTTGTTCAAAGGTTGCTGAACAATAAAAAGATATTATGTACCTACACAATGCTGGGACCTTGAAGTAAATCATGCATTTCTAAGTCCTTATCCACATAGTTCGTTATTAAAATCTGTGGCGCTTGGTTTTTCATACTTACTCGTAAGTGTATCCCACTTTCCCACCATACGTATCGAATGTGGGAATGTTCGGATTGTTGGGGAAGTTTCTCGTTGCGAAGAAATTGGCAGTGACGTCGTGTTTGTCGGCGTTGAGTAGGTTTACCTTCGCGGCCGCAGTCAATTGATCTCCGAAATCTGGAATATGCTGCCCAGTCACACCAGCGCCATGGCCATTGCTAAAACGAAAAGACCATTACTTATTTAGACGCTATGTAGTTGCTTTAATAAAGGTAAAATATTGCTTAATCATCTACTTGACGATCGCGTGGCTTCTCACTATGTAACGTAGGATTCCAATCCCAGGCGAAGGTAATATTTGTGTGTCCCCCAAATTATTACCTTCGGCTAATTATTCGTTTTTGGGTCTACACAATACACGTGCGATGTATAGTATAGAATACCATACTATTTACTTTATTGAATACAAATTGCAAAAGAACATTAAAAGGAATATATTAGATCTCTGATTGACTCAGTATTTGAAGGTTGCAGGCGTAGTCAACAAGAAACATATCATCATCATGTGCGGCGAAAAATCTAGTTCAACGTTCATTCTTAATCATTTTTAATTATACAGAAAACTATTAATTTTATTTTACATCTGTGGATAAAATGCATTTCCCGACATCGCGAATTTAATTTAATGTTTGCTAATACGATAATATGATCATCCATACTCACACATTATCCCAAGCCAATCCACCGCCAGCCGCCTTGTATCCACCATTGCCAGATACTCCGCTGACTGTTCCGACTGCACTTAGTATGTTTTCATCACTACCGGCTAGTGGAAACTTCGCTGCAACATTTGATGATCCATCTGGATTCGTATTTATACTTCCGAGGGCTTGACGACGCACTCGAGGAAGATAGTTCTGTTCAAATATGACCTGCGGTTCTTCAAACAAAAATCGTTCGTCGAAATCATAAACTGCGTTGGAATCATCTTCAATTATCAAATATGGACTTTGGAAATCTTCCTTATAAACGTATCTACTATTAACACAAACAATGGCAATAGCAATAGCAATGCTCTTCTTATATATACACAACAAATGTGGAATATTTCATTCCCGGTTTACCGCCTTATCAACGTATTGATATTAACATAAAGATAAAGTGTCCTATACTGAAAGTGACTAAGTTTTTTATGAATAATAATTTCGACCTAATTACATTAAAAATGTCTTTAAAAACTTAAGCTAAATCCACTGAATATTCTTAAGTGTAACTGTAGTCATACTTTAGTAGTGTAACTAAAACCACATTAAATACTGAAGAAGTGTTCTGATTGTGATATGATACATTTTATAGGCCTATGTTCAGCAATTGAATTGATGCTCAAATTATGATCACGATGAAGGCAGAGTCACTACCAACTAGGTCTAACCCTTAAAGGTAAACCTTAGAGCTATTGAAGTGCATTGCCCGCCTTGTTCCAATTCTCGGAGAGACGAAAAATTGGTATACGGAAGCCTTTCTGCTGCACTGAACTGGATCGTCCAAAAACCAAAAGCTACCTTTTTTGCTTATATATGACTTACAGACGTTTGTGATAGATCAATTAATAAATTTGGTACGCAGGTATTCGGGTTCCAGTTAAATCGACAGTTTAATTGCGTTGCGACAGGGGAATCTTCTCCCTAGATAAGCATTCCAATCGTAATGCGACTGACCTTAGTTCAAACATGATTGACAATTGAGAGGCGAAAATAGCTTGCGGAAGCTCAAGAGACTACGTCGAATAGGATCGTCCCGAATAGAAACAAGTAAGATCTAAGACATCTATGATAAAATTCGTTAAGTTTAGTTCCTTCCAGTTAAGAACTAAATCGACAATTTAATTGCGTTGAAGCTTCTTTGATGACGACGTATACGTGAACCCGTCGGTAAAGGTCGCGCATACACCGCCGCGGTTTTTAGTAACATAGTGCGTTTGTATGAAGCTTTCCCTCTACGGGGTACTTACTCATATGCTGGTACCCCAGCACCTTTATGCTAGGCTGCCATTTGGACAGAAATATAGTACATTCTGCTTTACACCCAAGTTAATAAATCATGTGCATAATAATTTTATCTTTCTGCGGTAAGATTCTTTAACAATCGGAACCTACCCACACGACTCCTAGGTAGAGAAGTAACCATTTTTATAGAAGAAGGGGGCAAACGAGCATGCGGCTCACCTCATAGTAGTGATCACCGACGCCCACGAACATCCGCAACACCAGAGGAGCTACAGCTGCCGGGCTTTAAGAAAGGAAAACTACCACCTAGTATAACTTCCAGAAAGTTACTAGCTGACTTTGGCGTCGGTGGTTGACGACAATTTCTACTTCTGGTCGTCAACACTGGGTCCAAGATTCAGATCAGCTAAAAGCGAAGCAACATATTCCGATTTGGTTTTGGTTATAGTACCTACTGGTTATTTTGTGTTCCCCTCATCTTGATCTTATTATACACCTTTTTTCAAACCAATCTAGCATTGAGAAGGAAGTAAGAAATACCTACTTAGGTCATGTACAGTACAAATGAATGTAAACATTCAATAAGGTTAAAAATAACAACAACGAGCATGTTCTTGATAAATTTTAAGGACCTCAGACCTGCAAATGACGTTACATTTTATTATTTATCAGGACTTTATTTATAATTCGTCATTATCTATTCTTTTAGAAATCCCCGTAAATATAAGCATAAACTTGCATTACAATTTCTGACCTCTTGATAAGACATGTAGCTGTTCCTTGCTATTTTAGTTATTATAAACATTGCATACTAAAAAATATATTAATAAGTTACATACACAAAATAACTTATAAGCTGTGTGGTAGTGGTGAAAGAATCTACCACCACCTTCTTCCCCGTTGTTGTCGTAAGAGACGCCTAGGGAAAAGTGTTATATAACTATCTCGAAAAGTACCGGACCAAAATTAAGCTGTCTGATTATGGGCAGAAGCGCCAAACGTATTTGATGCATCCTGCGACAAACGAGGACCGAATGATGTCGGATAAACCATCCGAATTAGCCGAACCCATATACTTCGCTTTCCAAACCGTTTGCGCAGCGTACTGAGCATGGGTAAACCTTTCAATAGCTCTAGCCTCAGCTGGTGCTACCGAGTGCTCGCTTCCTGACCCCCATGACCTCTTGGTGGCGGTCCGTTGCCGACGTGGGATTGGAGGCCGTATGCCAGAACGCGGATGCGCCTTGCCTAAGAGGAGAGGAAAACTTCACCGTGACCCGACGGAATTGGGCATTGCAATGACATCCCTACGTTTAAAAAAAAGGTTGATGACTCAAGTTACTTACATGACGTGCAATCTAATGTCAAACGTATTTTGACTAGAATCATTAACTTATGGAATCCTATATACAAAGCAACCTTGAATTTAGCTTTTTTCTTATATTTTTTTCTTTTTCTTCTTTAAAGTCCATTTATTTATATTTATATTTTTAAGAATCATTACAATTTTATGTGCGCAAGGTTTTTATTTACTTGTTTTATAATAACATAATCTTAAGAATGTTTTGTTTTGGGTAAAGAAACATTCTAATTAAGCATTGAAACATAAAATTCAAAACTATCCTCAATTGTAAACTGTGAACGTCATAACGTTTTTAAATAAATAAGTTATCACAGAAAAACTGTAATCACAGCGGAGTCGTGACGGAGGAGATCGGGGACTTACATATTCCGCGCTGCATTGTATATAAGAACAGATTCGTTAAGCATTAGCATCATTCATTGAAAACACGTCGTCTTAACGATTTCAGAGCAAAAATTAGAATATATTCCGAAATGTATACTTCAAAAACAGTTGTCCTTGCGGTTTTGATTGTCTGTGTTAATAGTAGGCACTTAGTAAATGAAGATTACAGAAACCCACATGTATTTGTTGAAGATGGTCGCAACATTCGAATTTACGATTTGGAGGACGCTTTGTCAGAGGAACCGCAGTATTTGCTTGAACTGAATCATCTTTCGCGAGTGCGTCGTCAAGCGCACGGCAGTATAAATACGAATCCAGATGGATCATCTAATGTTGCAGCGAAGCTTCCACTAGCCGGTAGTGATAAAAACATACTAAGTGCAGTCGGAACTGTCAGCGGAGCATCTGGTAATGGCGGATATAAGGCAGCTGGGGGTGGGGTCGCTTGGGATAATGTGTTAGTATGTTTTAATTTTTATAGAATATTCTACGACCACGTGGCTTACCTGAGTAGTTGGCGTACCTGAGTCCACGTGGCTTAGTAGTTGGCGTACCAGTGTTCTGGTTCTGGGTTTGAATCCCAGCCGAAGAGACCGAAACGAGTCCGGTTGTGTCTCGTGCCATGAATCCCACACTGCGTCTGTCCCGTCCTCCGATCATATCGCATAAAAGTTACATCGGATACGGGAAGGTAAAGACGAACGAGTGATAGTGATGTGCATTTACCTCTAGGTAGTTGATACTAAATCTCTCAGATCCAAATTACAAATTACAATACTCTAATGCTATCCCAATACATTTATGAGGGCTTTGGGAGCCAGGAAGGAGCAGGCTCGGTGCTTCGATATGCTATGTTTATTATCAGTCATGCAGAATTCCTCACGTTGTATCATTCTCCGCCGAACAGGTTTCACCCTCATTCAGTACTTAAAATTGCAATTATTATGCATCAGGATTCGGACTTATGTACTTGCATACTCAACTTAAAGGGAGTGTCCTGACCACAAAGCTACGGAGGATGGGAAAAATAAATCAAAATATAGCAATTTCGAAGTATTCAATTCAGAATTTGTAAGTCAAGTGATTTTTTGTTCATTTTCAGTAACGGACATGGCGCAAGCTTAACTGGGCAGCACATCCCAGACTTTGGGAACCAAATGACTGCGGCCGGCAAAGTAAATTTGCTTCAAACTGACAAACATGACATCACAGCCAACGCCTTTGCAACGAGAAACTTCCCCAGCAATCCGAACATTCCTACTTTCGATACTTACGGTGCCAAAGTTGGATACACTTATGAGTACGTATGGAAAATTTTGTACATTAGATTTTTTTTAATATTTAAAAGAACTTTTTGTTTATTTTTATTCTTAACTAAATTAAATTCTTTGTTCTTCATTCCAGCAACAAATTAGGTGCTTCTCTTGGTATGGCACACACCGATCTGTTCAAGAAGACAGACTACTCAGCGATGGGCAATTACAATCTGTTCAGAGACCGCGACTCTTCGCTAGATTTTAATGCAGGATTGAGCAAATCTGTGTCACCGTACATACCGAGCAGCAGATGGGAGCCCAGCGCTGGTTTTTCATTCTCCAAATGGTTTTAAAATGTCTGAGGATAATAAGAATAGAGCATTACCCACTATGTTAATTATATAAATTAAAAATGTTGTAAATAGTAGATTATATAAAATAAATATTTAAACCTCGAAATGCTTTGCTTTTTGTACAAAAAAGTCTTTAAAAGCTTTATATTGTAAACAAATAAAATGCATACACGTCATTTTGTAGTAAATAAATCATGTTATATTGAAATGCAGTAGTCGTTGTAACTTCGAATGTACTAATATGCACCTGGACGACTTCGACCACAGCTGTGATTTCCTTGTACTATCGGCCTTACTTCTACTACTTTTTTAAACTTCCAATACAATAGTGGCCGCAAATTTACGCATACACAGAGATACTGACTAGCCCTTACCTTCCCGTATCCGCTTGCACCTCTTATTCGACAGGAAGAAATTTCAGATACGGTCTGCAACAAAACAAAGCTTAAATTGAATGAAACAGTTGTAGATTTTCACGTTCGTAAAAATCTATGAACGTCAATATCTACACCGGTTCCCAGAACAACACAAGTTCCCAGAGAATAACGGGCAAGAAACTCGGGAGTGTTTTTTTAATGTAATATTAGAATATCATTTACAATTTATAATAAAATCAATACAGTATCAAATATATATCACTGTTTTATTAGAATACAATTTTTTATAATATGTTAATAATATGTTAGTAATATTATAAAAAATTGTATTCTAATAAAACAGTGATATATATTTGATATTGTATTGATTGCCAGGAGCCTTTTATGTGTAAGGTTAGAGTTATTTTCAGACATAATAACCAAACATCAAATGAGGGTTATTTCATAAGATAAACAACGACATTCTTTTACAAAATTAATGTATACCTACTTATGTACGTACTACTCGAACCGGGTTAGTATGCCGACTTCACGACATACCGGCTTGAAGTAGAAGCATCTTATATTCATGCGTTTCGAAATCTTTATAGGTATTTTATTAATTAATAACAGCATGCTGTGGTGACTTTTACGGTATAAACTAAAAACATGAACAAAAAGGACCAATTATCTATCCCGAGGTTTGACCCATTTTACCTTACGTCCTGATAACAACACTGCATTGATTTCAACCATTTGCTCTCGGTTTAAGAGATATGGTGATAAGATCAATAGCGGCATAGCTATTAAGTTAATAAATCAAAACTTTATGATATACACACACTTTTGAAAGTTTACTGAAGACACCGACAATAGATTTACTCCTGCATACGTCGTTGATCTTCCTTTTGTGAAGCCAAATTATTCTTTAAAATGTTAGTTTTATTAAAATCTACAAACATTGTTTCTATATGACTTTTTGAATTATTTTACTTAAGGCTGGCAAGATACATATAGAAACCGTTCCATGGTCATTTCTAAGCGCCTAAAAGGATTTCGTCCTTGTCCCAGTGGTCAGGTATGGGTAATCTTCAAGCAATAGAGCAGAAGTTTTTATTTGTAATTGGAAAACTTTTATATAAATACATTAAGATGTATATGTAAATCAATCAGTAACTATGTAATAGAAACAATTTCAATGTATACGTTAGATTTCTTTTAAGAACTGATCTGTATTGTATGGTATAAATGTGTAACTCTGGTTTGTAAGCAAGCACCGTCACTACAATGACAGACTCATTTAAGTCAGAACGCAATACCATGCGTCTTATCAATAGCTACATGATTCATGAAACAATATTTTGTTTCCTGCCTATTGACGCAGACGTCAGACGCAGAACGAAAAGTTTTACACAGACAAAGAATAAGATTGCATTTTATAAGAGTAAACAGTAATATTAACTATACCTAAATGCTGAATTTGTTTTTATCTCCAGAACTGACCTCAGGGCAATTGTATCGAACAACCGAATGCTTGTCGCGGGGAGTTATCTGTAAATGTAGTTAATTACATGATGTTTATATACAAAAAGGTGTATTTATTCAAAACTATACAGCATTCACTAGATATCATTTAAATTAACTTAATGCTATCTCATTTATTTATTGCTTATTTGTCGGAGATAGCGGACTTTATAACAAGTGGCATTCTTTACCAATCGACCCTGTTCAAGTTCATGTCCTATACTTTCTTCCATGCCCTAAATTATATTGCTTAACGGAAAAGTCCAGTGAAATTGCCAACTGTTTTTCTAACTAGTATCTAATGTAAGAAGGATTTTTTTTTTCTCCTAATAACAACCTAACCGGCATATGGTGCACCTTGCTAGCTAACGAACGGGGCTCTGGTGACCAAAGACGGCGAAAATTCATCGAAATTTATCGAATCCAATACTAATACACAACTTCGCCCTACATACACTGAGTTCGCCACCCTATTAGCCCGGTGTGAATGAGTATGGACAAACTTTTCAAGAAATGTATGCCGGCGTTTGTTGACGCTTTTCTTAGAGAGGCCTATGTCCAGATGGTAATGATGATGTATTCTAGTGCCGTAAGAATCAGTGCCAATATAGAAGCACTCATTCGTTTTCCTATGAAAACCTTTAGTACTGTAACATTGGAACATCAGAAGAAGGGTATAACTATCTTATATAGACCGGTAGAAACAAACTTTGCAGCAATAGTAACAAACTACTCAGGATGCAGAAATAATTCGAGCCATAAAATCCAAATTCATCCATTCCGATACTAACGTGAAGAAAATTGCACAGAAATCCAAACGCCGATGTCACAGTTGGCATTGATATATGATATCAAATGAAATCGGTCGTTCGGCGAGATTGGCTTCGTATCAAATTAAAAGATTCTTGTGGTCTCCTAAAGATGGAGCGATAAACATTTTCAGTTTTTTTAAGAATTGGATTGATATATATTCTACCGATAGACGAGAATTTTGATAGAAACAGTATGTTCCAAAACATTCCACTACACTAACGCTATCTAGTAGTTTGAAATAAAAACTGCCCAAAATCTAGTCAAAGAGCTTCGCTCACAGATGGGATAGTTCAAATTGTCACAAAATTACTCAGCGAGGACTATTCAGCTTCTGTTTTTTTTTTAAATTAATATATATTAATCAAATGTAAAAGAAAACGAAACAATGATGAAATCCCACAATTCAACTATAGAATGTTAAACAAGTATATGAGATGCCTATTTCGTATCTTCTGTTGCACTTTTTATTAATTAACCCAAAATGAAGTCACCAAAATAATGTTTCATATTTCTATTATATTTTATGTACATCAATTATTTTAGTCGTTGTATGAAACACAGGAAACGCATAAACAATATAAACGGAAATTAATACGCTTAACTTGCAAATTAGACGCACGTCTGTTAAGACAATTCTCCATAATTTTAACCTACCCAACTCTAATTTCCGCACAATTACTGTAAATTTCCTTTACCCACGTAAAACTTACTTAGCCCGTTGTCACATGTACTTGAAGTAATTTGTTCTCTTATCTCTAACTCGGGTTGAATATGGTGTTGCATAGTGTATCATTTTTATACGTTGTATAGTCAAGCGGCGACTTTTGCTGCTGCTCGAGCTGGGTAGTGCCACTGCCTCGCAGAATACCTGCGTGAAGCAGAGGCATCTTGCACTTTTGCGTTTCGTTTGGTGAGTGAGGTAACCGGATGCTAACTTCCGCCTCTCCCCGACACCTTCCTCCTCACACCATCACGAAAAATTCTTTTAAGCCGGGGACCAGTAGCTCGTCTGGTGATGTAAATCTACGTCGTCTTCGGAAATCACTTACCATCGGGCGAGCCACTTGTTGGTTTGCTCCTTACCCATAAGAAAATCATCAATTATTTAAAGGGCGTGGCAATCAGATATTAATCCTGGGACCACAGAACTAAAAGTAGTGCTTGAGCTGTAAAGTAAGACAATACTTTACAGATTTCGCTCATACAACAGAACAGTGTCTCGTTCTTATATATAAATGAGAGATGAGAGTCAGGCCATGAACCACAGTCATGAATAGAATTCGAGACTTATCGAAGACGTTTTTTTGTTCAAAGCGGCATGAGAGCTCCTTCAAGTGGATTTAAATTACTACCTTATTTATTTAAGAGTGCTTCTATTTTCTGCAAAATTATATACAAACTCAATAACGATGATATGAGAGCGACGTAGTTTGAAGTTATTATTTTCACTTTACAAAAGTTTTCCACTTTAAACTTTTCCCTTTTAGAAGACTGAAGACTCGATAACTGAAATACGCGTTACAAAGTTGATATAAAAGTACTTATATTAAAGCACGTAGAACACAAATAGATAATTACAGAGGAAAAAGATTAAGTGCACATTTCTGCGTAATTATCTATTTCTGTTTTAACGAGAACGCATTATGCATTTAATAATACGATGATGATGATTTCAACCCCTAGTGAACCACTCAAACACAAAGACATACACTGAATGAATGAAATCAAAGAAAATTCTTTATTCCACGTCGTAAGATAATTTCAATTCTATTTTTTTTTAACAATCTTCCACCGTTTCGTAATAATATACATCTGACGGACAAAAACGAGTGTAAGAAACTCTGTACGTATTCTCTTTTTCGCAATGCATACAATATCACTAAAATAAAATAAAAAGGCACGGTCCCAAAGGCTGAAAACTGAAAGCATGTTGTGAAAATATAGTGATAAACTAAATTAAAGCACAAGTGCACTACAAACTAGAGCAGACCAGCTTACACAAGTGGCACCGATTGAGAAGTACGACGCATGGAACCAGTCTTCACCTTCCCGTTTCCGATGTAGTACCAATCCCATAAAATTTAAAGAGGCTAAGGGCACAACTCTGGTGGTTTTAACTGGCGGGAGACAACTTATCTGCCTAGGAGTCGTCTGGGTAGGTACCGCAATCTTACATATTTCACCGGCTAAGCAGCAGTGCAATTACTATTGTGTTTCGCTTTGAAAGTTATAGAGATCCTGGATAATTGAAGGCTGTGAGATATTTCATCTAGGTTGTCAGGGGTCACAACGCATCTGTGATCTTATTCGATTGAGGTTGTTTGCAGGTGTCCATGCACTGCAGAAGTCACTTACCAAGAGGTGAACTGTTAGCTAGTTCCACTCTTTTTCAATCTCACCTGGACATGGCGCCCCCGTTACCTACCATACGGCACTGGTGCTCCAATGATAGTAGTAAATTGTTCCGTATTTATCGAACCCAATTCTGACAGACTATTCATTACTACTAACGCTGCTTCAGCTTCAGCAGACTTGCCAGCAGCGTCAGTAACGCGAGACTAATGGCGCTGCGTGTCGAATATGTATATATGTAGAAATGGATGCCGGCGTTTCTGGTTCTTTTTTAAAAGGATCTATGTTCAGAAGTGTTCTTAAATAAGCTGTAGAAAAAGAAGATTGAAGTTATGCATGATCGTTTCAAAGAACTTAAAACTGCAAAAGAACATGGGGAATTTGCTAAAAGAAAAATGAACCGTCTTTCAAAGTTCACTTTGTCAAAACACGTGTCAGCTCAGTAAACATGATTTTTTTTACTAAGAAATTTATACCTTTCAGCAACAGTAAAAGCTTTTAAATTGAATATGTTACCAACATAATTTAGTCAACACGTTCCCATTAGAGCTGGTGGAATTCAAAGTAAGGACATTGTAAAGAGCACTGTATATATTTTCATATATTTAAGAACTCACGCCTTATAGTGTTATACGCACTATATGTAGTGGTAGGCAGAGACTGTGGATTTGAATTTAGCACGGCTCGTTACTCTAACGAGCTTGTACGCGAACACCACCCACTTATCACCTCTTCGAGAGATTTCCGTATAATATTGAATGAACATTCAAGTCACGCCCTCTTTTGCTCGTTCAACATGTTCGTACACAAATATTGTAGCAGCAGGAGTGGTTTGCTGATCCTTGTAGTAATATGTCCTTTAGACGAATTTGTAATATATACACAGATATACCCCATATTACACAGCCTATATAATTGTTTTTTTGTCTGGGGGCGACAAACGAGCAAGTGGCTCACGTCATGGTAAGTGATTACCGTCGCCCACGTACATCTGCAACACCAGAGGAGCTGCAGGTGCTTTGCCGGGCTTTAAGGATATTTGGGGAATGCAAGAGAGGAAGAATGGGGGAATTAGGGAGAGGAAAGTGTAAGTGATGCGTACGAAACGCAAAAGCACAAAATGCCTCTACTTCGCTATATTCTGCGAGGTCTTGATACTACCCTGGTCGAGGCAGCCCATTTAAACAGCAGCAAAAGCTGCCGCTGGCTCTACCAAGCCAAATGAAACAATGAAACTACCTTTACAGTAAATACAGGTTTACACAACAATTACCAATTTATAAAATATGAAACAAGGAGCTCCGAGCACAGACATTTATATGCTCAAAAACAAGACTGTGCTTATGTAAATAAAAATATTTATATTTGAGTGATTGAGCTAAATTAAATCTGCTCGATAATTTTTACCAATTTAAGAAGAAAACAAGTTGTTTGAAGGCAGGGATGAAAAGAATTTTCGGAGTCGATTTTCAATATTTCCCTTAATTTCCTCGCGGTAAACATATTTAGTCATTTCAGTTTACATCAATGTACAGTTTCGTTAAGTCCATATTGTAAGAATTGTTTTGAATTGTACAAAACCAAATAGCAGATAATCTCTTTTAATTTTAGAGGCATCTACTGTACCCACTCAAAAAGTAAAATTAAAACTGAGTAAACGTGTCATAAATTTATAAAAATAAATAACCAATAATTATAACAGTAGACATAAAACTGACAAGCATTTTCGTGTTACAAAGTTTTAAATTTAATTTGTTACAAACCGTCGCTAGAATTATGTAGTAGGTAGATAATGTCTTATTAAGAACTTATTGATAAGCCACTTTTAAACCATGGTTTAGTATTTTCCTTTATGACCATTTTTCATAAATTCGACGTCGAATTCTGAGAAGAATTTATGGAATACCTGTTTGGTATTAAACTAAAATTAAAACTAAATTATCAAAACATTCAAACGAAGCAATTTTTTAATTTTCCATTTTAAATAAAAGTACGCGTTACTTTAAATTTAAACTAATGTATACTTTTAACAACAAAATCCCAGTAAGTGTGAAGTCTTTCTATCAAAAGGTTTAATTTTTTAATAAACAAAGACTTTGTAAAAATATGGTTAGATATTAAAAAATAAAGACATTTAACAATTTTTATTTTTGTTTCTTTGTCGAAAAATAAACTTTCCCGCCCTTCCCCCTTTTAGTTCCTCCGGGAGAGAGGAGAGGAGAGAACGTGACAGGAGGCGAGCCACGTTGCCAGGTCGTCGCTCCCGGACATGGCCATGAGATTTTCAAGGCTACTCCTCCCAGTTGCCTTTTACAACACCCTTAGATGGAAAATAAGTGCCAGTTTCTCTCGCCGATACCACATGCCAAAACATGGCAATGATATACGTCGGACATAAGTACTAAGGTCAATGTAAATAGATGAATTTAAACGTAGTTTATAGTAAATTATTACATGGTGTAGAGGGTAATATACCCTCTCTTTCTCTAAGTGCGAACCTCACATGTAGGTAGTGCACTTTTTCAACCAACAAATGAAGCTCTGGCGACTGAATGATGGGGAATATCGAACCCAAATCCCAAATACTTGTGGCGGGGAGCATCGTCACTAATGTGAAAGGAGCAGACAATTGTCAGCGCTTTCTTAGAAATCTATCTTCAGCACAGGACTCATATGTGCTGATGAAAAAAATTACCGGGGCGACCGAATTTCGGTATTTCAGCCTATTATTACAACCACGCTAACAATGTATTGCAGTGCCAGCCTGTTTCCTGTTGTTGAGTAGCTAACATACTGTATGAAATGGCGTTACAATTGTTTGTGTTGATGTTTGTGTGAACACGAATTTTCTCGGGGAGGACACCTATATAGATAAACATGAAAAGTAAAACAATACCTAAATAAAAAAAAAAAAATTATTGTCAGAGACCTTTCCGTGAATCCTACACATACGCTCTCAAGAACTGTTTTTCTTTAATTATTAAGATTTAATTTTATACAAAAAATTCGCTATTTCAAATAAAGGTTTTATTCTAGTTATACTCTATTTTAATTAATGGATATACTATGATAATTTGATAGAAATAAAATCATATATAAGCATCAATCTCTATACAATAAAGACGATGTATATTTATATTAGAATACGAACATTAAAATTACGTTATACAAATTCTTTGAAAGGGCTCTTAACAATAGAATAGATGCGCTTCACTGACTTTGAATATTTACGTCAGATTACTATTCAAAGATTTTTTTCTTGTCAAATCTGACTATAAAGATGTTGTGAAACATTACCAACTTGATTTCGAATAAATTTTGATAAAATTTATTACAATAAAAATTTTCTGTAGGCTGACGTGTCTCGCCATCCCTCACTTCCTTCTCCGGGGCAAAAAGTGGGTTGCGGAACTCCCGTTTGGCTCAGTCGTTCCGACCCTTTATGGGTGGCAGACATGATTCCTTATGTTTGTATACATGATATTAAAATGTTAGAGGAGAGCTTTCGATTAGTAGAAACGATCATTTAGACAACAAACCATGTGACACCACCACCAAAGGGATGGGCCACTAATGGCAAATTTATACCTAAGGCCCGTTTTACTTACCAAAGATAGGTGTATCTGTAGTAGATATTTACAAATATACAGATGACTTGCTAAGCCAAACGGTTCGTATAGTATAAATCAGCCATAAGACAATTGCTACAATATTACAATTGGACGTAATGAACATTTATATTTATATACTATTATAATAGCTTATTCAAATTTACTTCCCGTTGAAATCCCTGGTCTACTTTTTAAGTGAAAGTTTAAACGACTCGAGTATTTAAATCATGTCTTTAATTAAGACCTTTGGGAGTACTCACAGATTGGACTGCGGTTGATCTTGAGTTGTAGACAAAACGTAAATAATATTTTGGTTAAGTAACAAATATTATAACAAATCTTTAATATTTTTTATAATCCTCAATATTTTATTACTATAAGTACGAGTTGAAATACAAAGTAGAAAAGGCCTCCAAACAAGGTAATGACGTACTCTTATTTACTGTTTTTTCTTCTTCTTCTTCCTTATGAACCCGTGCAAGTCAACGGACATAGGCCTTTCAGAGAAAGCGCCCGCAAAGGCTGGGATGATATGTTATCATGTCCATACTAACCACGCTGAGCTGGCGAATGGGAGACCCCAGTGTTAGTACTCGCACCATAGATGCTATTCCCATCACTAGTCAGTGGGATTTGGGTTGGTTTAGTGGGATGGATTTTCCGTCATCAGTCACTGGACATAGTATCGTTCTGTAGCCAACAAGAGTACCGCGTGCAGGTGAGGCTTTCTCATACTTCATCATTAACGGCTCTCAAGTAAAATTCTAAACTCCACACGAACAAATTCTACTTTTATACTAAAATTTAGTATTCATAAATAAATTTCAGTGATGTAGTAAGTGTTGTTTATCGATAAAATATTCCTGGCACTTCAAAGACAGGCCGATGTATATTCAAACAGCGTAAACGTTTCCAGGTCAGAGAACTTCCTCGCTGAGCTCGTCGAGCATTACGACACCTGGCAAGAGTACTTTCAATGTATTTAAGGGAATTAATATCTTCTTATTTATTCTATATTATTTAGATATAAGTTAATATTTAGGTAAGTTTTATGTTGGATTATTCTGAGAATCATGACATCGGAGTTGGGCCAACTTCGTGGTGCGTGGTAATCTGTTGACGGGATAAACCTAAGGATATTTAAAAGGTCTCCCTGTATATTATGTACCTTGCCACTTTTTTACGGTATAATAATAATTCATTTTCTATACAATATTTAAGAATTGCTCATTTTCTACGTCTTTAACTGTCTATAAATAGGCTGTGAAATATAAGTCTCGATAGCTGGCAGTGGTTAGGAGATCTGTCTCCGACTCATGAGACCCGTAGGAGGGCACGAACTAATAAATGTTCGGAAACATCAAACAAAAAGTTCAAATCGTATCGTTGGTCTTATCACTATGACGGCGACCAGCTGTCCTTACCTTCCCTTAATATCCTAGGAATAGTCTTTGTCCACTGCAGGACATATGCCTCTCCCGGCGATCGCAGTACCAGACACCTCGCACCTTAGACTGTCCGTTATCGGTCTTCTAAATTCTGTTCTGGTTTAAGCACACCATTTGTCAAAGCTACGAGTATTTTATGCATATCCCTTAGTCGACTTTGAGGACCAATGTAAGACAGAGTGCCAGAAGTACACAACATATTTTAATACATTTATTGATTAAGCTACACTCCTCTGGAACGCCCTGCCCGATAAGATAAAAGCAGCTCCTAGCAAGAAACTGTTTAAGAGTCTACTTCGTAATTACCTAATAGAATAATAGATCATTGACAATATTCGGCTTATCTATTTTAGATTTTTATTATATATTTATTTATGTATCCTTTTATATACTTGTATACCTATTTGTGTACTTTATGTTATAAATATTTATTTATTTATATGTACTAATCAAGTTATTTTTATTGGATTTTTTTATTTATTTTTTTTTTTTTTTTTATTCTTTGTTTTATACCTGCCAACTACCTTTCACCATAACAAGGGTTGACTGGTAGAGAATGCCACTTGGCATTAAGTCCGCCCATTGTAACCTTAAGCTTAAGGCAATAAAGAATAAATAAATTAATTAATTATTGGTACAGAGTGTTCAGGTATATCTAAATGGGGTATTTCTATATTTACTCATCTGGTTGGGTTGTATATATAAATAAATATAGATACAAATAAATACCATAATATAAATAATATTTTATAAATTATATATATAATAAAATTAAATAGATAACTAAAACCCAACCAGATGGCAGTGGAGACCAGACGGCCGAGGGTTAGGGAGAAAGGGTAAGAAACCGGCGGACAATGCGAGCGGTATGGAGTAGCACCCCTTTCTGCATTTGAGCTCGGAGCGGTCTGTCACGGAGTCCCAACCGCCTCAGATGTTCCGAGAGGCTGACAACTAACCCATTCGCAGAGACGACGATCGGAATAATTATATTATTAAGCAGTATTATGTGACACTTTTGTCAGATAGATTGATTCTTTCATCCCAATGGGAGCGGCGTTAAAAGCTGCTACCTGCGTACTTCCTCTAAGTGTCAAGAGACGACTAAGGCCTTCTTTGAGTCAAAAAGGCCCTTCATGTGTAGAGGGCATGAGAGTTTATTTATATATACAGATGTATATAATTGGCTCAATCAGAAATGTTTATAAGTCGCGCTATTATTTCGTTGTTCGTGCTCCATGACGCAATACCCGGCTCAATCAATTCGAATTATCCGGGCATCTCTAATATCCTCTGGGAATAACGGTTGTTGAAAACGTCGGCATTCTCTGCCGGATACCAGCGACTATACTAGCCGGCATGACCATTTTCGCAACAATCGACAAGGTAGACGGTTTTTTATTTGATAATTACGTGCATAGGGTATTTATTTACAAAGAACGAACTTCATTATTTATTACAGTGAAAGACCAATCATTATCTTCTTTTAGGATAAAGGACGGTTTTACTCTCATCGTCATCGTCATTTCGTTCACATTCACACAACTAAGACTTCTGTTTGATTTAAAATATTATATATAAAACATTAATTTAAAAGTAAAACAGCAGCCAAGGGCTCCTTCTCAAATATCTGAGAGGGTTTTGGAGCAGGGAAAGTCCCGCGACGCTGCTCCACATGTCTTTGAAAAATTTTTGTTTTTCATTTTTTAGACATGCAGGTTTCCTCACGATGTTTTCCTTCACCACCGAGCACGTGGTAAGTACAGCACTTAAATTGCTTTCAACAATTTTAGGAACAAGGGATCGAACCCAGATCTCTCGCGCTCTATGAAACTAAAGTGAGGCTAGCAAGACTCTTATTCGCAAATACAAACATGGATCATTTTCAAAGTAAATATATAAAACATAAAAAAATTTAATTTAAATTAAGCCACAGAGCCCTCCCTTATATAATAAGGGAGAAATATATTCAAATCAAACTTACCAGTTAAACTAGCTGCATTGTACACGTTTTACGGCCAGTGAAATACGTCGAACCCAGAACGATCCAGAGCGAACATCGTAGCCTCTTTCCTCGATCGCCTTCTCCCCACGAGAGCGCCGTCTCAACTGCGAAAGGTGAAATGTATTATGTTTGCGATAAATCGCAAAAATGCATATTTTGAGTGCTTACCAATTGTTTCAGCAGCAGTTCATTTAACGCGTGTTGTGTTTTAGAGATCTGCAGCTGCAAATGTACTAACACAGGTTGCTAGGAATCAGTGTCTGACCATCGGGGCGTTCCCTTCAGTTCGACAGAGACCTGGTGGTTCTAGAAAGCAAGGAACGTTAAAGGCTCGCTTAATAAGGTCTCGACAAATAATTTAATTGCGCAACTATGACGACGTAATCTACCGCCATATTTTTACAGCTGATATATAATATTTGTATTAGGTGGGCTAAAAAGTCCGTAGGCTGACACATAAATGGCGCTAGTAGTATTAAATTAATATAATTTTCAGTTCACCCTAACCTTCAAATGACACATGTATAAATTTGACAACTGTCGTACTGTAGTTTGTGAGATATATTATTTTGAGTAAAGGAACTTTTGTTTGTTTAAAAACGATGGATAAAAAAGAATTTCGTGTGTTAATAAAGCATTGCTTCTTGGCGAAAATAAAATACTATTGAAGCCAAAGTTTGGCTTGATAAACGTTATATACATAATAGCTATATTTACTTACTTTGTCATCTTGTATACATTTCTATGACCGGGCCAACAAGAGCTGGCGTAGGAGATTTGCCCATACTCTCCATGGGCGGGTGGGTTGGTGGATAGTGCCTGTACCCTCGCACCGGTGATGTTGCTCCCCATCACTAATCTGTGGTATCTGGTTTCGGTACATTCGAATGGGTGTTTCGCCATCAGTACCGACTGGCGGACTGATCGTACGACTGCTCCAGAGCCTTGTCTATTAATAAGCAGGTCAAATTTTGCACGCGGTACAGGTGATGTTGAGAAGAAAAGTTAGTATATTTATGTATTTATTTAACTCCCCCTATATTCTCCCTTACGACTGAATAGCTGGTAAAGAAAAGAAGCAGCCTGTAAGTGCCCATTGCTGAGTAAAGACCTCGTTCTCAAATATTTGAGAGGCTTTTGGGAGCCGGAAAGGGCCCGCCACGCTGCTCCAGTGCGGGCTGGCGGCCTTCACATGTCCTCGAAATAATATTTTTTATTATTTCTCAGACATTCAGGTTTCCTTGCGATATTTTTCTTCACCGCTGAGCACGTGGTAAATGCAACATTAAAAATAATTATTAACAAGTACCGGGGACCGAACCCAGGTCACTCGTGCTCTATGAAACTAAAGTGACCGCCTTGACCGCTTGGTTACCACGTCGAATAGATATTGACAATTTAAATCGTTAGCATTTAAATGGTTTAGCTCCCTTCGGAAAGAACCCCGCGCTCACGTTATTTCTTTATATGTTTAAACTGTAGTAGGTTAACTACCAAAGGCTTATGCAGTGATTACGAATTTCCATATGGCATAACTCAACACACGCAAACAGTAACAGGTAACAGTGGTATCCCTTTGAGATGTACAATCTTAATTAATGCGGTTTCAATTAAAAATGATTCCAATTGTACTAGGTATGTAATCAGCGTGACAATATTAATGTTACCATATATTAGACAACGAAATAGATTTGAGTTCGTATTAACTCGACCCACATTTGCCTTTTATTACTCCTCAGTGCCGTGAGAACCGTGGTACGCTACCACTGGTGGTCATACCTTTTTCGAACCACTAAAATTGTCGAATTTTTTTTTTTTTTACGGCCGGAATTTACCACGTGCTTAGCGGCGATGAAAGAAATCCAGGAAGAAACATTTGAAAAATTGTATATCGTGGATGTTAAGTTCGCCGATTCTTGCCCACACTAGAGCAGACTGGCGAACCATTCCCGGCTCCGTCCCATTTCTAGTAGAAGAGGAGAGGCAGTAGAATAGTGGTAGTCGTATTATGTAAGGTTTCAATTATTTTAGTGAATAACATTTATTATTGACTTTGCTATCAAAAAATATGTTACATAAGACTTTGGTGTCAGCATATGCTTCAGTAGGGGTATATATCGGTGGACTTACAATGGTCTTTTGCTACCTGCACAGTGTTGAAAGCAAATACGACAGAAACAAACTTCTACGTAAATAATATTGGATACATTGGAAAAATATTTTTTTTTTTAATGGGGTAGGCGGCAAACGAGCAAGCGGCCCATCTGATGGTATGTGATTACCGTCGCCCACGTACATCTGCAACACCAGAGGAGTTGCAGGTGCGATGCCGGCCTTAAAGGGTATTCGAGAGATGGGAGGGAGGTCACTGATAAAGAAAGCTATCTCTCACTAACAGTGCTTATATTAAGAGTGCTTCCATTAAGCTTATCTAGTTTAATATTGAATTTTATCTGCGCGTATTTTAAATGCGTTATCCACTGTCTATCAAAAGTAAAGGAATTTTAATTTTTGTAGTAAGAACGTACTGAAAAAACAAGATAAAAGTAAGGCTATAAAAAGAACATAAAAAGTAAATATTCTATATTTTCCAATAACTTAACACTATTGTTCTATCACCGCGTAGAAGCGGTATGAACATCTCTTATATCAATCGGTGATAAAGTCTGAAGTTACCGTTTAAATAGAGTGGCCATTTTGTATTAAAATTAAACCTGCATGCTAAATAATTCATGAACAATATTAAAAATTAATAGATACTACTGTATTAATATTAGGACAGTATCTAAATACTGACCAAGCAATACAGGTATACGTTCCTGATTAAGACTGTGTATTTTAAAATACTCCGTTTAACTGATTTCCCGCGAGAGTAATACTGAGGATATTTTAGTAGTCTGATGCATCTATATTCTAAAGCTAAGTAGACGGTTCAGTGAATTTCCTCATTTAGAATAACTCAGAATATTATAAAACCACGATTCAAGTAAATAGAAATATCAATTACTCTTTATTGTCACTAGAGCTTAAATGCGTAATTCGAAAAACGTCATGGAATTCTTTTACCGGTAAGCTAAGCCGACTAAGCTAACATTATATAAACTGATTCAAAACTTCTTCTTCTCAGCTATCATTAGATTATTCTTACTTCTATCCGGAGAGTAAGAGGTATTAAGGTGAAATGGATTTTGCTATATCCAATATTCAAAACACCGCAGTAGTTAGGCAAGTATGTAATATGCAGCAAGATCTACTAGTAATTTAATTCAATTTTATTTCACCACTGCCATATTAGCCTATAAGTATTTGTTCACTGCTGAACATAGGCCATCCCAAGAACGCGCCATCAAATGATGCCGTATATTTCTTAAAGGGTTACCCCCATACTCACCAACCAGACTGTGCAAGCAGATTAGTGAGCGCAGTGCAGGTTACCTCGGCACTTCTGATTCTGCTCCCCATCGTCTATGAGATTCGGGTTCGGCAAATTCTGATGGATATTCCGTTATCGTTCGGTCGCCAGAGCTTCGTTTGTTGCACGCGGTGCAGGTGAGGTTGGTAATTGGAGAAAGAGATAGTATATTCTTCAATATGTCATGCTCGCTTATAGGCCTTTGTTTGTGGCCGCGTCGAGAGGTGGGTCGTCCAGATCCCTTTAATGTGGTTGCCACATGCGTCATATTTGTGAACAGACGCTGCACGTGAGATGACAAACGTAATTATCTTTCTTACGACGAAGAACAAACAATTTTCATGCACTTTCATTCCACCTTACGCCTCAAGATCTGCAATTAAAAAAACATGAAGCAATACCTAATTTCAATAAAATAACATAGAATATTAAAATTTACTGCCCGATGATGATGGTGATGATGAAATAATGTAACTTGTCATCATGGGCTAAGTCGGTAAGTAAGAATAAATGTTTCTAATTAACTTCGAAGTTAGCACTTTAAAAACGATCTTTTATGTATTTTCATGATAAGTAAGCCGAGATCTTATCTTAAGAAGAATTGATGCAGTAAAAGTTGTGGAATTATCGAGTCAGTCGATGAATACCTTATTGCCTTCAAACGAAGCTGATCAATGTAATTATCACTATATCCATATAATGTAACTAATATTAGAAATCAAACAGTGCTATTTTTTCCATCCAAAATATAATAAATAACAGTTCTAATAAAAATAACCATGACTTATGCTTGTACAGTAAAATCAAATACATTATCTATTACTACTCATTAAATAAATTATTAAAGTGACCTGTGGCATCGGCGTAAAAATCTGATACCTACCTGTCTATCAGTGGTTCTCGTAAGTCACAACTGAGGTAAAAGCTTTTAAAATCGCGATGGCTATAGATGAAGCGATAACCATCACGAAAATATCAGGCCAAAATTAAGCTGACCAATGATGGGCAGCAGTATCAAAGGTGGGAGGTGCATTGTACAACGATCCCAAATCCGCTTGCCTTGCGTGGCAATTATGGACAATCCTCCTTAAAGGAGAGGCCAATGTCCTGCAGTGGACTACTTCCACGCTGTTTAGTAAGGTGTCAGATTACCTTGCGCCACAACAACATGGCAATTATGACGTTGAAAACAACCTCATGTTCACTTTGTAATCACAAATAATGACAGTTATATTTATCACAAAAAATAGGAACTCAGGTAGTTGTTTTATTTGATTTCGTTCTCGCAAATGGATGAATTTCACGTATCCAATGCACCCGGTATAATAGTTTCGCCCGGGCTTTCGATGGCGGGCATCGAAGTAAATGAAAAAAAAAGTTATTTTCGATCTGTACACCAGGGAAATGCTTTCTTTTTTCAGCGGATGTTTCAAATACCGCTAAGTTTACTTACTAAGTTTTTACTTTAAGTACATACAGATATACACCAATATCATGAAGAAAAAAAGTTAAAGTGAGGTTAATGAAAAGGTAAAGAAAGATAGGTCAAACTAGGTCAATGCGCGAAAAGGAGTTTCGATGCGCCGTACTCCCAACACTCCACAGCCGAAAATATGAACCACAGATCAGATACCCCACATAGGATTGGAGTAGAAAGGCTCGTACGTGTTCCGGCGTGCTTATCCATGAGTAAGAAGGAGTAAGAATGAGTAAGAGAGGAGACGAGTCCCTCCCGAAGAGCCACCTAGGCTGGCCGGCGCGGTGGCACAGGATTTTTGATCGGTGCAGGTCCGGCATAAACCGTCCTTGCCCCTGCGTGGATAAGTAAGCAATACCTAATATTGTAGTAGTAGTGTATTAGAAGGTAGGAACCGATTTCCAAAATATAGCTTACCAAATGGACAAAGACTATGTTTTACCCATGATTGGAATTTTATTTTAATACTTCACTTTAAAATGAACCTTTAGAATATCAAAAACATAAATAGAACCACTCACACCTGACATCCAGAGAAGTAAATTACTAAATCGTACAAGCGTTAAGACAAATTGATTGAGAAAATTAACCTTCTCTATCGGATATCGGATTAAGGAGATTATTAATCTTAATAAATGCGGTTAGCTGCTAGTTAAAATAATGCACAATTAATCTAGTAATTTAAATTTGTTTTCTTTTGATTCTCAATTTTTTTTTTCATGGTAAAGGAGCCAAACGAGCAATAGGTTCACCTGATTTTTAACGTGGTAGAGCCAAGCGGCGGCTTTTGCTGCCGCAGGAATGGGCCGGATAAGTACCACGGCCTCGCAGAATACCGGCGTGAAGTAGAGGCATCTTGTGCTTCTGCGTTTCGTGCGGTGAGTGAGGTAACCGGAGGCCCTCTCCCCCCTCCCCAAATATGGTAGCGGTATATAATTTTGAGCTACCCCAGGAGGGTACCAGTACCTACGGTTCTGGAGAATCCCTCACTGAGCATCCACGTTCAGGCTTTCTTACGCTACCTAATCGTGGATGCTCAGTCTGCCCCGCGTATTCTGGGGGGGGGGGGAGGCAATATTCCGCTCTCTTTCTCTCCTACTCGAGGCAAACGCAGCAAGGAAACTATGGCATCCCCTACTGCGCCCGCCGTGGATTTCTGCAATATCAGGGGACTCCACTCGAACCTTAGCGCCGTTCATTACCATCTTGAAACGGCGAAGCCGGCCTTGCTTTTTCTTACAGAGACTCAGATATCGTCTCCGGCTGATACCTCTTATCTCCATTACCCGGGGTACAAATTGGAACACTCCTTTGTGCCCCGTGCCGGAGTTTGCGTATACGTCAAAGATGATATCTGTTCTCGACGCCTCGGTAGTCTTGAAGGTTTGGACTTATCTACCCTTTGGCTGCGCATCGACAGCGACGACCATTCGCGCGTCTATGCATGCCTTTACAGGTCCCATAGCGGTAATACCGTAACTGACCGACTCATCGACCACATCCAAATGGCTACAGATTCCGTGCTACAACAGATCCCATCCGCAGAGATCGTGATTCTCGGCGATTTTAATGCCCACCACACCGATTGGCTCGGTTCTCGCATAACCGATCATGCGGGGAGATCTGTTCACGACTTTGCATTAGCATATGGCCTGACACAACTGGTAACCTCGCCGACGCGGATCCCGGACGTGGAAGGTCATACACCTTCCCTGTTGGACCTTTTGCTGACCTCACACCCGGACGGATATTTGCTCTCAGTCGATGCCCCTCTTGGCTCGTCGGACCACTGTCTGATCCGGAGTGTAGTGCCTATCGCGCGCCGATCCCGAACGCGATCTGCGGGCTTCCGCCGTGTGTGGCACTATAGGTCGGCAGATTGGGATGGAATGCGGTCTTTCTTTGCTTCCTACCCATGGGGGCAGGTTTGCTTCTCGCTGGATGATCCCAACGCCGTTGCAGATTCTGTCACCGATGTGGTACTTCAGGAATGGAACTTTTATTCCATTCTCTGCAGTGCCTGTCGGAGGTAAATCCCAGCCTTGGTTTGGTCGCACCTGCAAAATAGCGTCACGCCGAAAGCGGAAGTGCTACCAGGCCTGGGCCGATGCATCGGCGTCTCGGGATGCAAAACCAGTGCTCTTAAAACGAGTACAACTCTGCCTCCAGGTCCTTCAAAGAGTTATCGCTGCGGCAAAGTTAAAGCACATTGGCAGAATTGACGAGAGATTAGTTCGCCTCCCATCGGGATCCCGCGCATTCTGGTCTCTCGCCAAGGCTGTCCAGGGGAATTTCTGTCAGCCATCTCTCCCATCTCTAGATAAGGAGGATGATTCGCTGGCCCATACTGCAAAAGAGAAAGCCGATCTCTTGGGCTCTCTTTTTGCATCCAACTCGACTCTTGATGACCGGGGAAACTCTCCACCTACCACCCCGTGGTGTAAGTGCTCCATGCCGGAAATTCAGTTTCTGCAGAGCTCAGTGCGAAAGGCACTCCGCTCCCTGGACATTCATAAGTCGAGTGGGCCGGTCGGAATCCCTCCAATTGTGCTGAGGATGTGTGCCCCCGAGTTGGCACCGGTTCTCACGCGTCTTTTCCGGCACTCCTACTCTTCAGGCGTCGTCCCGGAATCTTGGAAGACAGCATTTGTGCATCCAATACCCAAAAAAGGCGACCGCTCTGATCCGTCCAACTACAGGCCTATTGCCATCTCCCCCTTGTTATCTAAAATAATGGAGTCACTCATCAACACCCAGCTTCTGAGGCACCTGGAGGAACACCAGCTGATCAGTGACCGACAGTACGGTTTCCGTCGCGGACGATCAGCTGGTGATCTTCTAGTTTACCTGACTCACCGATGGGCAGAAGTAGTTGAGTCTAAGAGGGAGGCTTTGGCGGTTAGTCTGGACGTAGCGAAAGCATTTGATAGGGTTTGGCATAAAGCGCTTCTTTCAAAACTTTCATCTTACGGGGTTCCTGAGAGATTGTGCAACTGGGTCACCAGCTTCCTCACGGATCGGAGCATCAAGGTTGTTGTCGACGGTGCAGGCTCGGACCCCAAACCCGTGAATGCTGGTGTTCCACAAGGCTGTGTGCTATCTCCCACTCTGTTCCTTCTGCATATCAACGACATGCTACAAATCAGTAGCATTCATTGCTATGCAGACGACAGCACGGGTGATGCCCTATATACAGGCCGTGCGAATATTTCTCGGGAACACGTCGACGAGTGCCGGAACAAACTTGTGTCTGAAGTCGAGACCTTGTTATTCAAAGTCTTGAATTGGGGTCGACGTAATTTGGTCCTATTCAACCCCAAAAAGACACAGGTTTGCGCGTTCACCGCTAAAAAGAATCCCTTTGTCGTTTCTCCTCTTTTTGAGAACATTCCCCTTAGTGGCACAGCCAGTATCAGAATCCTTGGCGTTGACATATCAAGCGACGTTCAGTTCCGTGGTCACTTGGAGGGAAAGGCCAAATTGGCCTCCAAAAAGCTTGGTGTGCTCTGTAGAGCGGGACAGTATTTCATGCCGGTCCACCGTTTGCAACTTTATAAGGCGCAAGTTCGGCCCCACAGGGAATACTGTTCTCATCTCTGGGCAGGGGCACCCCAGTACCAACTCCTTCCATTTGACCGCATCCAACGTCGAGCGGCTCGAATTGTCGGCGACCAAGCTCTCTCTGATCGGCTTGATCCTTTGGCCTTGCGAAGAGATGTTGCTTCTCTTTGCATTTTTTACAAAGTTTTCCACGGGGAATGTTCTGAGGAACTTTTCGGATTGATCCCAGCTGCTGAGTTTCACCATCGTACATCGCGACAGAATTCGAAGTTCCATCGATACCACCTAGATGGTTGGCATTCCACCACAGTGCGTTTTAATCGAAGTTTTCTGCCACGCACTTCGATTTTGTGGAATCAGCTGTCGCCAGCAGTATTTCCGAACAGATGGTAAGTGATTACCGTCGCCCACATACATCTGCAACACCAGAGGAGCTACAGGTGCGTTGCCGGCCTTTAAGGGTATTTGGGAGATGGGGGGGAGGATAAGGAGTGAAATGGGGAGAGGGTGTAGGCCTCCGGTTACCTCACTCACCGAACGAAACGCAGAAGCACAAGACGCCTCTACTTCACGCCGGTATTCTGCAAGATTGTGGTATTAATCCGGTCGAGCCGCCCCATTCGAGCAGCAGCTAAAGACGCCGCTTGGCTCTACCACGTTGAAATAACACTATTATCAATATTTACATCACTTAGACGATGCATATAAAAGATTTTAACATAAGTTTGGAAGAGAGTTTTGAAACTCGGAAGGGTCCCACCGTTTTTGCATGCAAAATATGTTTTTAATTATTTGTGGTATTGTAAAAATATTTTATATTTCAAGATGTTATTAAATTACATAAATGTATGCGGTGATATAATGTACATGGCGGTGTTAATTCCCGCGTAAGAATCACCCCCTTTCTTCCTTGGATGTCGTCAAAGACGACAGGGGAAAAAGCTTTGAAAGTCTTGAAAGTCAGTTGAAAATCCCCGGAAGCAAATGCAGTGCTAACCCCCACACGAGACACAGCCGTGAGTGCTTTTTTACATATAATATCTAATACGATCTTTTTACAAGAATCCCAAATTAATTTATATATTTAAAAATTATCAATTTGTACAACAATTTTTTTTTCCAACATCCGATGTGTTTTTTTTTCCTATAATAAGCGTTTTGCGGTACTTGTGCTGTGATTAAATAATTTTTCTTTCTTTCCATTTGTAACGTTGAAGTTCCGAACCCATAAATTTGTTTATTTTAATCGATCGGAATCAGAATATAATGTTTGGAAACCACAACGGAAAGCAGTCTTATGTTACGGTGAATGTAAAACTAAAATAAAAAAACGTGAAATTAAGAGCGAGCATATTTAATGAAAAAAAAACTTTAAAAGTAATTCATTTATTTTATGAAACTTAACTTTGAAGTATCTGCTCTTTGCGCTCTCGAATAGACTTTATTTTAATCAAGGCAATGAAACCTTTGAACTAGAAGTTTCGAAGTTGGATCAAACTATAAAATAATAAACTCGAGAACTTTATATCATTTATACATAAACTAATAAACCTAAAAATTCGTAGGAAATACAGATACACGGAAATCGCCTGCTTTTTACCCATTATTATATATTATATAACATCTGATATCTAGTATGAAAGTAGAAACATGGGAGTCAAATTTATACTGTCTTTAGAAATACGGTAATTAAGTGTAATGTGTGGTTTAGAAAACGATGTTGTGACTAGAATCAAGAATGAAATGTTGCGGTGGATAAAAGTGAAACGACGAATGAGGAAGGAGGGACTTTGCAAATTAATACTCCAGAAGCGAGTGGCAGATTCGACAAGGAACGCCCTAGACGGACCAAATTATGAGTACCCAGTAAACGGGCTCTTGGCTTGGTTTTGGGTTCGAAACCTTGCCGAGGCTAAAATTTCCATATGTACTTTACCACTTCAGATCTTTGTGACCTGGTTGTGTTATGTTGCCGTCTGTGTCCCTGATACTCTGTGCATCTGACCATTCCTCCGTACTTATCACATCAGCGTTAAATGTCCTATATGGGAAGTAAAGACGAGTGATCGTCTATGTATTTGCGCGTATACTTATACCAGTAATATGGTACTACAATAGCACTTGCGTACAACCGCCGATAGTATTCCAAAGTTATTTAACAAATCAAAGGTATGTTCTACTGTACTCTGTACTGTACTCGAATCTGGCATGGGCGTCTTGGAAGAATTGCCATTTGTACTCGATGGCGCTGGTTCTACGCGTTGGGCTGCGGCAATGCGGGTCACGGGTTTCATTCCTACGCGGACTACGACGGCTTTCAACCGCTGTTCTCTATCACAAGTCCGTGATGGGGAGCAGCTTCACTTTTACGAGTATTAGTTCCCCATTGTGGGGAGTATTTTGGGCATCTTATCCTTTCAACAAGTGCATGCCAGCTTTTGCCGGAGTTTTCTTGGAGAGGTTTATGTTCTTTAGTGGATTAAATTGGATTTTAAAGTGCGGATTTTAAAGGCCGGCAGCCCATTTAAAGCTCCTCTGGCGTTGCGGATGTTTGTGAGCCTCGTTTGCCCCCCCCCCCGGCCCTTCTTCTATAAAAAATAAGCCAGATGAAACAGCAACATATATAATAACATAATTTGTATAAACCAAATTGTGAGTCTGTACAGAAAGGATCAATTGAAGCACGTTTATCTACCTACAGAGTCTTCATTCATAATAATGAGTTTCCTTCCACAACATTAATATTAAACAATGCCATACTATTCATTATTGAAATTCATCAGTGGAAATATATTAAACATTGTATTTGATATAATGTATTGAAATGTTGTATTGTATATATGTATATATCACGCCTTGTTCCCAACGGGGTAGACAGAGACAATCTTCTTCCACTTGCTACGGTCCTGACAAACGTTTTTCGCTTCTTCCACTTTCATTAATCTTCGCATGCATGCTCGTTGGTTTAGAGTACTCTTGACCAGGCCTTTTTTCAGAACGTCTCCGATTTGATCGTTAAATTTTCGCCTAGGTCTTCCTTTCCCAACTCTACCATTTACACTCGCGTACTTTCATTCATCCACTCCACATGTCAAAACGAGCACAGCATCCCTTTCCCAATTCTTGTCACTACATCGTCTTTCACGCCAAATTTTGTATTAAGAATATTTGTATCAGTTTTAGCTATAATTCGTGGCAGGTGGTATATTCATTCTCTGCCTAGGAGTCGTCTGGGTTGCTGCCAGACTCTTATTGCTGCCCAAAATGTTGCTGCCCAAAATGCAGTACAATTACTGTAGTGTTCCGGTTTGAATGGTATAGAGAGCCTGTATAATTCCGGACTGTGAGGTATTCCACATAATTCCTTAGGAGTGACAAGGCATCTGTAACCTTCTTCGATTAGGCTTACCATCAGGTTGACTGTTAGCTTATTTTTCAGCTCCATCGAATAAAAAAACAAGTGCCATGTGTCATCAAATACTCCAATCACAATATAAAAGCAAACGTTTTTAGATATTCTTCTACTTTATTGTAGCGTTGCTGGTTCGGAGACCTTCTGTTGACCTGAGATGTTTTTAAACTTATATTATAAGAAGTATAAGCTAAAATGGAGAACTGTACTGCTGTAGGTGTTGTAAGTTGTGACATTGTATCTTTTGATGTCAAGTTTTTGCTCATTTGTTCTCAATATAAGTTTAGTTTGTTAAGGATATTTACCCTCAAAGTATGTCACTTTATTTTAATGAAACTTTACATAAATTATCGAACCATGGTTACTCAAAGTTCCAGGGCATCCGCTTTAATTAATTTTTTTTTGCTTTAAGTACGCCAGTGACTAGGGTTCGAATCCCGGTGCCGGCACCGCAAAAATTATTAATAGCAATTTTAGTGCCGAATTTACCGCATGCTCGGCTATAGAAGAAAACATCGTGAGAAAACCTGCATGTCTGAAAAATGATAAAATAAATATGTCGAGGACATTCGTGAAGTTCGCCGACCCGCACTGGAGCAACGTGGCGGACACTTCTGGCGCCTTTTCCGTTATGTGAAATATAACACGATATGATTCTATGTGGGAATTATGACACAGATTTTTAAATTTTGTTGAATATTTTTGTCCAGCTGTAAGATATGCTACTATTTGAATTCTTCAAACATGTACTGTAGTTGATTAATTAAAATAAATGTAAGTATTCAGTAATCAAACCAGTAAGGTATTCAGAACAAATTCGTGTATTTAATTAACGCATCATTTCCGCATGTGTAAATACCGCTCGTGCGTGTTTGTTTTTAATTAATTAGTTGCACTGTATTCGAGCGCCATGTTTGATTTCTCAATCATTTTAAATATTGTTGTACGTTCAATAAAAGAGTTTAATCTTCCCGCGCTGGGGCAAAGACGAGTTATATCGATCTTGCACTTAAATCCCTTGCTATTCTAAGCCTTCGCCGTATATCAGAAGGAACACGGGGACCATTCTCTCGAGCACACATCTCACTCTATTCCTCTTCTTTCTGGCAAGGCGCGCCGGAATACGGAAACGTTACTCGTAACTCAGCCTCCAATAGTTAATCCATAAATTCTAAACTGCATCTCTAAACTGTATGATGTAATCTGCAACGAAGACATCCACAGTAGAACTAAGGTAACCGGCCCACATAGGTCGCAGAACTGATAACCGTTGTGGAAGTAAGATTCTCGAGCGGAGTGAGTGGGAGTAAAGGAAATTTAAGTGCAAAATCACGAACACGAACAAAAAGACATCTTTTGTCGTTTTTGATTCAATCGCTTCACTGGTAAGAAATTTTTAATAAAATTTAAATAGGAGACTTTACTGTGGTTACCCGCCTTAAAGGTAAACGAGATAATGCGTCTGCCTGCATGTACAGGATAAAGAAGGTTATTTACAGTATTCGAAAAGTGGGAAACACGGAAATATAAACTCGTGCTTTACTAGATCAATTAGCCTTAAATTATGCATGTCTAAATTGCAACCGGCTTCTGTATAATGGCCCTTGGGGATTAATTTTACTGCTGAAATTGAGAATTAATTCAGAAACGGTCCAATTTAATGTTGGCTACTGTAAATAATTGCAATATGGGTGGATTAAAATTTCTATAATGAAACAAACCTAATTCTATAATCTTTTTAAAAAATCAATAACGAAAATAAGTTCATTATTCTAACCGATATTGGTAGCACAGTAATAAACAACAGAAAAGGAAAATAAAGGTCATTAGAACTTTCAGTGGGAGAATTTGACGACATAATCTGTCGTTGCACTCATTGTGATATGACACACGCAAATCTAAATACCCATTATTAGGCAATGAAAAAAAGTTAAATAAATAATGTATAGACACATGATTACTTGACGATTAAACATGCATTATAAAAATGTATTTATTAGCTGAAGTGGCAATGGCCCGGCCAAATAGCTCGCAGAACTGAAAACCGTTGGAGAAAAAAGATTCTCGAGTGGCAGCCGCGTACAGGCAAACGCAGTGTAGGACGACCCCCCACAAGATGGAGTGACGACCTGAGCAGTGTTGCGGGAAGTCGATGGATGCAGGTGGTTCAGGACCGAGCTTCGTGGCAATCTTTGGGGAGGCCTATGTTCAGCTGTGGACTTGTGACAGGCTGTAAAGAGGATGTTTTCTTTAATGTTTTTTCGACATCGGAATTAGTTTTTCGGAAGGTAAGCTTACCTGCAGGATGTCCACTCTCCAAAGCACACCTACAGGTAAAGTAAGTATAAGCAGTTGACATTTTGGCGAAAACATTGGTAATTTTATTTTACTAATATATATAAATTTTATTTTCAATAATATTTCATTCCATAAAATCTGAGTGAATATCAAATTTCATAATGATGTGAACCATTTCAAAGTTTACAGTTTAATTGAAACTTTCCGCCACCGTAATTAACGTGAAGCCTTTCAAATTGAAGCCGGGAAGTTAATTTAAGAACCAATTCAATTTGCAACTTTTGATCAATTTATGTCGTTTACCACTCAATGAAACTGTTATTTTCATGTTGAATTACTTGCTTGATGCTCTATACTTTATATCGATTAGGTAGGATCCCAAAATTCTAGGTTTGAATATCTTCCTTCTCCTATATCAGTCTGTAGAAGGAATTGAAATCGAGAAAAAAAGCTCGTTGCTCGTTCATGTAGGAAAGCATGAATTTGCATGAAGAGCATATTGGATGTTCTCATAGCGGATTGATTGACGCAATACCTGTGATTCTCTCACATGCTTACCCTACTACCAGTCTGTAGAATTTGGTTGCGGAAAATTCGGATAAATATTCCGCTCGATTTTTTTTATTACTAACAGTCACTTTTGGCTTTCAGGGATGCACCAAGTGCAAGTGATGTTGGCCATTTGGAGAAAGAGGAAGTGGTACATTCTCCTTTACACCCCTCGCCATGAGCCATCAAACGGTCGTCAGAGTCTCGTCTATCAGTCAGCAGGGTGCTCCGGTTGCAGGCGAAATTGACACTTGGAGAAAGAGATGGTACAAACAGTAGACGTTACATCATTTACTGTTGTACTATAAAGAAAGTATATATGAATATACAAGTATCTTGTACGTACATACACATATCTTGTATATTTATATATACATATATATTTGTATATACAGAAAGGATACGGCATTACGACATTATATTTAACCTCATATTCCACAGGCTATTTCTTAGTCATACACCAAGTACAGTTTGGATAGTAATCCAAGTCAAAGACTTCGACGACCGTTGACTCCGGCACCCGCTGTCTGTGTTTAACTATTTCCTATGAAGGTAAGGATCATATTCGTTAAGAGAACTGAATATCACCCTCCCTACCATACTACTACCTACCTTACCTATTCTTACTATTACCTATTTTTAATACTGCCATAGATTATTTTTAACTAGTATTGTTATATGAACACTTTCTGTACTACAATATTACTCCTTACAACCCTTTTAATGTAAATGTCGTACAATTTATAAGCATCTACTGAAAAACGTTCAACAAAATAAAAAGCGAAGGAATGTTTACTGGGAGGAAATGAAGTGAAGTATTGGAAATCGCTTTTCATCATTGATGTCTGCAAACTTGTTTGTATAAATCTTAATATACTCGTAGATGTCATTTTATCTTCCATTTTACGCATAAAACATTTCTTTCCATTCAAGAGGCATAGGGTAATTAGGCAGTATGGCAGTTTGCTCAAAGTTGCTCAGCGCGCTATGGAAAGGGCTATGCTCGGAGTTTCTCTGCGCGATAGAGTCTGCAATCAGCAGCAGAACAGGGGTAACCGATATAATCGCAGGGATCAGCAAGCTGAAGTAGTAACGGGCCGGCCACATAGCTCGCAGAACCGACAACCGTTGGGGAAAAAAGGTTCTCGAGTGGCAGCCACGTACAGGCAAACGCAGTGTGGGACGCCCCCACAAATAGAAGGTAGAAATCCAGGTGGAATCCATCCGTGCATCTCATCCTTAGATATTAAAATAAGGATGTAGCAATCTGTCAATTAACGTGTGCATTAAAGGTTAAACCTTAAAGGATTAATAAAATAGGTAAGCCATAATTTGAACCCGAAGGCGAAACCGATCGGTTACTTAAAATGTGTATTGAAACTAGTACACGAGAGAGTAATAATTGTCAATATGATGGAGTTTAATCAAGTGACAACAATCTCTAGTATAAATTACATATTTAGATTATTTACAAAATTTGTTAGACATACGAGTGGTACGAGTGAAACTGTGAAGGACACACAATGACCTGACAGCAAAAGGAGATAATGATTGACACAACTTTTGTAATATCTGGAAGACATTCTTTTTTTCTGTCAATTACTACTACGTCAGCCTATTTCAGTTCACTACTGTACTCACTTCAGTACACTACACACACACCGGCACGCATTTCTTGGAAGATTGCTTGGAACTTTTTTTTTACATTTTTGCATCATATTTTAAAGGCGTGGTAAGCTTATTACTAAAGCCCAGAATCATGTTTTTCATTTAACAAATCGTTGGAGGATCGTGAATTTTGCATAGACGATTCCCATAGGATATGAAGTAGAACGAATAAATCCGATTTATTGAACGGGGTACTGATTAAGTCATAAATCAAGATGCACGAGATACAATTAACGGTAGGGATTGAATTTTCAAAATCGTTCAAAGAAATACTGTTTACCAGCTTTGATAGCTGATATCAAATTAATTAAAATATTAACGTATTAATAAACTTCTGTCTCTCTGAAAGACATAACAAATTAATATTAAAAAAAATTATGGGCAAGCGGTGCCTTTGAGGGTATTTGGGAGATGGGAGGGAGGATGCGGAGGGTGGGGGGGTGAGAGGGGAGTGGACTTCCGGCTACCTCGCTCACCGAACGTAACCAGAAGCACAAGAAACCTCTACTTCACGCTGGTATTCTGCATGCGAATCTCTTGACGATAAGTGACCGACGCCCTCATACATCTGCAACACCAGAGGTGCTGCAGGTGCGTTGCCGACCTTTAAGGGTATTTGGGAGATGGGAGGAAGAATGTGGATTAGAATAGGGAGGGGGAGTGGGCCTACGGTTACCTCACTCACCGAACGAAAAGCAGAAGCACAAGATGCGTCTACTTCATGCCGGTATTCTGTGAGGCCGTGGTACCATCCCGGTCGAACCGGCCCCTTCGAACAGCAGCAAAATCCGCCGCTTGGCTCTACCTCTTACCACTTAACTCATGACGTGTCTTTGCTATGTAAATTCTATTCTTACTTTACGTTAACAGCCTGTAAGTAGTCCGCAGCAGGAGATATGCCTCTCCCATATCGCCATAATCGCCACAAGTGGCAATCGCAGTACCAGACACCACGCACCTTAGACGCTGCTACCTGACATCGGTATGTTTAATTTGGTCTGGTATTTTCCTGATTGTTATCCAGCCATCTATCGGAAAAAATTGTGATTTTCAAGGGTTTTCCCTTAGTCGCTTCTTACGTCAGCCACGGAAAGCAAGGGGTGGCATATTCTTACGCCGCTACCACACGCCAGCTACCGCTGTTTATGACACGCCAAGGATAATTATTCTATCATACGAAAGCTAGCGTTGAACGATTGTTATGTCATTAAAAATGATAGCTTTTATACTTAACATACCTAACCCATTTTCATCGACTTATTAATAGGACCGGATCATTTACAACATACGAATAGACGTTTGATAGGAATAAATCTATAATTTACTTTCAAGTTGAATTTTACGCAAGCAAGTGATGCTACGTGAGACCTTTGTTCAGCAGTAGAGTTATGATAGGATTATATGATAATGATGTTGACAAAGTGATTCTCCCTAATGGTGTACTAATAAGCTTCTGGCAATCGATTGACAGAAGGAAATTATTGGAATTTTCGAAAACCCCACATATTAGTAACGTATCTGCGCCTACAAACCTACGCACCTACCCAGCATGGTGACCTAAGGACAAACCCTCAGTAAAATATGTGCGGGCTAGTGCTGGTAATTTTTGGGAAAAGCCATGAAAGGCTTCAAAAACTAGTGAAGAAGAATAACGCTCTTATTTAGTTCGCCTTTTTTATTCGTTTTTTATACTACTTTTGTACGTATAGTAACATTATGTTCTGGGTTTCATTTCTACGAAAGATATTAATTGTATTATGGAGGTTTGTAAAATTGTGATTGTCTCCTAGTCTATGAGATTTTATGATTAATTTTCGCGCATGTTGTTTTCTATAATCGTGTGTGAGCATGAGTATGTGAATGTATGTGTGAATTAAAATTAATTAATTATCGTTAATGTATAGATTCAAATCTCGTCATCCGGAAATCGGTTATGCTAGAGGATAACGGAAATCCAATCAATTCATTCAGGCTTAAAGCCCCAAAGGCATGAAATATTATATATCTAGGAATGAGCGTAGGATATCTTTGGCATGTTTTATTCGAGTATCACTACAATTATGAAGTCATTCTGGTTAACCTTATACTCTTATGTTTGTGGGAAAGGGGTGAAAAAGCAACTCGCCTGGTGGTAAGTGATTACCGATGCCCACGTACATCTGAAACACCCAGGGAGCTGCAGGTGCGTTGCCGGGCTTTAAGGGAATTTGGAGATCGGAGAGGATGGACGGGAGAAGACCTCCACTTACCTTACTCACCGAACGAAACGCAGAAGCACAAGATGCCTCTACTTCACTCCGATATTCTGCGAGGTCGTGGTATAAACCCGGTCGAGCAAACCCATTCGAGTAGCAGCTAAAGCCGCCGCTTGGCTCTACCACGTTTAAATGTTCAAATTCGCATACTGTCCTCTAGACTGTTAAAATTCGCCATCTTCAACGACCTACACGCAATAACAATGCGTTTAAAAACATACTAAACAGTTTTACTCTCAATGATAATGATGTACTACTGACCGTCTACTTACGAGACTTGTCAAGAGCGCAGGAGATATTGTAATGCCGTAAGTGTACGCACAAATACAGCGACACTCATACGTCTTTGTCCTCTCATCTCCAATGTAACGCTTTCGCGATAAGAGCAGAGGAAGGGTCAAACGAAGTGTAGACACGGGAAGTACAGAACCTGACCAACTAGACCGTAAAACTAATCATTTGTGTTTTTGCACAAATATTGACTTCGAATGGTAGACGTGTAGGTACGCTGTCCGCTAAGCCACGCTGTCGTCGTCTTGACTCAATGTAACTCAATTTAAAGTAGATACATACAATGTAATTCATCATCATCATCATTATTTTATCGTATCACGTATCAGTCCACTGTTGAGCATAAGCCTCCTCCATATATCGCCTTATAGCTCGGTCTTGAGCCACCTGGATCCATCGACTCGCTCCGTCTTGTGGGGCGTCATCCCACACTGCGTTTGCCTGTACGTGACCGCCACTCGAGAACCTTATAAAAATGTAGTTTTAAACCAATGATGTTGATTTTAGACCAAAGTATTTCCATTAAAAGTTATCTAACTTTGCCTCCAATTTGTTTAGATAAACAATTAAATATGTCTGCGTAATTAATTTCTAGAAGATTTAATTTCTCAGACTGGAAGTCTCTTTGATGTCGGTTCGTTAAGACAGCAATGATTACGTTTATAAAGATTTCGTTTTAGTTACTATGTTATATAAAAGTTTTTACACAATATTTCATTTATATATTTCATTCATCTCTCTCTTATTCTGATCGTCGTTTATTTAGTGTAATTATAGTGGCTCTTTATATCTTTCAAACAGTTACACTGGTGTTTAGGGGCAGAAATGGGTGAAAAGATGCTAGTGGTACCTACCCAGACGATTCCTAAGCAGAGAAGTAGCCTACCACTTAATACAATTACCTCTAAGTGTTATAATACCTACACTATACTTGTATATTACAAGTACAGTGTCGTATTATCACTACTCGTATACACCGTGCAGATGGAAAAAAACTACGTTTATTAAATCGTTTCATACAACCATGGCGGTAATCAACCGGGAGCACATCGTCGATGTTGTAGGCACTAAACACAAAAGGTTAATATTAAAAGATTCCAGCAAATAACCCAAAACGAATGCGGTATTTATTTCTCTCCACGTATTGAACATCAAAAGCGATAACATATGTAAATAAGCTTTGGCCCATTTCATTACTCGGAGAAATACTCTTGACAATATAAAAGCTACAGCTCAAAGGTTATTAATGTAGGCGAATCATTCGAGTTGATTGAGTGGCGCGATCCCAGAGCTTTGAACGTGTACGAGTTATTTAATACCAACTAAAGCTTTTTCAATACTCCAGTAACTGAAACTGGTTGAAATACACTTCGTAAATTCAATATAAATAATATAAGGTACACACACATTACACAATTATTATTATATGAATACATGAACATCGATAATTGTTTTAGGTTAGACGGTAGCTTCCTTTTCGCCCTTTCCCATAATTCGAATAAGGCGGAACCACAGTGGGGTTTCGGTCGGTGCAAGTCCGGCATTTTCTTTTTTGGATCGCGGACAAACGAGCGAGCAGATGGTAAGTGATTACCTCACGTATATCTACAACACCAGAGGGGCTGGTGCAGGTGCGTTGCCCGCTTTGAAGGATATTTGGGGAGCGCGAGAGGATCTTCAGTTACCTCATTCACCGAACGAAATACAAAAGCACAAGATGCCTCGATTTCACGCCGGTATTATGCGAGTTCATAGTACTAGCCCGGTCGAGTCAGGCAAATAGAGCAGAAGCTAAAGACGCCGCTGGACTCTAACACGTTGTTGTATGTATCAAACCTTTGTTACATCCCACTAAACTTATTTTGACTATGTACTAAAAATCACTAAGCAATAAAAGGGTCTATAATTCAAGTTCAAAATATAGACACTTTGTAGTTTTTTTAGAAAATAAATTAAATTAATTTGCTGTTTCATTTAATAATCGTAGTTCTGAGTTGTATCAAGAGAATACACTATTTGACAACACACAAAAACAGTAGCGCTAAAATAATGTAACAAAGTACATACCGAGAAAAAAAAGTAAAGAAAAATAATAACTAAAAAAAATTACAGAACAACAGTTTCTTACAAAAAAAAACTTCATTAGGTCTTCACTAATAGTAATTCAAATGCCAAAAGAAATCGTAATGAAAAAAGTATTTCCTGAACTTCGAACGTATGTAAATAAATGTGTAAAATGTTGAAACGAAAGTAAATTAAAATTAGTTAAGTAATTATGTCTATACATTGGCGATTACTGAAGACTTATAGAATTCTCATACATGAGCTAGATTCGTTTGTTCTGTTGATTAGTAATTTGGTCACTTCGAGGAACTGGAGGCACGGTACTTCCATGAAAGTACGTAAATGTTATTCCCCTTGTACGCGCGTCTATCTAAAATTTGCGAATTGCAATTAACATATGTAAATAACTGATAAAGAAAATAAGCTGCTCTGGAAGTGTTATCGTTTATGAGTCACCGTTAAAGCGCCTGTTCGGTGTTCGTTCACAGAGGTTAAATGAAGACGTGTAGATAGAGTTTGTATTTTTAACTTGTTAATTAAGACAAACACGCTTCGATGCAATGTTTTACAAAATCGAAACGAATTAGTTTTCCAATCAGAACGATTCTTAGTTACGAAGCTTCTACCTTAATTATTGACGTGTTGAAACAAAAGAAATTATATTGTTATAACACGTGAAGGGTTAATATATTTGAAATTAAAATATTATTTATGGATTTTTTATATTCCCGACGTTTCGATAAATAATAGTTTCATTTCAAATGTGTATTGTTCGCGTAAATACAAAAAATCATTATGGATTAATATATATCGCCAACACGCACTGAAGCAGCGTGTCGGGCACTACCCGGCTCCTAAACCCTCTCTGATACTCGTATTTGAGAAGGAGGCCTTTGCGCAGCTGTGGGCACTTATAGGCTGCTACATTACATATATCATTAAATAAGAAAACTGATTTGTCACTTTATAAGTGCTTTATAACAAACAAAGTAATGTACGCTATCCATTCTAATTTTTTAGTGACTGCGATGTTTTCACAGTGGTAATCTGTGAAACTTAAAGGTTTATAGGTTAAACCTTTTGTTTATATACCCCATGCTATCATCATCATCATTTCAGCCTATCAGAAGTCCACTGCTAAACATAGGCCTCCCCCAGAGATTGCCACGAAGCTCGGTCCTGAGCCACCTGCACTCATCGACTTCGTCGACCGCAACACTGCGCAGGTCGTCACTCCATCTTGTGAGGTGTCGTCCTACACTGCGTTTGCCTGTACGTGGCTGCCACTCTAAAACCTTTTTTCCTCAACGGTTGTCAGTTCTGCGAGCTATGTGGCCGGCCCATTGCCACTTCAGCTTGCTGATCTTTACGACTATGTCGGTTACCTTAGTTCTGCTGCGGATATCATCGTTGCAGACTCTATCACGCAGAGAAACACCGAGCATAGCCCTTTCCATAGCGCGCTGAGCAACTTTGAGCTTCCTCATACGGGCTGCAGTGAAGGACCAAGTCTCGGATCCCCATGCTATACCGTGTTTTAAAACATGAATAACGTTGTATTTTTTGTGTTTGTTGTATTTGGGCACAACTTTTTTTGAATGCATCATCACGCATTGTGTCTTGTTTTCCCATAATTGATTTTATTTAAGTTATGCATAAAAAAATAATATTATTTGTTATTTCTCTGACATGCAAGTTTCCTCACGATATTTTCCTTCACCGATGAGCACGTGGTAAATACAACACTTAAAATTGCTATTAACAATTTTGGTTGTGCCGGCACCGGGAATCGAACCTAGGTCACTCGCGGCCTATGAAACTAAAGATTGAGAGCACCGACGTATCTTTTGTATTAGAAACGGTTCCGAACAATTAATTCGCGCGAGTTTTAATGTAAATTGTGAATTGAATGTGCAAGTAAAATATATATTCATTACTACTTTGCAAACTCGGACTACCATTTTGGATAATTTGAGTCTCCGCTGGAATATATCATTATTAAACGTAATCACCAAAGAGAAAGCTGCTTACAGCTTTATGCTTAATAAATACGAATTTAATTCAAATAAAATATTTTTTTTTTTTAATGTGGCCAATTTATCACTGCCTATTTTTTTTCTCTCTTGAGATAAAAGATAAATTAAATTAATAAATTAAAGATAAAAGTACCAGTAAAGTTTATTCACAAAAATTCGAACAATTTGATTTTTTTAAAAAAGAAAATTTTAACTTCTACATTTGTCACACATTTTACACCGGCGGTGTCAGATTCGTGCAAGCAGGTTAAAAAAAACTATTAATGTGAGACTTCATTCTTTGACGTAGTACTTATTTAAAACTTTTAAATAAAGATTTACCCGTATTAAATTTGTAAGAGAAACAAGAACCCTTAAAAATAATATCCGAACGAACAAACATCAAAAGATACTTCTACGAGTTCAAACATTTTAGGAATTAACGAACATATTTTGAAGCAATGACTCATAAATAAAAACAAAACCGTCCGCAGCGCGTCGCCCATTCGTTATCAATTATTTGCGGTCATAAACTTAAATAATGTTTGTAAGTTGAAGACGAACGCGGGTAAACGGGGAATAACACGGATCCATAATAATTGCGCGATCCAAGGAAGTCCCGAGCTCTCGCGGGACGAATAAATACTGGGATCGCGCATCTTTGACAGACATTCAATAAATCGTCTCTCTCCAGTGATTCCAAAGAATCAACGAAGTTTTTTTTTCACCCGGTACTTTCACAAACGTATTGGTAAGTTTACCTTTGAAAGAAAAGTACGTTATTCATTGCCACAACTCAAGACCATTATATAACATACAATATGGATTTATTTAGTGATTTGCGGCAACAGAGGGAGGCATTATGCTATAGTAGTGTTACCTCTACTGCAGCGCTGTTATTCTGTCGCTACTTTGACTAGTATTTTAGATACTTAGTGATACCTTAGCCCACGACATCATAAAACAGATTCTCCTACTCATACTTCTATTTATAAACAGACTGATTTTAATGATTTTTAAAACATATTTTAAATTTTTTCTTTTACAGAAACCATGAAGTTCTTGTGTGTTCTATTAGGCTTTTTCGCAATGGCGACCGCTCAGGGCTACGATCATCAAGTGGATCCGGAAATAATGGACGACAGGTAAGAACTAAATACAAAATATCGTGAGTTTTATGTTTGGTAATGCAGAGAACGGTTTAGTCGTACAATATCATCATCGTCGGGCTATTCAAATATATATTCGCCAGTAAACCGACATACGAGTTCATTTCTAGAAGGGTCTGCTCATAGTCGTCATTCGGGGCAAAGGTTCAGTGACTGTACCGGCATCCCAGACAGTGAAACTTTAGTTCAGCTCACCAACCAACACCAGGAACTCGTTTGTTAATAAGCATGGAGCAATGGAACTTTGGCATATGTATGGGAATATATATATTTATTATAATAATATTTTCTTGTACCTACTTGCACTATATAAGTCATGTTATTCATGTTTTAAGTAATGTTTCATTTAATGTTTAAAACAAACGTTTTATACCTATGTCTTTAGATATCCTGAATGGTACATCAGTTCGCCTTATCTCGAACACCAACTGAGACACCGCCGTGACGTCACCTTCGATCACAAAACCGACAACGGTCGCGTATTCGGTACACTCGGACAGAACGACGCAGGATTGTTTGTGAGTATATACTCGGATACGCTAGCCGTTGATGACAGCGTAGCTTTATTGTTAGTGTACCTGCTAAGCCATGGTTCTGGGTTTGAATTTCAGCCGAAGCCAGTATTAGTGCAATAAGCAAATTATTGACTTCGGGAGCTGGTTGTATTGCGGTCGTCCGGTGACTCTGACACTGTATCGGACCCTTCCTCCGAGCTCATCGCATAAGCGTTACATCTGATATGGGAAGATAAAGAGGAATGAGTGCCTCTGTTTGCGCATACGCACTCCGCACTATAATATCTCCTGCGCAGTTGACCACAGGCGATAGTATTTGGAAGTTTACGTCGTGATCGAAATCAGCCAGGAGGACTTCATACATACTAGCTGTTTCACACGGCTATGCCCCCATGTTATATAGCACTCTTAATTGAGATAAAAGTATACTAAAGATATATCCTATCCCATAGGATTATCAACTTCTCTGCTAAATTTCATTCGAATCCGTTCATTCCTCTAAGCGTGATTGAACGACAAACTTTCGCATTAGTAATATCAAGTAAGGTAAAACATATAGCACTTCTCGACTCGCAAGGAATATATGAAAAAATCATAGAGCCGTCAATTTGTTTTTAAGTAAAATCCTCACATACATATGTATTAGAAGGCTTTTATATATTGACAATGATGTGCTGCTACGAAACATGTTTGCATAATTTCACATACGTTTAGATTTCTCTTAAGAAAAAGTTAGCCTAACTTCTAAAGAAGTCGACCAATCAGTCTCGCTTTCATCTCGTGGTCTGTCTAAAACCTTCCGATAGGTGACGAAATAATTATTTTGAAACGGCAGAAGCGGCTAAGGTGCTGGGCTTGCCACGTATGATACTACGGAAAAAGACCTGAGTCCTATAGTGGACTATTTACCGGCAATAAATATTTATATCTATATTTTTTTTATTATATTAGACGGTCCGATATCCTAGTACATTGTGACCCTGCCTTCGAGGCTAAGGGCTGCAGTCCCATATCCCGCTGGAGGCAAATATTTCAACGATGGATGTAAACATAGAGTCATGGATGTTAATATTAGGGATTAGACGTGTTAGACGTAGGGATTAGACGTTAAAAAAATGAACCTAAACAAATTATAAACTTCCTTACAGCCTGTTAATAGGATGATCCAATGCAGGACATAGGCTTCTACCATAAGGAGGATTTACCATCATCGGCACCCTCGGCAAGCGGATTGGCGATGACAGTACTTAACACCTTGCACTTTAGAGACTGCATTCAGTCATCGGTCTGTTAAATTTTTCGTGTGATATTTTTCGAGGTCGTTATCCCGCCATCTGTCGGTAGATATTGCGAGTATCTTTACCCTAGTCGCTTCTTTCGTCACCAACGGGAATAAATCGGGTGGCCTGGTATCGGGTGTTTATATGTATTAATTATACCCAAAAGGTTTATGAAATCTTCCAAACTTAGAGTACCTTGTTAAATCCTTTGGTTCCTCAGCACTTTAATCGTTCAGTACATTATTTTATCCAATAGTCGTTCAATATAATACTTATATTAAAGATCTAAATTGGATTTGTTGCTTGACAGGGTAAAGGGGGTTACGAACACAAATTCTTCGACGATCACCGCGGCCAGCTGGACGGGCAGGTGTACGGAAGCCGAGTGCTCGGCCCGTACGGTGACTCCAGCCACATGGGCGGCGCGCTGAACTGGCAGAACTCTAACGCCGCTGCCTCGCTCGATATCAGCAAACAGATCCATGGACCTTCTTCGGTAAGTTTCACGTTTTTAGGCTTCCGTGAAGATTTATTTATTTATTTATACTTTATTGTGTACAGCAAAAGGATCACTACATAAGGCGGACTTATTGCCTTTTGGCATTCCCTAACAGTCAATCCAGGGCGTGAAGAAATGTGATGATAGGTGCATCAAATTTAAATCTTTATTTTTTTTTTTTTGTCAATTAGCACTAAAACTTTATTCTATTTTAGACTGAAATTGACAAATGCCGTGGTTTTGCAGATAATGGCGGGAGCTGGTGGCAAATGGCCCGTTGGTAGAAATGGAGACTTTTCGCTGCAAGGCACGTACGGAAAGACGTCCGGACTACCCTCCGACTACGGCGGCAGGGCCGAATACAACTACCGCTGGTGAATGAAGAATTCTAAGAAATTGAAATCTCCATTTAGTCTTTAGTTAATAATGAAACTTATTTTTAAATATTTGAATGTCATCTAGTCTTTTTCTTTTAAGAAATAAAAATGTTCTTAATTATATGTATTTTTTAAATTAATTAATTAAGTATGCATGTATATTGGTAGTAAGCAGGTATTTATCAACATTTCCCATTGTTATTGTTGTTATGCTGAATTTATCGAAACGTACATGACTATTTTATAAGACAAAGAATTCTATTAAAATAAAAATAAAAATTTAAAATACGGTTTCAAGACCGTGTACCCAATTACAAGAGTGATCAGCGGTCTAGACATTCTAATTCTGTACAGTTACAGTTAAATTAAGGTATGTAGCCCGCATTAGACAATCTTTAAAGAATACGCTCCGAGGCCAAGTCCACGATCGTCTCGCGAGTTGACAATCCCATCATATACCTCGGAGATATTTTCAGGGTGTAATGGAGAATATAGAGATCTCTCCTAATGTCAGCCTCACCTGCTCTTTGGTGCACTCTGTTAGCCAACAAACGAGGCTCTTGTTGACCGAATGTTAGCGGAATACCCATCCAAATTTGCCGAACCCACATTCTACAGGGTTCATTCTGCGAGGATGCCAGCGCTGCGCTTGCCAACGTGATGAGTATAGGAAAATCTTCCAAGAATGTAGTCTTCTGCTGCTCCTTTCTAGGTCATGTGCAACAGGGGACTAAAATAGACTTGACGATGAAATTGAATGAATGAACATATTGAACTCATTCATTCGGGATTATTAATGAAAGATCGTGAATGATTGAGGGATTTTCATTTTCAATGGGAAATGAGCTCGAAAAAATATCCGTGTAATTAGTTTATAGGAGTGAATTTTTCCAATGAAGAAAGATTTAAGTTACCCAATCATTTATTTCACTTCAAAACCATTAACACTAGTTACTTAATAAAAAAGACTTATGAATACTATGCTGTCGTCACTGAGATAAAAATACTTTTTACACTATTTAATATAAATAGAATACATAATACAGAATACAAATCCTGTGTTGGTAAAAAGTCAGAGTTTAAAAAAATACATCATTGTAGGTTTTACCAGAATATCTAGCAATAATTAACATAATGTGATAATATTTGTTCATCTATAGGGATAAGGCGAATATCTAACGACCAAACAGAAATATAATATATTTAATTATACTAAATAGTATAAAAATTAAAGTAATGCAGGTAGCCTTATCATTCGGCAAATGTACATTTATATTTTAACACAAATTAAAACAGAACTCGTAGTATAATGCCTTCCAACAAATCAGCATAATTTAAAAAATTTAATTAGTTTATTAGGAAATCATGTTCTTTCGTACTTTTAAAATTTACATTTTCAGGGTAATGATTCCGAAATACCACTTTTTACAATTTTCTAAACTTCACATTTAAGACTTTTAAATAACCTTAATTTAAAATGATAAACATTTGCAGCGTTTTATAACAACCTAGAACTCCGATATTCCTTCAAGAATTAAAGTTTCAAAAATCCTAAACAAAAGAAACCCGTGCACGAATAGACAATGCAATTAAAAACAAAAAATAGAGTTTTTTTTTTCATGTTCAACTATAAAATATACATATAAATAATGCTTTATCTTACCTTTTATATCTTAACTAAAAAAAAAACAACTGAAGTCCCGTAAGCGTTACGGAAAAGTGTTTTACAATTTGTGACAAACAATCGAGTACTATGTTAAATAATAACTTTGTTATTTTCCAATGTCCGTCCCTCCCCTCCCCGTTCATCAAATCTGAGCCATTACTAATCCCCGCCTAACTTAAAAACAAAAATGAATTTGACACACACCATCCGCGCTGAAACCATAAACTTTTTCATAAATGACATTATGTCTTATCTTATTAGTAATGCTTTAAGGACATTCCTATTTACAATATTTACAATTTTCAATTTAATCCATCAAACTATGTAAAGGCTTTACAAAATTAAATATCAGACTACAGAACCATGAAAATATTTGCTTTCCGAAATTCTCTCTAAAATCAATTGAAGACCTTATCCTAGTTTGTACTGTGACTTACTGTAATAAAATTGTTTTAATACAAATAGATATTCGGTTAAGTTTGATGGTTTTGGTGCTACATCATCCAATTATTAAAATATTATATGAAAACCCAATTTTGTAGGAGTCATTTTGTTGCATATTAGTTTGAGGAATTTAAACATTTCTATTACCTTCTATTGCATTTATATATGGTACACTCTGGTAACAGACTATTGGCAAAAATACATTCTTATATACCACGGATTGGTCATGAAACAGCATCACCAATGCTCCGGCGCTGCAAATACCAAGCATAGCCAATTAAAACTTCGAAAACATTCATTCTATGAGTAATTGAATTAATAATGCACAATTTATTCTTAGACATGTGTAATTTAAAAATTTAAATAGTTTATTAGGAAATCATGTTCTTTCGTACTTTTAAAATTTACATTTTCAGGGTAATGATTCCGAAATACCACTTTTACAATTTTCTAAACTTCACATTTAAGACTTTTAAATAACCTTAATTTAAAATGATAAACATTTGCAGCGTTTTATAACAACCTAGAACTCCGATATTCCTTCAAGAATTAAAGTTTCAAAAATCCTAAACAAAAGAAACCCGTGCACGAATAGACAATGCAATTAAAAACAAAAAATAGAGTTTTTTTTTTCATGTTCAACTATAAAATATACATATAAATAATGTTTTATCTTACCTTTTATATCTTAACTAAAAAAAAAACAACTGAAGTCCCGTAAGCGTTACGGAAAACGTGTTTTACAATTTGTGACAAACAATCGAGTACTATGTTAAATAATAACTTTGTTATTTTCCAATGTCCGTCCCTCCCCTCCCCGTTCATCGAATCTGAGCCATTACTAATCCCCGCCTAACTTAAAAACAAAAATGAATTTGACACACACCATCCCCGCTGAAACCATAAACTTTTTCATAAATGACATTATGTCTTATCTTATTAGTAATGCTTTAAGGACATTCCTATTTACAATATTTACAATTTTCAATTTAATCCATCAAACTATGTAAAGGCTTTACAAAATTAAATATCAGACTACAGAACCATGAAAATATTTGCTTTCCGAAATTCTCTCTAAAATCAATTGAAGACCTTAACCTAGTTTGTACTGTGACTTACTGTAATAAAATTGTTTTAATACAAATAGATATTCGGTTAAGTTTGATGGTTTTGGTGCTACATCATCCAATTATTAAAATATTATATGAAACCCCAATTTTGTAGGCGTCATTTTGTTGCATATTAGTTTGAGGAATTTAAACATTTCTATTACCTTCTATTGCATTTATATATGGTACACTCTGGTAACAGACTATTGGCAAAAAATACATTCTTATATACCACGGATTGGTCGTAAGAAACAGCATCACCAATGCTCCGGCGCTGCAAATACCAAGCATAGCCAATTAAAACTTCGAAAACATTCATTCTATGAGTAATTGAATTAATAATGCACAATTTATTCTTAGACATGTGTAATTTAAAAATTTAAATAGTTTATTAGGAAATCATGTTCTTTCGTACTTTTAAAATTTACATTTTCAGGGTAATGATTCCGAAATACCACTTTTTACAATTTTCTAAACTTCACATTTAAGACTTTTAAATAACCTTAATTTAAAATGATAAACATTTGCAGCGTTTTATAACAACCTAGAACTCCGATATTCCTTCAAGAATTAAAGTTTCAAAAATCCTAAACAAAAGAAACCCGTGCACGAATAGACAATGCAATTAAAAACAAAAAATAGAGTTTTTTTTTTTCATGTTCAACTATAAAATATACATATAAATAATGCTTTATCTTACCTTTTATATCTTAACTAAAAAAAAACAACTAAAGTCCCGTATGCGTTACGGAAAAGTGTTTTACAATTTGTGGCAAACAATCGAGTACTATGTTAAATAATAACTTTGTTATTTTCCAATGTCCATCCCTCCCCTCCCCGTTCATCAAATCTGAGCCATTACTAATCCCCGCCTAACTTAAAAACAAAAATGAATTTGACACACACCATCCGCGCTGAAACCATAAACTTTTTCATAAATGACATTATGTCTTATCTTATTAGTAATGCTTTAAGGACATTCCTATTTACAATATTTACAATTTATATCCCAATTAGCTTATTTTATCTTATCATATGACATAATATATCAAAAGTACAAGCAATATGAAACTAGAAATAGTACAATTACAAACTAAAATCACACGGTGTTGCTATATACAACTTATATAGAATTCGCATATCAATTAGAACTTATACTTGTTTATACACATTGCTCGATAGCGAATGTGAACAATACTTCTATTTAAAAGTTCAAAGAGCGTGGTTTTAAAGCAGTGTTCCTCAAGAACTGATGTGCTAAAATCGTCAAATCCAACTGATCCTGTGTCCTGCCACATGCAAAAGTCTCCCATTTATTGTCAGCCTGAAAGTTAAAAAATTAAGGTCAGTAATGTAAGAAATTGACAACCGTTAGGGAAAAAAGGTTCTCGAGTGGCAACCTCGTACAGGTAAACACAGTGTATAAGTCGATGGAAGTAGGTGACGTGCTTGGTATCAATCTTGGGGGAGACCTATGTTCAGCAGTGGACTTGTGAAAGGCTGTAATAATCCTTCCTTACCAAGGCGGTAGAAGTGTAACTCCTGCAGTGGTGTGCGCAAGCTAAATAGATTATTCAATACTGACCAGTATGAAAGCGGGCTTTTCCTCGTTCAGTTCCGCCGGCTCCTGATCGAATTTGATCGATCTAACAGCCGATTTCTTCACGACCATCGGCTCCCCGGATAGACGACGCACCTACAAAGGAAATTATTTTTCCATTTCTATTGACTGCACCACTGTGTATGTAACAATGTAAATATTTTTATATTGCATGTCGTTTAAGAATACTAAAAATAGGTACGGTTCTAGTACTGCCCTGAGGTACGCTGACCCATAATAACTCTACATTTGTGATTACAGCACTTGTACTTACAGTTTGCTTATTATAATAAGAAAATAAACAAAAATTATTATTATTATATTATTATTATTATATTATTATTATTATATTATTATTATTATTATTATTATATTATTATTATTATTATATTATTATTATTATTATTATTATTATTATTATATTATTATTATTATATTATTATTATTATTATTATTATTATTATTATATTATTATTATTATATTATTATTATTATATTATTATTATTATATTATTATTATTATTATTATTATATTATTATTATTATTATTATTATATTATTATTATTATTATTATTATTATATTATTATTATTATTATTATTATATTATTATTATTATTATTATATTATTATTATTATTATTATTATATTATTATTATTATTATTATTATATTATTATTATTATTATTATATTATTATTATTATATTATTATTATTATTATTATATTATTATTATTATTATATTATTATTATTATATTATTATTATTATATTATTATTATTATTATTATATTATTATTATTATATTATTATTATTATATTATTATTATTATTATTATATTATTATTATTATTATATTATTATTATTATTATATTATTATTATTATTATTATATTATTATTATTATTATTATATTATTATTATTATATTATTATTATTATTATATTATTATTATTATATTATTATTATTATATTATTATTATTATATTAGTCATTTTGTTGCATATTAGTTTGAGGAATTTAAACATTTCTATTACCTTCTATTGCATTTATATATGGTACACTCTGGTAACAGACTATTGGCAAAAAATACATTCTTATATACCACGGATTGGTCGTAAGTAACAGCATCACCAATGCTCCGGCGCTGCAAATACCAAGCATAGCCAATTAAAACTTCGAAAACATTCATTCTATGAGTAATTGAATTAATAATGCACAATTTATTCTTAGACATGTGTAATTTAAAAAAAATACTTTGATAAGTTTTGACGTGGAGAAACAATTGAAATTCTATTGTTACACGCGAGTTGCTAAATATGTTGAATGCAATATTGTGAATTCACCCACCTTTCACGAAAAAATAAAGGAATAATTAGTGTCTCAAACATAATTTTACTTCTGATTATAGTATACGTTAAATTTTACAATTATTATTAAGCATGATTAATTAAAACTCCTAAAAACATGCAGAAAAACCTACCGCACTACACAAATAATAGACGCATTTTGTATAACTTTTTGTTTGCATCAATACATCAATATTACCCCTTTCAATTAAATTCGTGATTCCTGAATAGATTGACGAATAACGAAACTAAAATGCTTGTTAAAGATAGCCGTATCAAAATCATTCAAAGTTTTAATTTAACAGTTAAGAAAAGCATGATTCACAGAAGTACAAAATAATTATTTGTATTCAAATAAAGGTAAATAAATATTTGTAATCAAAGGTATAGTACACATAGCTCCAATCGGTAAAAAAAATTACTTACAAAATTACTACACAATGAAGCATTATAAATTAACTTACAAAAGTTATTTCCAGAAATCGGAATATTTATACAATTCAAGAAACTACTTATACTAAATTTTGTGACTATATTTCGAAATGGCAACACTTACATGATTATCTACTGACCTACTATATATGTATAATTTATATCCCAATTAGCTTATTTTATCTTATCATATGACATAATATATCAAAAAGTACAAGCAATATGAAACTAGAAATAGTACAATTACAAACTAAAATCACACGGTGTTGCTATATACAACTTATATAGAATTCGCATATCGAATTAGAACTTATACTTGTTTATACACATTGCTCGATAGCGAATGTGAACAATACTTCTATTTAAAAGTTCAAAGAGCGTGGTTTTAAAGCAGTGTTCCTCAAGAACTGATGTGCTAAAATCGTCAAATCCAACTGATCCTGTGTCCTGCCACATGCAAGAGTCTCCCATTTATTGTCAGCCTGAAAGTTAAAAAATTAAGGTCAGTAATGTAAGAAATTGACAACCGTTAGGGAAAAAAGGTTCTCGAGTGGCAACCTCGTACAGGTAAACACAGTGTATAAGTCGATGGAAGTAGGTGACGTGCTTGGTATCAATCTTGGGGGAGACCTATGTTCAGCAGTGGACTTGTGAAAGGCTGTAATAATCCTTCCTTACCAAGGCGGTAGAAGTGTAACTCCTGCAGTGGTGTGCGCAAGCTAAATAGATTATTCAATACTGACCAGTATGAAAGCGGGCTTTTCCTCGTTCAGTTCCGCCGGCTCCTGGTCGAATTTGATCGATCTAACAGCCGATTTCTTCACGACCATCGGCTCCCCGGATAGACGACGCACCTACAAAAGGGAAATTATTTTTTTCCATTTCTATTGACTGCACCACTGTGTATGTAACAATGTAAATATTTTTATATTGCATGTCGTTTAAGAATACTAAAAATAGGTACGGTTCTAGTACTGCCCTGAGGTACGCTGACCCATAATAACTCTACATTTGTGATTACAGCACTTGTACTTACAGTTTGCTTATTATAATAAGAAAATAAACAAAAATTATTATTATTATATTATTATTATTATTTATAATTTTAGTTGAATACCATTAAGTTCTGATATAATTACGACAGTATTATTATATGTTTATTTAGTATTAAATGTTGATATATTAAGCTGCAATAACTGGGTATAAGGAAAAAGATTTCACCAAAGATCAATCTACACGCCGTGCTCCTTGCGGGATAACACTAGAGCCTCTGATGACTGATTTATGGCGGAAAATCCATCAGAGTATGTTGAAACTAGATCCCAGACTAGTGATGGGAAGCAGTATCTCTAGTACGAGAGTATAGGACGAATGTTAGGATGGTGATTGATGAGCAAATCTTCCATGCATGGCATGCCAGCTCTAATTTGTAATTTCATGGAAAATATGTTTATTTAGAGTAGTGGACTTGTACAAGCTGATGAAAAAGAAGAAAAAGGTATTTAAAGTCATATATCATAGATAACGTGTGCGAAGTTTGTTACTTTGAATTGTTATATATCTTACCATTTTAATCTGTATCTTCCTTTGACTTGTATTCTAACTTCTAAATAAATATACTTTGTTTCCGTATAGTAATATACATTCGCTGACATTAACTAAGGGTAACTTTGCCCGTATACGCTCGTCGCTTTGTATTTATCTTGTATCACAATAAATTTGTAATTCAAAATGCATTGATTGGGGACGGGCAGCAACATTCAAATTATGTGTCGTCTGGTTCTGCGATCGCTAATCGCCCACAAAACGTGACAACTATGACAAATCATCCCCCTTGAAAGAAAGTCCAGTAGTAAGTAACTGGCGAACTTTACACAAACCGCCACAATACGAAGAAGAAGAAAGTCCAGTAGTGAACTATTATATAAATCATCCAATTATTTCTTGAATTAGTGTGTAGGTGAAAAAAAAAATAAACCAAATATGAATCATGTGAAAATACATTTATTGAAATAAAAAATGACATCGGATCATTTTGGATTGGAGATGGAATACAAACAATATTGACAGTGACTCTAAACTACAATAAAAAAAACACAAACTGTTTACAAATTGCCATAATACCAATAAGCTACGGCTACAGAATAAATTAAAACAATTTAAAATAAACATAAATTAATAACAAAGAAAAACAATTATTTAACAAGATAAATAAATATGTTTCTAAAATAAGAAAATAAAATGTAGATTCAACACTGGCCTGTCAATATTGTGATCGGAATGGAAATGAGTGGAAAATGAACACGGGAGTAATGTAAGGGATAATGTCATTTTATTATTTCAAATAAAGTACTCTTAAGTATAGCTGCCGATTTCTATTAAAATTGTTTAGTTTTAACAAAAAAAAAGTTATAGAAATAAATAGTTTCGTAATTACATTACACAATCCACAACCAACGCGACTGAAATGTCAATTTTAGTCATGATTATCCGATAAGTTAAGAGAATGTCAATAATTTTACAGGCAAATTACAAAGCAAATACTATTATTAAGTCTTTAAAATAAATAATATAGGGGATAGGATGGGTGAACTAATAGGGGAATTGTTAGTATTGCTTTTTTAATATTTTTTTTCGATTAAGAACACTTGCTTACAGCCAAGTTTTTTAATACTACAAAGACATGTCATATTGAGACATTCCATTTCGTTTTTGTTACTACACCAAAACGCGCAATCCTTTCTAACCTAAAAACCGTAATACTTGATATTCTTATAATTTAAAGTATTTAAACCTAATAACACTAAAACAATTTGGTGCATGGTAAACTTGAGGTATACTTTTTGCATAATTAAACCTACTTCGTTTAAAAGCTAGCAATGTATTAAACCAATATATTAAAAATTCAAAACGAATATTCATTTGATGAAAAATTCATCTTTGGTACTTACGCCCTAATCTCGTCAAACGCTAAAATAAGTTTGGTGCTCTTATTAAATAATTTTAAAGTAAAAACAAAGTGTTCGAAATTTAAACTCTCCTTGATACTGATATACATACAACCGAAATGATATCTTTTAACTTTCAATTATACAGATAAAAAATTCATTTACTAACAAAAATCAATGAATCGATAACTCTTATAGAATATTACCTACAGGAATGAATAACATAATTAGTCTGACAGGCATATAACGACGAAATATATGATACCGCCATTTTAAAAAAGCGACGTCTAGAGACTACATAGGGAAAGGTCATATAAATACCTGAATATTTTTTTAATTATTTTATGCATTTCTCATCACTTGCTTTTAATAATAATAATGCTTTAACGTTGCATTTTATTATTGGTTTTATTTACATTTGGTGATATTAATATTGTGTGCTTCATTATACACATTCCTAATAGATATCTTGAAGAACCCCAATTTTGAAAATAAACTCCAAATGGTTTTCAAATAAATTCGTCTTATCGTACTTATTATTTCACAGTCATTTAAGCGTATTTACATTTCCGTTGTCCAATTTAATCAAAATAAGACAAACGTAATGTATAGTATCTGATTTAGATACAAGTACTTCACATGTTCGTGAACATGTAATAATCATTCGCGAACATATCTTCAGTCTGTCCCGAATCTTTATTCTCCATTTGCCACCATTGGTTTTCTTTTTGAGTAAAATCGCTTCTACTCGTCATTATTTTATTAGTTAGTATTTCATCGATTCGCGTGGTCGACGGTTTTTGGTTAGTCACTTTATATATGTGGTCCGCTAACGCGTTAGCTAAGACCTCTTTGGGCGCTATAAGCGCGCTATTTCCGCTATTAACGTTATCGCATGCTAATTCGTTTGAGGACGTTATTGTTCGTAATCTGTCGGCGTTCAAACGCGCGAACGTTCTAGGCGATTCTAGATTGGTTATATTCCTGAATACGTCAGGATTAGGGTTCATTTCGTTTGCACTATAGATTTCTTCGTATATATTACCGTTTGGATTGTAGGTGTTAGGTAAAGGATTAGTAGGGATGTTGGACCTGTGTTGTACCTTTGTTTTCTCAGTGATGACAGCTTCTATGTCGATTTCCTCGTATTTCATATTCTCTGGGGTGTTTTCGGCGCTCATTAGACTATGAAGGCTAGTAGATTCTTCTAGAAGAGAGTTCTTGACTATGGAAGGTGGAGAGAATAGGACAGAACTATCGCCGGCTAGTGTTTTGCTCTGAAACAATATTAAGGCTACGATTAGTGTTTATACGCGAGAGCGATACAATCGGATAGCGTCGAGTATAGCGTAGCCCCTGTATGTATTTTAAGACTAAAGTAGTTATCTCACTTACACATACAACTTGACCTATAATCTTTTGCAGAGTACAAAGAATTGCCAATGCTTTAATCTTTCAACAGAGATTATTGTTTACGGTCGGGAACACCCGTTTTTAATTAAAAAAAAACGTTCTATGACGATACTCATGCTTTCTTACTTATAAGAAATCTACTTATGAGAGAACTGCTATTTTTTTCATTCCGTCAGTTAATATGTCAGAGTATTGTCAGTCTGTTTGTTAGCAGGGAGTACTATTTGCAAGCGAGGTTGACATATTAAGTTGCTAAATTCTCAGGAATTCTCTCAGGGTCTCGTACTGTACGTACAACCTTCCCATACCTGAAGTACATAACTATGCGATGATATCCACAAAATATCCAGGTTTTCCACAAATGTTGGCTCCGGCTGGGCTTCGAACCCGGAAACCACGGTTCGGAAGTTAGGTTCCCTAACCAATTAGCCAACAGATCGAGTAATGCGAGTCAGCTCACCGGCGTCTCGACGATGAAGGAGACGTCGGGCACGAGCCCATGCTGCGCGTGCGTGTGCGTGTGCGAGTGCGGCGTGCTGGTGGCCGCACCCCAGCTGGAGGCGAGCGCCTTGCGCGCGCGCTTGTGCGATGGGATGTTCTCCTTGCCGCGGCGCCCGCTGCCGATGCCCGAGTCGTTCACCTGCACGACACGACACTATTAATAAAGCAGGGATTTCCCGATAAAGGAGTTGGCGAACTTTTCATTTTATTTTTGATTGGCTTACGCTGGCCTATTCATATCCATATGGGAAAAGATTAATCTATTCCAGTATCATGGTGTATGTAAAGTAGTTGTAATTGTCATCATCACTGTGAAAAACCTGGCGATGGTTTTATCTCCCGGAGGGGCGAAAAATTTATCTTCAAACTATTTTCTATACGTAATGACAATCAAAAATTCAATTACAGACATGAATGTTTCATTACAAGCCAATACTTTGCAGCACTATCGGAGACGCCTTTCTATCATAAATCGGCGTGCCATGCATCATACATTTGTCAATACTCACCACGCCGCTCCCGTCACCAGTCTGTGAGATTTCAGTTCAGCAAATTCGGACGGATATTCCGCCATCTTTCGGACGCCAGAGCCTCCTGTTTTCGCTAGCAGGGCACCACGCTCAGGTGGGGATGACATTCAGAGTAAAAGTTCGTGTATTCTCCGTCACATCTTAAGCAACAGTAGTTTCGATGAAACTACTTACCTGAGCATTGGCAGCATCTTGATCAGCCGTTGACGACAGCATGGAGTCATTGAGTTGCACTGTGCTGTCAGAGTTCTCTTCTCTCTGTATCATCTCGGTTATATCTTCGACTAAGAGCCCAGGACTTGATGGCTCATACTTTAGTCCTGATTTTTTGCCCAGCTCGGCCATTGCTATTTTGAAAGGGGTTGGTGTTCTGAAAATAAAAAAAAGTTGGAAACAAAAACTTTTTTAAAATATCGTATAAATTATGAAATAGCAAACAGATCATCAGTTAAAAAACCAATTTGTCAAAAAAAGACAGGCACGTATGACCAGTAGGGGCAGCAGATATAGAGTTTGTATTGTTACAAATTATATTCTGTGGTATGTTTTGTTACCGCACGGCATCATACGCTTATTAACTTACTTATTTGTTCCAGTATTAAGGATCCGACATTTTTAGACGTTTTCCATTGTATTTTAAATTTCAGCCTACTAAATTTTAAGATGTACTTACACTTTTAAATGAAAATCAAAATGATAATGCCGCATTAAGGACATATGTATGTTGTTTAATTGTAGTTAGTTAAAAAGCTTAAATTTTTTAACATGTAAACTTTTTTATTGAATAATGTCATTTTAGAATTCAATAAGAATTTCAACATTCCTGTTAAAACGGGATTTCACGGACAGAGACAATAAAACTGGATACAATTTATTATATAAGAGATTCATTTTTGTATGTAACCCCAAATATTGGACACAACAAAAGAAATTATAAAAAAATATATATCTTACTTAGGCGTAATATTGCGAAGTTGGCTTCCACCAGGAGTGATGTTAGCTGGTGTTGGAGTATGCAGCAATGGACTCGCGCTCCATTCCTGTAAAACCGAAAAAGAAATGATTAATACTCGAAATAAATCAATGGTGCTAGTTCTTCCGGGTCGACTGTGCGCGTAATTTGCATGAGGAATGGGCTAAGTAAGAAAAAGAAATGGGCTCGATCCGCGGCTCATTAAACACTCTTAACAATATTTCTTCTTTTTTTTCTCTCTTTTTTCACCTCTGGGATAAAGGAGAAAAACATACAGTAGGGGCAACAGCTTTATAAAAACAAATCTTAAGTGTTTCACTGAACTTCCGGGCAGGCCCTATAACAATTTCATATGCAGAGGAGTGGAAAGTCTAATTAATAGATATTAATTATATTTATATTTACCTTAGCATGTGTTCGTAATGGTGTGGAATCAAATGCTGGGAAGGAAATGCCAGCCGTTGAGTTTAGAAACTGAGACGGGCTAAATGGCAGAGCTTTAATAGGCGTCACACCATTTTCTCCGGATTCCATTGCTTTTTGAATTGCGTCCGACCATGACTGAAATATATTATATTTAACTATTTAACTTATTTATAATAAGCTTACTAACTTTCAAAATATGAGTATGCAATTGTTTATTATACTATGTATTGAAATGGAGAACAAAATTCATAACATTTCTAGAAAATTATACCCATTTATTACGCACTTATAAATAATATCCAACATGGAATTAAAATATAAAACTATATAAAAATTATAAAAATTAAATTATAATAAATAAAAAGAGAAAAAGATGAAACTTCTTGATACAATACATTAACTCACATTAGGATTGGACGTGATGCCTTGCGTCTTCCTAATTTTTCCTCGCCTTAATATTGGAGGGGGGCTAGAAGAGTCTGCTGGTTTCTTCTTAGGTGAAGCATAGACAGATGGCACCACTATCTCTTTACTTGCCTCTGTTTGTACAGTGTAGGATACTGAAACTGTAAAAATAATGTTATTAGGCGATTACTTCCTGGGTAACATATTCTTGCTGAAATAACTAAATTTCAGCAAGAATATGTTTGGTCATGACGAATTCATATAACATAGATAAATAAAGACTAAATAAATGTAAGAAATAACAGATTATCTTTATATGTAATCAAATCTTATCTATTAAACACTAATGCAACGAAATATATAACATGGTAGAGCCAAGCGACGGCTTTAGCTGCTGTTCGAATGGGTTTATACCAAGACCTCGCAGAATACCGGCGTGAAGTTAAGGCATCTTGTGGTTCAGCGTTCCGTTCGGTGAGTGAGGTAACCGGAGGGAGGCCTACTCCCCATCCTCATCCTCACTCCCATCTCCCAAATACCTTTAAAGGCCTGTAACGCACCTGCAACTCCTCTGGTGTTGCAGATGTACGTGGGGGACTGTAATCACTTACCATCAGGTGAACCGATTGCTCGTTTGCCGAGTTACCCATATAAATATATATATATAAACAATATTAGTCAGTCACAGTCAGTTTGTGTTTGAACGCGCTCATTTCAAGGAGTGCCAGTCCGATTTAAAAAAATATTTTTGCGCCAGATAGATGAAACTGCGGGACACAGCTTGTATAGTATGATGGATATACTATAGTTCCATTAGTATTAACCTATAGCTTTAACATTCTTGGCATTACAATGCCTATATGATAAGATCATAAGAAAATGGTGATCATCAACCATATTTCAACCCCAATAATAAACATATCTAATACTAAAAACACAAACCAAAGTGTATACTTTGGTTTGGATTCAAATCCAGACCTCACTCATTAGCAGATAGATATGCTGACCAATAAGACATGATAGAATATTCCCTTGATATAATACAACAAAATATTTACCAGAACTCTGACCATTGTTGTCCGAACTAGCAGCTTGTGTCAAATAGTTTTTAATTGGTGATTCCGGATGCAGAGATTCAATGTTGACATAGCTGTAAAATACAATAAAAAAAATTGTATACACTACAAGTTATGTGTGATAATCTGATAATGCAAGGATATCCACCTCCACATATTGTCTCGCTTGTCATAAGGATATGCCAGAAATTACTATTTCGACAAGATGATGACGCGTATGTATAATAGACCTCGATCATCATAATCATAACAGCCTGCCTGTTTCAAAAGTCCACTGCCCCAAAGGTTGCCACAAAGCAGGGTCCTGAGCCACCTGCAGCCATTCAATTCCCGCAACACTGTGGACCACACGCCATCTCATTGTAGCTTTTATCGTCATTTGAGGGTTTTAATTCTATGTGTCTTGTTACCAGAAATACAGAGAGCCACAGTTTTCGATACTCCCCATATGAAGTTTAAATTGCTGCCACTATAGTGTCATGTATATTTCTTTGTTATAGCACACAAAAAATAACAGTTATGTACTAACTGTATATTTCTACTTATTCTCCGAATGGCAACCCTAGCACGTAGTACACCCTGCTAGCAAACAAAGAGGCTCCGACTACCGAACGATAACGGAAATTCGGAATTCACCGAACCCAAATATCAAAGCTTCCAAAAATATTAGCCGGCGTTTGCTGGCGCTTTCTTGTAGAGACCTATGGTTAAGATTAGCATATATATATAAAAGCAACTTCTAGCAGTAGAAGCAAATACTAACTTGAAAGGTGATTCTACAATTTCGACAGTATCCGCTGCCACCAATTCACCTCGCTCAGGTGACTTTGGTTGTTGAGTTTGTTGTTGAAGATTGTTCAGCTGGTCTCTTAGGAGTTGTCTAAAGTGCAGCACTTGTTTGGACGCAGGTTGGCTTGTTGTTGATGAGTTGCTCTGTGTTGATTCATTGAATGTATCCGTCCAACTCTGTAACATAAAATAATAAAAATGAAAACATTTGCTCTCGTGATCGGGTATACGAATAACCCCCATTATTGGATATTTAATTAGGAAATTTCTTTTGGTGATTTCAACCCACTATATACTATTTTTACATGTCTTGACTTAGACATGTAAAATGTTCATGTTCAGGACTATTATATAAATCATAGATAAGTTTCATTGGTAGATTTTTTTCTACAGGATTAGATCCTTGAGTCTCATGATTCATAGGCCTTACACGCACAGCTACATACAAAAATGGAAAATTATGTCTACATACAAGATAACAAGTTGTAATTATTTTTGCAATTTAATTGTTGTAGATTAGATCAGATTATTAAGATTACATATTTTTAATTAGCAGATTTTAGTGAAAATGGCTGATAACTGCAGTGCCCAGCATACTTGTCCTTCTGTTAGTGTGAACTTCAGAATTCATCCCAAACCATTGAGATGCCAAAAAGAAACAAATACGAGGTTAGTGGCAGCAACATAATACACATAAATGTCATAATTTCATAGCTTCCGGAGTTTTTAAATTACCATCCATTTGTGCAGACAGATGTACAAGGTTTGTGCGGATTTATTCTACTCTTCTATGAATATCTCTATCTAAATGAAACAGTGACAAATTTCGATAACTTTTTTCTAGATATAGAATATATAAGGAAGTATAGCAGAAGCAGTGATTCTATCTTCCCCTCCCATATCTGCTCTAACACTAGAGAAGATTGGAGAAAGGTCCTACTATAAAATGAAACCAACCAAATGCCCGTTGCAGGGTTGGTTAAAGGTCTACTAGACATTTTACTCCTTTCAACTCATTTCCTCCACTCTTCGCTAGAGCTTATTTGAGACGTGAGAGGTGACAAGCCTAAGATACAAATCGTATGTAAGTTTCCAAAAACATAGTGGTATGAGCCCTCTGCATAAGGGATCGAACTTAATTTTGAGGCAGATGCCCCTAATCATTCGGCTATCGTAGCTCAATAGAGTTCAATATATTTGTGAGATGCATAAATATTTGATTTGGCTGGGATTCGAACCCAGGACTTACTACTCAGTAGATAGGTATACTGGACCACAGAGCTAGGAGATTGTAACATTTTTTGGATATTGGTTTTATAACAGTGTGTAAGTATACAGATCTATTATGATACTATTCACAAAAACAATTCACAAAATTATTATAAAAACTTTTTCACAACGTCGCACACAAACCACCTGTCCAGCAAATGAAAGAAACTAATAATGTGACTAATAATGTGACGATTGATTTAAATAAAACGGTTAAATGAATGACATAACACAAACACAAATTGAAGAATGAAAAAAAAACACTGAAAATTTAGTAAGTGATTAAAAAATGATAATTAACTCATGGATTTAGTTAAGCATAACATTAACCCATTGAATATAGTAAAATATCACACTTTGGGAATTCATACAAATGAAGATGTGAAATCAATTTGATTTCAAGAGCCCTATCCGCTATATTTCACAAACATTCTGTATAAGACATCATTCTTTCATAAAAAAAAATATCCTGTTATATTTTAACATAGTTTCGTTTATTAAAGACATGGGCAGTTATATAATAAAACAAAGCCATGTCTTGGATGTGAACACAACACAAAAGAATAATGACTTGAATGGTAGTCGGGAGAGGAAGACCTAGGCGAACATTTCACGATCAAATTGAGCTAACGAGCATGCATGATTGATGAAAGTGGAAGAAGCGAAAGACGTATGTCAGGACCGTAGCAGGAGGAAGAAGATTTGCTCTGCCTAACCCGTTGGGAACATTTGGGTTGTATATGACTTCATGACGAATTTGAGTGAAATATTTTAGTAACACGGATAAAGATCCAAGAGTATATAGGGGGGAATATAAGATCTTTTTCTCCAACTGCCACATCACATGCTTGTGAACCTGAACATGGTGCCCTGCTGCTAACAAAGGAGATTCTGACAACCGAATGATGATGGAAAATCCATCCGAATTTGTCGAACCCAAATTGCATGCACTAGTAATCTAAAGGTCTGCATAGTGTGGTGAGTATGGGGAGATCTTCCATTATTGGCAGGCTTTTGATGGTGCCTTCAAACAATTGACTTAAACAGGCCGATAAAAATAAGAAATATTTTTCATTCAGTTTCATTAAAAGTTCAGTTATCACCAATATTCATGACATTTACTATGGTGCTGCCCTACTTCGCAAGCAAAGTTCAAACGTTCTATTTCTAGAATAAGTTCCTACTACGTAAAATTCCTAGTTCAGTTGACAAGTGATTGTTGTAAAGACAGAGAAATATATCTCCTTCGCATGATAATAATATCTTATTAGTATTGTTACTTTAATCATCATATTACTAAAGTTTGTTATTATTGTATACTGTTACTATTTTTAACAATATTTAAAAAAAAATAGAGGTTATGATTAAAATAAATCCATAAGTTAATTTATGATAAATTTGAGCATTATATATCACTTCAGTAACAATTAATCGATAAATATCATATTTATGTTTCAAAGAGCACTATGTATCTGCATTTATTTTGATTTTATTGACAAAAATCTCTTCTAGAGAAGGTTACAAATTTTTTTTCTGCCGCAAAGAAAACCAAGAGTACAAATTCTGTATATTTTCTTTAAATCATAAACATACATCAGAAAAAAAAATCTTAAACCGAAGTGATATAAGATGCAAATAAACAAAAAAACATAAAATTAGCATAGAGCGATTATGAATTACGTTCCTGAAACAAATCAATTTCTAAGAGTGGCCAATGAGGCCAGTAGTTAATCGATAATTGGCATATGAGTAAAAAATCGATAAAGTTACAAACATCACTTGTATACCTTTTTAATCATAATCGCTCCGAAATAAAAAGCAAAAGCAAACCACTAACATCGTTATAAGCGACCTGCACTTTCTTCTCGTGTATAGCAACATCCCTTTCGTTATTTACATTAATGTTATCGCTATACAAGGCAACCCTGCCCGGCTTTACCCTCGCTTGCTTCCGTCGAATATTCTCGAAACTATCCAACACCTCGGGCTCGTATTTTCTCCTCATCGTTGAGTTCCAGTGATTCTTTATTGCATTGTCTGTCCTGAAATTTTAATAATATGTTTTTTTTTACTCTACTAACAGCTGCTCGTGTGGTCTATAATTTTGTCCCTAGATAACTCTTAATTGAGATAAAAAGTATTCTAAAATCCATTTCATTACAAAGTCCACCTTTTTGCCAAATTTTGATCACATCCATTCTTCAGTTCTTTAAGCATGATTGAATGCAAACATACAAACTAACACATGAAAAAAACTGTTCAAACGTATATACACACAAAGAAAATAATTTATTAGTATGGATGTGGAGTGATGGCATGCAATCAACCACTACCTAGTGAAATGTAAAAAGCATATGGAACTAAAATCTCTGAATGTCTAGATTTCTTAGTTCCACAGCGGTGATCCTCTAATCAACCTTGGGAATTCATAATGGTATATATTAAGTACTAAAACCCATCACGTACCAGACAGCAAAACCCTGAGCTCTTAAAATTTTTAATGGAAGCACTATTCTAGGTTGTGGGCTCATTACTGACTAAGAGCCGTCCGTCTGGGTATAACCACTGTTCTCTTTCGGGTTTCAAGAGTATAGAAGGCCGGTATAATTTATGGCTGTGAGTCATTTCGTCTTTGTCCTCAGAGATAACAACACTCCTTTGTTTAAAGCTAGTTGCAGGTGTCCGTGGGCTGCAGTAACCATGTAACTGATGATATATAAGTGGCTTAGTAGCCACTTATATACCATAAGGTGGACTGTAAGCTCATTTGTTACTCTTGTAAAGAAAATCCCCTAATATACAAAATTGGCCATAAGTGGTTAATGCAATAAGTCAATAAATAAATGGTTCTCACCTGCCAGGCAGTAGCTTGGCGATCTTGGCCCACTGGTTGCCAAGTTGCTTGTGCGCTTGATATATGACCCTGTCTTCGTGTTCCGTCCATGCCGTCTTCTTTATTGAAGGGTTTAGGTGATTGTGCCAGCGCTCCCTGAAGATATAAACTCTATATTAATTTACTTAATATTTTGATCTATCACACAAAAGAAACCTTTTTTCTTAAACGATGTTGACATGTAAGGTCATAGTCTAATCGCAAATAAATAAAATTAAAAATAATATTAAATATCATTAAATAAAGTGGGTTATGGAAACCCGTTCGGGAATACCAATTCTTATATCATTGATTGCATATATCATTTCACGACTATCAAATGCGCAGCTTTGGACATTACTCAATAGTTTATATATTTTCAAATACGTATTTCATTAAAAGAATATAAAAATAAATGTATACGAAATGTCAAAATTCGAGAAACAAATATTATAAAATAAACATTTGTAAAATATCTGGCTAATTTACACAATTAATGCCAAAACTTGTTTTCACTTAAAACTTGAAAAGTAAAAAAAAAAAACGTAAGACACAGGTTCACAAAAAATATTACAGAAACAGAATGTAAGCTAAGTATTAAATTAAACGAATTAATGATTTCTTGTATTTACGCGAACACTGCACATTTGTCCCCCCGTGACCACGAAACGACGGGATTTTAAAAATCTAATTAGACACGATAAAATCCGTAAACAACAATTTAATTTCAAATGAATTAATGTTAATAATATAAATCTCACCTGCATTGTTTTCCTATCCTTCCTTTTAAATGCCTCGCTATGAGTGTCCATTTCTTCGGACCGTATTTGCCAACCAGCTCCATTACTTTCTCATCTTCCTGTAAGTTTAAAAAAAAACGTAATATAATGAGTTCTTTTACTCATGACGTTCCGAAACAATGTAATTTGATTTTCATTACCCATAAATTACTTATTTAACATATAATTTCGTTTTCTTTTTTAATATTATTTTTTACATTTAACAGTCGAATATTTACTCATATACTCTATACTCTCTGGGCGGGAGCGATGGCTTCGCGTAGAAGGGTTCAGTTATTTTGTATTTCGTAAATTCAAATTCAATTTTCTGTCTAAAATCGCTATAACTAAGCATTACTAAGTCAGCATAGTGCACACGTGAAGTAGGCACTTAGATAGTTGGTACAATGTCTTTTTCACCCCAATTAATAGTTGCATCAATGCATTTGTTTTTTTATTATAAGGCCTCTATTACATTATTAGAATTTTTCACGCGTTAGTTCAACCAATTCAATTCAATATCGCATCGTCAATGGTAAAAAAGTATATGAAGAGCCGCCCATTTGATTTATAGCGTGCGAAAATACGTTACATCGCAAGGTGAGCCGGTTTGTGGGCGGAAAAAATTAAGACGCGATCAGCTGAGACGCTGTCTGACTTACGCTCAAAGAATGAGGTGTGTTATAGGCTATATTCAGCGGGGAAAAATATGGAATTATTTCTCGTAGTCTAGCTGATGAAGATTTGTACCCGAGTCTTGGATCTATGGTTAGTTATCTAGGCATGTACGATTTCCTCGCAATGACGCGAGGCCTATGTCTAGGAGTAGGCTGACTAAAGGCTGGTTAAAAAGACGGTGTACTTAAAAATAGATTTATTATATCACAGTCCGATTTCTTCCTCAGATCCACCTCACCCGGAAGCGGTGCACCCTGCAGTCTAACAAGTGAGGCTCTTGCGGGCGAATAGTGGCACACAAAGTTTATTTAGTAAATTACTACAGAGCATATAGCCAGCTTTGGACTGACGACGATAACGAAAGCAGTATATTAATTTGAAATAAATTTAAAACTAGTTAAAAAAAAAACGAAATTTTTTTCGCGGTAATAAAGTATGCATAATGATTTCTATGATGATGTATATTTCAACTGTAACTATTATCTACGGATTTTAACGCGTTTAATTCTAACTTTTTTTAATTCCCGATGCACACGTACAGCACCCGTGGTCACGGAATAAAAAACGTCGGGGGAAAAAAAATATTAATTAAACGCGATGAAATCTCAAAATAATAGTGTCTAAAAGGTTTTCCAATAATACAAAGACGAGCACGATTTAATTCGCACATATAAAAACACGTACCAAGCGCGCGGTAACGAGAAGCAAGCAAAAACATCATGTAATTCGTGCCTTTGAAACAATTAAACGAGCAATACAATATATTTTTTTACTAACCGCTCAAAGGTCTACTTAATTGGAGGATTAACTGCGCACAATAAACAGTGCCGCAAGAGTACCCGTAAACACATCACAATAAGATTTAACAATCGGACGAGGTGAGTCATATTACGAGGAAAATTATAATGTGCTTGTACATTTTACAAATAGGGCTTCGAACGTAAAACCCTCGATTCGAGCTATTGCAATGATCACTTCGCGCCCTGTGTTCGAATGTTATGTGAACGTTTGTCGCGACAGAGTAACTAAAGTTGATAATGTTTAATAATAACGAGCAAGCGGTTCACCTGATGGCAAATGATTACCGTCGACCACGTACATCTGCAACACCAGATGTGCTGCAGGTGCTTTGCAGGCTTTAAGAGAATTTCGGAGATGGAAGGGTAGGATGAGGAGGGGGATGGGGAGAGGGAGTGGGCTTTTGGATACCTCACTCACCGAACGAAACGTAGAAGCATAAGATGCTTTTACTTTACGCCGGTATTCTGCGAGATAGTGGTACCAACTCGATTGGAGCAGCAGCAAAAGCCGCTGCTTGGCTCTACCACGTTTCAGTGTTACAATTGAGTATTATTTATTTAAGTCGGACTAATACAGATTCTTTGCCGAGGCTTATGTCTGCAGCGATGATGGGATGATATGGAGTACAATATTCTACCTCTAGTTTTTGTATAAAGGCAAATGAATAGCCAAAATTGTGGTCACATTTATTTTTAATTTCCATTAACCGGCTCGCAACACTATTCTTATCGGATAAAAACGCTATTAATTAAAAAAGAGCATTAGGAGGCTATCGCAATGAAATGTTCCAGTGTGCACAGATTAAACAACTAAACGTCATATGGCGTTCATTGAACATTGCTTTGCTTTTATTTATTCAATGTATATTACATTGCTTACTTCACACTAATGATAGTGACGGCGCTAGAAAAAAAAATTTACCCAACCTGGATAATGTGTGCCAACTCTCTGAAATGCATGCTGGCTGTTTCGTGAAGAAACAAGTCTCATACCGTGGGGAAATGATTAAAGGCAGTAATATTATTTTACTCAATCTTACGACAGACTGCTTGTGTCTGTTTTCTTATATTTATGTGTACACATTTTTCTGCCTTGAAACGTCAATGGACAAACAAATATCATATCATCATACAATGGACATACATACAAAGGTAAGACAGAAGTGGTTAGAGACTCCTTCTCCGCCTAGGAGTCGTCTGGGTCGAAATCACAGTCTTTTCCATTTATGTTGTGTACCGGTTCGAACGGTATAGAAAGCCAGCCAAGACTAAACAAGAATGGTAGTCGACAGGGCTGCCAACGCATCGCTCATCTTCTTCGATTGTCGATGTTTGCATGTGTCCATGGGCTGCAGTAGCCGTTTAACCGCATTCCATTAGAAATGCGAGCAAAGCGTGTCGACAATGAAACTTTAGTTTTTCCACTTTTGCTTTCATTGCTTTTTTCATAGTACTTTAGCAACATAAGTTACAGCTCCTTAAAATTGATAATTTCAGTTTTCTTAATAATTTAGCAAGTGTTCTAAAGTTAAAAGAAAACATCCTTGGATACCGCGTATTTTGGAGACATGAAGACATATACGGCAACTACCCTCTCAAAAAGACAGAGGTCCGTACCAAGCAGCAGGGCATTTAAACGTTGTTATTTTGCTTCTTTAATGCTAATTATTACAAAGCTACCCAAAGAAATCTAGTATCCATTATCTATCAATAAATCAATGTCTCAAGGCTATGCCCAAATTTAGCGATAATAATAGTGGTCATAAAATATTTGATTTAGTTTATGACCGAACACTATGAAAATATTTAAAAAGGCTTTCAAGGCAAATTGAACGCTTAAGAATCCTTAAAAAAAAACCCACATCCGCAGTAAAACGTCGATGATGTCACACTAAACTGCATTCCAGATCAACGGACGTGAGAACGTGCGTAGGTTTAGGCGTGAATATAAAAATATATTTTGTTGTTACACATTTGTGTAAACAATGGTCAAGTAACATACGTATTATACGCAGTAAAAGATTATGGGTGTTTTAGGGCTTTTTTATGATTACATGGCCAATAGCATTTAAATCTAACGTGGTGAGAAGTTGTGAATAGGCGATCGTTTCTTGAAGTGCCTTCTAAGAGCATAGCAGTGGATTTTTAACGATGATGATTATTGGATTCTTTTAATTACCGTTTAATGCTATTCATACATATTTCATTCATATTTGCTAATTTAGCTTTTTAATGTCCTGAACGATAATTTTTTTTTAATTCATTAAATTTAAAGTTGTCTGCTATGTTACGAGCACACTCAGCCTTTTATTATAAAATACATTACTTCGTCAGTCTTTTTAAATTCACCAGTGAACATAGTACTCTCCGAGAAAGCTCCAGCAAAAGTCAGAATGCATTTCTTGAAAGATTTGCCTATGTTCACCACGCTGGACCTGCGGGACGGTGAGCGCACTCGTAATACTTCTAGATATTTCGCCATTATTGCTGCGGCAAAATTCGGATGGATTTTTCGCCATAATTCGGTCATTAGTTTAGTTGCTCATTTCTCTGCAGGGGCCCCGTGCATGTGGGGATGGCACTTGCAGATAAATATGATAAATTTACTCTAACACCACGTTCGATAAATACTCTTCCATAATTCTTTATGTCTTTTATTATATTATGATTTTTATTATAATATATTCACGCCTTGTTCCCATCAGGGTAGGCAGAGACAATCTTCTTCCACTTGCTACGGTCCTGACATACGTCTTTCGCTTTTTCCACTTTCATCAATCTTCGCATGCATGCTCGTTGGTTTAAAGTACTCTTGACCAGGCCTTTTATCAAGTCTTTTCTTTCTAAGAATAGTCAATTTCCCCTCAGGAAGATTAAATACTGCGTTATATAATATATCGCTGTTCTGCTTATCAGCAAGCATCATAATGTCTTCCATCTTTTGCACAGCTTGCAACTTGTATCATTTATGTAGGTCAAAAGTAGAAACGGACCTAAGGTCGTCCCCTGTGGCACCCCCATTACATTAAGTGACTACTGACGAAACAGTAATTACAATCAGATGAACTATGTGCAGGTTCATTTACATAAAAAAACTGAAACCCTTTCTGAAAATTTAGGATACCGGGATGCAACATCGACGTCAAATAACTCTTTCGTATGGAAAAAAAATGCTAAAATATGGCGTATGAAGGTTGCGCAGTCACGTGGCGAGAAAATCACGCAACATGATGAATAAATACAATATTTTTTTTGATACATAGAATATAACAGATAATAAAGTGCCAATTCTAAAAGACAATAAATAAGCTTGATTTAATCAGCTGTGCTCCATTACGTCAACGTTAGAACTCCAAGGACATAGATTAATTATAAGTCTGCAAAGACGATTCTATGACACAATAAGATGTTATAAATAGTTTTAAGTGAGGGTTGCCATTGCCATACTGAACTTAGGGTAATATTGCCGTAACAATATTTTGAACAAAAATTTTCTTTCATCTGGTTTATTGATTTATACTCTGGTGAAAAATTAACGTATTTTATTTTAACTCACGACTGGCAACTCCGAATTGATTCTTTCAGATAAAGGATAATGAAACGGAATTTTTAATTCTAACTTTGTTTAGGACAAACCCTCTTAATAGTGTGAAAGAACTGTAGTTGAGTATATTACGCAAGTTCATTTTAACTCCTCTAAACTATTTTTCGATTAGAACATTATCGAGTGCTTTTTATCTATTGTGACCAAAAACAAATTTATAAACTCAAACAATTTGGTAACTTAATTTACTAACAGATCGTATTTGTTTTAAAATTAATTTTTGTGAGATATACAGTAACAATGAAAATTTCCTGCCTGTGTTATTTATTGGTAACAGGTATACCAATATAAAGCAATTATTGATAATATATTATTGAACACGCGTTTCATATTAGTCATTTTCATATTCATATTTTCGTCCTAACATGTACCATGCATAGCGTTTAATAAGTTTATTAAACTTATTTAAATGGTTATGATTCCAAATAAGTATACATAAAAAGCAAATTGTCAGTAAATTAATGCAGTTAACGCCGTTGAGCTCGGCGTATTACTAAATATTGTAATAATATAAGATTAGGCTAATAACTTGTACATTCTAATGTTTATAACAGGTTTCTCAAAGTGAAAGTGAAAATTACACCTACTGATTTGCTTTCCTTTTTTTTTGCTGTTGCGGAATTCGGAATTATGTCGAAATAACTAAATTAAATTCGTAAAATCTTTCTTAATTAGTGTACCACAAAAAAAACTAATTGAACATTCTAAAGAGTACATTCCAATTGGAACCTGATCGCTAACCCTGCAGTGTGGTCGCTAACTTTACATTCACGCGGCGAGCCATCCAACAATGAATTCATTCATAAAATCTTAGAAGCTACGTAGTTATTTGTAGGAATATTTCATTTGCGACGCACGCCTACTTTAAATACCATTCTAAGCATGAATGGAGACCGTTTGGATATTTTTTGAATAGGTACTTTCTGTACTGAAATTAGACTTTTCACGAGGGTGGACATAATCCTATAAATCCTTACAAATTTATATTATTTTTTCACTTAAAGTAGCAGTCTGTGAATGTCAACCACTGCTGGGTAAAGGCCTCGCATATATTTTTTAGTGGTATTGTAGCCGGGAATGGTCCTCCATCGGGAGTTCGTGAACTTCACAAAAATATATTTTATTATTTCTCAGACATGCAGGTTCCCTAAAGAGAAAGAGAAAGAGAGATAAAGAGAGAAATTTGTACTGTCAACATATATTTGTACTGTCGAGACGCTGGTTCATAGCTAAGATAGGACCCGATAGCTGGCGCTACGGTCGAGTTAAGAACAAAAATTTATATTTACGTACTAAAATTATTGATATTTACAATATAAATTGACTAAGAGCTAAATAAGAAAATTACAAAATTTAGACTCGATAGGTGGCGCTGTAGTCGAGTTTTTTTTTTCAATTTAATTTCCATCTCGCCACCTACCGGAAAAGGCTGAATAACGTCTGCCAGAGCCACCATGTTTTAAATAAAATATTAATACCTACATGAAATTATCGAAATTGTTCAAATATAATTTCAACTGTTGCTAAGTTGCAAAATTAAAGTATAAATTTTAAAAATACATATCATAATTAATTTTAATACTGGGAAATAGCAGAGTCGTCGAACCAAACGTCGTAACGCCTATGCATATATCATATACAAATACCATACAGTTTCATTGGGCAAGCGCATGCGATTATAACAAAGATCTATTATGTATACATATTAATTACGTTAAAAGTGTTTTCACACTCGCACACCTCCGAGCATGAGATGTGGAACGCCGGTGCGTCTATCATTATAATAGACCATGACTCAGAGGTTACTAACACTGCAGCTGTCGCATAGAACACTTGCATAATGTGTGCCCATTCATACACAATACTATGCAAATTTACCGACCTCCCTCATTCTACGTGTATTTAAACAATGTTATACGAAGACGTTCGCGGCTTCTTTTGTATTGATTAGGGAATTTTACACATAGAACACAAACTGATAAAAAAAAATACTAAGTCTCTAAAGACTGTTGTCCCTCAAAGGAGGTGACAATAGTTCCAAATTTCAGCAAACAGCTTATTAGTTGAAATAAGGTAATCCTAGTTAATCTGTTAATCCATCGACAAGAAGTGGGTTATAATGACATCACGTAGACACACTGGGGTTTAAGAAAAAGCTAACGATACCACATTTATCAATATATGATAGCTTAACGGAGCTAAACGGGAACAGATGAATATACTAACATACGTTCATAGACTGCTAAAATCATAACCCTCCTGGTAGTCGGGTTCTCAGGGGTAACAACGTACCTGCATTTTAAGTTCTTAATCAAGGATAAATGTGAGTGTCTTTGGGCTACAACAACTACTTCCATCAAGTGTGTGCGGTTACCCTTATTTCTATTTAAAAAAAAATCACGTAATTACTAACAACTACGCCATTCTATCAGTCCGCACAAGTGACGTCATCTAGTATAAACTGTATGTTTTGATCTGTCAGCGAGGAGATCGTTTTGTTATCTGTGGGCCCTATTTACAATAACACCATCATCAAAGCTACTACTACACGTGTGCACGTTTGTAAACCTAATGTGCTTGAAATACTTTTAACAAAAGTACCACTAAGAAGACATCGAATCCCTGCCGGACTAAAGAGAAACGTAAATACAACTTAGCGAGTCAATGAACTCACATTTTGTTTACTTGTAAAGCATTGCACTGGTACGACCACTGCATAATTATACAATGCCGTAAAGAATGTACCCGTTAAATATTCTTTTTTTTTTTTATTCATGTTAATCCTTTTATTTTGTTAATGAAAAAATCTCTAGAAACATCGACAAGTTTTGACAATGGAACCGTCTCTAGTGAGTCAAGAGTGGAAAAAAAATATTTGTTTTTATTTTTATTTCTAAATAAGCATTGCGTCGTCATTGCCGTGTGGTATCGGCGTAAGAATCTACCATACCCTTTCTTCCCGTGGAAGTAGTACAAGGCGACTAAGGGAAAAGGGCCTTGAAAATCGCAATTGCTTCTATACATATATATATATATATATTTATATATATATATATGTATAAACTTATATAGTTTAACATAATATATACTATATATATATAATATTCTATATATATATTTATATAGATAGCGGGACAACCATTTCGAAAAATACCAGACCAAAAATAACAGCAGACCTATGGCAGGCAGCAGCGTCAAAGGTGCTTGGTGCTTCGAACTGCAAATGCCAAACCGCTTGCAAATCCTCCTAATAGGAGAGACCTTAGTCCTGCAGAGGGCTGTTTACAGACTTAAGGTTAAGGTATAACCATTTTGTCAGCAATAATCACAAGAACATCATTTGCAAAATTCAATTTGACATTGAACCTGTATCTAAGTGTACATATTAAAGAGGCGTGAACTGTAATACAAAATAATTTAAATAAATTAAAAGAAAAATTATGAACTTACCTCCTTGGTCCAAGGGCCTTTGACTAGTTCGGGATTGACGACCTTCGTCCATCTCTGTTGGCATTGAACGTCGGATCGGTCGGAGAATTTGGCGGCGATCGCCTCCCAATTCTCGTTGTACATCTTCACGTACATCTTGAGCCATTTGTCCTGGAATTGTAATACATTTTTAAATAACAAGCTAACATAATCGAAGTGAGTGACAAAGACACGTCAGCAGTCACAACATTCTGAACCAATTATTTGTATACTCTTCACAAATATACACCCAACAAATACTTAAATAATATATATATATATATATATATATATATATATATAATACGTGAGCTTCAGTTAGCAACAAAGAAAAAGGACCAGTGTAATTAAATAGGCACAAAAGACGTTTAAGCAGTCACGGGTATATACAGATAATACGATGCTAAAGATGTCAAGACGACAGTAATAACATGGTGAAGTGAGTAGGAATCGTGGCGATTGCGAAAATCGTTGGTACTTACTACTTATTACTATGTACAAACACAATCATTAAACCTTCAATCGTGAACGATTTGATAGTGCAAAAACCCTACAAGAGCAGCGAAATTACGAGTATAGATAATCGAACACGCAAGTATGTAACAATTTATTATATTCTTTTGGTATCATTTTATTCTTTACAGCCAGTAAACATTTAAAGCCTGCGTTAATTGTCCAGGTAGTTAATACCTGACTCGTCCTCTCGATATTAAAAACCTATGCTAATATAGATATTTACTAGTTCATCATGTTCTTTAATCGAGTGTAAACAGTTCGCTACTGAACATAGGCATCTCCAAGGGAGACTGCTGTTCGTCACGCTTGGCAGTCGAATAGGTTAAAGCAGTACCAGACACATCTCCTTAGCCACCGCAGCCTGTACAGATGCTGTGTTTTTGAGTCTGGGAGTTTTTGACATCTCTACTTACGACAAGATGAGGAGGCGGGGAGGCAGTATTTCTTACACTGCTGCCACACGGAAAATCGCCACATTATTAGTTGTCAAATGTAATATGAAAGTGTTATTTATAATATTGGTGTATCGTATATTGCTCTAAAGTCTCTGTGGTCCCACCACACCATAGAGACTTCATAGCAATAGACGACCGTGTGGCGTAATCACGGTCAGCATAATACTTGCGCAACATAATTGATAGACTTGTTTCACTTAAATTTGTATAGCCAAATGTATGTAATAAATTACTTATGACATAAAACTTCACTAGTAGCTTTCAGAACACTGTCTTTGTGTTGTTCCCATACATTTGACTATACAAATTTAAGTTAAGTGTGTAGTTGAGTTATGTTAGGAATTGATGTTATTTTAGGTCAATCCTGCAGTGCTAGTCGTAAGTGAATTTACAATAAAATAAGTAAATTCATTAAACTTCGGCATATGATTAAATTATGGGACTTACCTCATCCTTCGTCCATCGTCCCCTGTTGATATTCTTCCTCTGCCCAACGCTTTTGGTTGCAGCCGGCGCATCATCGTACGCCGTCGAGTCCTCAGAGTACTCGCTTGTGTCTGAATCATAGCCGCTGCGTCTGCGGACAGAGTTCATTTTAATTTCGGATAGCGCGCACGATTTACGATTTATTTACGATTCTTAACGCATTCGAAACGTTTACGTCTATCAGAGTCAGTGAATTCAAGTTCACTGCTTTGACAACCCCTGTATTACATTCATTAAGTGAATACTGCAGCATACTCAAGGAACCTTATCCGCTATGCCACAAAAATATTGCACAAAAATTCCGTGTGAAGTCATTTCTCGATGGAATCATACACATGATATCTTTTACATCCAAGCCGTGGTCTCTTTTATTTACAATAAAACACCTAGTGTCAGAAGTCCTCGTATAACAATAGACTGAATTGTTTCAAAGTTATGAAACGTTAATGGATGAGTGAAAAAAATTACTAATAATTTTATCGTGGAATGAAATCACTCGGAATTTCTGTGGCATAGTGGATTAGGGCCAAGAGTGAAATAATACGGTTCGATATTGCCTAAACTGGCCACCAAACGGCACCATATTAAATTACAAACCACTTAAATTAATCACTATTTAAATTGTACCAGAAATCAGCTGGTGATAATGACAAATCCGCAGAACTCTTAGATACTATTAGAAGACTGACATGATAATAAAATGATTCAATACTAACGATATACGAAGAATTAAAAAGTTTGCTTATAACACGTAACAGATTTCCAAAAACAAGTGGCGAAATATTTCATATAAAAATATCTCAATAGTTTGTCGTTACCTCCAATCTCGTACCCAAAAAAAAACAATGCATGCTAATGAATCTCATTAGTAACATAGGTAACGGACCGACCACCTACAAAAAATCATTTGGAAAATACCATATAAATAAAAAATCTATAGCGTAGTTTAACTTTGGTTTTATCTAATCTTAAATTATAAGTAGTACCTACCTACCTAGTATTTTCTATATCGTATAAGGTCAAGGAAACAAGCATTCTCCGAAGGTCACTGCCATCACAGCCTGTCTACAATTTGCAAGGATGAAAAAAATGGCGCCAATTATTCTTCAATTTGTAGACGCATTGAAGCATTCCCAGAACTATGACGCCTTGTTTGTCCCTTCAAAGGCTACATGATTACAACGAAAGGTAAACTTAATAACAATCGGAGCAGAGTTCGAAACCGATTGCGTTCAATACAAACTAGTTTGGGTACTGAGGAACGAATACCGGTTTCAAAAGAACCCAATAATAATCCCAGTCTCGATGAGGTAAGAATAGAAATAAGAATCTTTAAGGTAATGTATGCATACCGAAGAAGGTATCAGCTGATTCGAAACGAGTTTGCGAACTCATTCATTGCTAAATATCGAATGCGTCCGTGAAATACTTTTAAAACTTTACAAAGTATTAAGTGAAACAGACCAGACGGTTAAGGAAGAAATTAGTCTACTATTAAAAAGGTTTTAAATAAAAAATACTGGTCTGGAAACCCGGCCATATACGACTGGTGGTATTATTTTTTTTTTAATATAATGAACCCATACAGATTTTAGAAAGCGTCTAACTAAATAAAAAAGTTGTCGGGACAAGTAATGGTAATGCGTCGGCTCCATCGGGAAAGGACCACTCTTTAACATATTGCCGACGTTATATAGCAATGGTAACTAACGGAGACTTCGAGATCAAGGTTAACAAATTCCTCCTGTTTCTGTATTTTTTTTAGATGTTTGTAGACGTAGAGTAATAAATGCCCATTGGCTATGGACCATTTATTGATATAAAGGCAGTTATGAGCAGTGTCTATCGACTCACCGCACCACTCACAAATCGTCACTCTATCTTGTTTGGGGTTATCCTACACTACATTTACCTATACGAGGTTGCAACTCGAGAACCTTTCTTCTCTAATGGATCACATAACAACACTACTATCAGATGGACAGTCCATGTGTCTGTGTGTAATGTGCGTGTCCTCAACGCTCACATACTATCATAAATGAATAAATTATAAGAAAATAAATAAAAATACTGTTTTATTAAATGTGCAAATGAATTGATATGTTACTATCTCATCTTACTATTATAAATCGCATTATTTACCAAAAACTCTTTATTACAAATTAGTTTCAAATAAAACACACTGAAATTATACTCTCTAATGCTGATATAAGATGGTAGTAAAATAACATTGCGGCATATTATCACAAATACCACAAAATATCCTACTCTCTATGGAAAGTATTAAACGGCACAAATTCCTCTCAAAAAGCTGAGTACATCACGCTCTTGTAGCTGGAGCTTTAAACAAATGTACTTACTCATATAACATCACGTCGGATTAACAAAAAATAAACGCCAACAATCCAACCCAAAAACACTCCATATTCACAATAACAATATAACAAGAAACAACATTATAACAGTAACTATAAAACAATTGCACGATTAATAAGCTCCCGTCGTTCCCGCCAAAACTTTCCGAGTTACATGTCTACAATGTAATGGACCCGCACACTCTGAGGGCCAAAAACACACTGGCAAGGAAAAAATGTCTGCCCCCTTTCTCACACTCACAATTAACACACACATGCACCACCCACACGAAGCGCATACGCAAGGCGCAATAAGGGTGAAGAATACAAAAACTTCATAAGGGACGCTTTGCTTCAGCAAAGAAAAGGACAAAATAACACACTACTAAAGAGAGTTCGAGTGAAAGAGACAGCTAATCAGGTACAAAAATCATACCCTCCAGTGAGAAGGTGACGCAAGGCAGGCTTAGGTAAGCAGGTGTAAACAACATGCATGGGAAAAGAACAAAGAAAATCGATTTAATATTTTTTAGTGCCTATGATACTTTTTAATACATGACGCTTTCATCCATGACTTTATAGTGTTTAGTTATAGAGAACCTCATTAGTTCCACGTGAAACTTTTTTAAATACTCCAAAGTATACGTCTGTATGTGCAATACCACCTGCATTTCTGCAGCATAAGTATATTCCCAAATAGACGTAGCACACAGTGAGACTGTGTGCTAATAATCATCACGATAGCTGAGTTGTAAGAGAGAATCAGGAGCATCCCCTGGGAATCGATCCCCTATGTAATTAAATCATCACCGTGAACACTTACACTGCGACAGGCTCGTCACCTGTCACATTATTCCGAATAGGCTTTGCCGAAAAATGGGTTGAAACGACAAATCCCTGGGAGCAAATCCGGTGACGAGGCTCTAGCTAAGCTCTCATGACCGTCGTGTATATACCCAATACAGGGTTGGTCTTTGCCTAGACATTTAATGGAGATTGCCACGAATTGAGAGCAGAACAACACGACCGACCCTACGAAGAGCATCGAACAAAGTAGTTCAAAACAACTTAAAACACAAACACTTCAAATAATGTTATAAACGCAAAGTATGTATCGAAATGTAAACACCTTCGACGTTAACTATAGATACATTCGTATAGTAGGAACTTAACTAAATTAATGTGTCGTTTGATTACGTCGCATGAATGTGATACGTTTTATCACAATTAATTAATTTGTTCAGTTCACTGCTTTTGCATTTTAATTTGTGTTATATTATTAGGCGTAGTGGGTTGCGGAAGCCCATACCAGAGGAAATAAACTAGTATTGTACTAGCGTTTGCCCGCGGCTTCGCCCGCGTGGTCACCAATTTTGAGATAACAAACTCTTTATGGAGATAGCAAAAAAGTATCTTAAATCCTAAAGGCGTAATCTACATCTGTGACAAATTTAGTTCATATTCGCTCTTTAAGCGAGATTGAACGACCAACAAACATTGTCATTAAAATATAGCCTATAGCACTTCCAGAATCATAAACTGTTCAAACATACATATACACATATATATATCATACACACAAAGATTTTTTGATGAGAGTATGAATATCAATTTCATTTAATTAAATTGGTAATTAAAAATAAAATAAATTAGCGAAAAATGTTTTCGATCCCTGTTCTGCATCGGAAGGGTACTTTTAATGCAGACTAACAAAAAAATAACATCACGTGAGGGCGAAATAGCGGATACTTCGATATTTTTGAACACAGAGGGGTTCAGTTTTTGCATACAGTCGACTCAAGTAGTCTCAGATGTTTAATATCAATCAGCTGCGTAGATATCGCAGAAATATTTGTTTGGATAGCTGATAACTCTTTATCCTATACTGGTTTCTACTTTAGTCACGGCTTAATCATAAGTTTACTTTTAATATATGAGACATACAGAAATGTCACAAAAGACGTTGGTTAAGCAGAGATAAAGGAGATAACCTAAGCCAGTGGTCGACAAACCGCGGCTCTTTGACTCCTTTCAGCTGCTTGAAATGTTTAGTAGACTTGTATTTGTAGTTTTTTTTAAGGAAACCTTTTATATTATTTAACTTGTTATATTTTTAAATAAATATTATCTTTAAATAAGGGTGATGCCAAGTTTTATTTTATGTACCGTTAGATAAACTAAGACATACTTAGCAAAGGCTAGTTCGAAAGTGTACTTTTAACCTTATTTATTTCCATAATAAATGCAGTAGAAATGAGAGCGTTAAGAAGTATAACTGACAGGGTTCGAAGTAATGTGATCAGAGAGCGTTGTGGCGTGAAAGACGATGTAGTGACACGAATTGAGAAAGGGATGCTGAGCTGGTTTGGACAAGTGGAGAGTATGAATGAAAGTAGGTTGACGAAACAAATATATGAGGCGAGTGAAAATGGTAGTGTCGAGAGAGGATGATCTATGCGTATATTTCACGATCAAAACGGAGACGTTCTGAAAAAGGGCCAGGTCAAGAGTACTCTAAACCAAGGAGCATGCATGCGAAGATTGATGAAAGTGGAAGAAGCGAAAAACGTATATCAGGACCCTAGCAAGTGGAAGAAGATTGTCTCTGCCTACCCCGTTGGGAAAATGGCGTGAATATATACATATACCTACTAAAGTTAAGTTTAAAAAAATGGCTGTTTGAATGAACTTCAGTTTTGTATTGTTTATATTTGGTCTTTTCGATGACGAGTTTGCCGACCGTTAACATAAACCTACTTAAAAGAAAAATCAATGAGGGGTTAGCCACATAGTGTTTTAAAAAGTATTCTACTTTATTAAGTGTAGGCGTACTTTATAAATTACACAAATTTTATGCCAAGAGAACACATAATTGAGATGGAATAAATCATATTTCGTATTCATGGCTTAATCAACATCACTGACAATTTTCATTCAAACCCATTCGGTTCTTTTAGCATTAAATCATTGAACGGCAAACATATAAACTTTTACATATTTTGTAATTAATAGTCTTAGTCTTCTTCTGGAGTCAAAAGTTCCATCAAAATCCGTGAATCCGTCCAAACATACATACATACGAAGAATTTTATATATTTCTAAATAAAAAATACTATTATTGAGTACGCTACATTTCATCTCTCTTTCTCTCTCTCTCAGTGAATGTCAAATACGCAGACAAGTGGTCAAAGCTTCGTATCCTAAATTTGATTAAAACTACTAGGAACGTAGATATACCATACCATACCGCATAAGGCTCAAAGTAAAGTTTCATCTAAATATTTGATGATCAACTGCTAGACGAAGACCTTCTCGCTTTGCACCCGGAAATAGTTTGTCACGCTCCTCCGGTGCGGTATCCTGTCCTCTAAAAAAAAAATTTTTTAAATCTGAAATACAGATTTCTTCGTCTCTTTTTCACCGCCGAGTGCTTGGTAGTGCCACTAAGTAGCGGAAGCGCGTGCCTGACCGTGACTTCCACGGCTCTTATTCTACCAGCTCTCCGTTTCCAAACGTTTGTTTCTTTTATGAAAGTAGAAAGCGTCTTGCGATAGCTTGCAATCAGGTCAAATACGTAGGGGACGTAGCAGGAAGCACGGACGATGCTCGGGTTAACAGGACACTTCCTTACGTTCCCCCTAGCTTCCTTCATTTCTTTTTTAATATGTGAGGAAATTGTCATTTGACTCCCCTTGCAAATTACTGCTTGACCTACCTTAATTAACCGTTAAATCAGAATCGTAGAAAGGCTAAATCAGAATCGTAAAAAATTCACACATTAAATACATTTATTTAGTCCTTTCCTTCACATCTATGACGGCATGACATGTGAAGTTGAAAGTACAGAAGGTTGCATAAATCCAGAAATCCGACAAAGCATTTAATATAGAAATCTAGTACTAATACTGCACTGTGCCTAACACAAAAAACCGCAGGGTAGATTTGTTTCTTAAAGTTTTTTGAATCTTGTAAATACAATTACGTCGATATTTTTATTAAAATATTTTATATAAAGCGACAAACTAGTCAAGGCATTAATTAATTGATCTAATTCGCGCTTTTTACGCACTTTTTCTACCTATCGCGCGATGCGTAGATTATAAAGTACCTAGCACATCCGTGTCTTTGAATAATCTTGACTCGAAATCTGGATTGTCGGAGGGCGGACAGGTGGAAATGACCCTTCCTCCTTCCTCATTTTAATTAGAAAACGCCAACTGCCCCCATAAATTGTATGAACAATTGCCTATTCAAAATATTTTATTACTACATGACGTAATCATTTAAAATATATCGTCACTGTGTTTTAACTACGTACGATGGATTCTCTATAGCTAATATTGGTTTGTGTCTACTTCTTAATGAGGGAAGCCTAATCTAAGGTTTTTTTTTATGAAACCGGCGTGACAAACAAGGGTAAACAGGCTTGCAACTTGCACTTGCAAACAACTTCAATTGAAAAAGTTTACAAATGAGTTACCCTTGAGGACTAAGAAGGATTGACGACACACCGTCTGTAATTATACTGGCTCTCTACACTTTTTGAACCGAAACATAACGGTGATTGCATTGACTATTGGCGGCAGAAATACGTAAGAGGGTAACACCTACCCAGACGGCTCCTAGGCGGAGAAGAAGCCTACCAAGACGTAATGACACACCACATGCTAAGTATGTTAGCTCAGAAAAGACATGACGGGTATGACTTTCTCAACTCAGCCCGTCCACCCCCGCACAGCCTTTTCATATACACTACACGGCTGAGCTTTTGTTTGTGTTGTAATGAGAGGTCCTCTTAGAAACGCCAACAAACGCCAGCATTCAATTCACGGACAATTTACCCATACCGTCATAGATAAGTATAATTTTTTTTTTATCTCCTCTGCACTCTCCACCCTTTAACATTTATTTGCTAAACCGAAGGTTAGACTGGAAGAGAATGCCACTTATGTAAATAAACAATTAAATACCTTAGTGCCATAACACATATCATCTGTGCCCGTACTCACAATCACAACAGGTAGTTTTAAACGCAGTGCTACCAGCAGGAATACGCAAAAACACGTTTGTTATCCTGCTCCAATTCACTGGACTTTGGGATTCAGTTTCAGCAAATTCGGATGGAGTTTCTGCTATACGGTCATTTCCCATATCTCTCGTATTTAAATTCGTCACTTAATGCCTTTGTATGCCACGGGCCAATGTCCGTAACACTTAGTACAAACATCAAACTCTAGTACCATTATGTTCCCATGCTTATGTATACATGCCCAATACCGAAATAACCGGATTAGAAGTTCAAACGTTCCGCGCGTTATCTCCAGACCACGAGTTATTTCGTAACCTCAGCGTTAAACTTGCGATGTGTTAAAGTCTCGCATCATATCAATGATTGATATATGTATCAGTTAAATACTGATATCTGACATTGCCCCTATAACATCGCCGAATTCACAGAACCGCCCTAATCTATGCATGCAGGAAGTATGTATTGTTAGATAAATGAATCAACTTGCGTAATCACACATTTTATCGGTCTGTCTGCATCTTTGTTTTTATAACTGCAGTTACTAGGTGGCGGATAATACCATCTTACTTATTTCTGAAGAACGCCTTTTGTAGAACTAGTATGATTACAAGCTGTATGGTATTTCATTTTAATCCAGAGGAGTGACAACGTAACTTTCTTCTATTAAAGTTGTTTGGGTTGCAGAAGTTTTCAGCCTGTCCTAATTATACTGGCTCTCTATACCTTTCATAAACCGTAATTGCTTACCGTAAAACAAAACTGATGTTTGGCGACAGAAATATTTAAGAGTGTGGTAGCAACATAGAGAACTTTTGAGTAGAGAATACCCCCTGTTAAACCACCGAAACGAAGCCATCATCCCTTTTGGATAACGAAATCGTGAACTGCAACAAGATTCTGACTGTATAAGTCAATAGGTCCAGCCTTAATTAACAGTAAGGCATACCGATTTAATACCGCCCTTCGGAATTTTTTTAGTTTAAGTTAAATAATTATGATCACTAATCTTCGGCAGATATACGACTTTAATTAATTTCTGAGCTTTAACAAACACCGACGACTTTGTTACATTAACAGGAAAATTACGAAGCGGTAGCAACTGTGCTAAAAATTGTATTAAATTATTTAACATAAATCTACGACACATTCCGTATGCCGGTGATGTCATAATAACATTAAAGGCGACTGAAGTCTACACACGTGTCCGTACCGAGGCGCACGGTTTCGTGCCATTCATGATGTAGTGCGACCAAGTAGCATTCGCAACAACACAGGAACAAAAAGCGCTTTAAGAACACTTTACCCTGATTTGCACTTTACTTTTACTTAACTCATCAGAAAGGTCAAATATGAAGTGTTTAAAATAAAAGACAACTCTACATAGGGTATATAAAATCAGGAGAATGAATAACCCTCCCGCTAATGCAGGCGTTCGTCACTATCGGTCAATCCATGTCAGTTCATGGGTGTCATAGAAATCTAATAAAAGGACATAAAATTCAAAAATGTCAAGAAAAATGCTCCAAAATTAGAGTTTCTTGAGACCATTAATTATCAGTGGTTGTGAAGAAAGATGTGTGATAATTTTTAAAAATATCTTGAAATAATATTTAACTACATCTCTACCTAGTTTCAATGGATGTCCACTGTAGGGCAATGGACTCCTCTCAATTATTTTTTGGTCGTGGCCGGGACAGGGGGGGGTCCACCGCGGTGCTCCAGTGGTGGTTGGTGGACTTTATTTCTCAGACATGCAAGCTTCCTAACGATATTTCCTTCACCGCCGAGCACATTTGTAAAAATTCGGCACTTAAAATTAATATTAACAATTTTAATGGTGGCGGCACGCGGAACGAACCCAGGATATACGCGTTCCTGAAAACGCCCTGACTACAAGGCTACCACAGCCCTTTCACCATGACACTTTATCCATACATACTGAAAACTAAACAAGGCTCATCTACCACTTTAACCCCAAACACAGTCGTCTCTTACGATGCTTTGAAGTACTATCTAAATAAAAAAAAAAGAAATCGCCTACAAGTACCAGTTTCATTGAACAGTAAACATTCAGGTCGAACGTGTACATGAGGACATGCGATCCGGTGCAACTAGAGAGCTGTTTATCAACATTATTATGTTACAACAATTACTTGGCTCAGTTCTCATAGTACCTTTGTGCATACTTTTGCAACTTGAACTAACAGAATGAGTTCTGCTTATTAAAAGTCATCTTTATTTATATGTGCTAGTCAAAACTTCTAGTAAGTCGTCTTCCATAAGGCATCGATCTTCGAAGATTCTACATCAGGGACGGGGTACTTTGTACGGGTGATACTGGTAGCAAGACAGATCAGCTGCAGTATAGCTACAGCATGAATGGGGCAGCACGACCGAAAGACTGCACACGCACAGAACACCAACTTGAAATAGCCGTATTATAATACTCGTATATTTCTATGGTGAGTGATTAAGCCGAAGATCCGTTTACTAGTAACGAGTCATCCCACATAAATCCCCAGGGTTGTCAACGCATATGTAATTTGATTCATAATCGGGTATAGATGCAGGTGTCTACGGGCCGCAGTGACCACTTTCTATTAGATGGACTATGTGCCCGTTTCCCTTTATAGGCATACAAAAATCTCTTTCCGAACCCTTCAGGATGTATTTTTTTTTTATGGGATCACCTGATGGTAAGTGATCACCGTCGCTCACGAATATCAGCAACACCAGAGGAGCTGCAGGTGCGTTGCCGGCCTTTAAGAGTATTTGGGAGACGGTAAGGAGGATGAGGAGGGGGAGAGGGCCTCCGGTTGCCTCATTCACCGAACGAAGCTTCTACTCTACTTTGCGATGAACGAAGAAACACAAGATGCCTTTACTTCGCGCCGGTATTCTGCGAGGCCGAGGTACCAATGCGGTCGAGCCGGCCCATTCGAGCAGCAGCAAAAGCCGCCGCTTGGCTCTACCACGTGTAAAAGATGTAAGCATAATCTACTTCATCAGCCTATCATAGCCTACAGATCGAAATACGCCTCTCCAAGAACTTGCCGATTGATAGTAAATCTGATACTATAAATACTATAAAAATTATAATATTGATACATTGTAGTATTTATTCGGATTTATTATATATGTATGTATTTATGTGTTTGTATATATATTTATATCTGTGTAGCGATTTATGTATATATTACAGTATGCATTTGTGTAGATATGTATGCTTATACATTTATATATGTTTTAATTATGTATGCCTTTTAATATTTATATTATTTTAAATTTGATGCACCTATCACCACATTTCTTCACGCCCTGGGTTGACTGTTAGAGAATGCCAAAAGGCAATAAGGCCGCCTTTTGTAATCCTTTTGGTGTACACAATAAAGTATAAATAAAAAAAAATCACATAGCATATTTCCCTACTCACCACGCAAGGCTTTGTGAGCGCAGTGACTTCGAGATTTGAGTTACACCATCAGTCGATAGTCATACCCCACACATTATAAAGTCACGTTTTTTTTTAAAAGGTTTCTTCCGAGCAACAAGACACCGGAACATTGCTATGTGAAAACTTAGCAGAGGTGGTTGCGGCGGAGGACTTTTTACGTAATTCCATCCCATCCGCTCAAATGGAAGTAATTATTTTCATCCTTTAAGCAAAATTAAGAAAAAAAACATTCAAAACCACATACTTTTACGATGGAAACCCGTTCGGAACGAAATGTAGCAGCGCGTTTGGTTCGGTCTCAAAATATTATCAATTTAAATTTTTATCTCTTTGCCGGCGTATCTTTGCTTATTAAAATAATTGCTTATATAAAAAGGTTGTGGTGAATATTACGCAAAAATGTCATAATATTTGGGCAGACGGCACCGTACTGCAAGAGGTTCAATAAATTTGACACATGCATCTTACAGGTTTTTTTAAACTAATTATTATTACATGTACAAAATCACACAACCGAACCATTTCTTTTGACTTTTAGTCCCGTAATGAACATATATCCATCAATTTTCCAATGAGCAATTGAGCAACAATAGTTTGGGATAAATTTTAAAAATGTCAACAGATTTAAAACTTCCAAATCAATACGAATAGACAAACATATAGAGATGGCACATCCATTTCATTTTATTACATTGTAGCGTATTTTGCTTGGAAAAAGGTTCTTAAGTGGCAACCTATACAAGTTATTTAGAAACTCAATGTATGAAAGTGAGTTGATGATTTAGGAAACTACCACTTTTATGGTCACATATAGACATAATTGTTCAAGGTCAGGGTCAAAATACATCTCACAAAATGCATATTTGTATCTAATCCCACCCACAATTGCTATAACAGAAAATCTGAACGCGTTCTGTAAATATTAAATGGTTTATTTAATATTTACTCTCTTGAATGTAAGCATATACTTAAGAACAAAAAATACTCCAGGGCAGTAATGCAATCTGTCACAGGTTATGTGCGCGATCTGTCACAGGTTATGTGCATAACCTAATATCTCAACGTAGAGTTGAGATATTAGGTTTTTGTGTCGTCTTTGTTAAAAAAAATCTGCTGTTTATCATCAGCATATGTTAAGGCCCTGTGTGTCAATACATTGATAACTAATGGAGTAACAAAATAATTTAACAACATTACGTCACCCGATAAGAATAATGTTATTTATTCAAGTGTGTCGCTTTTGCATGCCATTCAAGAAGAGATAAAGCAAATAAGGTAACAGTGTTAGTCCCGAAATTAAACGGAAGTGTGTGATGAATTAAAGGGAAAATACGCTCTTGCGTCCGATCGATGGCGGAAAATCCTATCCGAATATGCCGAAGCCGAATCCCACAGACTAGCGAAACTAATGAAATCCAGCATTCCTAATGAAAAGCTATCGGCTCTGCGGTCACTAACCCGTCTGTCCGGCATGGTGTGGACAAATTTTCAATGCATAACATGCTAATTTTTGTTGGCCCTTTAATGGAAAGGCCTATGTCCACCAATGGACTTTACAGAATGATAAATTTAAAGAAACCAGAGTAATGACATTTAAAATGAAACTGTGATAACTAAGCATGTTGAACGTGGTCTGAAAATATGAGAGGCCCGTGTAGGTTTTGGTGAAATACTTATTTCGTAGAACAGTGATCGAAGGTTTTCTTTCCATTTTTGTTCCTATATTTTGTAAATATTCTATGCACTGAGTGTAGTATATTACTATTATTGGGAGCACCACCTCTGATCTCTAATAATAGTAACTGTTGGGAGTGGAGTTGGGAGTCTGGTCACCGCTGGTCTAAACAGATAGTTCAGATCACCAAGATGACTTTTGTCCAATGACGGTACGACGTCTTGTAAAGCCACATTTATTACGTCACACGTACACGTTATTAATTTTCGCCCCCGCTGCGACCTATACGTGCGCGCTCATTATCCTGACCCTTAATGGTACTTTATAAAACGAGAGAATTTCAAACTTATGTTTATTAATAGACAAAGGATCTATTAATACTAATTATTTGAATAACATACATTTTAGACACCAAAATTATATATCGAACTAATAATACTAGCCGTATTATTATTTCTGACTCAACCGTAGACGTAATCAACACACTTACACATACGAGTAGCATGCAAGTGTGCGTGGCCTACATTAAAGATTCTTTACAATTGAAGGTGAATGTCTGGCTTTATATTTTACTAATAAAAATAATTTAATAACTTGAACTATATAACTTACGTTTGAATTTGTTAATAAGAAATAGTTAAATCATAAACTATGGTTTCATTAGGTATATTGTATCATGTAATTATACAATATTTTTCTTATTTTGAAGCAACGGGCAAATATCCGTAACACATAAATTAAAAGAAATATGTGACTTTTTATAAAATTGATTATTTTATTAATTGCGTAATCTATGAAAAAATTGCACGACTTTATTTGTAATTACCATTTGCAGCTTAATTGTATGGATCACGCGAAGTCACGAGTCAGTATGAGAAAATCATGGTCATAAATTAACAAAGATGAAAAATAATCCTCTATCATAGCTGCCCTTCTAATCTTTAGTAAATACGTGATTTTCAAAAGAAACAGGTTTACCACCCCTTTCAGACTAGACAAACGCTTAAATTTTTGTCTATGCTCACGTGAGACTGAAGCACAATAGAGATTGAGCCAAGGGGTAGTGAGTGATGCGAATAAACTTACTTGTCTATTATTTGTGATATTTTCTCACGCAAAGGCCTACGCAATTTATAATTATGAAGTTAGTACACGTGGGATACAGGTTTCTATGTTGATAAGAAAACTTAAGGACCGAGATGTCGACGTAGGAATGTGTCCTGTTGGTTGTGTTTTTGTTAAGGGCTTTTTAGACGTAGTCCTTAGAAACTATTATTTACAGATTTTATCGCGTTTTATTTTGTTTTTATATTCCCGGGTTAACTATGACATCTGGATGTCTAACACCGTCCGTGCATTAAAACTTTATAAAAAAAAGATTTCATGTAGAAAAGATTAAATAAATTTCATGTAGTTTTAAATAATTATATATCAGCAGCTCGAGTCAACTCAGATCAGAGATATTCAGGGTCCGGGCGCACTGCACTACTTAACGTTTGGCGATGAACAAACAACTATGACTATTTTTATTGTTTGTACTACTTTTGTACTAACGAAGGCAAAGAAGTAAAGACAGACGCGAAGTTATAGGAGCTAACTTTTTAACAAAGCACTTGCGGACTTCTGTCTAAGCGCTCCTGTCCAACATTAGACAGATAAATCGTGCAATTACTGTCCATGATGCTACTTTTCAAGGAAGAAACACCATTCACGCCCCTTAATAATACTACGCTAAAAAAACTGTGCCCAGTGTTACCTTTTTATTACTATTTTTTTCCATGTGAAAACGCCTAACGCATGCATACCCCGGCAAGGACGGGTAATGTCAAGCTTGCACCGACTAAAACTCCAGGGTGTTTTTGTTTCGCCACATATCGGCAGGGACACGGAAACGCTATCGCACACATCCGCGACCCCACCAGCGCCGACCGCTCTAGGTGGCCTCTCCTAGGGAGATAACACATTTTCTGCCTCTCCGTCCTGGCTAGACGCGCCTACCCAATCGTGGGCCTATACCAATTCCTCGACAAAACAATAAAGGAAAGATACAAATGTATTTAGTCGTTTTTTTATTATATTGATATGTTTATTTTAATTTGAGGGTACCCCAGCTTTATCAAGAAATGCTTTGTTAAAAGACGAGACAAATTGCAAAAATGATCTGTCTGAAGGTGTGACCTATAAAAAAGCATTCTACAACAAAAAAATCTGGAAGCGACTTCCGACTTGTTTACTAAACGAGGGGAAGAGATAGTTTATCTTGAATTTTGTTCGCGACGCGACGACCACATGCTCGAAATTACACATTTGGAACATATGCTAGGTTTTTGCTCGTTAGGTGATGTACTATGCGGTCTTTCGCAAAGTTTCATCGAATACAAAAGAAATCTTATATTTGCGGATTCCATTTAAGGTAAATAAAACAAATAGATGCAACATTTGTGTCTCTACTCTTTGCTTCCTTAACTTGAGCCTTGTCATGAAAACACCAAAGATGGCGTTGGCGCAGAAGATTTTCCCATAGTCATCGGGCTTGGTAGCGCAGTGCGGATGCCGGTGAGTGATACAGCTGCCGATCACCAGTCAGGGAATTGGGTTAATCAAATTATAATGGATTTTCGGAATGAGGCAATCGTCAGAGCCACGTTTGTTAGTCAAAATTAGAACTATTTTTATTTAGTATCTAATGAATGTCAAAACCACACCCGTTCGCAGACAAGAACCCGCAAGATTCACTAGGCTTTTTTTTTCACTGCCTTTTACAATGTAATTTACCACTTACAATAAAATCATTACAATGTGATACAACCAGGAGATATGGCAGCAGAGTTCTGCACTAAAGGTTGGCATAATTTGAGAAAAGGATTAACCATACTATGAAGCAAATGAAAATTAGTTATTATTGTTCTTACAAACCTTGTATCGCTTTGAATCGTAAGAAATAAATTAGATATATTATATGAAAGAATTTCTTTTTAATTAATAATGACAAAAGAGAAGCAGATGGCTAAGCTGGCTTTGACTCTTGTCAAAAATTAAAAAAAAATTATTACACCTTGAGACATCGCGTGAAACACTTCTAAAATCATGAATACATTTTCCACGTACATTAACGAGTATGTAGAGGTCATTAGGATAGGTATAATAAGTGTGGGGTGCAAGAAATAAAAGGACAGCTGCTCCCCTTGGAATAGTGATTACCATCGCGATAGAATCCGACAAGGAGCCTTACCTACAAAAGTTTTGTGTCTCTTTCCTTTGAACGAAGACGTTCTGTATGTAATATATTTGTTGTAATTTCAAATAGTCTTCATGCAAAAATAATTTTTATTTTGACAAACTTAAGATAGATTTGTAGTTAAATAATTTTGTTGACAGTGACACAATACAGTAAACCCTCCCTCCACTTAGGACTTAAATCAAATCCACTTAAGATATGATACACGAAATCTTATAAAAATAAACAGATCAGCTGATGTGGTTTGACGAATATTTCTACTATTTCTTAGAAGAATGACAAATTAGTCCTTTCATGCCAAAAACTGCAAAAAGAATCCCAGAACGCTCAAATTTACCCATAGAATATATTCAAATTTTTACTTCTCTGTTAAACTTCACATGCATTGAATCGCATAAAGTAAGTTATGAGAGGTATTTGATTAAATCATTAATCAAAAGGCATTTTTAAAATGGTTCATCTTTTCAGTGCTAAGAATTCTATGAGGTATGCCAAATTTCAAAGTTTCTACATAAATTCTGTGTAATTGTAAAAAAGATCATCAAACGCAGAATTCGAAGGGAAGCCTTAAAGGGGGTTAAACTAAATCTGGAAAATATAACTACGATAAATAAAAAAAAAAAAACGATTGTCTATATATTGGTTGTTGCCAATTAGTGTTAGGTTGACTCAAACGATACGCTCGATAAGCGTTGATATTTCTTTTTTAATTACTAAGCGTGGAAAAACAATAATAATTTTAGTCCAAATGCCAGCCAACAATCGAGGCTCTAGCGACCGAGTGATGGGGAGCTGCACAACTAGTGCGACAGTACCGGACACTGCGCTCACCAATCCCAGGACCACCTTCTAAAAAACATATGCCTGCTTTTGCTGGCCCTTTCTTAGAGAGACTTATATTCGCCAGTGGATAGGCTGCGGTAGACAAACGTGTACAAAAGAAAGATGCCCTTTTTTCCTGTGAATGTCTTCTTATCGTCCTGATATTGTTATCTTATCTTATATCTATTATCATCGCAATCTGTTAGAGCATTTCTAGAAACTCCCGAAGAAGCAAGTCGTGCAAATCGAAAAAAAATAAATCTAAATGCCTCTGCCCCTAAGCGCGATGGACGTGAATTCTTTTATGAGATTCTAGGATCAATTCCCCAATGTTTCTTGTATTAGAGGGTAGGTGCACGTGAGAGTGTTCTTTACAGTTTTATTCCAGTAATGCCTATTTTTATAGTTTAACAATTATAAATCTTTGTCGTTCTCAGCTCAAAATTACATGAAATAGCCTTCTACAGAAACAGAAAAACAGAGCTGCTCGTATGTCCAGTCCAACAATCGTCCTCGTCAATGAACACAAGAAAAAAAGCATTCTTCCCAGAACAAAGGTTCGAGGGTGTTCACCTGGGTATTTACCTCCAAGATTAATGTCTAAGGAACTCGGTACAATGACTCCCGCACATGGCCTGACATTTCAACCCCGTGTCGTTTTTTTTCCTACTTCCTTCCCTCCCCTTATTTACTGATATAATTACGTGCAGCACGCGCTCCGAAAGGTGTTTAGTGAAAGCTTTAATGAAGCGTTTTATTTATTCCTAAGACTGTGGGAATATTTGTTTTTTTTGTTCAATTGGACAATTGCAATTAGACATTTCATGAGCATACTTAAAGATATTTAAACTACAATGTTTAAAGGTAACTATTTGTACACAAACGAGTTAGCCTAGACTTTATAATTAAAATATAAAATACATCTGAGGGTTATTATATACAATTTTTTAACAAAAAAAAGACAGTGAAGGATCACAAAAATTATTTTCAAATCTTTACCCATTTTACACGGGACCTCACAATTAGTGTATTATTTCGTAAAAAGCTAGGATCATCTGACATTACTACAGCAAGCTGAAGTGCAGGCCACAGAGAACTGCAACCGTTGGGGTAGAAAGATTCTCCAGTGGTAACCTCGTACAGCAATACGAAGTGTAGGACGCCCCACATAATATCGTGCACAGTGTTCCGGGAAGTCGATGGATGCAAGTGGCTCAGAACTTTGTGGCAATCTATGGGAGAGACCTATATTCAGCAGTAAACTCATAACAGGCTGATAGGATGACGATAGTATAAAATAATCATCCAAATCGATTCTGAAATGTCAGACTAGTCCATGAATATAGGTAACAAAAAATACAGTCTAATTCATAAACTTGTATTTTTTGTAATCAGCTTACTCACACATGCTTGTTGCTCTTAGAGGGGAGGCATAAATTACGAATTTTCATTGGGTAACACAGCTTAATATACCTCCGCAGCCCACTTTTCCCTCTGCGGGTTAACCACGGTGTTTACACGCCGATTTCTATTAACTTACACAGATTTTAAGTAACGTCCATTGCAGTTACTACAGACAAAGATATGTCAAATTAAGCGCATCAATACATCAACATTAAACTCTTAAGATAATCGGTTATTTTGCCTAACCTAAAACAGCGATCGCTTACGGACTTAACTTTTCTTAACTGAACGAAGTGACTGATCATATTGATCCCGGTTATTTTTTTAATTTTTATCAATTAATTTAGAGTAGAAACGAACTGTTCTAAGAAGAAACTTAAAAACTTACTTGAGAATATATCAAAAGAATGGGATGATTCTTATTTCTAGTTTGCAAAGTCTTCTACTCGTATTTGTCTGTTCAGTTTATCTATTCGTAAGGTAAATGTTAAGAACATTCGGTGCTCAATAGAGTTCGTAGATTTCAATATACTCGAAATAACATTAAACTTTACCTAGAGGAGAAAATTACGACTAATCCTTCAAGCTACTGTAACTGTTAGTGAAAATCGTTAAGTAATATCTGTATCTCAAATAATCCAGGATACTCACTCACAGAAGAGGTGTAATAGAGAATATACCACCTTTTAAACCAAATATTAACCTTCCTTGCACGTGTCGCACCCTGTTAGCTGACAAACGAGAATCTATTGATTCATGCTGTGTGTCTGTCGGAACCAAAGATTTCAACAACTCTATGTGACTGTGTATACAGACTGTAGAAAAAACGTCACATTCGAACTGTTTCCAATTTTGTCAGAATTTCCTACAATCAACGTATCACTGGTTCTCTGCCTACGCCGCAAGGAATTACAAGCCCGAGTTGTGTATGAGTCTATGCTATAATACTCGTATAAGACATCTCAAGAACAGCAATTACAGCGAAACGACAAAAGAAATAGCACTTTAATACCAACGACACTCGATCTCGATGCGGGAGGCGCCGCTGGGATAAAAAAACTTGTTATGACGGCAATATTTGCAGTATGCACTAAATATACAATACTTTTGTACCTCGGATATTGGTGCGTAGTGCATACAACTCGCCTGTTGAATTTAGGACAGTCCTACTTTGTAACGCCGGGAAAACTTGAGATTGCGTTTAGTAGAGTTTTATCCCAGGGTTATATCAATAAATAATGGTAAGCGAACTACATTTGCCAAGATCCGTACCAAGTCAGTCGACAAAAGCGTTGGCACTTGTATATTAAAGCTGAGTATTAAAGATCATTTGCCTTGGAAGTGGAACAGAGCTTGCGTCGCATGCGTACCACATTGAACGAGAGGCCCCAGACGATTGTGCTCATTGTATGAGGTCATCGTTCATAGCGCCAGGGACTGAATTGGTACTTTATTGTTTGATGACATTTAGACTTCCTTTTAATATACACTTTTTTATACATAGCTGACTGTTGATGTTTAGGCGGCCGACAGTCGCAACTTCAAAAAAATAATCCAGTTTTAGATAACTTGACACGCTGTTTAATTTGGCTTTAAAGTCGCCTAATGAAAATGACACAAAAATCTTGAGGCTTCCGTCAAGTAAAATTCCTCTTTATCGGCTTGTTAATAGTCAATTTTTGGACATAGGCCATTCCCAATAGGTTTAACCACAATAGCCCTTACTGGCAGGGAGGTTGCCGATAGCAGAACAAAACGCCTCGCATCGCATCGAAGACACTGTTGAGTCATCGGTCTGTGTATTTTTTAAATGGAAGCTTTTTATGCGAAGTTGTGTTGTGCAGTGTAGTAGCGGCGTAAGAATGGAGAGATCCGTGGTTGTGATAAAAGGCGACCGAGGGAAATGCCTTGAAAATCTCTTATCGATTTCCGGAAGTAAGCCCGGTGGCGAGATTTACCGGCACGTTGTAGAAGCTAAAACAGCGCAGTTGCAGTGTCCCTTCGCTGAGACGTGCCAAATTAGTAATCTCTGCCTTCCCCTATACGTAACAGGCGTGAAGTGCTTATATAATATTTACATGAAAATCTTACAAATTACTTATAGTTATTCTTGAAACCGAATAGTGTTTAAAGTACTCGTAATATGTCGAATGGACGCTGGAATTACTACAAGACTTCAATGTTTACACGAATGAATACGCGTGCTCAGTTAATAATATTTAAAAACAAAGATAAAGACATAGAATTCTTTATTTAACATCTAACATTTTTAAGCCAACGACCGGTGAGTAGTGGTGGGAATGCATTCCCAAAGAATGTGGTCCCGGACAATCGAGTTCCGGAAAGTCTCGATGGCAGACCGCGGTAAGGGTTGGCACGGGCCCCCGACATGGCAAGGAAGGTTGCAGATATTTAACTATATCTCAAAGAAAACCCCCTGTTATACAATTACTGTATAAGCATACGTGTATAAGATTACCTACTAAAAAATATATTATAAACAAGAATAGCCACATTATCCTAATCTATGCTCAAAGTAAATACAATATGGAGAAAAAGTTTAAAAATAAATATTTAAAATTTTTATCGTGAAGATGGAATAAGTTTTTTTTGTAAATCGTGTCCAAATATTATCTGTCTAGCAGCCCTAGCTGCAGTTCGTCCGCAGACGAATAGCAGGTGACACAACATCTGGAGTTTACCACGTGTCAAACCCGCGAATTCACTACCGATTGGCAATTATCGAGAATTCGATTTTCGGCTTCTGAAACGGGATTTTAATGGTAGCCGTGTCGATAAGTTTTATCGGGTTTTAATAGACAGCCGGGTGGGTTAACACAAAAAAAAGGCCGCAATTTATGACAAATTTATACGAACAAAGGGCTGGTATGGACTATATTGGAATTATAAAAAGAAGGTTAATGATTGAGATTAAGTACAATTTTTTTTTTATTATGTTTATAAGAATGAAGTAGATAGGTTAAATTTCATGTTATGAAATGCATGTAGATACATTAAAATAGAAAAGAATGTTTATTTACTAGTTTCAAGATCGTCCGTTTTTGTCCATGCAATGTTTTCTACATGATTCATGATTGAAATTATCTCTCTCTTATATTTTTTTATAAATCAAGAGTAACTACAGATTTACTGTAAATTATGCATCAGGCCTAGATTTTCAGATAAAACTTCTGGTTTAATCAAAAAATTATAATGATATCATATGTCGTAATTGATTGGGTATGAGTTGTGACACCCGAATACGATTTACTTGTAGGTTATAAAAAAAAACACTTCAATTCTGTACTTGAAATGTTTTTTTTGTAAGTACTACATTGGAGGATCATTACTGTGTAATGGAATAAAAATGGAACGTAATCGTAATCGTGCATGGATATCGATTTATCGCGCGGTCGAAATCGGCGGGAGGTGCGCGTGCCATCTGCGCCCCCCACGCACAATGCCCGACACGGACAACGCACAGCTGCGTCGACCGGGGGATGGGTATTGCGGACGAATATACTTTTGTATCCTCGATCGATATTTTGTTAGTTATGGCATTAAAGTTTGGGAGTACCTGATATTTAAATAAATATTTTTTTTAAGTATTTTAATAGTTAAATGGAATGTATAGAGTGGATGCGACGTTACGATATTAAATTTAACCTCACATTCTACATTCTAAGTAGCTTACATCATATACCAAATATCAATTGTTTAAGTATAGTAGTCAGTGGATATTTTTTTAGTTTTTGTTATTTTACCTCAAGAAATATATTTGCGTTATCAGTTAACTAGGCCATCGACACCCACGCCAAAGACCTTATCGACCATCCGCACCAGCGTCCGCTGCCCGCGTTTGAAGTCACCGACGCGCAGACATAAAAATCCTGCTGATTGGCCGCTCTTACCTAGTTCATTAAACTATTAATCTTGTCGAATACAATAAAACTTTTCGCCTAATAATCCATATAAAGCGCAAGATATGAGGCTATAAAAATTTAATGAAAAAAGTTTATATTTTTCAATTGTTTTTACCATTTCCAAAAAATTATAACCACTAGTACTTATAAATTTTTCACTTAATGTTAATAAGGTCGCATTCACATGCATCCCCTCTATTACTACTACTGTATTGTTACTGTAGCCGTTCTTCCCCGGAAGGTGTCCAATTTTGTATTTACAAAATGTGTTTTTTAACTAGAAAACAGTCTATTAGAAGTGTAGTTTTCATTATAAAATATAATAGTGATTCCGTAGCATATTAAAGAACTTTCATCCGACTATTCATCACAAACTATTATTTACGGTAAGCTTTAGCGTTTAAATAAGCAATAAAGTTACAAGGATTTACAGCACAATTAATATACACACTGCCTGTTACCCGTAGGGGTAGACAGAGATTAAGAGTAATCAAACAAGCCAAGAGTAGCCAAGTGGGCAGTGACTTAAGGTTGCGGGTTCGCGTCCCGCTAATGTTAAACATTTGTATGATGAATATGATTGTTTGTAACAGAGTCATGTATATTTGTATATTAAGTATTTACTATTTATAATAATGTATCTATGTTGGTATGTATATCCACATATCCAATTACCACGACACAGAGAATCCTAGTTTAGTTCTTATAATATATTATTATATTTCGTCGTTCGTATTAGATAGAACATTGAAGGTCTCCGTTGCCGGGTTTTCTCTGATGTTTATGATGGTCATGAGATATTCAAGAATTATCCCTTCCACAAGAGCTTGAGCACTACTACTTTAATATCACACCAATCACCGTCACTAATACACCACTATTAAATATTACACGTAAAGGTAAATAATGCTTTTAGGTTAGCAGAAAGATAATAAACGGACAACGACGGCTTTCCTATAGTTTGTAATTTAAATGCATACATACCGGTATTTAATGATACCATGCATTTCTAAAAATTAAGCTCCTCTAATCTATATGCAGGGGAACAGTCTCTTCGAGCCAGTAAATATTCACTGTGAATTTCTCCACTCAAAGGATCCACCTTTCCCTTGTATTGTTCATATGAAAAAGGGTTTTAACAATGAATACGTGACATCGAGAACAATGACCTAAATGGTATTTAAGAGGGATATCAAAACCTACCCTAGTATGGACATTCATTTAAGCCTGTTTTCTTTTAACTTTCGTTTATTACAATAATACAAATACTTTTAATAACATTAAAAAAAACTCTACTCAGGAAACCAACGCCTTGAGATGGAAAATCTATAAAGGAGTAAGGCTGAGGCAAACTAGAAAAATGGCGGAGGCATACGTTTGGATTAAAAATTGCACTGTGGATTTAAATTCCAACTAAACATCTTAAGTTAGTTAAGGAACCCATGACTAAACCCTATCACGATTCAAAGCGCCTATTTTTGTAAGTACTGATTTAATATATTCAGTGATTAGTCGAATATAACCCTTAAATTTGAGCTCAATCGGTCGAGTGCTTGCGAGTCTGCAAGGGACATACAAACAAAGAAACATTAATTTTATATACATAGAAGGTGAGAGTAATAAACAAGCTAACAGTCGATCTAATGGTAAACGGTTACTACAGCCCATGTACACCTGCAACCATCTTTAAACAAACAAGACTACAGGTGCGCTGTCACCTCTGTGGATGATGAAGGAACGCCTCACAGCCTGTGTAATTATACTGGCCCTCAATAACCTCCAAACGGGAACACGACAGTGGTCGCACAGACGCTTGCCAAGTTAGAGGCTGGTACCCGGAAGGTTTCTAGACAAGAAAATGACACCTCCACCGACATCGTATACTTATTCCTTCTTATCATACACATAAAGTATAGTGATTTTAGTGTTTTTACGTATCCTGAAGTGAATCCGCTTACGTGATAAAACCTGACTCCATAAAATCACTATCTGTCAGTATGTCTGTCCGACCGGATGTAACATAATAATCACTGAAGCTATAAAGATGGTACATCTAGATATTGTATAGTAAATACTTTAGAAGTTATATTGCTAAAGTTAACTAACGCAAACAAAGGCACAGCTCGTTGTCAATAAATTTATGGGGTCAGAATGTCATGGGAAAAACTTGTAAAGAAAACAAATACGGCGTCATCCCATCTGGTGGTGAATCGCAAACAAATTTGGACACAGAAAAGATTAGAAAGACATGCACCAATGAACTACCCTCCTTTGTCCAAGTAATGCAGTCCCCCTTTTAATCGTGGGAATAATATTGACATCAGCAGATTCCATTAAATTTATTTCTGCAATAGATTTTCAGACCTAATGATAGTAAGTTAAGAGTGGAAATTATGATTTATTTTTACTAAGCATTGGGTGATTCAATTACCTGTGGATGTCGCACCCTTCTTTAATTATATGTGCAATAAATAACAATCAGTATTTTGATTATATTCATGCGTGATTTGGTAATTTTATGTGTGCAATTATAATAAATCGAGATGATTGTTCAATTTAAACGTATGTAAAGGATTTCCAGACATAAACGTCACGGGATTCAAATAGTGCCTTTCGAATAATCAAAGTTATCGGGTTCCGATATTATATAACCAACTAGCGTCGGCGACAGCAAGTAGAAAACTTCCACTTTTTTAATATTAAATTACAAGTACAGTAAATACTACTACTAGTTGCTGTGTCCACCACACAAAAAATCTACCACTTCTTTTATCCCCGTGAGTGACGACTAAGGAAAAGCCTTTCAAATATTATGCAGTCCGTCCGACAAATGGCGAAATATTCATCTTCAAAATATGAGATCGAAAGTACAGACTGATGTCGGACAGCAGAAGCGTTAGGCGCTGTATGTCCAAATTGACATTATTTGAATAATAATAAAGCAAGGGTCGTGATATCAACAATCTAGATGCGTCGTTGTGACCAGCTATTGTTTCATTATAGGATATTGACGGTGATTAGGATGACGATCATAGGAATGGAAAGTGATTTGATCCGGTAATTAATCCTATTAAAATCAAATAAATTCAATAGCGAAGATGGCTAGGCGCTGCCATCGGCTTGGGGATCCTGTAATATATATTCTTTCAGTAATAATAAAATGAAATCCTAACTCAAGCGTAGTTGCACAACCTCAAGATTTATTAGATTTTTTTTCTTAATACAAAAACCTCAAACATGTATTGAGAATTAATTGCTATACAAGTGCATAAAAAAAATATTTCAGTTCCCACGATCCCTTCATTCCCGAGCGTGACGTGCAATATGGCGGTCACGCATGCTGCCTCCTAAACGATGCCCATTAACACGAATATATTAATATGAACACACTAGAGTACTACGCGGGTGTAGTAGGCTATTATACGGTCTATAGTTTAAAAACATGTTTCTTAAACATCTTTGTAATAATAAGTTAAACGTTTGTGACAACCCTAATTTTGAAATCTTTGTGGCGAGAAAAGTATTAAAATTTTATTTAAATACATATTAATATTATACTCACAAAGGTTGTTCAGAAACATAGATTAAAAAAGATTAAAGAAGTTTTAGAAAGATGCAAATACGAATGTACATTGACCGATAGCATAATCTTAAGCAACACATCATAAGTACAAGCATTGACGCCTAACGCCCATAGATTAAAGCAGAGATTGTAGAACGTGGTGTATGTCTCTTCTCCGGGTTTGGTCACGGGGATAGCCCCATGAGGTTTTCAAAACTCTTTACTTTTTAGTCTGACGACACAAAGGGAAGACAGGGAGTGGCAGGCACTTACCCTGCTACCACGCAAGTATCAAATTGTATATTGAGAACCATTAGCACATGTCAACTAGCTTCAGACGACAGTAATTAAGGTATACAATCAATTAATTTACGATATATTATTATTCTATGATTTTAGTACTATTTTAATTAAAGATTCTCTACGGATATTTTTAAAAAAATGGATCAAGTGTAGCGTACACGTGTACGTACCACAAAAGGCGATAGGTAAGTTTCATACACGGAAAATATTAGCTTTGACGTAAATTCGAACGCGTCCTCCAATATATACATTTCTGATCTATGGTCAAGTGAATTCATCGCTTTATTTCCATCATTATTATTACAACCTATCACAAGTCTTTTACTGAACGTAGGCCACTCTCAAAGATTGACTCTATAGCAGAGACACGGTCCTGGTCACGTTCCTCTTGCAGGAAATCAAAGCACGCAAAACCATGGACTTCCCGCGACTTCTTACTGGGAGACGTCCTAGGCAAAGCGAAGTATTTGCAGTCGAACCGGTAACCGGAATAGCCTAAGCGTTCGTAATCCGCAATCGTAAGTGGCAACGGGTCGATCACAGCTCGTAGAAGTGATAACAGTTGGGGAAGAAAAGTCCACGGGTGGCTTCAATTAATTTTTAACGCTGCTAATTGAAACAAACAAAACCACACTAATAAAAACAAAACGCAAAAAGTGGCGAAACATCAACGTCTTTGCTATCGGCATGCGGGTTAACTTAAAAGAGCTTTTACATTCAAGAGTGAACATCCTTAAAGCCCCTATGTCTTGATAATTTTATTTCTTCAAGGAAATTTGTAACATGTCTCAACATGAGGGTTTTTTAAATAAGTTATGGATCGCGTTTACTTCCGACTGACATATGGCAATCGAAATTTAATCGATACTATCCATTAATTTTATGTTTCCTGTAGATAAATTGTTGATATTTGAGCGGGAAGGGTTATGAACCAAAATGCAGTGGCCAAAAATATGTATGACTTGCATGAGATTTTATGCAAACAAACGACAATTTGGATGATTTAAGGGTGTAACACATTGATGAGTTAAATATTAATAATAACGAAAATATTAAAAGTAGCAGCGAAAAAAATATCATAGTTTAAAGCCTAATATATTCTTTTGTTTTAATGTCGACAAGTTACAAGCGAATTCACAGCTAAAAGCACCTGTAAACACACTAGGTACAGAATCAAGAGAAGGGTGCGGTGCCCTGAAAACTAAAATGGAATGCCTCGTGGCGTCTTATGGGGTCTCCGAATCTTTTTACCTTAAGAAACGCAACATTGGTATCTAGTAGATATGTGTATATTTTATAATCTATATAACATTTTAATCAGAGAGTTAAAAGAATTAGACGTTACTTTTTATAATTAAAATGCATTACGTATACAAGTTAAATTTTATTACGTATACAAGGTTCGTTTATAAAAACTGTTTTAGAGCGCACCCACCCACCCACTCTGGTTGGGTGCGCTTCAAAACAGAAACTTTAGAGCGGGACTTAGGTTGTATTAAATTACTATAAATAATCACTATAATCTATAATAAATAATTTCTCAGAAGCCAATTGACGCCTTATGTAAATTATAACATCCACTATTTATAGCCTACATCCTGAAGTTGGGTGTATAATAATAATTTTTAAATAATATTCCTTAGAACTGAGCAAGCGTCCACCTGTCGAATGACATCACAGATAATAATAAAATTACATCAGTTTTATTTCAATTAAAATAATACTTAAATATACGTACTATTGTAGATAGACATCAAAGTAGAACGAAATGGCTATAGCTATAGGTATGAAATAAGATGGTCAGTTCGGTTAATCGAAGGTCACGCGAATATTATTTTGTAATAGATTTAAGAATATCAAAATAAATTTCCTTAAAGCGTTAAAGCTAAAAATGGGTTCTGGAAGTCAGTTTGGCTACGGCGTGTGCCAAATGGAGAACCCGTAATGTCTGCCTGGTGCTGTATAATCAGTTACAATGAGTTGATAAATTTATACTAAAACGAAATAATATACATATTATAAATATTCTCACAAAAGTTATTTATTGTAACTAATCTGTTACAATACGCACCGAAAATATTGCTTATAAATTATTGCTTTACGGACAAACCAATAATTTTGGAACCCACGAATTATCTGAAGCGAAAAAATTGCACTGATGAACTACGACATACGCAAGGCCGATCCGTGTTAGTTATTCATAATCCAAAAAAAAAGCTTGCATTCCATCCAGCCATTGCGAATGTCTCGTAAATAACAAAAGAAACTCACGGTGACTATTTTAAACCGTACGGAGCTAAACTACCGGGAACTTTAAAGACAGTCGGAAGCAAAATAATAACGCTCCCCAAATTTCTTTGTCCCCTATTTTTGTAAATGTTTCTTGTCGGACGCCAAACCAGCTGGTCTATTCAAGACTTTTTTTTTTGTTAAGAAAACATATGCAAGCTGACGAAACACGTGGCTTAAATTGGTAAACTCAGTTATAGTTTCTATCAATTTTATATAACAGCCTTACATCATCTTCATAGTTTAGGAGTCGGATTGGCGATCACCGTACCAGAAGCTTCATACCATTTACCCTGCCCATCACTACCTGACCGCCATTTAAGAAAAGCATGTTTGAGATAGTTTCTCCTGGAGTGTGTTTATACACATTAAAAAAATATGTTCGAGTAATGTAATACAATACGAGTACACATTTCAGTCTCGAAACACTCGGAAGAGGCGCAGCTCACAGATTATGTCCTGATATAGGCCAACTTAATATTCAACACCGCGTGGGTGCAGACACTGGGACAAATAGTTGGTGTTTAAAAGTTGTAGGTTCCGACCAACTCAAGGCAAATAAGATAAGGAAATAATAATATGAGGATATTTCAAAGGGATTTTATAAGGTCGTAAGTTCCGCCACACATTAAAATGCATATTTCTTTTAATGAAGCAGTGTAACAATAACAAAACTTATATGTACGTGTTTATCGAAGTCTGAGCGATTAATTAAAAAACAATTTAATTGACCCCTTTGACTTTGATGTAGGTCTACGTTCTCTCTGGCAACGAATCTATGAATTTAAACCATTGCCTCGTATGGAACTTAGCCACTGCTATGTGATTTATTGAGCGACTGAATGTCGGGAGTAACGTTCTGAGCTGGCCATGGGTTCAGATACAAAACTGGACGAGAAGCTCTTAAGCTCTTATGAAGTCCAGAATATTTCCTAATAATAATAAACTTTGTACGAAGCCTTTATCCTTTTTCATAAAAGTTAAACTTTGTATCTCTTCAGTAGGACACTCCCAACCAAACCGTGATAGATGCAGATGATGATCACGTTGAACTTTTCCAACAAGCTGCGGAGGCTTCTTTAAATCTGTGAACATGCCTCTTTGTCATTTTGCCTGCTGTAGTGCTATTCGATCGTATACATTTTTCCATCAGTAATGTGCACATTTCTGTCTTCCATCAGCGTATCGGCACAGCGAGCTTTTTGATCGATCCACTCTCTTCAGTTGCAGAGCTGGTTCAGGGCATGTCCTGTGAGCCGAAGGGAAGCACCTAGCTTCAAGTTTTGTTAAGCAATACGCGACAGGGTTCTAGAGGAAAACATCATTTCATCCGATAATATTTTTTGTTTTCTTTTAGGGCGATTTGATGAATTCTGGCTTTGACAGCGTTCATAGCATCGTCGCCCCGACCTTGTATGGTTTTCGACAGAGGAGTTGTGTCCATAATGCGGTACTCAAAAAGTAATTACTAGCGGCTCCATTAGTACTTTTTTAAAATCATTTTCAAAGTAATTTTACAATCACGGTGGTAAATAAAATAACGACAAATTGATCAGTTTCAGTCATGACTAAACGTAGCAATAAAAACGCACTTAAATTCAAACAAATTCCCTTGCATTTAATTTTATGAAAAAAACAAAACATAATCGATTTTTTTTTAACTTTTTTTTAAGTTTACATACCTACGCACTTTGAGTGAGTAAAGACTTAGAAATTAATCAATATAAATGGTAAATTTGTAATAACATGCATGTTGCTCAGACTTTTATGATGTGCACTCCAGATTTGAATTAAGAAAAAATTAAAGTAAAATAATAAATATATTCGATTAATAGTGCAAGAAACGACATTTTCGAGAACGGGTGAAGGTTTAACGAAAAACATCACCGGATGTAAAAAAAAATAATTGACTGGAGGTGTTTTTACTTAATAAATACGACAAACAAGTAGAGACAACCCCTAACACCAAATCCTCAACGCTAAATGATAAAATCGGAGGAATGCTCAGATGCAGTGTCTGAGACACTGGGCTTAACATAACACAACCAGATCGGGAAAGTAATTATTGTACTTTGTACAAATATTAGCTGTGGCTAGTATTCTAACGAAGGACCTATGACTCAGCAATCAGGTGCGCTAACCACTAAGGCTCGTAGGCGTATATATATACGTTACTCCATATCGCACCTAAGAATAAAGAATGTAATAAATAAATAAGCCCTCACTACTGCCGTGCCCAATAATGGAATGGTCAGAGGAGGACATTTAGCCGTTTCAACCGTCCTTTTACCAGAGCATTTTCATTAGCATTTTTCCAAATCTTAATGTCCAAGATTTGGAATGTTCAAGTTGTGGTGAGCATAATTCGTACATAAGTTTCGAATAACATTGGTACGAGCCCTCCACATAAGGGATCGAACCCGGTGTCTCCTGATTGGGGGCTATCGCGGCTGCTATCTAAAATTTATGACTGGATCCATCGAGATCATTTGCCTTCGGCTTTTGCAGTTACAAAATAACTAAATTAAAATGGTTTTGTTAAATATGAATAAGTACCTTTCTACACCGGCAGGAAAAAAATAATTAAAAGAGGCATAAAAAATACTCTAGTGTTGAGCTTTAGCACTAAAGTGCGTTTACCTTACTTCGTAAGCAGTCCACAAATAGCCTTATAAAGGTACATGAACCTTATGAATAACATAACAAATTACACAACCGTATCAGAAAAATAGCAATAATGGAAGCAATGTATAATGGCATTTTATGGCCTGAAAAAGCCTCTCAGAAATGTCAACCAGTGGCGCAAAAAGTTCAAAGCGTAATAACAAACGTGTAACATCAATGTTGCTAGACTAGGTGCAGTGGGAGCAGTTGTTGCATCGTGTGAAAGTTGCGTCCTGCACTCACCCCAATTACGAGGGTATTCATAGAATAACTACGACAAATAAGGATGGGCCGTCTATGATATCGATTATTGATACATTAAAACAAATTTGTATACTTCTGAGAGATATAATCATTATTCTTTATTCCTCTTCGTTGAACTAAAACATGTGCAAATATGTTTGTTTACCATTGCTAGAAAAGCAGAGTTAAACAATCGTTTTACAGACTAAGTGTTTGGCTCAGGCTCTGCAGCAAACGTATTTATTTACTAAATAGAAATCGTTGGGAAAGAAACTCTACAATAATTCTAATGCAATTGCATTGCACAACTTAAACATCAGAAAAATTTAAACGCAGACTTAAACAAGTTCCCATAAAATATCGATAAATTATACCGATAACAATGCCATCACTGGCTCGCACCTTGACTGCCATCTGCCGCGGTGCACGTGAAGTAATTAAGGCACACGGGGGTGGCACCCTCCTCGACCTGGTCGTTTACCTTACGAGGGGTTGAAGCGGTCAATATACATGCATGTGTTTATTGTATTTCCTAGTCTGACGAAAAGGCTACCGACTTTAATTGCATAAAAAGTAAAGAAAACATTAGTACAGAATATAAAATTTTATAATTATTATGATTAGACTAAAGCAATTTCACACATATTGTTATGTTTATCTTACAACTAGCAATGCCATCTTTCATTAAAGTGTGCCTTATCTTTAAATAGTATAAAACAAAGTCGCAATCCGCGTTAGTCTGTGTATTCGCATCTAATTTCTAAACTTTTAAGCGGATAAGGAAGGTTTATATGTAAAATGTGTTCTATAATGTTCTTTAAAATCTTTTAGAGAGGACAAGGGATAAGGTCCCAAGACTAATCATAATTAGTCTTGGGACCTTGTCCGCCCGCTATGCCACAAAAATTTCATGTGTCCTCAATAAAAACATATCGTGTTAGTTTTCACATCCGTGACATGGTTTCCTTTTCTTGGGTAACCATGTCTTGGGCAAACGAAACCATGCTAAAAAAAATAACACTGCATTAGTTTACAGGGCAACGACATCACACGGAATTTTTGTGTAATATTGTTATGGCCTAGCTGATAAGGCCTCTGATATGACTTACAACAATAGAACTTCCATTGTTTCAAAGTTGTGACACGTGAAGGGATAACCGTGCGTCTGTCAACTATCCGTGCGAGGCCGACACCGGTTCACAAGCAAAATATAACACAAAAATGGACAGGGTTAAGAAATACCTCCCAATCATAAATTTCAGTTATGCCTTTTGGTTTCTTTTTTATTTTACATTAAAAATGGCGTACAGAATAAGTTTAACGAATAGATACTGTTGATATGACCTAGCCTAGCCTGTTATTAGGAGTATTACAGTTACTAGTTCTCAATCTTCAGAAAAAAAAAAAATCTGCATCAAAGTGTTACACTTTGTGTGTGCGTTTTCTTAAAAGAATCGAACTTCTGAGTTCGATTCTTTTAAGAATAGTGTATATTACTCCTTAAAACAGGCTTAGTATGTATATTACTACGCTTCAATATTACGAACATAAATAAAAAAAAAAAAATTATCCCGAAAAGTTACAACCTTCTTGAAAATGGTACCCCATAAAATGATATACAATAAAAGTCATTCCGATTTTTACCATAGTTACGCAACTTGCTTTGCCTAAAAATCTCATTTCATTGCGAGACTACATTCATACAAGTTTCTTATCGTCCGCCCACGTACTAAATTTTTAAGCCTATAACATACTAGCGTATATCGAATTTGTCGAATGTTAAACAAATATAACGTACGTCTTAGAAGTGGCTTTTGTTACTTTATCTTTTTTAGCAGTCTACGTAGACGACAGTCCTCTACTAAACATGGGGCCTCTCCAATGATAACATTTTCCGAAATCGCCACGCTTGACATGCAGATTAGCGATCGCAGATGAAGTGGCGTTGACCGATCGTGTCTGAGAGTCTCGTTACATGGAAACAATATACGTTTAAATTTGTCAAGCTATCGAAGTTTCAAATTGAAACCGAACGCTATTAGGATAACCACTAAATCGGGAGGGGTAAAGGGTTCATTGATTCGATAAATTTAAAGATTACGTCGCAGAGACTAGACAAGTCTCTAGAGATCTGTCAAGCTATCATGTCCCAGAGGGAGGTTACCACTAGAGTTATGCAAGAGAGCGCAACTGCGGGTCAATTGCGTAATTCTAATCGGAATTGTAACAGCGAGAGAGAGTTTTGACATAGTAATACCCATACCCCGTATATCGCCAATAAAAATCTTATGCCTTCCGATAGGCTCTTACGTCGCCATCACACACCGCCTTGTTGCTCAGTTATATCTTCTATATAATTTACAGGCATGAAGATGCAATGTTTCACAGCACTGGAATATGGTATCCTTACACAGTATCATCCTTTCAACTGTCAAGCTAGCCTCGTAGGTATTTCAAGTTGAACCTTGAAGACGATATGCAAGGTCTCGGACGGCACGCAGGATAATCTCAGTGAGTTCAAGGTTGTTGGCATTCGGTTCGTTTGAATTTGACGAATTGTAAATCATATGGTAGTACTTGTCTTTGCAAAAGGCAGAGGCGCGGCAGGTAGGTATGTCACGACATAAGGCACATATTTTTTTTTTACTTAAGATTCCGGATGTGAAGACTATAGAATCATCTGAAGTGCCTAGCTTTAAAACTTAAGCCGATTGTTTACGTATATAAAAGTTTAATTATAAAACAGTAAAAAGCTATTACTGTATATAAAAAAAAAATATTTTAATAATATTTTAGCTTTTGTCCGAGATGTCCATTGCTGTTCAGTTTTCCCTGTGCCGGTGTGCACATCGACATGATATGTCACCGGGGAGCAGAGTACCGAAATAACTCACATGTAATGAGAAGCCATTTAAGAATATTCCTTTAAATTTATCTCTACGTCTTAATTAAATTAATTAATCACTCGCATATCTCCCACAGCAAATGACACATATGACATTATGCTAAGGAAATCGCTTAAATAAACTATTCCTGCTGTTTCACTCTTAAATTGAAGACTTTGATGACGGAAGACCTGGCACCAGTAATAGCTTTTTGAATTTTAATTTCCTTTAAATTTAAATACGAGAAATAAGCCTAGTTCTTACGCTATAATGATGTAGTTTCTGATTAGTGTTTCACGGTGCACACAATTGAAAGCATTGGAGGGATCGCAAGAGACCCATCAAGGCATCATGTTAAGTCTCAGAGTATCTTTGTCACTGGTAACTCTTAGTCTAAAATCGAACAGAACATATTCATATCTAGTACTAAGTATACTTGTCTATACCTACGCTGAATATATATAGGTGAAATGTCCACCAAATGTTGTGTTATGAAAATGCAAACAATGTGCTTTTTGCATCAACCTAGTGCTATGTAACCTGTTACCATACTTATACAACTTTTTTGGTTATTATATTATTCTTACATACATACGATAAGTATCTACCAAAGGTAGGTACTTGTTGTATGATATAAAAAGGTCAAGGGTGATTGTGACTTTTTTTTTACTATCAATGAATGGAAATATGTTTCATTTGGACCAGCGGCAAAAGTTATTTACAAACAAAAAGGAAAATCTGACAGGCTTATAGCTTCTCAATGAATACAAACCAACTCTGGTTTCAATACTAGGAACAAACGTGGCAAAATGCAGTCACCATGCTACTGCGTCTACAATATACATATGTAATGAAGGTACAAGAAAAACAAATTTTTATGTTATTCATCTACCTTCGAAGTAAAATATAAATACGTATTTTAAATCTATATTAAAATAAGCCAAACACCACACACTGAGAACTTAAAATTTGATCTATCGTAAACCTTGTACTCTCATACTACACGTGTAATAAAAAAGGATCAAAAACAAGTAATTCTAAGAGTGTTTTAAATCTGGCGTGTGGTATCGGCGTAAGAATTTGCCACCCCCCTTCTTACCGTGGGTGTCGCAAGAGGGGAATGAGGGAAAAGCCTTAAAAATCACAATGGCTACCGACAAATGGCGGGATAACCTCGAAAAATACCAGGCCAAAATAAGCACACCAATGACGGGCAGCAGCATCTGAAGTACGAGGTGTCCTGGTACGCTTGGCGAGCGTGGCGATCAAGACAAATCCTTGTTATGGGAGAGGCCTATGTCCTGCAGTGGACTATTTACAAGCTACCTTAACAGCCTGTTTAATGTTAATGTTATAATTCAATAACAAACCACTAGTATAGTACATCAGCTAGTGCAGGACAAAAAATAAAACAAAACTCACTTTCGGCGGCGGCCAACATTCGAGCTGTTACTTTCAGTTGGGAAATTGAAGGATTCGCCAAAAATCCGATATTGCAACTCTTCCTCTTCATTACTTTGATATTGCATCGCTTACACACTTAATATGGGGCGTTATGAAGAAATGAACCACCCTTATCATTTGACCTTAGAATCATCATCACAAAACATGCTAAACTAATTCACTTTCCGGGAGTCGAGCGTTTGAAAACATTACTTATGATTATATTTTATTAGTACCGCCGATTAACCTAGACTAACAACGAATTATTTCAATTTTTTTTAATTCCCTTTGGCATGGACGCGACGAATCACGGCTACAGCGCGCGCGAAGCCGGACTGACTAAATGAAATGAACGGAAACGAAATAAACGAAGGGGCGCGGGCGAGCGGCAGGCAGCGAGCGCGGGAACCGACATGTTTATCCCTCTGCTCTGTCTGTCCCCTTCTCGCTTAAGCTAAGCAATGTTATTATAAACAATGGCGCAGAACCTATGAAATGTTATAATTATTATGTACAGCTATTCCATAGTTTTGTTTTTAGAGTTGTACTAATAATGGAATAATTATCAGCTCACTGCTGTGCATCAATCTGTAGGCCTGTCTGTATATCTAACACTTTGGTCCGACACACCAACACACTCAACAAAAATTGTACTCCAACCTACGTGCTTGTTTTAATTTAATGGTCGCCTAGAATCTTGAAATTTGGTTTAATAGAAGATCGCATAATATAAGTAAAACCGTGGTAAACTAATGGTCAGGGCACACGGACCCCAGTGTCGGCAGAAATTGTTAATTTTAATTGAAGAATTGACCTCATTCTCGGCGGTGAAGGAAAATATCGTGAGGAAACTAGCATGTCCGTGGAATAATAAAATATTTTTTTTCAAGGACTTGTGAAGTCCACCAAATTAACAAGTAAATATCTTACTAGATTTCTATTTATCCGAATAAATCAAAAGAAAAAAAAACTTCTCTGAATCGAGTGAGCTTACTGTGCCCTCGTATATAGGTGTCTTTAAGCGTGAATATATATTTAAAAACTTTTATTTACCACGTGCTCGGCATTGAAGAAAAATATCGTGAGCAAAACTACCGGAGACACGTTACTTCCGACAATCCCCGCATTTGAGCAAGCGAAAACGTTTATAATTTTTCATTAAACTTGTTTCCTACTAACCTAACCAATGACTCCTGTCCGAGTTGGAAACACATATTAATTAATTTAAAACATGTGTTCGGATAAGTACGTTCTCTTCTTGTAGTCGATAATTTATCAATATATCCGGTTTTACAAGTCATGTGGAACACAAATCCAGTAAAACTTGTAGTGACATCAGCCCATGCTGGCTCGTGTCTGGTGAAGTGCTTGTCAAACACAGGAAAGACCACTTCCAGGTTTAAGATTCGACTTTTTTAAATTTATAATAATCAATTAACTAACTATTAATTTATTATAAATTAATTAACATCGTACATACCTACACACAAGTAAGTACGATAAATTTTTTAAGTTATAAGTATACTATAATGTTCGAAGTGGTAACGGTGCCCTATTCATTTTAACCGAAGGGGTAGGCAGAGATTGTTCGCTTTCTTCTTTTTTTATGCGAATGGGGGCAAAGGAGCAAGCGACTCATCTGATCGTAACTTATTACCGTCGCCCATGTACACCTGCAATACCAGAGAAGCTGCAGACGGGTGTTGCCGGCCTTTAAGTATATTTGAAAGATGGGAGAGAGGATGAGGAAGGGAGATGGGGAGAGGGAGTGGGCCTTCGGTTCCCTCACTCACCGAGAGAAACGCAGGAGCACAAGATGCCTCTACTTCACGCCGGTATTCTGCTAGGTCATGGTACTACCCCGGTCGCGCCGGCCCATTCGAGCAGCAGCAAAAGCCACAGCTTCTTCGTCAGCCAAAACAAAAGACAACATGCCATTCATGGAAGATTTGCCCATACCCAACAAGCTATAAGTAGGCGGGCTGGTATGCGCAGTACCAGCACTGGAATGCTGTTCCCCATGGTCTGTGACATCTAGGCTCGGCATATTTTCATGACATTTTCCGCCATACGTCGGTAGCTCGAGCCTCGTCCGTTAGTTAGCAGGATGCACCGCGTGCAGGTGATGTTGAATTCCATTTGGCACGAATCTATGTAGCCAAACGGTCTTCCAACCCACTTTTCACCGCCCTTGCGGCGCCACGAGGATCGCCATTCGTTACGTTTTACGTTACGATAGGCGATCCTCATGCTCTGGTGTGCTGCAGGAGATTTTGTCGCTTCTTATTACACCATCATTCTTATTACATGGAAACAAAAGATGCAAATGGACCTCGGAGGATAGCCCTTGGAATTTTCGTACGAAATGATAGATTTCTCTTATAACCAACAGTGAACACCTCGGTTTTGTAAATCATCACTTGCCCACTGTTTAAATACTGTTACCTTCTAGATATGAAGGACTTCCTAATAATTTCCTAAACGCTGTTTGGCCGTGAGGGATCCTTATGTTTAGTTTACAGTATGGTCGCGGCGTAAGGAAATCTTCCACATTTTCTCATTCCGTTGTGGTCGTAAGGGAAATGCTTGCAAATTATGGTGGAATACCCATCTAGAAAATGCCATGAATGTGAATGAATTAATTAACTGATGTGGATAGAGGACCACGCGTTGAATAGCTTGCCTTGCTATGTGGAGTGGAAATAATTGCGACGTATGGTGAAAATTGGATTCTCTATGATAATCGCAAGCGATAAACGCAATGGACGAATTGGGATTCCGGAATAATGCCCTAAAGCGGTAGCTCACCCATTGGAAAATAATGGTAACTATTTGCTGGTCACTAAATGGTGTAATTCACTATAGCTCCGGTTTGTCAATATCAGCAGATGTCTATTGTGAAAAACTTCGAGCTATGATGACGAAACTATCAGAAAAACAAACCCAACGCGTCATTCGAAGAGTCGCCATTGTTATAATGGCAAGACCTCGCACTTCTCGACAAACGCAACATTACAAGTCCTGGAGTTATAAACCATACGTCATCCTCCGTACTTGCCAGACCTAACACCAATGTATTACCACTTTTTCCGCAATTCGGACAATTACCTGCAAGGAAAAAAAATGTTCACAGGAAGCGGTACAAAATCCATTTATAGAGTCCAGATCCCCAGAGTTCTATCGCAAAGGCATAAATGGTCTTCCCTCGAGATTTCATACTTTTCAACCCCTAATATTGTGAAATATTATTAATATTACAATATTGTAATATAATCTATACTAATAGCAATACTCTAGCGAAGCTAAATTTGAACTGTCTGTCTGGGAATATATGTCCAAAATTTTAATTAGTTGGTATTATACTATCGATACCAATGCCGAAACTATAATTTGTCTGTCGGTCTGTTTATCTGTCTGACAACGCATCACTCATTAACCAATGGACGGATTTCAAAGGGACTTTCACTGATGAGTTAGTTGGAGGACCGAGCAACATTTACGATATGTATCATCTCGCTATCTATCATAGGAGCTAGGTAGTGAGCGTAATTGTATTGTTACCCATAACGTAGGAACCTCTCGACAAGTTTAGATGGAGCATTCAACACACTATTACTGATTCTGCCGAAATAGTAAATTAATATTTACGCTATCTTCTAAAAGTAGTAGTCATTAATAATAATAACATAGAAACCAATAGAGGTAAATTTATACGACTTTCATTACAGCGTTTCTAGAGGCCGAACCATTAAATAAACAATAATTATGTATCTTATGCTACCTATTCAAGGAGCTGGGCACTAACCGCGGTTATCTACATACGCATAACTTCAAAATATATGGACGTATTTTTATAGGAACACTGGAAAGACATAAAAATATTTATTCCGACACTTCTGCACAAGTGACATAATATTGAAATTCAAATGCCTATAAAAAGAAGAAAAAAAAAGTAAGGACTTAAAAATTTTAACTACTCGTATATAGCAATAATTTCTATAACGTAATGAGCCGGCGGATAGGACTGTCACAGCGTTAATAGTGGTCGAGCTCGTTATACGTGCAGCTAGTATCTTTTGTTTGTTACTTTATGTAAAATTGTTCATAATTTATGTAATCTAGCTAATCTAACTGTCCACCCGGTGGTAAGTGTTTACTCCAGCCCCATGGACAACTGCAAGTAACTTCGAACGAATAATGTTGCATGCGTTTGTGTTTACCTGTAGACAAAGACGGAATGCCCCACAGCCCGTAATTGTACAGGTTCTTCACACCATGGAAACCGAAACATATCTGTGGATGCGCATGTGTCTTGGCAATCTATTTCTGTTGTAAGACCTACCTATCCAGATGGACCGCAAGACAATATACGAATTCAAATATATACTTATAAACGGAAAATTTATAAAACAACCAGAGGTGTTCCATGGAAAAGCTATTTCCTCTAGCGACTACAATTTACCACGGCAGTGAAGTTGATGGTGAAGTTCGTTTGATGGCCAAGGAATAGGGGAAAGAAAAACCGTAAGAATAATATTTTTACAATTTTTTTTATTTGTTTACGTTCATATTAAGTCGCTTTCTTGTCTATCTGTCTGTACGCTACAAAATTTCTTCCTTATTTTAATTAATATAATAATGTATAATTTTGAAACACTAAAAATTTTACAGCTTTTATGATTTCTGATGTCTTTAGATAAGTCTATTTGAGAGTAAGAAAACAGGACGTGAGTCATGATAAGTTTCAGAACAATCGTGCATATTGTTTGCATTCGACCGGATGAAATCCAATGATATGAGTATAAACTTTATATTCATAAACATTTTTGCGTATTGTCTACCTATATATCTATACTAATAATAATATAACAAACAATAATAATAACAGATACGAAAAAATACTGGAGATATAAACAACGTAAAAGGTACGTTTCGGAACACAAATTAATGTTTTGTTTTTTTTTAACTTATTGGTTGTTGTTTATTCGAGAATCACGCGAAAACTACGTTATCGATTGAGATTCCGTTTTCAATATTTGGATGCAAATGACTAAACATAAAACTGGTGGACATATTCATCACGCTTTGTCAAAAAGTGGTGACGGTATCACTGTAATAGTTTAAAAAATGCAAGCCACGCAAAGCAAGCCTTCCATGCGTAGCGGATCCATAGGCAAATGGCACGTTGAGACAGTCAAGTCCGTTGGATACCTAGCTATCAGCACCAAAATATTTAAAATAAATATTTTTTTTAATGGGTGGGTTACGGAGGGAGAGGCGAGCCTCCGGTTACTTCACTTACTGAACGCAGAAGCACAAGCAAGATGCCTCTACTTCACGGCGCTATTATGCGACATCGTGGTACTACCCCGCTCGAGCTTGCCCATTCGAGCAGCAGCAAAAGCAGCCGCTTGGCTCTACCACGTAGGATAAAAATTTATTTGTCATATTAAAAAAAAAACTTCGTAAATTATCTTATTGTTAAATTATCGTTAATAATCATTATTAAGTTAGCCGTAGGTAAGCACGCGTATTTAATTTGTTTTAGTTTAGAATAGATTGAGGATCACGGTCATAAGTCAATGCAAATTGGTATGTAAACCCATGGTCTATGTAATCAAACATATTTCGACATAAATTTGGGAGTTTAAAATTACTTTTTTATAGAGCAAGCGCCCCGACATCTTCATTTAATAAAATAAAACTTTCATCAAATAAAAGTTAAAACATGCACAAAATCAAATCTGTCCATGGATAGCTCGAGTAACGTTTTGTTACTTTTATTTGCTCCACCGCGATAATTAGTCCTGACCTCCCGTCGTCTATCGAATAACCAACCTCTAATCTTATCATACATTAGATTTATAAAGGTAGAAATAATTCATTGGGTTATTATTCGCTACAAATTTGGAAACTGATACTAAGAACGAATCTGTATGTAATATTATGCAAAAGTGAAAGAATTTCCTATTTGCTATATTTCGTCAGCCGCTGCTGATGGTGTTCCGGCAACGAAGTGCGTCACAAGGGTTTCATTTCATAGTGCATTCGAAACAAGCTGTACCAAATCTACTCGCTGTGCTTTGTATTATTCATCGTCAGCATTTGGTTGCCGAAAAATTAAATGAACACCTGGATACGTTAGTCCATTCCGTTGTTAGAGCAACGTAACCGTAGCGTAGTGGCTAAGTTTTTAGCTGCGGCGCTAGGGGTCGCGGGTTCGATTCCCGCACAGGATCAAAATTTGTATGGACTACAAAAAATAAATTCCGGGTGTGGGTGTTTGTGTTCTGGTGCAATTTATATATGTAAAGTGCCTCCGCGACACAGGAGAAATCCTACAGTGGTAACGTTTTACCTAGATAGAGCAAAAAAGGACCTTAAGATCGGAAGTAATTCATAGAATGGCCGTTTATTTGGGCAGCTTTGTTGTGAAAAGGATGAAGTTCAGAATCGCTTGGTGCACAGAGAAGTTACGTTGGCTCTGCAAACGTGTTTGTCTATGTCGTTTTTCATTTATTTGACAGACTCAAAAATCATTTCGTAATTGTTCTCTGCTGACTTTTTCGAGCTATGTATCTTGCTTATGCGTTGTTATAAAGTTTAAATCATTTCGAAGATTTTGGACATGAAAGTTTGTAAAAGCCGTAAGGCGTGTCAACGCTCTTAGTTATTTCTTTTTTCGAGAGTAATATGGGTTCACAATTGTCTCTGTAATATAAATTAGCACTTTTTTTTTCTTAAATAGCAGTGATAATACTTACTCCTCCTTGACAATGACATAATCCTCTTCGGCTTCTGTAGACAGCTTTGCCTGCAGAGCTTTTAACCTCTCTATTTGGAACTGAAGATAAGATTTTGTATTACCGTCCTCCTCCATGCTGCAACAACAAAAAAAATTGTTTTTTATTATTCATAAATCCCACTCACAATACATGTCAGAACAATTGGTACTCTCTTTCTTATGATTATGTAATACATACAGTTTAGAACATATGACAGAACTTCCTCACATTACGATAAACTCTCTCTGCCTACCCCGTAAATGGTCGGCTGTGACCATGTACTTTCAACTAGGAGCGTATCTAGATTCAGATTAAGATATGGTCACGGGAAAAATAAAATACCCTCACCTAACGTCTCGACGAAACGGAAGAAGCGAGGTTATACACATAATACGTATTGTGCGTTCCCCTGTAGCTTATCATCTGAGCGTGTTTTTTTAAAGAAATGGTTTTTTTAAAGAATTTTACCGACTTGAGCCTGAACTAATGTAGCGGTTAAGGAGGAAAAGAAGGTGGTCCCGTGGCAGTTGAAGCAAACCTTTTCAAACGAAAACTAGAACGAGCAGAGCGTTATATTCATGACCCTAATCACCACTGCTATTACCTCTAACTGTCAACGACAATTATTTATTAATAGTATTAATCAAAGGGTTGACTCTAACACAGCAATACCAATGGTACGTGGTCAGATAGGGATGAAGCAATACGAAGAGATCCCTTATTGACCGTAAAAATACCACGAAGGTTGTTTTATTGCTTCTTACCGAAGGAAAGCTACATTGTTTATTTCTTTAAATGTTTCAACAATAGGAGTAATATCTATCTGCACAGCAGGTCCTTTGTATTATCATTATTATTATTTAACAAATTACAATATTTCTCGCATGACACAACACAAGAAACTCTTTAGACGGTCAAGAGGTTTAAAACCTTCCCTAATTTAAATTAATATTTTGACATAACTTTGGGATCTCGATCACAATTCGATGCACTTTTAATGTGGACTTCATTAATGAATGGAAGTTCTTAGCTTCAGCTTATTGTCAAGCTCTACAGCTGACAATAAGCTGATCTGAAGACATATTGGTCGAGCCATGAGGACACGCACAATGTACTATTTTTCTGTAATTTTGACTTTTGTACTTTATGCTTTTATTTTTGATTAATATGTGTTCTCTTTATGCTGTGGCATATTCTTTCTTTCTAACCTCTGGAGCGCGAGAATTAAATCAAAAAAACATAACCGTCATTTTACTTACATAAATTGCATATGATGAGGAAGCCGTTTCGAGGAACAGCGCTTACAACTAAAATGTTAAAAATTTCAGCGGCCTTTGTGGCGGCGTAAGAATCTTAGAATCTGTCGCTCCCTTTCTCCCCGTGAGTTCGTAGCACCTAAGGGAAAGACTTGAAAATCGCATGGCATTCTCCGGGAGTAAACCCGTCAACTAAACTTGCCACGCGTGATGCTTTATCGATTTATCGCCAGGAGACGAAAAGTGGGAGGCGGTAACACGTTAGGCTACGCTGTGTCTTGACAAATGGAAATTAGTAATCTTTGTCTACTATTAAGGGTGACAGGCGTAGTTATGTAAAAAAAACTGGACAACATTGGTAACTTACTATTTTTAGTAACTTTTATTAAAAAAAAAACTACTTCCAGTAAATAATATCTACTCACCAAAAAGGTGATCTCACTGTTAGTAGGTAGGTATATCCTTTCGGATAAAAGAGGACTTGTCCAAAGCGGTTCAGAAAAGCATAAATATTTAAAAAATACGTTCAAATTCTGAACCGCCACCATTGTTGAAGACGGTTAATGGGTAATATTGTTTACTATAAATAAAATCACAGCTTCCTACGGTAAAAAATATATTTTTTTTAATTTATATAGAAAAATTAATCCTTAAACCTTTCGTCAATATAAATAGACGGAAAAGGTTAGTTTAATTTAAATACCTACCTACTATGATTAAAAATAATAAGTATGTTAGTATATGTAAGTAGGTACGTCATCCACTTTTATTATAATTATATCATTCATCATACCTAAGTATTCATTACTACTTATAACCTCATTTGATTTAATGACTTTTGTTATCACGACAATCTAACCTCTAACTTCCGTTATCAATCTTAATATTATGATTATAGGTACGTAAATATACCATTTTCTAAATTTATAAAAGATCAAAATGACACCTTTTTGTGTTTGTTACAAATAAATAGTATTATGATAGAGCGTTGCATCATTGCATAATCACGAACGGAGCAGCGACATTGAACGTAATTGCGACTGAATCGAATCAGATCGCATATTACGGAAATTAAGATAGCGTATTCCAAAGGATTTTTTAGAACAAGTTACGAACGCTCCATCTGTCAAAATAAATAATAACATTTGAAAACTTAAATCCGTTAAATATTTAAAGATCGAATTCGAAGTAAAAACGTTATAGTTAACGGTGTTCCGTGACCCAATTGGCAGAAATCTATTTTACGCACAGGTTGGTTAAACACAATTTGGTAATCGTTTGCAAAATGATACCAAACCAAAAAAGAAAGTCACACTTTAAACACTCACTAGTTTAGTGAACAAGTTATTCAGTATCATAATATTTTGTGGTTATAATGACGACAATATTGATCGGGCACATACCTTGACTGTGCATTATTCGCCATATAACTCTCCTAAACGAGTATTAAGCGTAACTTAAGACGGTAATTAAAATAATAAGTTATGTATAAAATGTTAAAGAATATATATTTAAGAAAAATTGCACCAAATTCCCGTAAAATAAAAAAAATCTTTCAATATGAAATAACCACAATACGTTAACATTCGTTACAATCAAAAGTAGACATTCGCTTTTTCAGTCACGTTAATGGTAATCACAATAAGAAAGAAGGAGATACAAAATAAGAACTGTATTTTATAAAACTTATCAATGCCAACCCAGTCCAGCGCCATCTTTAAAGGAAATAAGGAAGTGAACCAACTATTCAGTGTTGCCAGGACGATACATTCGAAAATTACGTTTCGTTTCCTGAAACATTCATTTTTTTTGTTTCAATTAACGATCTCATGAATTCATGGTCAGAAAATTAAAAATATTTCTATTTATTTTTTTTCAAAGCAATTCTTTAAGCTTTCAATCCTTACAATGCACTAAAAAAAAGTATATAAAGAATCTCTATTTATTAGAAACCATCATGTCATCGACTACTGAATGCAAGTACAATTAGAAACAAATTGAAATAAGTAAGGAAACTTACCTACGGATAGGTTTTTATAGAATTTAAAATAAAAATAAGTTTAACGTATTTAATATATTTCATTCTATTACCGATATATCTCAAAAAAGAAAATAGAAATAAAACAAAAAAAAATGAAACAACACTCCGAAAGAATTCAGAGATTTTAATTGTTGATGAGAACCTTCACTGATTACAAATGAAACTACTGAAACATATTTGTGATAGGCACGCATTGTTTAGTGGTAATTTTAAAAAACTGTTACGTTTATATAGCTTACCAAACAATAAAAGGCAATCGTTCGAATATGTATCTAACTACTAATTCCAACAAATTACATACACTTAATTAATTAATTCTTCTCAAATAAAATCAAGGCTTAACCTGTCAGTGTTAAATTACATTGGTTATTACGCGTTTCGTTTAGCGTAATCTCGGAAATCGTTCATTATTTAATTTAGTTGCATTTGTAAACTAAAAGTAATAACAAAAGTAATTCAATTAACAAAAATATCGCATTGTTAAAAGTTACGCAAAAACCAAGAAATGTAACCATCTGGCAACGGTGCTATTTTTTGGTAATGTCGATAATGTTTGCACTAAAATAAAAAAAATCCGCAGTGCAAATCACAGATTATTACGGTATCTAGAATCGAGAAATTAAAATAAAATCTTTTTTAAATAACGCTATAGTTTTTCCTTTCGTCAATCCAACTTTTGAACCGTAATAGTAGCCGGTTGCAATGTCTTAATATTGCGGAAATACTTACAAACAATAAACAGAAACAGAAAGCATAAATGAAGGACATTTTTTGTTTTTGTTCTATTGCAAAAATGGCAATACACACAAGTGATCAACTTCATGTGATTGATTATATTGCAAACTCGTTAAGTTAAACATCAAATAATAAAACCACCCAAATGTAAGCAGGTCACGCCGATTTTATTTAAGATCCCGAACTGAATGCAAAACAACGCATTTATTTTGATAAATACAGATATCTTGTATTATTGTATACAACCCTCAGTCTGACTCGCACATGGCCATTTTTTTTATTTATGCAATAGTAATTAGCAAGATATTTATAAAAAAACAAAAATCAAAGACAATTCTTCCACATATGAACATGAATTACACTTGTTAAATTTCATTATTGTTTTTAATGTCTACCACCGTTAATACTAACCGTTTAAAAGAATACTTAAGGATGGTCATAAAAAAAATCTTTTTAATTTGACCAACCAAAATTTTTTTAATAGGAAACATTACCTAACAAGAACTACATTGCACTTGGCCGTTTTTTTTTATTTGAAACCAAAAAAAACAAAAAAACTCCAAGTTAAAGTGCTGTATTCCAAAAAATTTATAAAAATCTACGTACTAAGTACGGTATTCAAGTGAATCATTTTAGCTGGGATATGTGTACGAGACATGTGACATTTTTAGAAAAAAGAACATATAAATCAATAATAATAAAATTGAAATAGTTTATTTCATTACGAAGAACAATACAATCAATATCAAATTAAGAAACACTGGATGTAGTATAATACGCTACAGAATGTTAGACAGAGATAAAAATAAGATTTAACCAGTAGAATATTTTTAATAGGTGATAGATTCCTTCTTTACTAAGGAATCGCCTGGATAGGCACCACAATCATAACTATTTATGCCGCCAAACAGCAGTGCAATTATTTTTGTATTCTGGTTTGAAAAGTATAAAGAGCATCTGCAACCCTCTTTGTTAGAAGTTGTTTGCAGGTGCATATGGGCTATTATTCTAGTTCTAGTCTATTTTGTGAAGTGTTAAAACAATTGGAAGGGATAAGGATGTAATATCCTTCTGCACGACTGGTCCATTGTTGTTATATATTTTTTTTAATTATTATAATTTGGAAATAATAATGAAAAAAAAAATATTTATCGCTAATAGATTTCTACACAAAATTTCTTTGGATAGTTGTGGTCAAGACTAAAAAATTACCATATTATCAGTAATATTATATACATAAAAAACAAAAAATTAAATTTGCACACAAAAAGATTGATACGCATTTTTGCCGGGGGTGGTCACTACGTGCATATTATTAATTTGGTTACAATGTCTACAGAGCAATGTACACTCTGGTGGCGGTAATGTCAAAAAAATCATCAAAACGAAACCTTCAAACTCGCAAAAAAAGACCCGCGAAGTCATAAAATTAAAAACATTGCATTAGGTCCTAAACAGAAATTTTTAAACAATAATGAAGTTTCGGGCTGTTATGATTGATGCGGGTCCAATGAGAGAATTCTCAAGTAATTTACATACGAATTTGTGAAAGCAAATAATGAACAAACAAACATTTATTTGTTATTTTGATTTTAGATATTGTGACTACTATTTCGAAGTTATCAAAAGAGTGCATTTTAAGGTTATCTAAAGAGCAGATTTATTTTATAGTAAGCGATGATAACAGTGGTCCTTCACCTCCTATTTTGTGGTGTGAGGTACCACATGTGATGTTTTTCTCTGAGTACCAATTAATTGGCGTTGACGATGAGCACAAGGACATATATTTAGGGTTTAGTTCAGGTATATTTCGATTTTATGTAGCTTCTAATACTTCTGGAAGATAATGATTATAGACTTCTTGGTTTCAAGAACATACTAATGAAATATTGATATATATTTAGTTGAGCTAAATAGCTCAAGCACTAAATAAATATCATATACTATGGCTTAACTTTATAGGCTTTTTGCTGTTTAATTTTGTTTCAATGTTGTATAGTATTCTCATACTTTCTATTTGTTATGAATTTAATTGTAGTAGGTTGTCCAATGCTCATTACTTTGTGATTTGATATGTTTTATTAAACTTTTTTAGCCAATTTAGCCAGACCTCTAGTAACTCTCAAATCAGCTAAAACCTTGAAGATGAAATTAACAAAGAAACAATGTCCATGTCTAACATTAGAAATTGAAATGGTAAGTATTAATTTGTACACACTATGAAAACTAATGTGAAGACCATGCACTGGAACAGAGTGGTTATTCTCATTGCTGTTACCTTATAAACCCTGATGTGTTTATATTATTTCATAATAATTACCTAATGTTAATCATACTGCCCATGGGTTTTTTAAGGTGACTAAGGGAAGACCTCATAGTAATCTCTGGGAGCTAACCTCACGACACGGCTCTTTATCCCCACATTCTATCTCCCACAGAGGTAAGAAACTGGTTTGCGGTAGCCTGATTATCTATTGTGAGTTCTAAATGTAAAACCCCCAATATCTGCCTGCGGAGTTGGGTGTGAGTGTTAAGGTTGTTTAATTAGTAGAAAATAATTCTACATTTAAAGTTTATTTAATTACACAGTTTAGAAATAGAATAATTTGTTAATTAAGGACATTTTCTGATTTGATTTTATCCTTCAGCCATCGTCAACGTCCCAACAAACACGACAAGTTACACATGATATTCCCGCAGTTGTAGTACCAAGAAAAATTTGGTCTGATTTCCATGAGCCTCTTGTGCCAAAGCCAGATGTATGTACTCAATTTTATACTAATGTCACTATTTACACTTACCTATTGCCTTTTAGAAACAATATGAAGAGCATACATGATAATATAATAGCTGTGATGCTGCTAGAAATAAGAATCTGCCACATTTCTTCCCGTGAATGTTGCAAGCGGCAACTAAGGAAAAAGTTGTTTTTTTATTGGACTTGCAGTGTAAGATGTATGCAAAACGAGCTAACGGTCTACCTGATGGTAAGTGGCTACTGCAGCTCATCGACACCTCGTAAGTAACTTCAATTGCAAGAGGTTACAGATGTGTTGTCACCCCTCACCTCACAGACTAATAGTGAGTGCTTATACATAAAAAGACATTAAATGACGGTTTAATTAAATAATTATCATTCATGTGGCGTCATGTGTGGTATATGGCGGATATATAATTTAAAATCGCCCATGTATATTTATGTATGAATATATTTTTTTATCTCTGCTGATATTAAACATGTGTTGTAGATTCATATATATTTGAATGACAACCTTGAATATAGTTATCAGTTCTCATGAAAACTTGAGAGACAACCAGATCATGGTGTCGCTTTTAGGTGTCGGTGGGCGCGCGTTCGTAAAAATCAACTATCATAATTTTACGCACCAAAAAAAGTATTACTTTTAGAATATCACCCATTGGCCAAAAGGGAATCATCTGTTTCAAATATTTTCAGATTTCTATAGAGTTGCCAACATTGAAGCAGCTCAGAATAACAATAGATCGCATGAGAACAATGGCTTCGGATGTGTTAATAAGAGCCTCGGCCGAAGGTAGGCTTACATTGCAAATCAAAACAGACATGGCTAAAGTCTCCACTAGGTTCAAAGGATTGAGGGTAGATGCTTTTGAAGGTATTTCGAAATTTGTTCCTATGAGTACATATAGTGGGAGACCCTTTAACAATTTTAATCTTTATTTTAAATTTCATCTAATAGTTACAACATTTTGTAACATACTACACTTTAATTATTTCTCATATGTATTAGAAAAAAATTCATAACAATGTGGTCTTGGGCTGGTCAAGAATGGAAGTTGAGTGTAAATTTTTCCAAAAACCACTCTCCAGATGGTGTAGTGTAGTGACCAAGCGTTAGTCTGCGACGCTGCGGGTTCGATTCCCGCGAGGAACAATTATTTTTATAGACTACAAATAATTGTTCTGGTCTGTTTTGCAATTTATGTAACTTTTTGTGTAATTCAACTGCTAGACATTATATTAAAGTATGTAAGGAGGATCATTCCATCTCTCTCTTCAAATGCCAACCTCACCTTCACTTGGTACACCCTGCTAGCAAACAAACCAGGTACTGGCGACTGAATGATTGCAGAATAGATAATCTGATCCGAATTTTTTGGGAGTATCTGCATACATTTTCAGTTCATCATAATATTTAGTATTATCAGCCTGTGTAATTCCACTGCTTGACCTATGTCCATTAGACAGGCCTATGCTTTTCCATAAGACCATCAACAAAAGCTGGCGTCCTATGTATGGAAGGTTCACCCATAGTCAACACGCTGGGCAAGCGGGTTGGTGAGTGCAGTGCCGCTAGCGGGCACTAGATATGTTGGTCCACATAGCTTGTCAGCATAGACTGATAGATTATCCACCATCATTCGGTCGCCAGATCCGCGTCTATTAGTTAGCTGGATGCATTGCATACAGGTGAGGTAGATATTTGGAGAAAATGTACTCCCTTCTAAAAATGATAATGAATTTAACATTTTTTAACTTTACTTCTATGCTGTTTTACTTAATGCAACCTGCGTAATGTATTCACAATTACCTTCACTAAGAACTATAGTAAATTAGCACTTAAAATTGCAAGTCACAATTAGTGGTGCAGTGCACATGGAGTTACTGGTTCTTATCCTAACTACAACCTAACACTACAAGATCATATCATACTATAATAACTGTACAATATTGACAACATACTTCCATCCAGGAACCATCTTCGATGAAATTGTCTGCAGGGCTGTTCCAAAGGCTGCAGTAGCCACCTACCATCAGTCTATCTGTTAGCTTGTTATGTCACCCCCAATCCAATAAAACTAAAAAACACATGGGAGTGATGACACAAGTGATTTTTACAGGTCCAATAGATCATTCAGATTCAGAAGCGGAAAGTCAAGTGAATGAAGATTTATCTCGGGTCTGTGTATGTAGAGTTGATGCGAAGAAATTATCCATGTTCCTCAGTGCCGATCAAATTTCACACAACAGAATAATTTGTAGTATAGTACATAAGCGATTGGTAATATTGTGCCTACAGACTGATGAGAATGTTAAGTTGCAGTGTTTCATTACTGGGATTGTTTATTAAAGTTAAGAATATTTTTCTCGTTTTTTTTTATGGTTCCTGAATTTTATATCTTACAATATATAGTCTCTATCTATATCTTATAATATGTATGATTTTAGAAGTTGCTATTAAAAATGCCTTTCTCCAATATCCCTGACCATGGACTCACTAAAGCTATCTTAAAATAAAACATGTTAGACAATGATGACGGGACGAACATAAATACAGTCCGATGACGCTGCCTTTCTAAGAGGGGCGCGCCTGCTAACTTCTTTTTTGATATTTTTTTTAAGTTATAGAGAAGGAGCTAGCGGCTCACCTGATGGTAAGATGTTACCGTCGCCCACGTACATCTGCAACCCCAGAGGAGCTGCAGGTGCGTTGCCGGCCTATCAAGATATTAAGGAAAGGGTAGGGTGAGTGGGCCATCTGTTTCCTCTCTCACTGAACGAAATGGAGAAATACAAGATGCCTCTACTTCACGCCGGTATTGTCCTAGGCTATGATTGACTACCCTGGTCGAGTCGGCCCATTCGAGCAGCAAAACCCGCCGCATACATTAATACACTTAAATACTACGCCATTCGTGATACCCTACTTGATCTTTTAGCAGTAGTTAAAAAACCCCCGTTTCTTGCCGGTCTCAGAGAAAACTCTGAGATCTTGTTTTACGAACCGGTGTGGATTTTGTCGTTCGTAAGAGCTTTAAACAATTTTTAGTGGATTATGCAATAAAAAAATACAACACAAATTCAAATATCTTTATTTTCATAATTAAGAAACTGATAAAACTTTAAATCACTTACGAGAACACATCTCTTCATCACATTGGTATACTTCGGACAAGTTATTGAACTTACATGAAGTTGGACTTAAAAATTTTCAAAACATTCATGATTGATATAAAAAAATGTTTATGTAAGGATCACTTTGGCGTATTAGTCTCTGCCTACCCCACTGTGAATAGTCATGTATTGTATGTTATTCAATTATATGTAAGTTGGAAGGATCTCTCATTATCTCTTCTCAATGTATCATGTGTCGCTTTCAATTGGTCCAGCTTCGTTGATATCTGTGCGATCGAGTTGTCGATCCATTGCATTGATGACATATGCGCGTTGAGAATCCGACCGACTTGAACAATCTGAAAAAATTTAAAAATACTTTAAGAGAACACTTTTTGTATACACATACATACATACATAAATATGTAATTGGTTTCTCGGAAATGATAATTTTGAATAAGTTTTTATGTTTAAATAATGTTTTACTTTCCAAGTTTATCTAGCTAAGTGTAAAATTAATTAAAATTGTGTGTGGGTGCTCTGTTAGTCATGTGATTATACACAATTACACTAAAACACGTCTTTCATATATCTATTCACATGTAATATCCCCATAGCCATTGGAAGATGACATTGGATATTTATCATCAGTAACGAATTTATACAATAATATTATTTGACATTATGCTCACAGGATCATTTGTATCTTGACTTCTGTTTGTCTCGTTGAGATGTTCAATAACTTCTTTTAGATCTTCAGACATTTGTCTCAGCTGTGAGTCCAAATTTTCAGCCAGGGAATACCTGGAAAGAAAAACAGGATAGGGTTAACATAAAAAAGAAAAAACAACTGCTAAAAGTTATTATTACCTGTGTAGAGTCCCACCCATAGCACTTTGCACACCATTGACACTGATCCAGCCAATGGTGTTGACTTATAATGCTTAGTGATACTTTCAGTATATTTTTCTCCCAAGACCCCAAACAAGGAGCTTGATCACAAAGCTGGTCTAAAGAGGACGGTTGTGGGCTTGGTGAGTCTACGTTGGATGCAAGTTGTTGGACTGTAGGTGAACCCTATCCTTCTCGCAAGGCTGGTGCTTTCGAGTACTCACTTTTCTGCCCCCCTATAGTATAATGTTGGTGGATTCAGGTATAGTTGCCCAAGTGAGACCAATCCCACGTAATAACAAGTGCGTCCCGTATATGCACGCCTTGCCAGAAGGGAGAAGCTGAGGGGCGGTCGCAAATGTGTCAAGGAACATTCCTGATTGTAGGTTTTAGTCAGTGCAAGCCCGCGGTAACCCGTTCCACATGTACAAAAGTAAAGTGATGGATCCTGTTGCGGACACCATATGGCAACTTCTGAGAGGTAAAATATAATATGTACAAACTTGATACTTAAAAATACATTTTACTTGAGTTTAGTACTGTTTCATTTTAGTTTTTTATATTGCCCTCAAATGTGTAAATTTCTGTCAGTGGTCAAATGGTCGGCAACTAAAATTAACTGGCAATAAAATCCGTAAATAATACTTTTATTTCAAAACATACTCAATCCGTGTGTTGAGCCAAAGATAATTTTGTTTGCTCACATGTGCTCTCGTTCTGGATCGCGTAGTCTATCGCCAGTTTCGCTCAGCAGTTGTTTCTCCATCGGGGCTAGTATGTCTTCCAATTCCTTTTGCTGCGCCAACACAAAGTCCAGCTCGTGTTCCAAGCTCTGCTGCTCATTCTTAACCGTTTGAATTGTGTCGTTTAATTCTACTATCTGATGAGAATAAAAAGTTATTATGTATACACGGTGATTGGTACGACATTAAATTAAACCACATATATCACATGCTATTTCTAGGTCATTCTCTATAAATGTCAATCAAATTAGTATAGTAGCATAGTCACAGGATATTTAATTTAGTTTTTGTTAATTGGACTCAACATGTATTTGCAATAATAGTACATTAGGCCTAGACCTAGGTCAAAGATCTTATCGATTAAAGTAGATCATTCTTTGCCATATTCATATCTTTCTTTCGCCATTATTTCATTGCCTGGCGGTGCGTAAATTAATGCAAAACATTTAAGATCATTCGAGTTGAGCCGCGTTTCGGAATATTGTAAAAACAAATTGTATATGTCTTTATCGAGATAATGAAAATTGATGATCAATCTAAGGTACGTTTTCATCTTGTCTTAACTTTGTTTATAGTGAAATTACTTTTCCTGAATGTAACTCACCATTTCGCCATTAGCAATAAGCAGTCTGTCCCAAGCATTTATCTGTGTGGCTTGGTTGATGAATATCTTCTCTTGCTCTTCCAACTCGAGCGTCCATTTGTTTATATTCTCTTCGAGCTGAGCGAATGTTATGGATGTGACTTGTTGCGGCGGTACTGCGGCTGTTGTGCTGAAATTAATAAGAAAAATTTATTGAAGCTTTGTCCACAGTAAACGCAATTTCTTAATAATGTATTACAGACGTGGTAGCCTAATGGGCAGGACGCTCGATTAAGTTTTATAGAGGACGTGCGACCTGGGTTCGATCCCGGTGCAAGAACTCATTGCTATGAGAACCAACATAGTGAATCGAACTCGGATCTCGTGCTACGAAGGCCTTATTAACCACTCTGATATTGTGGCCTTCCATAAAATAGGGGGCATTTTATAATTTAGAAATATAAAGAGTTATTTAAAGTATATGTAAATTTTTGACAAGGGTCTCTTGGTTCCGTTCCTAACATTTCCCTCCTTTTAAAAGTCTTATAATATTTTTTTCTTTCAATCATTTGAATTAGTTTAAATTAAGGATAGGCAAGCATTCAGAATCAACAAACACTTGCCAAGAATGGCGTCTGAGAATACTAAATGAACAGATGAGTAGAAAAATATTTCATTAGCACATTAAACCGTGAACTGGCCTGCCGTCACATACACACTCTGCAGACACATATATTGGTAATCGCCATTCTGTACATTTTAGATTTGGCATTTTTGAGATTTTTATTCCGCCATGTCATTATTCAAGTCCACTGCTGAACATAGGCCTTCCACATTCTTTGGGGGAGGCCTATGTCCTGAGGTCCAAAGCTCGGTCCTGAGCCACCTGCATCCATCGACGTCCTGCTGCTGCTGTGATGACTGCGCAGGACATCACAGCATCTTGTGGGGGGTATGAGGTCCGCTATGTATTGTGTTTTTGTATATTGACACATTATTTAATTGTTACTAAGTACCGGATAAATTACTCTGGGTCATTAGGCTGCTGTGTTTGCTCGGCCCTGGTGTTGGGTGATATAATGTGCCTAAACATTGAATTAAATTATCGGTTTTTAAGCAATCGCATTGATTTAAAAAAACAAAATTCTTTCTTCCTTGTACCAAAGCTACGGCAGTTTTATTTTTATACAAGGTTTTATCAATTTGTTACTTGGCTGACTTTTTATGTGATATGCGGAAAACCAGCAAGCAGTTCACCTGATGGTAAGTGATTACATCGCCCACGTACATCTGCAACACCAGAGGTGCTGCAGGTGGGTTGGGCCTCCGCTTGCGTCACTCACCAAACGAAACACAAGAAGAAAGTTTCTTTTAAAAATAATAGAGCTTACACTAATTTTGCTATAATTATTACCGATTCCGTTGTTGATTTTTAATTTACCTTAATTAGTGATAAAGTGGGAAATAACTTACGTTGTTGTGGTAGTTAGGGTTGCCATTGTAGAGGCTGTGGTGGGTTTACCCAATGACAAAATGCCAGATGGGGCTGATGTGGCTGAAAAAAAATAATTATAAAATATACATGTATGATATTGTAAGTGGAATACATAGTGCACTAAATTATCGCAGTGTTATTACAAGTGGCCTTGAGGCGCTTTGTTTTTTTTTCATCTTTTCTTTGTTAAACTTCTTCATCGTCGTAGATAGTTTGCCAGGTTTATCAGCCCACAATTAATTGTATAACCCTGGCTCAAAACTGTTGAACGAGGTATCGATATCTCTGACAATTTCTCGGAGCGTCAATACGAGTAAGGGTTAGCCCATATAAGAGGCGTGGTCGCACTGTGTGTGTCAAAACATTGTGGTTTATCATAGAATAAAATTAAAATATTACGAATTCGCAGGCGCTGGCTAAAAATTTTGTAAAAAAAATCCACCATTTCGTAATGAGGTTCCTCTAACAGAGAATTTTTAGAAATGGCTTGAGAGTGATCAACTCTCATCCATCTCTTTTATATTATAATAACCTATTTTTAAAGTCTTTATCCAATTACATTTCATATGTTGTATACATTAATTTCATATTTTTAATAGCCACAATACTGTTAAAAGACAGATTTTAAATCCCCCATTTGACATTTGGTGGTAGCAGTCATTTGTGTAGATACCAGTTTTTTTATTGATGTGCAGGTGATACCTGATGTAGTCGGAGGTTGTCATGCTACATCAGCATGACAACTTTTGCCTATGGAAGAGGCTTGTCCAGCAGTGAACTAGATACAAATTGTAAATGAAATGACAGATTACCTTTTTTTTGGAAAGGGCCACGGTGCCATGTGTTCCTAAATTCTGATATTCTGTTTATAAATTTAAATAAACTGTAATTTTCATAGCCTACCCTTTAATACACTTCCATAGAGACCAAACTCTTGGCATTGCCTAGTTAGTGATGATAATGTATTACCACTAGTACAAGTGAATACTCTGAAGATGCCGTAATTTAAACTCATTCGTTTATTTATACAATTTTAATAAGGTTATAATAATTGTAAACGTGATGAAGTTTCACCAAATGACAACAATCGTCAGTATAAATTACAAGAAAGAAAAAAACATATTTATTAGGAAATCACACAACAAAAAATTGAAAAAAGAAAAACCAAGCTAGAAAATAAAAAGATCACGTTTTAGTGATAATAAGAAAGTATTACCTTTATAGTTTCAAATAGTTCCCTGTGGAATTTTAGCTGCCCTATAATTACTCGTAAAAATATGTAATCGGAAATGATAAGTATCATCATAAATAATTCAAAAAGTAATACAATAAAAATAACTATAATAATGTCTAATGCATGGTGACATGACAATGTCATATACTATTTTTTAAAAGAAACTTTTCAGTTTGTATATGGCATCCTGGTTATTGACATTCTACATCATATATAACATTTAATTATAAAGATAATCTGTATTAACGTAATTAATAAATTTGAATAAATTTTATATTTTATAAAATTTTCCGTTATAAAACATTGTTCCTGGCGTCACGGCGCACGTATTGTCTGCAGAATCGGTTCTACAAGAGTATCAATCGTACATAAGTGTCAATAATTTCTTTGATTTGTTTTTCCGATTCGGAGGCAGATCTCACAACTCTGTTAGCGTGGCTTTCTATTTTTAGTATTTATGAATAAAAAAAAAGACAAAGAGAGAATAAACACCAACCTGCTCCGGACGTGGACGTGGCAGAAGTAACAGCAGGCTTGCTAAACGGCAGTCTCGGACTGGGGCCAATGAAAAGCAAGCCTCCCGCACTTGTTGGCAGAGTGTTGAAATTGATCGCCGATGTCGCTGTTGCTTGACTGCTTGCCAAACTTGTCGTTGCTGCCGTAGTTACACCAAAACCAAGAGCGCTGGACGTTTGAGCCGTCGTTGTGGCTAAAGGGAGGCTAAAGCCGCCGCCGGTTTTTTGGGCCGTGGTTAGATTTGAACTGGCTTGGCTTGTTGGGAATGTGATGCAGGATGCCGCTGCGGGTTTCGGCACCCCGCCCCCAACGAAATTGAGACCGGGCGTTGTTTGCTGGTTAGTAATCGCCGGTACCGTTGCCTGTGCTCTCCCGAAGCCGGATGGCTGGGCTTGGCTCGCCGCTTGGGGTTGGCTCGTGGCGAAAGTGGTCGCTGTTTGTCCTTGACTGAATGAGAAATTGGACGATACGGTTGTTGTCGTTGTCGTTTGCGGCTGGCCGAAGGCGAAACCTGTTGATGTTGTTTGCGGTTGGCCGATCCCGAAACTGGATGTCGTTGGTGTAGTGAATGTTGGAACTGAAATTAAGTATCATCTAATCTCATTCACGGTCTGATAATTAAATGCAATTAGTTTAAATTATGGTGCTTGTCTGTCAGTATGTCACCATTGTTTTTTTTTCAGTCTAGTAAAGTAGCAGTCTGTTAGCTTAGTCAGCCCTCGCTTGGGCAAAGGCCATTCTCAAATGCCATACTCGCATGCTCGTTTGGACCCTTTTTCCTAAAAAAAAAAAACATAAAATCTTAGCACCTCGCATCACGTGTAAGCGATGTTAACACGTACCTGCACTAGAGGCGGGCGGCGCTGCAGTCGCCGTTGCAGCGGTGGTCGGCGTGAAACTGAACGATGATTTCCCTTTCCCGAACACCTGCGAGAAGCCCGGTGTATTTTGAGCGAAACCGCTGGCCGCTGTAGTGACCGGCGTCAGTGAGAAGCTCGACGGGGCCGGTTGGGGAGTGGATGTTGTCTGAGAAACATTAAAGTTTAACTTATTGTTCTTCTTCTCGCCTTAGTAAAGTGAAAAGGTAAAGTATGACTGTTGTCATTCTTTACTGTTCAATAATGGGAACATCTAACTTGTTAGTCAGATGTTCGCATTATTGAAATAAGTCTGAAAAAATATCAATATCAAACATATAAATAATATAATAAATCACACAGGACAGTTAACATAAAAATAATATGTCTATATCTACTAACAGCAGCCACTTGTTGCGGTTGTGGTTGTGATTGCGGTTGCGGCGCAGAGAAGCCGGATGTCGGAGTGAAGGCGAAACCCGAAGTGGTGGCGGTCTTCGGGAATGAAAAACTAGATGTCGCTGGCGATCCGTACGACGAAGCTGTTGCAAACACAAAAAATAATTAGATCTATGGAATCTCTTCAGCAGCCTTAAAACAGTCCACAGCTGGGAATGTCGCATTTCGTAATCGTCACGATTGCCATGCTGCTACCGGTCTGGATAATTTAGGTCTATGCATATTTGGGATGTTTTCACCTGTTCCCCTTAGTCGATTTTAATGGCATAGATCGAATAGGATAGGGTGGTAGATTATCCAACACCACAGAAAAAAATTACATGATGCAACTAATATCAAGTCCTATTATTTAGGTCAGTGGTTCCCAAATAGTGTACTTCAGGGCAATGTGCATACTATATTTATTTTTGAAGAGTTCTCGTAGAAAGATGGGATATTGGGAGCCACCTCCTCGGTAATACGACTGGTACACAGGAGTTTACTTAAGTAGGTACCGCTGTAGTATGCAAACATAGCTGTTTCAGTTTAAAAGGCACTGTAGCTGTGGCCTTATGAGACCTAACAACTGACTCAGAGCGGGGCTAATATAAGCAGGCACGCCTCGTCACCCATAGGGGTGGGCAGAGATTAAAGATTTCCATTTAGCCCGACACTGCTTAGCCAAACGGGCATCCCCAATCCATTGCGAGTCTTGTCGCCGGGTGTCCTGCCAGAGATTGGCTTGAGGTTTACAAGACCTTTTTCCGAAAAGAGTTCGAAAAGAGGGCTAGCCTCTTACGTCCCTCATGGAAAGAAAATGAGATACCAGATTCATACGCCCCAAGGACACAACTAGTAAAACGAAAAATTTACATTTTCATTGATATCCACATGCCAAATCTTGTTCAGAAGCCCGTAAAGAGTGCACAGCTGGACATGGGTTTCTTTCAATAGCAGTATTTATTATAATCTTACTTACAGAGAAGCCTATCACCAGGAAGGTATAAGGTGTGACATCTTCTTATACCTTCCTGGTTCCTGATTTTCTACCATCTGCCATCTGGGTAGCTACCTCCCCCTTACGTATTGCCACCAATCAGTAGTGACCAACCACTGAAAGGTACAGAGAGCCTGTATAATCCACAGGAGTGACGACGTTATGACAGCACCAACCTCATTGTTTGCAGGTTTTCATAACTTGCTGTATTCACTTACCAACAGGTGAACCTGTTAGTTTGTTTGTCACCCCAATCCAATAAAAAAAAGGAATTCATAAAAAAGCTTGGTGATTGCAGTGCTAGAAAATTTGCATCATATACGCCCATCACTGAATTAGACCATTTAGATCTCGCATATTACAGACTCAACTGGATGAAGAAAATAGAAAAGAACATACATTGAATTTTTTAATGTGATGTTTACCTTGAGTAGTAGGTGATCCAAAAGCCGGTGGTGGCTGTTGTTGTGCGGTGGATGTTTGTCCAAATGCCAGGTTTTGTGGTACATTCTGCTAATTATAATCAGAATCAAAATACACATTATTAAAAGATAATGCTTACAATCATACACAACATGAGAGTAATCATTTCAGTCCTTTTAACCTATTTTTCACCAGAGCCTATTTGGAGCAATGTGGCAAATGGTGGCTTGTCGCCAGCTAAGGGACATTACTTTGAAAAATCTCGTCGGAGCACAGATCCATTCAATATTTATTGATAATTCGTTTATTTTTCTTACCGTATGTACGAATTTTATCATTGTCTTGAAAGTAAAGAGTTTCAGTCTTTATTTTCAAGGCTCACTATCATGTTTATTTATGTCCAGATGTCATTAAAGGACTTAAAATGTCTAGATCATCATCATTGGGTTATCAACAGACATGTGAGCTAAGTAAAATCATTTGAATAAAAAATTAACCCATACTCACCACACTGGGCAGGTAGGTTGAAGGGAGCAATAGCAGCACCATTGCATTAGAGATGCTGGTCACTAGTCTGAGATAGAGTGTGTCTAATGGTAGATCCATTTATGGTATGCCGCCTGATACTGGTGCTTTCATGGAAAACGCATATGTCCAGCAGTGGACATAGAAAAGCTTTGTGTGTAAATTACTGAACTAAAAGGTAAAAAATGTTAAGTCAGATCCAATCCAAAAAAAATCCATGCCTAAACACAAAGTGGCTATCTTATTTAGTTGAGGTGTTGCTAGGGCCAGCATCCGGGTCCATCATCAGAACAGCTCCATGGTACAATATTATTGCGTCATCATCGAAGTTACGTGAATCATAATGCCAAATTTCAGCTCAAGCAGAGTGCTCAAAAATTTATTAATAATTTTCAACCAGACCGGCATGCAAAGAAAGTATGTTAAATAAAACCTTGTAGAAAAGAAGAAAATGTATGTATAGTACCTGAGAAGCAGGTTGACCAAATCCAGGACTACCAACAGTTTGGTTTGGAGGGGACGTAAAGCCTCCAAATGATAACGGTTTAGATGCTCCGAAAGCTGGACTTGCCGTAGTTGTTGTGGGACTCGAAACTGAAAAATAAATATATGCATGTTTAGTAAGCCACGGTAGCTTAGTGGTGCTCGCTTTTACTTCAAAGTCCCCAAGTGTCCTTGGTGCGAATCCCAGTGCTGGCACTATTAAAATTGTTAAAACTGCATTATCACTGCATCTGCAAACCAGAAGAAGCATACATTGCCAATGTGTGTGGAATTCTTCATTAAGTCATTCTAAAAAAAGCTCATATTTTTTTGCTAAAAAATAATAACTTTCGTTAATTTTGTGTTAGTTTAACATAATTAACACTTATATTGCTTGTGTTTTGTGTTGTGGCAAAATTTGTATAAATATGGTATGAATGAAATTTCATTATTCTTCAACATAAATTAAGTTTCGTTTGTCAAATCTTATTATTATTTTTTATACAATCTTTCATTGTTTCGTAAAGAGGTTACTCTGACGGAGAATAAACAGGTAAAAGAAAATCCTTAGGTATCAAGTGCCATGTATCCTGAAGTTTTCAATGTCTAGGCATGGACATGTGTAAGTACGGACATGTTTCTATTTCGATACTGAGATGTTGTACCATCACTCGTAATACGTTTTTTGACATGCACATTGATTTCATTCTCAGTAAGCTGGTGTCTTCATCTCTATAATATAGAATGCTAGTAGTGCCCTCTGTTAGATTTGACCCACAAAAATGTGCAGACGGAATTTCTTCTCCATATTGTCAGTTACAATTTTCGGAATAATCAATGTGCAGGAGTCTCATATAGTCATATTATTTTTAATTTGTATGATACTATATACACTCCAAAACCTTATCCATCGTCTGTTTTTGTTTTCTGTTTCATTATTCTTCTCACTCAGTATGGCGAATTCCGAAGTGTCCTTTCATTGATAATATAACCAACTTCTTCATTCTTCTGTATCTCATTCAAAATTTTGCATCTTAGATTCTAGTTCTACTAACTATTGTATTGAAGTATATATTTTCTACTGTTAACCGTTTTTTATTTTGTGTAGCTAATTTTGACTTAGATTATATATGTAACGACGAGAGTGCTTCTAGCATTCTAGCAATTCTCCAATTTTAGAGAATTAAAGCTTTCACGATTATTTTGACGATCAATTCAAGTTTCCTTACAGTTTAAAAGTTTTAATAGTGTTAACCTTATCACTGGAGAATCGCTCTCTAGTGATAAGGTAATAAAATAAGGTAAAGGATCCTTTGAGAACATACTAAAAATTCAGGAAAAGTAATAGAAAAGTCATTTTTTATATCCTCCATATATAAAATGAAAAGATTGACTGTAAACTGCAATTCTAAAATTATGTGCTTTTACCTGAAATACATACTAAATTAGTACTTAATTACTAATAGGGATTTGGTTTTATTTATTAGCTAGTAGCCACAGCAGTGGGTATTATATTTCTTTGTGTTACAGCGCTGAGATCATTCTTGTTGCTGCCCTGCATTCATTCCGCAATTCCATGAGGCACACTTCTTGCACAAAAAGGCTTCAAAGTTATCTGTGGGGGCCAGGGCAAACATTGTCGAAGCACTGTGGAATTGAGGCAGCATCAACAACATCCGGAATAGGTTATTATACCGGATCCACAGATCACTGTAAGCCCTTTGTGTATTTCTGAACTACATAACATAACTTCCTGGCTCTAAGAATGTTTTATCACTTCAAATTTGTCACTAGGTAGAGGGAACTCAAGCAAAAGCTGCAATTCTGCTTTTCCTGGAACTCCATCCATTATGTTTCTGTGCAGTTTCCTTTGAACTTGAATCCAACATTCACAAATCAAATAGTCGCCTTCTTGTCACAAAATTTCTGCTTTTGACCTATTATTGTTTGCTTCCACACTGGTACCTGAGTTCCATACGGTGTCATTAGCGCTGCTACACACAGATACTTTGTTGAAAAAGCAAACCTCTACAGATTATTTTCTATTTTTATTCACCTGTTTTACCTCAAGTTTCATGAAAATGTACACTTTATTTTGTTTTATCTATTCTGTAACCGCTTTCGATGTGTTATCACTCCCAAAGGATGACAGGCAGAGAAAGCTTTTAGCATTATGTCCGTCTTTTGATCACATATTGTACTCTTATATAGTTTAATAAAGAATAAATAAATAAATAGCAGTTGAGGTGTTTTTTTTAGCAGGCACAATTAAAATAATACTTACAAAATCCTGTTGCCGCAGTAGTTGTTGTAGTTTTGCCACCAAAAGAAAAGCTGCCAAAGGCAGATGCACTTGTTGTTGGGCTACCAAACAAACTCACTTTATTATCTGAAACTAAACATTATATGGTAGTAGCAGTTAAACATAAAAGATACCAGGATAAGTTCTCTGGCTTTGTTGTTAATGCGTGTATCTGTTGAGTCAGGGGTTTGCATCTTAACTTAAGCCAATATTGATGCTATTCAGGTTTGTTTGTACCAAATGAAGTAGTTTTAATTTTATGTCTAAAATTGTTTTAATGGTCTTTAAACTGTTTCTACATCTAAAGCATAAAACCAAAAAATATGAGCCGTGAAAAGTAGGTTGAAGCCAGTTTAGATATGCTGTTTCATGCCAATCCAATATCTCTATCTACTCATATAGATGAAAGACATCTCAACACACATTGCATACTTACAGGAAGATTGTCACATCTTTGTGTTTGTTGAGATATTTATTGTTGACAATACTATTTTTAGGTTATTTTAATTACAAAACATTGCTCAATAATATAAAAGATGTATGTTACAAATTTAAAATTTCATTTATCATAATGTTTAAACACACACCATTGTGTAGGACTGAATGTATGTAATGTTTCATTAGACCTGGTTAAGTGAATAGGTAAGAATGGTTAGTATAAGTAGTTTTTAATTTTAGAAGCTCACCTGTTCCAGTTGGACTCTGAAAAGGTTTGGAATCACCGCCCCCAAATAACGTCCCTGAAAAAATTAATACACATTTTTCCAATACTTTAACGAAAAGTCAATGTGAAAAATAGGAGAAATGGGAACTATCTGGGAAAGCAAGGTTGCTTTTAGACAAATATTGTTGTTCGAAAATATAATGAAGGTTCCATACTATTTATTCAAAATAAAATACGAGGTAATAAAGACTAATTCCAAATTATGTTTTGTTTAATTTATAAACTAACTGCGATTTTAAGATTAGTTCGTACCTCCGCATAAAGTATTGGTACCAAACGGTGATCCACTTGCAGTTGTTGTAGTTGGTCCAAAGGTGAAACTCATGGTTTTTATGAACTACAAATGCTGCTTTAATTAAAATCGATTCAAAACTTTAAGGTGTAACAGTAACAATTAACAATATAGTATCGCCGCCGAAAAGTTTTGAACAACACAAATAAGAATTTCCAAATTGTCAATGTCGTTTACAGGGTTGCCAGTCCCTGATAGTCAAAGTAACACGAGACGAGACTGTTCAAAAAGTAACAGTTTGTTTCCAAACATAATGCGTTTTCATAATTATCAAAGTAACGCAATGCTATCATCATGTATGCATATACATGCATCAAATAGCAATCATCAAAATTTTGTATACTGAATTAGTCGAATAAATCACGATGAAATAATAACTTTCAAAAAACGTAAAGACAAAATGTTACAAAAGTAACGATCTGGCAACGCTTGTCATTCATGTCCTGCGTTTGTTTTTGGATGTGGTTTCAGATTTGGGTGCCATGTCATGAGAATATTGTTATATAAGTTCATAGAATAGGCATACACTACCTACTTAGTTTTGTACTACTAGACCTCCGGACCAATTGGCCGATTGGCCGGAGCTATATAGTTTGTTACCGATTTGGTACATTATGTTATTTTAGGGAAACGGGGGCAATCGCGCGCGATGATGATAAGTGTTTAGCCCACGTGAATCTGCAACACCAAAGTAGCAACAGACGCTTTGCCCGGCGTGGAAGGAGAATCGGGGTTCTAACGGGAGTCTAACCAGGTATCTGTGCATTTCACGGAGCGAGTAAGTACGAGTAAAAGATTGGAAGGACATTTGTGTAAAAAAAATAAAAAATCTTATTGGCCTGTCTAGAAATTTACTTTAAGAAAACCTTTGTGGTTTAACCATTGATTACACTCGCGTATCTGCTGCTGCTGTGATCTGCATTTACATGCATTTGAGTACTTCGTCTCAATATAATATATAATAATCATCGTCATAAGGTAACGTATTAATTTATGCGTCAGTTGCGTTTGCAGCCCGCCGCTGATTTACAACCCTAACGCACATTTCTATGACAACGGTAGACATCGCCGTTCCCTTTTATGTTCATGTTAATAAAGTACGAAATGCAAAGGTAGTAAAATGCCACGCTTGTATTTTCATCTGGAAATAGTTTCGGAACTTTAAACAGAAGGTATTCCAAGGACATTGCGACGCTTGACGTCTTGCCGAGGTCTATGCAAAGATGTTAATCTAATTGCGATAAGACTTTTATCACCAGTGACCGATACCTAAGGAACTTGTATGCTTTTTTATAATTATGGAATGACACTATACAAAGTACGTTGGAATAAAAAAGTTTTTGAGGAGGGAATCACGTGGCATTTTCAGCCGCCATATGCGAGTATATATTTCGTTGGCCTTTTTGAAGCCGGTGTCAGAAGTTTCTAACACCATTTTCGCCGGTTTCTAGGACGTTGACCTATGAAGAGATGCATACCCTTTTATGCCAAATAGAAAAAGTTCTAAACTGCCGAACACTTTGCATATTGAGCGCATGATCCCCTGCTATTAACTCTATCCCACTTTCTGATAACCAGACTATTAACGGCCTTCCTTATATATATCCTTGAAGTTTCCCTAGTTAATGATAAAATGATAACTCTGGTAAATAAACTAGGTTGGCGTTTATTATATTAATCCGTGGAACATTTTTACCAAACAATGGAGTTTACAATATTTGCAAGACATAGTAAATATAGTATAGACAGGCGTAACTTACCGCAAATCCGTTATTTTAAAGGCGTTAGAAAGAATTATTTTGTGCAATTCCGCATGCTAAAACAATACAATGCTATTTGTTACTTAGTTCGAACAGAAGAAGAATACCACCCTCCCTCCCACATATGTAATAATTTGTAATTTTTTTTGACATCTTCAAAATATTTGCTTGAGGTAGTGTGCTTCGATTACTTTTTTGCAAATAAGACTGGCTCATGTGCTCTGCATTCATCCATGTACTGATGGAATTACACGCGTTGTAACACTCCAAGAGAGGAGCACTCTTTCAAAATAACTCTTTCAAAAAAACTTTCCCCTAGTTTCGTACGGATAAATAAATTCATAAAAATATTTATTATTTTCAGTAATTATCCATTTAAAATATATATATATATATACACATATACAAAAACGTAGAAAAAGATTACACGTTTCTGATTACACGCGTACAGTCGATTTTGTCTTCGAATCTTTGGGTTACTAGCTCGAATTCCTCAAAGGACATATGTATTTAAAAAATTATCTAAATAATTAAGTAAGAACTGTGATGCTCAACTCCTAATAAAATATAAAACATTTCAAAAAATGTCACAAGAGATCGTGTTTGCTTTTAATTGACCCCTTCGATTAATAAAAAATTATAAACACGAGCATGCACAAATAGGTACTGTCAATTTGATGTCAAAAAGATTTCTAAAAACATTTATGAGTTATTTGACCGGCGTATGAATCTGAAATCTTTCTTCTCATAGGTGTTGTAAGAGGAAAGATAAAATGATTTCAATTATCTTGAGAATCATACGGCAATTTCCGAAAGCAAACCCAAAGACGAGGCACGCCTTCGATCATATTCTATCTCCCGGAGGGGCGAAAATCTACGCAGTGGCTCTGCTGAGTCGTGCAAAATGGAAATCCGTAATCTTTGAGTACCTCTATGTGTGGATATGCATGAGATATTTATGTTAAAAAAGAGAACCCAGAGACTCTGCATAAATGTTTTTAAGTAACTTTCTTTTATTTTGAATGTTTTGAGTTTGTTTAAATTGCTGTTAGGCAGTTTCCGTCTATCTGTCTAAGTAACTCGGATCCAATTATCCTCCAATTATCCTGATATTATTAATATTTTTAATACGTCATCTGGGTCGCGTGCTTGCCTGATAGAACGCTAAACAAGTACGTGATCAATGTAAATTATATAGTTATTAGGGTGTGTAACTTAGTTTCAAATGTTTACTAACACGGAATTTGATTTAGAATGTTATTGCTAAAATGGACCTCTGTTGTTAGAACAAACAAAATAATGATAATGTTTTTACTAATATATAACATTCTTTGTGTGTAAGTATGTATGTAGCTCTGTTGTAGCCTAGCGGTCAAGGCGCTCGCTTTTATTTTCTTAATACGCGAGTATCCTGTGATCGATCCCCGGTGCCGCCTGCACTAAAATTGGTAATTGAAATATTAAGTATTGAATTTACCTCGAGCTCGGCGGTGAAGGAATACAGTGTGAGGAAACCTGCATGTCTGAGAAATCACAATAAATATAGTTGGAGAACGTGTGAAGTCAGCCAAAGCGCACTGGAGTAGTAAGGCGGAGCCTTCCCGGCTCCAAACTATAACTGTTTGATAGATATGTAGATTACGGTATGTAATAGAATCTACGACATTTTTTATTTCAGTCAAGCGGCATAGCCGCGGCAGCCGCTCGCTCTTAAGAAATAAAATTCAAAAGCCTCAGTACACTAACATCCAGTTTATATTCCAGCACTAAAACTTGGCGATCAAAAACTTTTTTCGTAGTGGGAACATGTTTAATATATATTCCAATCCTAGTTTTATGTAATCGTTCACCGAGCAACCTCAAAGTACTAAAGTCGAAGAAACACAACCATAACAATAAATAACAGTTGTAAAAGATATCTTTATGTTTTTGGGTTGAGCACTAAATTACAAGCAGGCTAGACATTATATTACTTTTTATCGATATTAGGAGTAAGGTCTGATTCGTACAGATTGTGCCAATTTGGAAAAATCAGCACTAAGTCATGCCTGTGTAATTAACTTTCGAGTATATCGAATTTGTGAAATGACAGATAAAAATCCAATACATTAATGCGGGTAGAGCTAAGCCTTTGCTGCGTCTCGAACTGGCCCGACCGGGTAAGTACCACGGCCTCGCAGAATACCGGCGTGAAGTAGAAGGCATCTTGTGCTTCTGTTAACCGGAGGAACTCTCCCTTCCCCCTTCCTCTTCCCCAAATATTAAAGATATTTATCTTGTGCTTTTCCGTTTCGTTCGGTCAGTCAGGTAACCGGAAGCCTGTCCCCTAACCTCCACTCCCCAAATACACTCAAAGGGCGGAAACGCACCTGCAGCTCCTCTCTTGTTGGTGAGATGTTCCATAAGATGTGCCGCTTGCTCGATTGCCGCCTTTCCTATAAAAAAAAATTATGCTCAACTAACGTTCGACTACCAAGACTTAGTTCTCATTCTTATCTTTATGTATTATGAAATGTTAGGTTAGGAGTACTCGATCTCATATTAATCCATGAATATAGGACTATATAGTTTAGGTAGTAAACTTTTACGTTCCGAGGCGAGCTTTTTGTATATACTTTTTAATAAAATGTTTATTTATTTTACTTAAAACCTTTGTTGTTTACACCTTAATATAAAGGTAACAAACAAAGGTCAGATTTAAAACCTATTGCCATTCTCTGCCAGTCTATCCGCCAGACCTGGTGAAATACAGTGGCAGGTGAATCAAGAGTATTTAAAAGAATATATATAAACAAGACTTCGTACTACTTAACATAACAACAACAAAACATTTAGAACGTATGTAAATATAATACCACATACATATATAGATAAATAGAAACGATCTCGTTTAACAGCATTGAAACCTATTACATTATTTCTCCACTACCCATGTCGACTGGCAGAGAATGCCAAAGGCAATAGTTCCGTCCCTTGTAATAATTTTTAATGGTGATAGCAATAGAGTTTAAACAAAGCAACACGCAACACTTTCAAAATAATTAACCTAAAGAAGTATTAACGAACCGATCTTTCAAATGCGCGCTTGTTTAGTGATTATAAATCAAACGTATCCTATAAGTAAAGCTCTTCAAAACTAAATACTGGTACAATTCAGCAAAAGTAGCCTGGAGCTGATCCCTTATTAGCACCGAATACAAGAGAAGAATACAAAAAATATGTTTAAGGAAAAAACATGTCTATAACTAAAGTTAAATTAACACCAACTGGCGAATAAAAGCAATATCTAGTCTATCGGTAAGTAAAATAGGTTCTTACAACTTTGGATGAAATACTGTCAACTTAGTCGTGCACACTTTTTTTTGTTCTCATAGCACCAATAACTTTTTGGGGGGTCCCCAAACCGAAAAAGAAGAAAAAACACGAAAATTCTAAACAGAAATTACTATATTATGTTTTATTCCGATTCTGAAATTGAAAAAGCGTTAGTTGATTTTGTGAAAGTCGCGAATGTTCATTAGCAAAAATTTTTTTTTTAAGTCGGATGTTACAAAGAAAAGGACTAGTTTCAAAAAAATCGTGGACTTCGGATCGCTTTATCTAAAAACAGGTGGTAGTTTTTGCTTCGGCTCGAATGGGGTAGTACCATAACCTTACAGACTACCGCCGTGAAGTAGAGGCATCTAGTGCATCTGCGTTTGGTGAGTGAGGTAACCAGAGGCCAACTCACCCTTCCCTATCCCCCTCCTCATCCTCTCTCCCTTCCTCGAAATATCATTAAAGGCCATCAACGCACCTGCAGCTCTTCTGGTGTTGCAGATTTGTGGGCGACGGTAAGAATATACCATCAGGTGACTCGTTCAATATAAATAAAAAAAAGTACTTTTGAAATGAAACTATTCTTTACGGATTTCGGATAGCGTTCATTTAGATTTTTCAAATTGTAGTTTCATTTCAAACGTATACTACACATACGCGTAAATTCAAGAGATCATTTAAAAAAATTTCAATTAGAACGATGGTGCGAAAATGTCCGGATTTTGTCCGCCATCCGTCTAAGGCTACAAAGCCGTGTGGTGGCGGTCAGGGAATCTGCCACCCCATCTTATCCGCGTGGGGAATAATGGCCAGCAGCGTGTAAGGTGTCTGGTACTGCTATCGCTGGAACAAGTTGACCGTAACTCGTCACTAGAGCTATAACACTATTAAAATAATCGGCAAGCAGCTAATGTATATTTTTAAGAAACTAAATACTTATAGTGCTAAGTCAATCTCAGAGAAATGGAAAGTTGGATCTTATGATGGAGTTGAAAGGTGGATGCAGAAACCTCTCAGATTTTTAGTTTAATCAGATAGTCATCATCATTACAGCCTGTGAATGAGTGAAATGCAAATTCTATATTCTTATTTAGTTCTTTTAGTTCTGTCAAACAAATTTATTTAAACTTTATTTGCACATTACAGAACAAAAAGGCGGACCTAATGCCAAGAGGCATTCTCTACCAGTCTACTATTAGATTGAACAGAGAAAATGTAAAAGGGTGCACAAAAATATTATGTTCATTTATATACTCGAATATTATACTACGATACAATACTTATATGTGTCGATACTTAGATATACATGTTATTATAGTTGTTCATAATATAAAACACATTACACACTATACATACATATTTATATTACTATATATATATGACTATATATAACTGTGTATATAATCTTACGTCTTACAAATCTTATTATTATTATTTTTATAATCTACCGCCGTTTCGTAATGAGGCTCCTCTGACGGAGTAGAAACAGTCGAAAGATACTCCGTAGGTATCCACTGTATTGTATACAGTTTTTTATAATTCATCATAAAATAAAAGGTTTTGTCCCATAGGCAACTGAAAGCATGCCTCAAGAACACAGTGATCCTCCAAACTAAAGCACAAGTGCACCGCAGGCACGAGCAGACAAACTTCCACAACAAGCACCAGTTCACAAGTATGACGCATGTGGCAGCCATCGCCCTCAACAATCATTTTAAAGGGAAGTACACTTGTACACTGCTGAACATAGCTTGTCTTAGCTAGCTTAGCATGTTAGCCTTCCCCAAACATACTCACAAAGCACGGTCCTGAACCAACTGCATCCATCAACTTCCATACAACTGTACTAGGAACTGTACAACTATTTCATTTAAATTGAACGTATTTGCTTGTGGTAAGTATTCGAGTACATTCGATAAATGATCGTTGTAGTCTTCACTGTTCATGTTCAATGGAATAATAGATAATCTACGACAAAATGATGACTCTGAATGTTATTCTGAATCTCAGACGAAGCTGACATTTGTGCAACGGATAAATGTATGGCTTTGTAGGGTTCGGTTGTGTTCTTTTTCTGTCACTTTTCGTGACAATACAGCCGTCTCTTTCTTCGATGTTACCATATAAACATTACAATGGATATGGGAAGGTTAGGAAGGGTGACTGCTTCTGCGTAGTCTCGAATCATCAATATATCCTACGCAGTTGACAACTGCTGAATAAGTAATCGGAAGTTGTCGTGGTGGAAACCGGCAAGGACATCAAAGAAAGAAGTTATTTAAGTGAGAAAATGTCGACGCTGTCACAAAACAAAATAGTTGCTCAACAGCGCATAATTGTTTAATTAAGCAACTAGTTTTAGTTAATTAAACATATATAGTCGACCTATTTGTTGTACACAGTTGACTTCACACAAACTTGGGCAACTGCAAGGAGCTTGCGAAAATAAATTGATCAATGTAATTACTATTATTAATTGATGAACCGAGCACGAACAATACCGCCTTTAACAGCACTACAATAACGCCAGATATAGTTCACGCAATTTTACTTGGCCGCTCTAAACATGAGAAATCTAGACAGTCCCATTATATAATGACGAATTAAAATCCTAACATTATTTATTTATTTGTATGCAATATTACGTTGGTACGTGGTAGAGCCAAGCAGGTGACTCTTGCTGCTGCCCGAATGGGCCGACTCGTCTGGAGTAGTACCACGGCCTTGCAAAATACCGGCGTGAATGTTGTGTTTCTGCGTTTCTTTAGGCAAGTGCGGTAACCGGAGGCCCACTCCCAAATATCCTCTCGTCTTATAAGAGTGGCCTATATCCTGTGGATTATGTAGAAGTAGGAAGAAGGAAATTTAACAATTAGAAAGGACCGGGGCATGAACATTAATCTAATGTATACAAGCTGAGAGTAATACAGTCTCTCTGTTGCTCGTACTTGAAATACAATTTTGCTGTTGTAATTTCTTTTTACCCTTACAAATATTTGGTGTAATAAGTACCCCGTCACTTTTTATGTCACTGTACTTGCGCGATCGCTTCGAAAGCCTGTAGAATAGCACTTATTCTCTAACGTAACCATTCGTCGCTGTTCTCGATGGCTAGGTCGATAACGAAGAAGCCTTGATTTTGACAAGAAAGGTCGAGGCTGTGGGCGAGGCGATCGATGAAAGACAGGCTTGTTTGTGCTTAGTGAATACCATTTTTCATACAAGATTTGTCAACCTTGAGTAGTTCGACGAAAAGCCGTAAATTCTCGTGGCGCTAGTGCTTCGTGAAGTTAGTTTAGTTAAAAGTTAGTTAATAATAAAATGTAACTTGCCGATCCCGAATAGAGAATCGCAAGGCAGGTTTCAGAGCGGCAAAGTTATAATATTTGTACTATAGCAGCGACTGTGGCGCGAGGTGTCAGGAAAAACGCTCGCCCGTCCACTTACCGAGCCTGGAGATTGCGGGAAACCATCATAACTGGCATAGGCTATATAATGTAGCTATAACTAGCAGTAGAGAGTATCGATGGTAATTACGAAGATGATGATATTATTTACAAAGGAGACTTCGATTATATTACGTAATTTAGCATCAATTGAACGTTATATACAAATTTATTCTTAAACAATTGTTAGCAGTTTTGAGAATTGAAATCGCTAAGTAAAATATCAATGCTTCAACGTTGAACTAATAAACTGAAAGCTTAAAATTTTATTTATTTACTGGACGCAACACTTAATTCGAGTTTACAGTCGAAGTTTTAATCGAATTCGTTGCAATCAACAATTTTGCAAAGATCGACTCCCGCCAAATATGTATTGGATTGTTTTTTTAATACGTAAGTAAAGGCTATAGTAATGTGTAAAATACTATAATTTTTTTTATTGTTTTTTTTTTATATATATGTAAGAACGAAGAACATACTTACTTATTGTCATGGTGATGGTACGTTATGGTTGGTGATCATGATGGTACGTGGTCACTTTGGTCTATGTAACGATGTTAGACGGAATAATTAGTAATAATCAATTAATTAATAGCATCTAAAATTCCGATGGTGTGTTATAATTTGACGCTGTTAAATAATTACTTATAACGTAATTAACAACTGGCATTAAATAACTTCTATAATATTTTTTTTTCTTCTCGCCATAAACTAATTATCTTGTTTCTAATTTAAAAATTGTAACGATACCATATATTTTTCGATGTTATAAAAAATGTATGTTGTGTTAGAAGTACAATTAGTTTAATGCTTATGTAAATATAAGTTTTCTAAACAATTTGGTTACTTCTATTGGTTAGCGTAAATAAATCAATAAGCAATGATAGAGAACAGGATGAAATGGCATAAGAAAATTATAGCTCGAAATACATACAGACAAGGATATGAATATAAACTAATGTGAATCACAACGATAATTATTTTTAGACCTTTAAATATTTATCCAACTACACTAAATTTCGAATGAAAATATAATCTTTAAAAATAGTTCTGAAATGTCATTTCAGATCATTTATCTAGATTTGTTTTTTTATCTTTATTGTAAGTTTTACGTAATATCGATTTGTTTGTCTGCAGACAGTTATTTAAGGCAGTGTCATCTAAAACAGCAGTGTTCAGGCCGCTGGCCTTAATTTCAATGCCCGGTGTTGGCAGCAATAAAATTGTTAATAGCATTTTTATGCGTAGAATCTACCATGTGCTTTGTAGTGAAGGAAAACGTCAATGGAAACCTCCTCTTCCCCATCCCCTTCCACATCCTCCCTCCCATCTTCTAAATACCCTTAAAGGCCGGTAACATTCCTGCAGCACCTCTGGTGTTGTAGATGTAAATGAACGACGGTAATCACTTACCATCAGGTCAACCGCTTGCTCGTTGGCCGCCTTTCCTATATAAAAAAAACCTTACTTATAGAACTGAGGGTAAGTTTCACTTGTTATGTAATACGAATCTCCACAAACACATGATACAATATATACAGTTTTGATTTTTGTTCGAAATTAAGACACGACTCAACGTTGCTAAACTGGATTTCGCCTCTTCGGGAGATAGGGGGCGAGCGTTGTAGCCGTTGCTGCTCTTGGGGAAGATAAGTGGTCGTGGATTTTGACGCTACTACGAATATAATTTTTAGTTAAGAGTTTTTGTGAATTGAAACTATCAAAATTATAACTGTCCTTTTTTTAAAACAATCATTTGTGTAAAACAATGGAACATGCACATTACATTGGTGAAAATGTATTTTTACATGACAGGTTGTGTTTCTGTTTTTTTTTTAAAAATAGAGTTTACTGTAATTAGCCGATTATTCTCCAAAAAATTAGAGCAGTCTGCAGCAGTCCTTGGTTATTAATGGCACGCTGACAGATAAGTTTCCATTGTGAAATACTGCGGAATACCGCTCTAACGAACAATGTTACAAGAAATTGTCAGTTTTTCATTTAAGCCAGGACTGGGCTTTGTTTCACGAAGCATTAATAAAGTTCCCCTTTTTAAGCAAAGAACTAAACTAATTTTAAAATTTTCTGTAAAAGGGTGGTTTAAATTAAATGGTAGAATGATGGTAAAGATATTATAGCTATCCTTATCTTAAAGCCTGTAACAAGTCCCTCAAGTCCTCAAGACATAGGTCACTCTTATAAGGAGGATGTGCCACGCTCGGCAAGCGGATCGGCGATCAAAGTACCACACACCACGTACCTTAGACGCTGCGGGCCGCTTGTCGGTCTGGTATAACTAGTCTGGCCAAAAATAATGTTACAATTTAAAAAGTTATTTTTTTCTCTATGAATTCAACGTCACGGCAGCCGAGCTACGTTGCCTGGTTTGCTTTCGGAGATATCTTTTAGCTTACAACACTCACGCAATATTACTTGAAAAGCGAGGGATACTTTAAATATCAATAACTGGCACTCAATTCTACAGTCTTTCATTCCGCTTTAATCGTTAACTGGAGGAACAAAGTTTTGTTCTGCAGTCGCCAGTTACTTTAAAGCGGGGCGCAGTTTGCAACAGTCGTTCGTTACAGAGAGCCGATAAATAAGTTTTCATTGTTAAGCATTGCCGAGTTCCGCTCCCTCCAACAATTTCGAAGATTATCCGTTTTCTTTATTCCATAAATCCGATTGTTTTGTTCTCAAACGACGCTCGGAATATGACAAGTTTGATTTGAGATTGCTTTAGATTTTAAGGAATGCGTGTATCGACTACTTTAAATTTTAGGTTACATTGTTACTTTTGTATTGGATTGGGTTAAAAATTATCTATCAACCTACCTGATGCTAAATGGCTACTGCAGCCCATGGACACCTGCAATTAACTTCAATCGAAGAAGGTTACAGATGCCTTGAGGACTAAGATGGAGTGCGTCAATGTGTTATTATACAAGCACTACTCCTTCAAAAAGAAAGACTACAGTGGTTCCACTGCTGATTGGAGGTACCATTAGGTGCGATGGTGGTACCTATCCAGACAACTCCTAGGCAAAGAAGAAGTCTACCACTTAGTATTAGCGATGGTATTGTATTTATTTTTTACGCCAATAGCATTTTTTATGCCTCACTGTAAAAAGATGATGCCAAAACGAAATAATTAAACCGCCGAAAAATGAATAGCGAAAAATAAAAAACAAAAAACATCATGCCTACTTCGAAATCCCGAAAAATAATATAATAATTATATATGAGACGACGGATTCTCAGTTGCTTCCAACCCACGCAGCACAGACCATGCAACTCCTTTAAATAATTCTAGAAATAAGTAATATAGTACGAAGTCGCAATCCGCGTTGGTCAGTGAATTCTTTTATAACTTCTCAACTTCTCCCTCCCTCTCTCTCTCTGTCTCTCTTCCTTGGAGATCTGTCCGTGTGAAGTCACCACGGTACGTTAGTTCATTTACATGTTTTGATGGTTATTACTATTAACTTAACTTTTCAAGGTTTTGGTACAATTCTATTTATTTAGGATATTTTTTTACACAATGATACAATTTCCTACGAAACATGTAATAATAGAGTAACAGGGCTGGCACTTCGCCAGTATTTGGTTTAGACAATAGTTGTAAATCATCCCTACACAACAGTAACTTGTAAACAATTGTCTGCGTATTATTACTATGTCTCACTAGTTAAGAGGTTGAAGTCGTGTTATGGAGAGTCCCACTGACAACAGCCCCTCGTTGGGTCTATCAGAGCTGACGTCATGGGTGACGTCATTCGGAAAAACCTTGGTCACTCTATCGCTAAGCTAAGACAGCACATTCTTTCTCCTGTGAGTCGCTTGACTTGATGTTCAGGGCACGTATTCTGTTCTTCCGCGACCTTGACGGCAACGTTTTTGACAGAGGAATACCGTTAATCATAAGATAGCCCTGGCGATCTTGCGCCTGCGCCTTTCGATCTCGACTCCTACTGGGGTTCTATGATATCAATATTTGTATATTCGTCATTATCATTTCAGGTCGTACCTTTCAACATCGACTTCCCCCATATAGTACACATTTTAGATATCCTTAGACGTGGTAGAGCCAAGCAGCGGGTTTTGCTGCTCGAATAGGCCGGCTCGACGGGGGTAATACCACGCCTAGCAGAATACCGACGTGAAGTAAGGCATTTTGTGCTTTTGCGTTTCGTTCGGTCAGTCAGGTAAATAAAGGCTGAATCGCCTTCGTCACTTTCTTCCGGTCAAGGTAAAGTTAATTTAGATGTAATCCATTTTATTTTGCGTATCATTGATAATGCTGAAGTGAATTGAATGTACCCTAATCTTAAAGAGATACTCCGAGAGAAGTTGAAACATCTCGTAAATATTTGTATCCCTTTAATCTAACAAAACATTCCGTTCTCAGCCGATGTGGTTTCCCATTCGCCAACGAAGACAGATCTGCATACTTTTAACTATTTGTTCAGCTTTATTCTATAATGACTATCTAGATTATCTAAAACAAATGTTTTTTTTTTGGTTTTGCGTGATACTCTTGAACATCTGCTTTGTTTCCCCTCTTTCCCACTTGAACGCCCTGGGCTGCCCGAAAAGTTATGAAAACAATGTTATAAGTAGACATTCAAGAATATATAATATTCGGGCTTATTTCCTAAACTTGGTACATAACTGAGTTCTTCATCATAGTATATGCATTATATATTATTAGGTACAAATGTATTACCTATTTCATTTATTTTAACATTAAATAGATATGTTACATAAATATTTATTGTATATTATTTTAAATATAAAATAATATTAAATGTTCTGTATTCGAAAACAAGAAAGAAATAACATTAACTAAACTTTTTTACTTTTTTAATTTAAAAACCGCCTTTAATGAAAAATTGCCTGTTCCTTAAGTTAACTGGTAGAGAACCCTTTTAACATTAAGGCCGCTATTTGTTACTTTTCTGTTTTGGAAGGTTCAATAAATAATAAATAACTAAGTAAATACCAGTCAATGCATCTGGGTTTGCGCGTACAATTACGGCACTATTATATACATTGTATAATATATCATACAGTATTCAGAAAGATATATCGGTTTGTAATTTATCACATATTTGTGATATCCATGACGAAAGTGGGAGCTGTTTGCATCAGTCCTAGGTTTTCCATTGAAAACTTGACAGACGAGTTTCCATTGTGGAATGCCGCATGCCCTAATTAGCTATAACGGAGGAAATCGTCGGTTTTCAATTAAACGAGGACTTCATTTCATTCTGCATGAACGCTTTATGAAAAGAACTTATAAAAGTTCGGGCTTTTCATTTTTAGGCGTAGACGGATGTTAAATTTAATAAAATGTTTTGTTATTTTAAATTATTAAAAAGTTTGTGCTCAAATATTTTTCTTTAAGTAAATATAATTATGTAACTAATAAGTTTTACTAAAATTTGAGATATGTGACCTAAAACGCACTGGGTTTTCGTTGTAAGATTATATGCGCACGGTGCATAGAGTAATGAAACTCTAGGGCGAACAAAAACTTTGATTTTTGCAAATAGAGAAGTTTAGAAAAAAGTATTTTTAAATAACCACACGTGCATTAATAATTTATTTTCTTATATCCTAAGAATTAAGAAATTCAGGAAAATTTTAAAAAGTCGACAATCTGTGATGACATTCAATTTAACTCTTTATCTTTGTAGATAGAGAAGGGAAGGGAGCGATGAGGGTAACAAACTGGCACACAGTCCAGTTGATGGTAGCTTTTAGACATCTACATCTATTCTCGATTAAGAATAAGAATGCGTTAACACCCTGAGGATCGATGTGAAGTGCCACGTTACCTGTAAATTGGTATGCGGTTCAATCACTCACTATACGAAACACAGCAGTATTATTCTGCAATTTTACACTCGTATTCTGAGACCACTTTAACGAACGCGCCTTTGTGAATCAGCTGCCGTACGGTTTTTCATTCAATTGTGGTGTAATCCATTTAAATATCCATTAGCCGTATTACTCGGTGGTTCTGTTTTACAAAGCGACCTATTCGTCAAAAAGGTATCCATATACTATTTCGGTACTATACTGTGACTGAATGTATACTGCAATCAAAAAATAATATCATAATATATGAAGTTTCTTCGATTTACGCGATGACTTGACATTGAAATGAACCAATTTTTTCGGAATTTAATTTTTACTATTTTACTTACCATGCATGGGAATTATACATTTTCTGTACGATCTACGCAGAAGTCGCTTACAGTATCTTGAGGTCGTGCAGTGCTATGTTTGTATTTAATTTTATTTATTACGGGGTCCCAAGTCGATGGAAGCATTACTTTCATTTCAATGTATTAAGTTGTTAACTTGAAAATATAATAATGGATCTTCTTTTTGGTTGTTTATGTTCACTGCCAGGAGCGTTGCAGAACTTTAAGGGTGTTTGGGGGATGGGAGGGATGGTTGGTAGGGGAGAGGGGGGGGGAGGGGAGTAGAGGGCGTCCCGTTCCACCATTCGAGAGTGATAGCCTCATTTGTTAACTAGCAGGTTTCCCACAATATGACAATATGCATATAAAATAAAAAATATTTACAAAATGAAACAAAGTAACATTAAAGAAACGAAAAAAAATCTATTTGTCATCACATAACATTTTTTTGTACTTACGAAAACAAAAAGACCGTAATGAATAAATGAATTGAAATAAAGGTGACTTCTGTCGCCAACCTTATAAATTCCGTTAAGTAATGGCTGGAAATTCATCACATAGAGTAACATCAAAACTGAGGTAAGACATAAATTCAATAAATCTCAACCAACTTTCGCATAATGCCTTTGTCAAAGAAATAGTTTTATGTGTTTGTAATTTTCATTTAGATATTTTCTTATTTTCTAGAAAATCCGTTTTGTTTAACTGATAAGCGAAAGTAAAAACGAGAAAGGAGTTCCGGGACCTATCTATGTACTATCTGGCAAGGCACGCAGGAACACATCTTTTCTACCTTCGTACCCCGTTGTCCACTCCTCTCCTCCCCTATCCCTCCCATCCTCCAAATATCCTTTAAGGCCGGCAACGCACTCCTCCGGTGTTGCAGATGTATGTGGACGACGGTAATCACTTACCATCAGGTGAGCTGCTAGCTCGTTTGCCACTTACCCATAAAAAATAAAGGTATCGGAATGCTGATGATGGTCCCCTGGGCATCTTACGACACCCCTACACCAAACAATTCATGCAGATGTGTTGCAGCGCTTCTGGTATTGCAGATGTATGTGGGCGATGGAAATTACTTACCATGAGGTGAACCGCTAGCTCGTTTGCCGCCTTTCCCATAAAAAAATTATTTGGTTTAGTTTTCTACTAACATAATAAGTGTTTTGGGACTTATTACTCGTATGTTAGTAGAACATAGGTTATGTTTTCCAGGTCCTTTGACACTTAGGTCAGTTACTGATACGTCACTGATGGGTTTAATGTGGTAGAGGAATAGGCGAATTAGAGACTCAATTACAGTGATCTCTGGTTGATTTCAACGATGCTGTTTACTTTCAAACACCCTTGAGATTCGTCACTACATAGGCCTATTTTAATCCACTGTTGAACATAAGCCTCTCAAAGCCGGCATTCTAGGAATTTCTAGGAAGGATTACCCGAACTCACCACCACTGGGCTGTGGTATTGGAGATCCACAAATTTGAATAATATTCCGCCATCGCCTCAAGTATAACACATCGGCACTCTCATTTCATTACCTTCCCGTATCATAGATAATGCTTATGCGATATCGATAACGTTATTTGACAGTGTCAAAAACTCGAAAACCAATCATTTATGTGTTGCAGAAATACTAGCCCCGGCAGCAATCGAACCCAGGACTCATGGCTCATGGCAGTCAGGTTCTGTAACCCCGAAGCCACACGTCGTCAAAATAAAATAGTTACTTTAGACTACGTAAATTAAATATATTGTTTTTAATAAAATCAATAATTAGCTAGAGTGTTGGTTCAGCGGTTTGGCGAAGTATTTTACTATGCAAAAGTTATTAAGCAATCCTTTGTAAAAACGGCTGTTGCAAATTGCGTCCCGTTTTCAACTTACTGCCTGGTTAAAATTGCATTATTATTAAAAGTTAACTAAGAAGCTCTATTAGGTGAAAAAAGTTTTGAAAAGTTTATGAATGCATCGAAAGAAAACCCTCAACGTCCTTACTAATGATAATACGATTTTTTTGAGAAAGGGTTTGTCAACGGATGTGGTTATTCGGCGACAGTTAGACCAACGCCATAATTCCTTCTTGATAGTACTGTAACCTATTTATAAAAGTGTGCAACTAAAATAGTAATAAATGTCGCACAGATTAAAAGAAATCATAACCAACCTTTGTACTTTATGAAATTATGAATTTTTCAAAAATAATATATTTTTGTTATCTACTCTACTGTTAACCCTCTGCACAAGTAAGCGTGATATTAGTTATAAAATTCTTTCTCAACAAAGTGATATAGTTTTAATTAAGAAATGAAGAGATAAATAAAACCAACTTCTGCCCCCGACCTCATAAATCATACCGACTAATTGCCGGGAATCTATTTCATAAAGTAACATCGGAATCAAGGCGAGACATAAATCCAATAAATCCAACCTACTTTCGCTTTGTCAAACGAACAGATACTTTTTTCATTCCAATAGTGGTTTTTGTTCTTTACATTTTAATATGAATAATTTAAAGTGAATATTTCTTTGCTTTAGCCGACTTTTCTTACTAAATTCCGCGTAATAAGTATCTCGTACAATCTCGTTAAATCTCTAAAAACAAATATATATAAAACACAATAATCAGCAATAATTTAGGACGCAATCCCCGGCTTGGCAAGCGCTTTGGCAATAATACTAACAAAACTAAAAACAATATTCTGCATTAACAAAGTCGCGATAGTCGAGTGGTTGGGGGATCTGCTCCCGGATCAGGCGACAAGAGTTCGATCCCTATGTGGAGGGCTCGTATGAGTTTTTGGAAATTTATGTACTATTTGTGTCGTTGGCTTGAACGCTATGAAGGCGACAGGTGTAAAATGGGTCGAAAATACTAAAATGTCTAGACCTCTGACCTCCCCAGTATTGGGTATATGGTCATGAGAGCTTACATTATGTATATATTATCATAAAATAAAGTTTTACGGTATTAAGATTCGACCTTTCCATAAAAAATAATATGATCATAAAGCCCTATTTCCTTTAGAAGGTAACATAAAAGTGATGCTATACACTTGTAGGTAGAGCTCACTGCCCTGAGCCGTAGAAGCTCGAGGAATGGGCGCCCTCTTTAAATTTATAACAAGACGTATCTAAACAGTAACGGGAACAACTGATATTTTATCTTCGCTGTTACCACTAGAATTATTAAATTTATAATTGCGAAATAGACGAAAAAGGTCCTGAGAAAACCTATATATACACATGTACAAGTCCATTTAAGACACACAGAGCTAGACTATAGATTTGATTTAGAGATAGAATTTCGGGTTTCTCAAAAATGACGTGATAGGCCAACTTCATACAGATAACATCCCATAGTTACCAAAGACTGGTTTGTCATCCACGGTGAATCAAAAGGAACATACATGACCGTGCTGACAGAGTAGGTCGAGCTGGTCCGACCTGACCGTTTCGTGAGGGCTTGTGGAGGCCACTCCAGTGCATCAGCGGTGCAGCTCTCGCCAAATTTGCAGACGAAAGGGAGATTGACATATCGTCTTTCCCACTGCTCCACCTCGGCTGTAGAGGCCGGTACTAGTAACAAGAGCGGTGGAAAGCAACAGTGCAAAAGCCACCAACCTGCATCCGAATTGGACTCACCAAGCCCATTCGGAGCGGCTATCACAGGCTAGCCGTTCCCGGTAGTAGTTTCCTCTGGGTTCATTCTTCTATTTCATCTAAAATCTCCTGTCAATCTTCGTATAAATATATAATAAAAAACAAGATAAGCTTTCACGACCGTTTACTTAATACCGGGGTAGTATTTACAACCCAATTTTCACCAGAGCTTATTTGGAAAAACGTATGAGCCTGTCGCAACCTTAGTGTTCAGGCCAATGATAAAATTGTACAGAAGTTTCGAGTGAGAAATGAGTCCTCCAAATAGGGGATCGAACTCGGGTTTCCCGATTCGGAGGCAGATCCTTTAACCACTCGGCTATCGTGGCCTTTTTATGGCTAAAACATCCAGCTTTTTCCATTAGTTATTTTTAAGAAATCATATTAAGGATCGGGGAAACTGTCCATAAGAGTAAGTTGCTCCTCCGTGCACTTGTCCTAAATAAAATGTATCCACAGAACTTGAATTTACCAAGTTAATGGTCTTACGAGACCAAACTATGGCCATCGAAACTTGCAAAAAGTCATTAACAGATGCAATAATAAATACTGCTACGTTTCAAAAAGCTACACTTTGAGCTCTGGATTTAATTTTCTTACATTCGCTGATTATATTCGTAGGAGCAGCATTGTAATTGGCTACACGTCTTCACAATTGTCATGTTATAAAGTTTCACAAGTGGAAATAAGATGGAATTGGCGCGCTTTAAAATTTATATATTTTAAAATTGTAAAAAAATAATGAAAAATCTAATGTTGCAGTGTCTCAAAGCCATTCACCAATAACCGTGGAGGCTGGTACTGAAAACATCTGATCTAAATGCAGTTTTAAGATAATAATATGGATTTAATTTAGTTACACGTAGTAGGTAGACACCATCAGCACATACGTTATTACATTTTCATATTATATAAACAGATTCGTGCAGTAAGGGTTCTGATGCATGCGCCATTAGAGGGGTTGGTGCTACAAAGAAAAATATGCTATAAAACCGTAATAACTATATAAAATAAAAGAATTAGAAGAAGCCAAAACTAACTTAGAATATTAAAACTATAATACGGATGGACATTTATTTGTGGTTACATTTATATTAATTATCTATCCCTTTTTTTTTTAAACACAAGGTGAACTATAGATGTTACACATTCGTGACACTGGCGAGCATGATCCAAGGCTAGTGACAGCCCAGTGGTCAGCGGCTGCCCTAACTACTGGGCTTTCACTAGGATAGCCCATATTTCCATCAAACTCGGTTCAGCCATTTATGAGTGCTTAAAAGAAAAACAGCCAAACAAACACACTTTCGCACTTACGATTTTCATAGTGGGATTATCAAGAATATTAACAGGGTATCAGGGTAACAGAGGCTAGAACTCGATGATAGTGAAGTAATCCTTAATAATCCGTCGACCCATAGCCTACGCACTTAGTGATTGTTTGAAATTTGATGGATAGCTTAAGTTTCTCTGTGCTTGAGAAACAAGTTTGGCAACAGTATAATGAAATATGGTGGTACATAAAAGGGTTTGATCTTATTAAATGTTTTGTGTTATATTCATTGACAGCCCGTAAACATTCCACAGCACGACATAGCAGATTAGCGACCGTAGTATCAATCATTGACGATTTCACTTATCGTCTCTTATGACATCCACGGAAAGAATAAAAAAAGATAAGCTCTCTCTCTAAACCCAATACTGGGATGGCCTGAGGTTCAGTTAAGAGGATATTTTGGTTCTTTCAACTCTCTTTTCCTCCAGAGGTTATTTGGAAACAATGTGACACCTGTCACCACTTGGCGAATCTAGTCGCTGTCTTAGGCCGGGGTCAAAGAATGCGTTGCGGCGGCAGGAACCTGAGCAGTATCGCATCGGCGACCTACATAGGAAATATCATGGAAAATAGAAAATATACCACACAGTGCGTCGTGGCCCTGCATCGTAGGCACGCCTCACTTGCAACCGGTGCTTTCCGTACGCGACCTCGGTACAGGGGATCGAACTGAAGTTCGAAGGAAATCTAAGGAATCGAAGCCAGACTCCTGACCACCTTGCTATCTATCGTGGCTTATGATTAAACTTTTTCTTTCTTGCGCATTAGGTTTGTTTGCTAAGACCAACATAACTGCAAATAGGAACGACTGTTTTTTTAGTGATTAAAGCATCTAATTGTTGAGTCCTGGATCCTGGTTTTGAATTCCAGCCGAAGCCAATATTTATGCCAATAGTTGTTATTGGTTTTCGTATCCGGTTGTGTTGTATTGCGTCTCGTGCCAGCACACCGTATGTCCTTGCTCGGTTCGTTGCTGCATCACGCTTAAGCTCGCGTTCTCTTAAGACAAAATTTAAGGTGACGAAGGTGACGGGGGAAGTCGCGTCCAGTCGCTAGTATAAAAGAGTTCTCCAATCGAACATATAGTACGTTGTATTTACCGGCGACAATACATTTAGTTTTGGAAATTAATTTTCATTACTGAGTGCTTATGGTGAAGCTTTTAGCTTCAGTGCTAATTATTGTACTTATTAATTATTCCATTTACATTCCTAGCATTAAGCTCGTATTCAAAATGCAATTAGTGTTTCATTGTTTATTGGAAAGCATATTTGTTGCAGCGTGGAGACAAAGGTAATTTAAATCCGCTGATTATGACTTCTGTCTAAAGTTACTGAGTAACTACTAAGTTTAGGAATAACTTCCAAGAATACTCTATGAATCGCGAACTTTAAATAGCATAAAAGTAAAGAAAAAATTGATGTATACAATACTACCAAAGATTATCATAATTTACTTAAACTCAACTGATTGTGATTTCTTGTATTTACGCGAACACTACACGTTTAAAATTAAACTATTATTTACGGTTTTTATCGCGTTTAATTTGGTTTTGTTGTCGGGAGTATCCCGACGTTTCGACTGCTTTACAGCAGCCGTGATCGTAGGGGACTGTGACGTCACGTGAACTCGGGCACGATAAGCTTTTAATTATTAATTTTGGTCCGATGATAACACGACTTTATCACCTCAGAATATAAAAACCAAATTAAACGGGATAAAAGCCGTAAATAATAGTTTATTTTTAAATAAACTGCTTCTGTTCAAGCCACTAAAATCCAAAATGCATTTCTTCACAGGTTTGTCTATACTCACCAGCTCACCGCGCTGGTCCAGCGATCTGGTGAACGCAGTACCAGTATCCTCGCTGCTCTATACTGTGGGATTTCGTTGTATTATTCGCCATTGTGTGTTCTGTATAATTATTCGCCAAAGAGTGTTCTGTGAATTCAAAACCAACATAAAAGTAAACGACGTAATCTGAAAACTTTGTTCGTTTGAAATTATAAAAACACAATGTAACACTAACAGCGGAATGCTAAATTACTCCATAAAACTGTTGAACCCTGGCTCTAATTTCCTTAAGGGTCGTTGTTTGTGCAATGAAAACTCTAATTGGTAACGAGTTCCCCAGCAATTGTAATTCTACGGTGCTTAGCAATGCGGAACATACTCGCACTACTAAATCTAATCTTATTACCTCATCATAAGAACTATAATTGGACTTCGCGTATGAAGTTAAGTTTGTTTTAAGCGATTTTATAATACGACTAGTAATTATGAAGTCACCTCTAAGTTATAGTAGACGCCTATTTTGGTTTTCTTGGTTTCTCTAGTGGTTTGTTGAGAAATTTTATATTTCTCTGCATGTTAATCTTTTCAACATTTTAACGACTTGCAAGCGCGTCTTTTACTAGCTTTAAATTTAAGAACTTTTTTTTTCTAAACGCAAGTCTTTTTCAAAATTGATTGCCATCTTTTGTATTATGTATGTATGTTCTATGGGAATGCACGTTTTTAAATGACAGGCTATATCTATCTGATATTAAGTCGTTTTATAACATGTATTACTTACGCTTATTACGCATGTTACCCTTAAACAGAGATTATGAATTTCGAATAAATGGGTTATGTAAGTGGTAAGCGGTGCCGATACTCTGCCCCCGAGTGCTGTTGCTTCCCAGCCTGTAGGATTTAGGTTCGGCTGATTCGGGTAACTTTTCTGCCATCAATCTATATTGGATTTTTAGTAATTTCCAATCTCCTGGGGAGGCGAAAGCAGATAGCGGAAACCCGTCTCGCTTCGCTGATATCGTGCCAAATGGAAATTCATAATATTTTCTATTACGATTGCCAAGTATATTATTAAATTTACGCCGTAATCGATTCAGTATATTGTTTTTATAACAACCTGTAATATTGATTTTAATCTAATGAATCCCGTTTAAAAGGTACATTCCTGAAATACCTAATATAAAGAAAAGGATAAAAGTAGCTTTCATACTTTTATCACACGTCTCATCACGGTTAGACGGTTAGACGGTTAGACGGTTAGACGGTTAGACGGTTAGACGGTTAGACGGTTAGACGGTTTAATTGCTGGGGTACTGTTGAATTTAAGGCGAAATGCGGAGGCTGTGTTTAAATTAAAAATAGTAAAGGATTATTAAAACGTTGTAATCTTTTAGTTGTTCTTAATTATTTATTTCAGTCAACATTGTGTAAATTTGTGAGGTTAAACACCATAACTATTTCGCGCTTTTAAATGTAATTATTGTTGATGTTCGGGCATTTCAGTATTAAGTTATCCGTAATTATGTGCAATAATAAAAGGATATGAATGAAATGTTATATAATTTCGGTGGCGAAAAATGTATCGTCCGATTTTCGTTTACAGTAATTCCAACATTTATTATGGAATATGTTTTGAAAATGATATTGGATAGATGGCCCCCACCAGAGTTCAAGCCAATTTCGGGTCTTTTTATGGCATTTGCGACGCGTTGGTCAAGATTTTGATTAATAGTCGATTTCATGATGAATGTTGTTCTTGAGGGCCTTCATAAGATTGGTGAGGTCCTTTAACCCCACATAAAAGATTGGAGCCGTCAGATCGGCCTATCTCGCTGGACTACCTAAATCCAGAAATCAAACGGCCTGGAAAAGTGTTCCTCAAATCTCCATGGTGACGCGCGCTGAGTGAACGGTGGCACCGTCTTGTTGGAACCACATACCCTCTTACTCATCCAGTTTCGATATCGAAAACTAGTCCAACATGGTCCGGTACCATTCTTCTTCAAATAAGTATGGCCCAATCACATGTTCCGAGTAAACAGCGCACCGTACGGTCACTTTTTGTTCTCCATGAGACACCATTCCGCCTCATGGAGAACACGAACATTGTCAATATAATTTTCAAAACCTATCCCATAAAACGAACATATACCGTAAAAATTTTTTTTTTGTCAATTCCTTTTTGAGTTACAGGAAAAGAAAATCGAATGATAAATTTTGCGCCACATTCTACAAATACTTACTTGTTAAAGTTTTGAAGAAGAAACGAATTGTGTTACAATATCTTGATACAGTCTCTTCCTTTCATGAAAACGTAGTTATTTAATAAAAAAAAAATATGCTCTACAACTCTCCAGAATACAATACTAAATACACTCGAGGATGATTAATGCGCAAGACAAAGCTCGGTTGTTTTTATGTACTTTCATAATATACTGAATTAAAAAATAAAACACCGCAGTGGCATTTCATAACCACTTCAAAATAAACAGGTTTTTTTTTTTTTTGTCAATTCCTTTTTGAGTTACAGGAAAAGAAAATCGAATGATAAATTTTGCGCCACATTCTACAAATACTTACTTGTTAAAGTTTTGAAGAAGAAACGAATTGTGTTACAATATCTTGATACAGTCTCTTTCTTTCATAAAAACGTAGTTATTTAATTAAAAAAAAATATGCTCTACAACTCTCCAGAATACAATACTAAATACACTCGAGGATGATTAATGCGCAAGACAAAGCTCGGTTGTTTTTATGTACTTTCATAATATACTGAATTAAAAAATAAAACACCGCAGTGGCATTTCATAACCACTTCAAAATAAACAGGTTTTTTTTTTGATTTCTTGTTTGATTTACGCGAACACTGCTCATTAGAAATGAAACTATTATTTACGGATTTTATTGCGTTTAATTTTGTTATTATATACCCGACGTTTCGAGTACTTTACAGCAGGTGTGGTCACTGGAGGACTGAGGTAGACGTCCAGATGTCATAGTTAACTCGGGCAACCTTCAACTTTTATTTGTTAGGAGGTAGTACATAAATTGCACATGGATAAACACCCAGACAGGGAACTATAATGTGTAGTCCATACAAATGCTAGTCCCGTCCGGGAATCGAACCCGCGACACACAGCGCCGCAGCTAGACGCTTAGTTACAACGCAACCGAGCCGTCTAATTCGTCTTCATTTAATATTATTTCCGAAGCAATAAAATTAATTCACGAGATGTAAGGAGAAAATTTGCATGATGAATTAATTTAATTCATTGAGGATTCACCTTGTAACTTTTCTAAAGTAAAGTAAAATAGCATTCAGTAAATACCCACAGATGGGCAAAGGTTACCTCTCATATATTTATCGAGGGATTCAAGTTTTCTTGAACTTAAACCTAAATAACGTTAGAGACTTAAGAATAGTACGTAAATATAGTGTGTCGAGCACTTTTTACAGCCACGGAAGATCAATATTTTTGCATAACATGAAGTGAACATATCACTTAAATTGTTAAGTCCTTATATGGTAATAAAGCAGCCAATAAGACAAACACTGCCGATGACACTTAGGTTATTATATTATGTTGGTATTTTAGAATTGGCGGCATTAGGATTCGAACCCAACTGGGGGGAGGCGGGGGGGCCTAGGGTGTCTTGCGTACAACAATACTACAATACAACTTACAATATTATCAAAGACACTATGTCGTATACTCTATGAAATCGGCACTAATTAAATAAGTCTATTGCTTCATAATATATCATTGTATACCGTAGTGAAATATGGATTGAAGTAATAAATGTATTCAACAGGTTAGCAAAGTGATTAAAACTCACTGGGTTTGATTTCACACCGCTGCTCGCGGATAGAGTCATTACGCAGAGTTTGCACAAATGCCGGGGATTTCACTTAGTGTTGGTTATAAAGCCTCTATCATATTATCTCTTAGTATTTATAAAACAGGAAATTACAGTAAATACTTAATAAAAGTTTGAGGGTATTGATGGAGCGGGTGCAATAATAAATAGGACCACGTGTTCAAGAGGGATGCATACGTGAGGTTTGAACTGCTGCAAGGTGGTGAACATTTGTAATAAATAACCCATAATGACGTCACATTCATGCGCTCGTACAGTTTGGACGGCTGCGTGCCGAATTTCAACGAGGTGCCAAATAAACTCGTGCTGAGTAATACATCGTACAATGGATGACATCAAAATCTACATAATGATAGCTTATAACTTTAAAACTGTTCCCTAACGCCATCTATATTTAATCACGCCAAATAAGAATAACTTTTAACGTGCGCACATAATAACTTCTAACGCACTCATATTACTTAATCTTAGGAGATAATTGGACTGTTTCTAAGCATTCATGGTTATCCCCTGGAGAGATGTAAGAGGATAGCGGAAACCTGTTCAGCTACGCTGATCTCGTGCCAAATGGAAAAAAATATCTGGCTACCACTAATGTGATTGTGATGATTGCTTTGACCAAAAATATTCTTAAATTGACGCCGTAATGTCTTTAATATATTATTTTGTAACAACACTAAATAGATAGTTAGATTTTAATAGTTAGATAAATAGATTTTATTCTAATGAACCCATCGATCTATCTACATTATAAAAAGTACATTTTTAAAACACTTAATACGAAAAAAAAACAAAGGAACACGCTTTCATAGCTTTGTCACCACCTCAAAAATCAGAACAGATCAAACTAACTCCAAGGTCGATTTATCTACTGATAATTATACAATTTTTATATCCACTATCTTGATGAGTCTCATTCACCATGTTTTTAATATATCTTATTAAAACAATTAAACCAAACTCGGTGTATCCAATACTAATTGTAGTAAGTACTAAGGTGTTCCAGTACCTACGAGTACCTCCCGGCTCCACCTCGACGACACCTCGGTGCTATCTTATTATTGTTTTGTCATCAAAGTTACATACATTTGCAAAGTTTCAAATCAATGCAATAAGTAGAAGTGGTGGTCTCCTTTTATATTTTTTTAAATACAAAGTGAAGATTTCATTGTATTTACGAGAAAACTACACATTTGAAATGAAACTATAATTATTTACTTTATTAATGGGACCCGTGCAAACGAAAATAAACACGATAAAATCCGTAAATAATAGTTTCATTTCAAATACACATGTGAAGTTAAAATGTAAAAAAAAGAAATTATTTCTTACTGGAACTTACATTGACTATTAAAGGATTTGTATGCGTAGTGAGTTCAGTTAGTTGCAGTTTATGCAAGTTTTGTTGTCGTTTACATCGTAAATTACATGAATTGTAAGAACAACTGAGATTGCACAGTTTTCAGTCCTCGTGTTACAATGTTTAATTGAAAATTCCAAATGTAACAAGTTTTCAGGTGGGTACAGTTATTTTATTACACTCAAGCGCCGCGTTCATGTTCACTGAGAACTCGATATTCGGATAATAAGTTTCAGGGTATGTATGAATTGTGTTTGGGCCTTTATCGTCATCATTAGACACCGACATATTATTTGGTCCTGTCTATAAGACGTTACGTCATTACTGTTTCACAAACACACTGACGATGTACCAATAGAAGTGACAAGACAGAACAAAACCACATCTGCTTACTGATCTCTTTCACTTATAACTACGATAAATAAAAAGGAAGTGTACAAGACTACTGCGATGTGTCACTTCAAATTTAATTAAGTTCAAGAACTTATAAAAAATTCAAATAAAACAAGATAAAATCCGTAAATAATAGTTACATTTAAAAATTGCTTTAACATGTTATAGAATCAAGAGTCCATGACAAGTGTACAGTCTCTGAGCGACCATTTGATGTTAAGCCCAGTAGTGATGCCATATTTGCCCAGAGATATTTGAATCTTACTTCAGCACATCGGGAGAAGAGAAAGCTTCTGTTTTTTTTACAAAGCCGTTCGACTTTATGCTGAGACAATTTATTTGGTGGGCGGTGAGTATCAAAAATGTTGCTAAAACAACATGTATTGATGTAATTTAAGATATGTACATTGATTATGTCCCGTTAGAGCGGACCGCTGTTGGCGATATATACACCTTTACAGTTTCTGTGGGAGTTCACCAGGGCTCGTTGCTGAGTACTTTGTTGTTCAACCTGGCGGTAGACTCGATTTCGGCAAACATCCAGATATCTGGACCTTACTTGATGATGTACGCTAATGCCATGTACGCGCACTTGTTGATGCAGATTTGAAGCAAAGCCAGGAGTGCAACGTGAACATTTGAAAGATAGCGCTTTAAAGTAGCGGTCTTTAAAGTCAATGTGGAATAGCGAATTGATACGACGTTATGTCGCAAAGCGTCAACTACTTAAGCTCTGTACTACATCAGCCCGATGAAGTTGATTACGACTATCGTTCCAGAACTCGCACAGCTCGTGCCCAATGGCGACAGGTAACTGGGAGAAACGGACCAGAGTAACAAGACTGTTATCCAAACCGTTCTTATTCATGGAAGTGAAACTTTGGCCGTCCCGCACCGACATGCCCAGCAGCTTCACGTTACCGAAATGAAGCTACTCCGTTGGATGTATGTTATCACTTGTTGTGACCGAATACGTAAAACTTACATCGTGCTGGTTTCCTCACGATAATATCCTTCACCACCGAGCACGTGGTTAAAACAGCTATTAACATGAATGGTGCCGACACAGAGGATCGAACCCAGGTCACTCGCGCTCTATGAAATTAAAGTGAGCGCTTTGACCACTAAGCTACCACGGCACAGGGTCACCATAAACGAGATTTACTTTTTTAAAAATGTGTAATTACAATGTTGTAAAGTGAAAGACTTACTAGGCTATCACGGCTCTTGTGTAATTTATGTAAAATTTGTATAATTGAGAATAAAAACTTTTTGAATTTCCTTTACGTTTTATTGCTTCTACTACTAACTACTAACTAAATAGTATAAACGCAACATTTTACACAGTATCACAATGTTCAGTACAAATAACGTTTCAAAATACGGAAACTACTTAATCATAATGTACACAGAGTAGTCCCAGAGCACAGTGTTTTTGTATCTTACTTGCGGAATGTTAAAATATTATAAGTAAGTGACACGACAGCAGACGATAAGAAAATTCTGTTGGCAAACGTCCCGAAGCAAATAGTAATACCTAATATATAGTTTAATTTTGCCGTAAGTTTGCTGTTTAAACTGAATGAGAAAGTACGACTCGATAGCTCAGTGATTAGTGAACTTGGCTGCTGAGTGTCGTGTCGAAGACTGCAGCCTATGTCAATACACCACTTTAAAGGCCGGCAGAGCATCTGTAGCTCCTATGGTGTTGCGGATGTTCGTGAGCGGCGGTGATAACTTACCATTCGGTGAGCCCCATGCTCGTTTGCCACTTTTTCCTATAAACCCAAAAAAAAAAAACCAGATAAATTTGTTTTCATGCCTGCTTGTATCGATACCGTCCTATACCTTTTCCTGTTCATGCCTCTAGTTTTATAGCAGAAGGTGAACACGACCATTCGTGTCCCCATGGTCCCCTGTGTTTGTACTAATATGGTCATTGTAATATTATGTCCTTTCTGATTCTGTTTATGGTCACCTACCTGCCTACCTGCATGGTGAGTATCGGTAAATCTTCTATGAAAGACATGCCACCGTTTGTTGGCGTTAGTTATAAAAAGGCCAAGATTATGACAGAATTAATTAATTAATAACTGATTATTATAATAGAAATAGTTGATTTAATTATAAATATCGCAGAGAAATTGTTTCAGTGTACGTTTCTTAACTTAATCCAGTTCTTTGATTTAAAAAATAAAATCTCGTAAGAGCTCGGTCTTCCGAAGTAATAAAAAAAACTTTCATTAAGAAAAATATTTTTAAATGTAAAAACCGATGAAGATTTCTCTCGGGAATCAGATGATCTCTTGAAGTCTATTTTCATGAAAAAACTTCTGTACAAGAAGTCAAATAAAATCTTATATTCAATGTTAAAACCATATTCGATGGTCTATATTATAATTTAATATTATTTAAAAGCTTTAATGTGACTGGAATAATAAAATTATAGTTATTTATGTCGATCTATAAAACATATAAAAATTTTAGTGTAAAATAATTATTACGTAGCGTGTAGTCTTTTATTACAATTAAATTACAGTATTTAAATATTGAGTTAGTTATTTGACGTAAATATATTAACTTGTTTGTATGCAATAACAGCGGCTGCCCGCGGCTTCGTGTGTGTGACCACGGGAAGTTTGTCACACACTGAAAGTTGGTTTCAAGTGAACTCTTGATAATAGAATTTCTATTGTTGCAACACGTCATGAGTTGTTTGAGACAAAAAGTTCCTATTCCGTAGGTTCCTGTTCCGTTCACGCTGTATCCTATACCGTAGCATAATCTACATCCTTGCCAAATTTTGTTTATATCCGCACAGACCTATAAGCGTGCTAAAACGACATACATACAAAACATTCGAATGTTAAATCTTTGTAAATAATCTTATACATTACATAATCACGATAGAGCTCAAATGTATGAGTTATGTACTAGAAAGAATTATTACAAAAAAAATCCAGTACTTACAAAAATAGACACTGTGAAGAGTGACCGGGCTCAGCAAGTTTGAAGATAAAATTAAGCCGCGGGAATTATATACAATCATTAAAAAAATTCCGTCAAAATCGTTAAATTGCATTTAACTTGAATCCGTTCATACAATCTAGGATACAAAGAATTAGTATAGATGTGGTTAAAAGCGATTAACAACTACTTAAAATTAATAAAGTAATATAACGCAAAACGAGATTTACATTTTAAGAATAAAAGAAAAATATACAACTGCGGAAACTTAATAAAAATCAACTTATAATAAATACCAGCGCTAATAAGATTACGCTTTGAGTACTTTGAACAATAAAACTCTGGTTAAAATTTAATACGGCCTTTTTATTACATGATCGAACATTGCTGTACTCTTTCGTGTTCCAACGTACACTCAGAACAATATATTAAGTAAATTTAAGAAAATATAATAAAAATATTATTTTAGTAATAATTATTAAATTATTATTCACGCAATTATAATAATCTTTGGACTACGCAAAAAGCGAGTCAGTAACATTTAAAGCATCGTGTCTAAGCCGTGGAACACGCTCAGTGAACCAATGAGGAATACATGGTATGTAGGATACATGGACGGCCTCAAGTAGCGAGTGGATTAGCTGAGCCTACTTTGAATGCGAGTTGGTGAACTGTGGGAGGAAGAATAGGCTGTGTGGCGACACACTGTAGGCCCTCCGCAGCCGAGGTGGAGACGTGGAGGGACCATTCGTCATGTTCCTATTTAATTTGTATTCAATATGTGGTGGTATACGTTGAGTAAGGAGCAGGCTATTTACTTACAGTTTTATACGTCGGATCTTTTCGGAATATGTACTGGCGAACGCTGATTCCACAAAGTCGTAGTGAGCGGTAAAAATCCGTAAGAAATGCACTGTGGTTTTATTGTGCCTACCATCTAGCTACATGGTGTTCGAAGAATTTTGAATTATGTCGCGATGTACGATGGTGAAACATTGCGGCTAGGATTATTCCAAACAATTTCTTGGAACACTCGTAGTGATAAATACGATAAAAAAATTCATAGGGAAGCAACGTCTCTTCCTAAGGCCAGATCAAGTCGTCCAGAATGAACTTGGTTGCCATCGATTCGAGCCGCTCTTTATTAAATGAGTTTGGCAACTCTCTCTGTGACTCTGGTGAGACAGGACAGCAGATGCAGGTGATGTGGGGCCGCGAGAGTAGAGGAGTGTCGGCATAACGACGCGCCGCTCTACATACCCTTTGTGGCTGAGTGGCAGGTTGCGGAGTCAAAGACCAGATCCGCCGCTGGGGGCCGGGATAGCTGGGGCTTTAGTAGTGCATGTCTTGCTGACTAACGTAGCTTCCGGATGACACGGAGAAGTTTATTGAGGCAGTGTAGAAAGGGGTGTCCGTCTTCCGACGCGCCTTGTTTACAGAGAGAGTGAGAGGAAGACACTTTTTCTTTTCCTAAGCAAGGGTCGCCTAAGGCTGCTGGTGCTAGTGGAGTCACGTGTGTGGGTGTTGATCAAAATCGGTAGATTAGCTTACTCAACAAATGAATATTAGTAAGAATAGACAGTATAAAGGTATATATATATGTGTGCTTAAATTACAGTAAATATATCAAAATTAAACAGCATTCCTTGATGAAAAACCTTAACCACATTATATTCGTAATAAAACTTTTGTTAGTTCTCGTATAATGAATAAAGCGACTCTTTTTGTATAAGCTCATAAGCGCGATGTGATTGTATTTTCAGTCTGCGAAGTTACTTTCTGTTAATTGTTTGTCTTTAATTTTCTTTTTAATTACATGTTTCTGCAATGAAAGTGGCTACAAAACGTGCAATTAAAATTAATTTATGAAAGATTCTTCTTACAGAAAAAAGAGAAACGTGAAATAAATTTAATTATTTTCATATGAAATGATTTCGTACTTCAAAAGAAAAAAACAAAATAAGCTATCACGACCTGAGTATACGGTATGGATTAGGTACCGGTGTTCAGAGGTCTTGACAATTATAGTCCTTTCAATCCAATTAATTTCGAACCAGAGCTCGTTTGGGACTACGTGACATACGGTGAAAATGTCGCAGTCTATACAAATCTTCCGTAAGTTTAAAAAAAATCATTGCTAGGATCCATCCTCATAGGATAGAACTCTAGTCTTGATTCGGATTAAAAATCCCCTAACCACTCGGCTATCCTGGATTATTCTCGGAAACCATCAATCGTGGATTATTTTCTACCTATTAAAATATGATCAATAGCCTTCCATTTATAGCATCCAATCAGCTTTTGTCGGCGCCTTCATGGAAAGGCCTATGGTCTGCTGTGGACATTTGTAGACTGATAATGAAGAAGATGAATGTATACGAGAGAATGATGACGTAAAATATTGATGAGCTACGGGTTGCGATATTGGACTAGAAGGCTGGTATTTTAAATTTCTTTTTACTTGACCACTTACAAAAGGTTTAGAGTTTCTTCCTCGATGTGCTGTCCCACGAAGGTCGGGTAACCAGTACCTTCCTGCCAGTAACCAACTCTCTTCAGAACAAAACCATTTACTATTTCAAAACTTTCATTTACCTCATTTACCGGCTATCCTGGTGCAAGGCCCTGACCCTGATAATAGGTTATGGGACCGACATCACCTATAATCGATCACCTCCAATCACACACTAGTCTCGATTAAAGGGCGAGATCACTCCTACAATAGGTACACATATTCCTAGTCTATTTTGTCGCTGAATTCAGCACAAAAACCTTATGAGCTACTGCTAATGAGCACGCGGCAATACTGAAGGAATTGCGTTCGCGCATACTTGCCTTTCGGGACACCGCGGTAGGTGGGGTAGACCACTCGGCGTGGACTTTTTAGGCATTATATTTGGTTTATATTTTTTTTGGACGTTCGTCACAGGTTTTATCTACGCCGCTTATGTCAATTTAAGGACTGTAATTTTTATTTATGAGAAAGGGGTAAAGGAGCATGTGGCTCACCTGATGGTAAGTGATTATCGACGCCCGCGTACATCTGTAACAGCAGACTGAGCTGCAGGTGCGATGCCGACCTTTATGGATATTTGGGGAGGGGAAGGGGGAGTTAGCCTTCGGTTACCTCACGCACCGAGCGAAATGCAGAACCACAAGATATCGCTACTTCACGCCGGTATTCTGGGAGGTCGTAGTACTAGCCCTCGAGTCGAGTACTAGGTCGAGTCTACCTCTTCCAACGACAACGACGTACAATATTTTTAATTTTTACTAATGATGAACTGTTTCTGCGGAACTTTGATTCTTATTCAACTACAACTCGAAAACAGTTTTTTTATAAACCGATATTTCAAATAGATTCTATTGAATGAAATAGCACTGGTTTTCTTCGTTTCCAGAACCATATAAAGGTCACTCGATATTATTTATTTATTAGATACAATACGTGACCGGTTTCGTTTTCAAAGGCATTGTCAAAGGTGACTAAATAATTTTTAGGCAGTGATAATTATTATTACATCTTGTACTAATTTCACAACACATTATTTATTTATGTAAGAAACCAATCGAATGTGTTGTGAAACTAGTGCAAGAGATAATAATAATTGTGAATATGATGAAGTTTCTCCAAGTGACAACAATCACAACAATAAATTAATGGCAACACGTAGATGCTAAAATAAATACGTTAGTTGTTGAATCGGTGCAAGTGTTTGTGTTCGGTGTTCTCCAACCAACCAAATAAAATAAGATTGCATATGGAGAATGGGCCGTCTTATTTTATTTAACATCCCCTTTGTTAATACAATTCTCTTATATCCTCACTTACAGAGAATTTGTGAAAATCTACACTCCCAGACGGTCGTAGAATCTATCCGTCACCCGAGAGACCTTTATTGTGTTACAATAATTTATCTTTGCTGACGAGTGTATCGAGTTTCCACGAAATTGTCTCCATTTGCAGGTGAGACCACGTGCAGCGCAAAATACTATGTACTCGTATCACTCTGCACACCATGTTTAATTTTACTTGTATATTTTTAGTTTTTTCGCGTTAAAGTATAAAGTAAGGAAAATAACTTAAAACCAGACGGCTTCTGGCAGAAAGAAGCCTACCGCGTACCATGCCGTAGCTTTTCATTAAAAAAATATTCCAATGGAATTTACAAAAATGTATTTGTTACGTCTGTCGTTATAAATCCACTGCTTTAAAAGAGCAAAAGGTTCTTTCATAGCATTTTTTTTATTATTTCTCGGACATGCAGATTTCTTCACGACGTTTTCCTTCTCTACGATTGAACCTAGATAACTAGAGCACTGAGAAACATAAATCGAGCGCCCCGACCCTTGTTAGCCGAGTTGGCTACCACGGCTGTGGAGCTGAACACATGCCAATAAAACCTGGAATACATTTTATAGAAGATTTGTCGATAACCACAATACTTAGCCTGGCTTAGGGTTGAGCGTAATGCCTGAAGGTATCTTTGCTACTGCTCAAAATGGCCGGCTCGACCAGAGTAGTACCACGACCTCACAGAATACCGGCGTGAAGTAGAGGCATCTTGTACATTTGGTAACTGGAAGAACTCTCCCTTTCCCATCCTTCTTCCCCAAATATTAAGATCATTTGTCTTGTGCATATGCATTTCGTTCTCTGAGTGAGGTAACCGGAGGCCAACTTCCCCTCCCCATCTCTCTCCTCCTTGTCCACCCCATGTCCTAAATATCCTTAAAGGCCGGCAACGCATCTGCAGCGCCTCTGGTGTTTCGTTCGTACGTGAGCGACGGTAATCACTTACCATCAGGTGAGCCCCTAGCTTGTTTACACCATTTCCCATTTAAAAAAATGTTGCCGTCCGTGGGCTTTTGCGAAAGGAAGGTTTTTCACCATCGAGAGGTTTGAAAGAGTCTTATTCGTTGGCCAGCAGAAGAACGGTATATTCCTCTTACACCAAACAGACACAAACACAAACATTTAATATTCTGTAAAAGAAAATAATAAAAATTCTTGCGGGACTATTCCTAGTGCTTCTGAATTATGTCAGCGAAATGTACACAAAAAGTTCGCAATGCTTCACGGCAGCGGAGACGATAAGAGAAGTTGTCGATAAATATGTTCGTTTAATTTACAGACATGTTTCTTACATTTTCGTGTTCTATTAACTTTATTTTTACAGTACAACCAACTAATGCCTGCAAATAATCGAAAAGGACATTTCTTTAATTTGATAATGATGACCTCTTGACCGATTTCGACCACGGGAACAGCTTCTGAATACTATCGACAACTGTCCACTGCAATTCTAGTGCCGTAAATTAACGCAGTCGTCTTTACGATGATTCTTTAACTAACTCACCAACTAACACTCAGACTAAAGTACTTTTTATTCTACTAAGAAGGTTTTGTTCTTCTTTAACAGTCTACTTAAGTCCGCGGCTTAATATAGACCATTCCTAGCGCCTACAAAAGCTGGGATGCAAATCTTGATTGGCTTGCTATTACTCACCACGCTGGGCAAACGGGTTGGTGTGCCCGGTGCTCTCGCAAGTGATGCTGCTTCCCATCACAAGTCCGTGGGATATGTCATTGGCAAATTTAAATGGATTTTTTTGCTATTACTCGGTCGCTAGAGCCTTGTTTATTAACTTGCAGTATGCAAAGAACTGGTAAAGCTGACGTTTTAGAAAAAATATTATATATTCCCAGTGACACCCTACAGAGTGGGTGTTTAAATATAATTCTTAATTGAGGAAAAATTAGAAACAAGTCTATTTCAAATGTACGACCAATAGTTAATATAAACATAAATAATGTGCAATATCAATTGATAAATTCATATATTGCTTCTACACTATAAACAACCATTATTTAATTTAACTCTAGTGAAATTCCAATATGCAAGGCGTTCACGTAATTTGGGTTTTATCTACGGTTTAAGGCAAGTCATCCCCCAGGGTGTAGTTCGTATTAATAATGTCAAAATAGTACGTTTTGTGAGAATGACTGTTTACAGTTACGAAGTTAAAGTAACGTAGTAGCTATTATATTAATCTGTGATGACGTGACGGAATTCATCCTCATCGTATTCTAAACACATACATAAAGTAAGAATTAACTTTTCAATAATGGCAGACTAAAATTGACCAAAGTGGACACCCCTGTAATGCATAACTCTGGTGAAAATAAACTCGTTAACAATATTCGATTAAACTAAACCAGTGTTCTACTAAGTGATCTATCAAAGAGACGAATCTATCGTAACTTCAAGTTAAAATCGATCTCTATTACGGTAACAACCGGAGTTACACAATAGGTAAGCTCAGTCCCAGCTTGTGACGTGTAGCAGTGTCCAGATTGCAGAGGTGTTTGGTGTTTGGTGTTTGTTAATAATGGCGATTACTGCAAAGCCTAGTGTTTAGAAGTGCCGTGGTAGCCTAGTGTTCAGGGCGCTCACTTTAGTTTCATAGAGTGACTAAAAACTGTTAATATCAATTTTAAGTGCTGTATTTACCACGTGCTCAGCGGTGAAGGAAAACATCGTGAGGAAACCTGCAAACCATGTCCGAGAAATAATCAAAATATTATTTCGAGATTATGTGAAGCCCGCCAACCCGCACTGGTGCAGCGTGGCGGGCCCTTCCCGGCTCCTCTTTGATATTCTTAAGAAAGAGGCCTTTGCCCAGCAGTGGGTACTTACAGGCTGCTACATTACTCCAAATCCTTCCATAAGGAGAGTTCTTTACCCAGTAGTGGACTGTTAAGGGGTTTCTGGATAATAAATGAAAAAATTAACCGACTCTGAAAAAGGAAGAGATTCTCAATTAGTTTGTGAAATTTGGGTTCGGCAAATTTGGATGGATTACCGCCAAAAATCGGTCCTCGGAGTGTACTTTGTTAGTATGGTGCACGACATGCAGTTGAAGTTGGTATTATGAAGAAATATGGTATACTATGTATAATATGGTTATTTTTAAATATGCGTATAACGGTAAGCAAGCTTAAATAAACTATGGGATACTGTGCACGTGTACCAAAATGTTACAACTTCCTCAATCAGCCGTTTCATTTCCTTTGCCGAATGAGTAATAAATAGTCTCGTCTCGTTTTATTGCCGCATCTCAACAGAAAATAAAAAAAAACAGCTACGTAGAAAGAAATATTAACCCCGGTTGAAAATATGTCGCAACTCTTGGGTCTAATAGGTTCTGGTTAAATTAAAGGTTAAGATAGTATAAGATATATTGTTAATTAACACCTACATTACCCTGTTAAGTAACTTTATCTTACTTACCTTTTTTGCCGCGTGCGTAAGAAAATCTGTCGCTCTCTTTCTTCTCGTGGATGTTCTAAGAGTCGACTTGAGGAAGTTAATATCTATGGAAATTACATTGCGATAAATGGCGGATGAACGATGTCACAAAAACCATACACTGAATACACTGACCGACGCTGACACAGTGTTTAAGGTGAAGATATAAGTAGCACGATTGGGGTGACGTGGTCACTGCGTGACAAAACCCTTTATAATTAATAAAGAGCAAAAAAAAGGTGCGATGCGAACGCGATGGGCAAGCGTAGACCGCGGGCGGTTATAGAAAATCTCCCCATGGGGGAGGCCGAGGACAAGCAGTAGACCTTTTGAAAGTTGATGAAGAAAAAGTAATTATTGGCTTAGATTTATTTAGGTTAGCTATTTGTTTCATATTCGTAATAATAATAAATAAGTAATGAGTCGAAATTAACTGATAAATTTGAGCAATAACGATGAAGTGGTTTGCGTGTCAATAAGGGACAAACAAACGAAAAACATTGATTTACACTTATATATAGACTAGCGGCTTACCCTGGGCCATCGGTTAAGTTATGTTAGGTTAGGTTAGGTTAGGTTAGGTTAGGTTAGGTTAGGTTAGGTTAGGTTAGGTTAGGTTAGGTTAGGTTAGGTTAGGTTAGGTTAGGTTAGGTTAGGTTAGGTTAGGTTAGGTTAGGTTTTTTTTTTAATAAAACTATTTCTCCACAGACTATTTGTCCGTGCCTTTTTTAGATTTGATTTTTTTTATAATTGTAAGATTGTTTTTTTTTTCTTTTATTTTGAACAATACTCCTTACACTATGTGCCACCGCCACCGTTGCGGCATGGCCAAACAACGCCGAAGAGGTTTCGTCCGCTCCAGAAGGGGAAGCGAACTGGTTTCGGGGCATACTGACGCAAATCTGCGATGTGTCAATGCCCCGCACCAGACGCCCTCAGCGCAGGGCGGTGTACTGGTGGTCGGCAGAGATTTCACGACTCCGCGCAGTCTCTCTGCGGTGCAGACGCCAGTACACCAGAGCCCGAAGGAGGGGAAGGCGAGCTACAGCCGAGGAGGTAGCTAGGCTCTTCAGGGAATACCGAGCAGCTACCAAGGCATTGCAAATCGCAATCGCCAACGTTGTAATCTTTTATTTTGTTAGTTGATGCAGCCATGGCACTCTGAATCAGCCTCCCTGTTGCGTCGTCACAGTCATCCGCGTAGTATGTGCAGCTAACTGTGTGTCTGGACACCGCCACCACAGCATGCTGAACGCTGTCGTGCAGTTTTAGCTTCTCTGCAGCAGTTCTTATAATTATGACAGTTTCGCATGTGAGTCCTTGGGCCTCATGGACTGTTAAGAGGCGTGACCCGGCGCCCGACCCGTACCCTATGTTCGTCAGGGATTCCTTTTCGGTTTGGGTGAACACCAGGTACAGTGTGTCAGAGAGAGTGCTTGGTATATTTGCTCCCGTGTACCTTTCCCTTTTCAGTGAGTGCACCAGAGACTTGGATGAGTATATGCCGCTGTAGATCTCGTTGAGGGCATACGCCACATCCATTGGGTTCCGGTGTGTACACAGGAGCTCCTGGCTGATCGTGGTTACCAGGTTTGGACGAGTGTACTGCATCGTAAAGAGGTTCTCTCTATCGATGAAGGGAAGTTGATTGATATCGCCGATGAGCAGCATTTCTTGCGCACCGCATAGCTTCGTTGCCATCACTATGGCTCCGAAATGGTTCATGAGAGCCTCGTCGACGATGAGTCGAGAGCATCGACCACTGTCAGGCTCTCTTACTCCATTTACAAGCACCGAGGCCATAGTGCGTATTTTCGTTTAGGCGTCTGCGCCTATGCGGTTTGCTAGTTTTTCTTTGAGATCTTTTCCTGTTTCCAGCGTCAATGTTATTATCAAATCCCTTTCCCCCTCGAACTGGCTTACCACGCACGTCGTCTTTCCGCATCCGGGGACTCCGTTAGGTTAGGTTAGGTTAGGTTAGGTTAGGTTAGGTTAGGTTAGGTTAGGTTAGGTTAGGTTAGGTTAGGTTAGGTTAGGTTAGGTTAGGATAGGTTAGGTTAGGTTAGGTTAGGTTAGGTTAGGTTAGGTTAGGTTAGGTTAGGTTAGGTTAGGTTAGGTTAGGTTAGGTTAGGTTAGGTTAGGTTAGGTTAGGTTAGGTAAGGTTAGGTTAGGTAAGGTTAGGTTAGGTTAGGTTAGGTTAGGATAGGTTAGGTTAGGTTAGGTTAGGTTAGGTTAGGTTAGGTTAGGTTAGGTTAGGTTAGGTTAGGTTAGGTTAGGTTAGGTTGTGCCAGGCCAGGCCAGGCCAGGCCAGGCCAGGCCAGGCCAGGCCAGGCCAGGCCAGGCCAGGCCAGGCCAGCCAGGCCAGGCCAGGTCAGGCCAGGCCAGGCCAGGCCAGCCAGGCCAGGCCAGGCCAGGCCAGGCCAGGTCAGGCCAGGCCAGGCCAGGCCAGCCAGGCCAGGCCAGGTCAGGCCAGGCCAGGCCAGGCCAGGCCAGGCCAGGCCAGCCAGGCCAGGCCAGGTCAGGCCAGGCCAGGCCAGGTCAGGCCAGGCCAGGCCAGGCCAGCCAGGCCAGGCCAGCCAGGCCAGGCCAGGCCAGGCCAGGCCAGCCAGCCAGGCCAGGCCAGGCCAGGCCAGGTCAGGCCAGGCCAGGCCAGGCCAGGCCAGGCCAGGCCAGGCCAGGCCAGCCAGCCAGGCCAGGCCAGGCCAGGCCAGGTCAGGCCAGGCCAGGCCAGCCAGGCCAGGCCAGGCCAGGCCAGGCCAGGCCAGGCCAGGCCAGGCCAGGCCAGGCCAGGCCAGGCCAGGCCAGGCCAGGTCAGGCCAGGCCAGGCCAGGCCAGGCCAGGCCAGGCCAGGTCAGGCCAGGCCAGGCCAGGCCAGGCCAGGCCAGGCCAGCCAGGCCAGGCCAGGCCAGGCCAGGCCAGGCCAGGCCAGGTCAGGCCAGGCCAGGCCAGGCCAGGCCAGGCCAGGCCAGGCCAGGTCAGGCCAGGCCAGGCCAGGCCAGGCCAGCCAGGCCAGGCCAGGCCAGCCAGGCCAGGCCAGGCCAGGTCAGGCCAGGCCAGGCCAGGCCAGGCCAGGCCAGGCCAGGTTAGGTTAGGTTAGGTTAGAGTTGGGTTAGGTTAGGTTAGGTTGGGGTTAGAGTTAGGTTAGGTTAGGTTAGGTTAGGTTAGGTTAGGTTGGGTTAGGTTAGGTTAGGTAAGGTTAGGTTGGGTTAGGTTAGGTTGGGTTAGGATTGGGTTAGGTTGGGATTGGGTTAGGTTAGGTTGGGATTAGGTTAGGTTAGGTTAGGTTAGGTTAGGTTAGGTTAGGTTAGGTTGGGATTAGGTTAGGTTAGGTTAAGGTTGGGTTGGGTTAGGTTGGGTTGGGATGGGTTAGGTTAGGTTAGGTTGGGATTAGGTTAGGTTAGGTTAGGTTGGGTTAGGTTGGGTTAGGTTGGGTTAGGTTGAGTTGGGTTAGGTTGGGTTAAGGTTAGGTTAGGTTAGGTTGGGTTAAGGTTGGGTTAGGTTGGGTTAGGTTAAGGTTAGGTTAGGTAAGGTAAGGTTAGGTTGGAGTTGGGTTGGGTTAGGTTAAGGTTAGGTTAGGTTAGGTTAGGTTAGGTTGGGGTTAGAGTTAGGTTAGGTTGAGTTGGGTTAGGTTGGGATTAGGTTAGGTTAGGTTAGGTTAGGTTAGGTTAGGTTAGGTTAGGTTAGGTTAGAGTTAGGTTGGGTTGGGTTAGGTTAGGTTAAGGTTAGGTTAGGTTAGGTTAGAGTTAGGTTAGGTTAGGTAAGGTAAGGTAAGGTAAGGTAAGGTAAGGTAAGGTTAAGTTAGGTAAGGTAAGGTAAGGTTAGGTTAGGTTGGGTTGGGTTGGGATTGGGTTGGGTTAGGTTAGGATAGGTTAGGTTAGGTAAGGTTAGGTTAGGTAAGGTAAGGTAAGGTAAGGTTAGGTTAGGTTAGGTTGGAGTTAGGTTAGGTTAGAGTTGGGTTAGGTTGGGTTAGGTTGGGATTGGGTTAGGTTGGGATTGGGTTAGGTTGGGATTAGGTTGGGTTAGGTAAGGTTAGGTTAGGTTGGGATTAGGTTAGGTTAGGATTAGGTTAGGTTAGGTTAGGTTGGGTTAGGTTGGGTTAAGGTTGGGTTGGGTTGGAGTTGGGTTAGGTTAGGTTGAGTTAGGTTAGGTTGGAGTTGGGTTAGGTTGGGATTGGGTTAGGTTAGGTTAGGATTGGGTTAGGTTAGGTAAGGTAAGGTTAGGTTAGGTTGGAGTTAGGTTAGGTTGGGTTAGAGTTAGGTTAGGTTAGGTTGGTTAGGTTAGGTTAAGTTAGGTTAGGTTGAGTTGGGTTAGGTTGGAGTTGGGTTAGGTTAGGTAAGGTTAGGTTGGGTTAGGTTAGGATTGGGTTAGGTTAGGTTGGAGTTAGGTTAGGTTAGGTAAGGTAAGGTAAGGTAAGGTAAGGTTAGGTTGGGTTAGGTTAGAGTTAGGTTAGGTTAGGCCAGGCCAGGCCAGGCCAGGCCAGGCCAGGCCAGGCCAGGCCAGGCCAGGCCAGGCCAGGCCAGGCCAGGCCAGGCCAGGCCAGCCAGGCCAGGCCAGGCCAGGCCAGGCCAGGCCAGGCCAGGCCAGGCCAGGCCAGGCCAGCCAGGCCAGGCCAGGCCAGGCCAGGCCAGGCCAGGCCAGGCCAGGCCAGGCCAGGCCAGCCAGGCCAGGCCAGGCTCAGGCCAGGCCAGCCAGGCCAGGCCAGGCCAGGCCAGGCCAGGCCAGGCCAGCCAGGCCAGGCCAGCCAGCCAGGCCAGGCCAGGCCAGGCCAGGCTCAGGCCAGGCCAGGCCAGGCCAGGCCAGGCCAGCCAGGCCAGGCCAGGCCAGGCCAGGCCAGGCCAGGCCAGGCCAGGCCAGGCCAGGCCAGGCCAGGCCAGCCAGCCAGGCCAGCCAGGCCAGGCCAGGCCAGGCCAGGCCAGGCCAGGCCAGGCCAGGCCAGCCAGGCCAGCCAGCCAGGCCAGGCCAGCCAGCCAGGCCAGGCCAGGCCAGGCCAGCCAGGCCAGGCCAGCCAGGCCAGGCCAGGCCAGGCCAGGCCAGGCCAGGCCAGGCCAGGCCAGGCCAGGCCAGGCCAGGCCAGGCCAGCCAGGCCAGGCCAGCCAGGCCAGGCCAGCCAGGCCAGGCCAGGCCAGGCCAGGCCAGCCAGCCAGGCCAGGCCAGCCAGCCAGGCCAGGCCAGGCCAGGCCAGGCCAGGCCAGGCCAGCCAGGCCAGCCAGCCAGGCCAGGCCAGGCCAGGCCAGGCCAGGCCAGGCCAGGCCAGGCCAGGCCAGGCCAGCCAGCCAGGCCAGGCCAGGCCAGGCCAGGCCAGGCCAGGCCAGGCCAGGCCAGCCAGGCCAGGCCAGGCCAGGCCAGGCCAGGCTCAGGCCAGGCCAGGCTCAGGCCAGGCCAGGCCAGGCCAGCCAGGCCAGCCAGCCAGGCCAGGCCAGGCCAGGCCAGGCCAGGCCAGGCCAGGCCAGGCCAGGCTCAGGCCAGGCCAGGCCACAGGCCAGGCCAGGCCAGGCTCAGGCCAGGCCAGGCTCAGGCCAGGCCAGGCCAGGTCAGGCCAGGCCAGGCCAGGCCAGGCCAGGCCAGGCTCAGGCCAGGCCAGGCTCAGGCCAGGCCAGGCCAGGCTCAGGCCAGGCCAGGCTCAGGCCAGGCCAGCCAGGCCAGGCCAGGCCACAGGCCAGGCCAGGCTCAGGCCAGGCCAGGCCAGGCTCAGGCCAGGCCAGCCAGGCCAGCCAGCCAGGCCAGGCCAGGCTCAGGCCAGGCCAGGCCACAGGCCAGGCCAGGCCAGCCAGCCAGGCCAGGCCAGGCCAGGTCAGGCCAGGCCAGCCAGCCAGGCCAGGCCAGGCTCAGGCCAGGCCAGGCCAGGTCAGGCCAGGCCAGGCCAGCCAGGCCAGGCCAGGTCAGGCCAGGCCAGGCTCAGGCCAGGCCAGGCCAGGCCACAGGCCAGGCCAGGCTCAGGCCAGGCCAGGCCAGGTCAGGCCAGGCCAGGCCAGGTCAGGCCAGGCCAGGCCAGGCTCAGGCCAGGCCAGGCCAGGCCAGGTCAGGCCAGGCCAGGCCAGGTCAGGCCAGGCCAGGCCAGGTCAGGCCAGGCCAGGCCAGGTCAGGCCAGGCCAGGCCAGGTCAGGCCAGGCCAGGCCAGGCCAGGCCAGGCCAGCCAGGCCAGGCCAGGCCAGCCAGGCCAGGCCAGCCAGGCCAGCCAGGCCAGGCCAGGCCAGGCCAGGCCAGGCCAGGCCAGCCAGGCCAGGCCAGGCCAGCCAGGCCAGGCCAGGCCAGGCCAGGCCAGGCCAGGCCAGCCAGGCCAGGCCAGGCCAGCCAGGCCAGGCCAGGCCAGGCCAGGCCAGGCCAGGCCAGGCCAGGCCAGGCCAGGCCAGCCAGGCCAGGCCAGGCCAGGCCAGGCCAGGCCAGCCAGGCCAGGCCAGGCCAGGCCAGGCCAGGCCAGCCAGGCCAGGCCAGGCCAGCCAGGCCAGGCCAGGCCAGCCAGGCCAGGCCAGGCCAGCCAGGCCAGGCCAGGCCAGGCCAGGCCAGGCCAGGCCAGCCAGGCCAGGCCAGGCCAGCCAGGCCAGGCCAGGCCAGGCCAGGCCAGGCCAGCCAGCCAGGCCAGCCAGCCAGGCCAGCCAGCCAGGCCAGCCAGGCCAGCCAGGCCAGGCCAGGCCAGCCAGGCCAGGCCAGGCCAGCCAGGCCAGGCCAGGCCAGCCAGGCCAGGCCAGGCCAGGCCAGGCCAGGCCAGGCCAGGCCAGCCAGGCCAGGCCAGGCCAGCCAGGCCAGGCCAGGCCAGGCCAGGCCAGGCCAGGCCAGCCAGGCCAGGCCAGGCCAGCCAGGCCAGGCCAGGCCAGCCAGGCCAGGCCAGGCCAGCCAGGCCAGGCCAGGCCAGCCAGGCCAGGCCAGGCCAGGCCAGGCCAGGCCAGGCCAGGCCAGCCAGGCCAGGCCAGGCCAGCCAGGCCAGGCCAGGCCAGCCAGGCCAGGCCAGGCCAGCCAGGCCAGGCCAGGCCAGCCAGGCCAGGCCAGGCCAGGCCAGGCCAGGCCAGGCCAGGCCAGCCAGGCCAGGCCAGGCCAGCCAGGCCAGGCCAGGCCAGGCCAGGCCAGCCAGGCCAGGCCAGGCCAGGCCAGGCCAGGCCAGCCAGGCCAGGCCAGGCCAGGCCAGGCCAGCCAGGCCAGGCCAGGCCAGGCCAGGCCAGGCCAGGCCAGGCCAGCCAGGCCAGGCCAGGCCAGGCCAGGCCAGGCCAGGCCAGGCCAGGCCAGGCCAGGCCAGGCCAGGCCAGGCCAGCCAGGCCAGGCCAGGCCAGCCAGGCCAGGCCAGGCCAGCCAGGCCAGGCCAGGCCAGGCCAGGCCAGGCCAGCCAGGCCAGGCCAGCCAGGCCAGGCCAGGCCAGGCCAGCCAGGCCAGGCCAGGCCAGGCCAGCCAGGCCAGGCCAGCCAGGCCAGGCCAGCCAGGCCAGGCCAGCCAGGCCAGGCCAGGCCAGGCCAGGCCAGGCCAGCCAGGCCAGGCCAGCCAGGCCAGGCCAGGCCAGGCCAGGCCAGGCCAGGCCAGCCAGGCCAGGCCAGGCCAGCCAGGCCAGGCCAGCCAGGCCAGGCCAGCCAGGCCAGGCCAGGCCAGCCAGGCCAGGCCAGGCCAGGCCAGGCCAGCCAGGCCAGGCCAGCCAGGCCAGGCCAGCCAGGCCAGGCCAGCCAGGCCAGGCCAGGCCAGGCCAGCCAGGCCAGGCCAGGCCAGCCAGGCCAGGCCAGGCCAGCCAGGCCAGGCCAGGCCAGGCCAGGCCAGCCAGGCCAGGCCAGGCCAGGCCAGCCAGGCCAGGCCAGCCAGGCCAGGCCAGGCCAGGCCAGCCAGGCCAGGCCAGGCCAGCCAGGCCAGGCCAGCCAGGCCAGGCCAGGCCAGCCAGGCCAGGCCAGCCAGGCCAGGCCAGCCAGGCCAGGCCAGCCAGGCCAGGCCAGCCAGGCCAGGCCAGCCAGGCCAGGCCAGGCCAGGCCAGCCAGGCCAGGCCAGCCAGGCCAGGCCAGCCAGGCCAGGCCAGCCAGGCCAGGCCAGGCCAGCCAGGCCAGGCCAGGCCAGCCAGGCCAGGCCAGCCAGGCCAGGCCAGCCAGGCCAGGCCAGCCAGGCCAGGCCAGCCAGGCCAGGCCAGGCCAGCCAGGCCAGGCCAGGCCAGCCAGGCCAGGCCAGGCCAGCCAGGCCAGGCCAGGCCAGCCAGGCCAGGCCAGCCAGGCCAGGCCAGGCCAGGCCAGGCCAGCCAGGCCAGGCCAGCCAGGCCAGGCCAGGCCAGGCCAGCCAGGCCAGGCCAGCCAGGCCAGGCCAGGCCAGCCAGGCCAGGCCAGCCAGGCCAGGCCAGGCCAGCCAGGCCAGGCCAGGCCAGCCAGGCCAGGCCAGCCAGGCCAGGCCAGGCCAGCCAGGCCAGGCCAGGCCAGGCCAGGCCAGCCAGGCCAGGCCAGGCCAGCCAGGCCAGGCCAGCCAGGCCAGGCCAGGCCAGCCAGGCCAGGCCAGCCAGGCCAGGCCAGCCAGGCCAGGCCAGCCAGGCCAGGCCAGCCAGGCCAGGCCAGCCAGGCCAGGCCAGGCCAGCCAGGCCAGGCCAGCCAGGCCAGGCCAGCCAGGCCAGGCCAGCCAGGCCAGGCCAGCCAGGCCAGGCCAGGCCAGGCCAGCCAGGCCAGGCCAGGCCAGCCAGGCCAGGCCAGCCAGGCCAGGCCAGGCCAGGCCAGGCCAGCCAGGCCAGGCCAGCCAGGCCAGGCCAGCCAGGCCAGGCCAGGCCAGCCAGGCCAGGCCAGGCCAGGCCAGGCCAGGCCAGGCCAGCCAGGCCAGGCCAGCCAGGCCAGGCCAGGCCAGCCAGGCCAGGCCAGGCCAGGCCAGCCAGGCCAGGCCAGCCAGGCCAGGCCAGCCAGGCCAGGCCAGGCCAGGCCAGCCAGGCCAGGCCAGCCAGGCCAGGCCAGCCAGGCCAGGCCAGCCAGGCCAGGCCAGGCCAGGCCAGCCAGGCCAGGCCAGGCCAGGCCAGGCCAGGCCAGCCAGGCCAGGCCAGGCCAGCCAGGCCAGGCCAGCCAGGCCAGGCCAGGCCAGGCCAGCCAGGCCAGGCCAGCCAGGCCAGGCCAGGCCAGGCCAGGCCAGGCCAGCCAGGCCAATTATTAAATTAATATTCCTAAATAAACACTTGTGAGTCACAAAGTAGTTGTTCGTTCATAACACACAGACGATTTCAGTATGTACATATATATATATATATATATTTGAATTTTTCTTGTAATTCTGTAGTAATATCTAGACTATTCTAGTAGTTGTTATAAGAAATTATTATTGATAATTAACTTGTTAGAAGACACTGACCTCTGTAATACAGGTTCTTAACCTAGCACGGATGTCAGGGAATTCATACTTTGTGTTCCAAATTCTTATGACAAGAAAGATTAATAATATTATTATTAATAACAGTGTTCTTATCGTCACTGTCGATCGTGATTGCCGGGACTACGGGGACCTTTTCCCACACTACCGCAACTCTTACGGTGTAAACGGTGTAAACATATATATAGGAGTTCTAGCAGGTTGAGGGAATGCAGAAAAAGGTCTCCTCTTTTTCAGTAGGAGCGCTCGGGATTGCAGGACTAGTTATCAGGCAATACATTACCTCCGTAATTTTTTAACGGTTCTTAACGGTTTCAGTTGAAGAGTGCAAAGAGAAACTGTGCTTCCATCTCGTGCCCTAGGTTTTCATATAAATATATATATTGAGAGGCTCCGTCCGCCTACCATAGATAATTACAAGAGGCACCTAGCTGTAGCGTGGCCTACTAACTTTTTTTTTTTAAATATATTAATACTTTTACATTTGATATTAAACAATTTCATTAAAATAACATATAATTCTTAAAATTGTTTCTCATAAATAAAATTCGCTATTGCGCATTTTCTTAACACTATATTATTCGTATTTGATGTGAATATGTCGTAAGCTGTAGAAAGACTATTAAGAAGTACACTCGAAAAATGTAATATGTTTTCATTAACATTACATTTTATTTCTGAATAAGCAAAAAAACTTCGCACTTCCATTCTAAATAATATTTCTTTGAAAGTAATCAGAGCAGAACTTCGCTAATGAAAGGGAGATGAGCCAGCATTTCATATTTTTAAACATACGGTGCAACGTTGCTGCAGGTAATTTGGATATGCGTAGGTTTTTTTTACAAATTTGTTTTAAAAAGATAGTTTTAAGCATCATGTTTACAGTTACATTTAGTTAGTTATAAGATAATATAGAGGGACTCTAATAACTATCTAAAAATGCCAAGCCCTCTTGCACGTGGTGTACCTAACCGTGGGCAGCTAACAACCTAACAAATGAGACTTTGGCGAACGAATGGTAAGCGGAACATCATTCCGAATTTGCTGAATCCAAATCCAACAAACCAGTAACGAGGAGGCAGCTCCTCTCATGCAGCTCCTCTAATCCTCTAATACTAATGCAGATTAGTGATAAGTGTTGGTATCTTACGAGCTCGCTTGCCCAGCGTTGGGAGTATGAGCAAGAAATGGGTATGCGTTTTTTGAAAAGTTTGCTCTCTAGCCTTTGTTTAGTAGTGTACTTAACAAGACTTATGAAAAAGATATAATAAAGTGTCATCTTCTTCACGCAAAAAACACAATATATGCAGATGAAACACAGGCAAAGTTCCTTTTTTTTAATAATATTTTAACTGAACCGAGGTACTCTTTCCATGACTGGTCTAACTGACAATTGGCGCCAGGGCTGTTATGACAGCCGCGGCCATAGCTGAGTGAGCCCCATTTCACGACAACGTTGCAGCGCAGATAAAACGTGGTAAAGACGGCATACAAATTTTTCAGGTTTTCTTTTTTTTTTCTTTTTGCTTTGTTTTTTTATAGTATTTATTTTATTTTAAGTTAGTGAACATATAATTTTTATTTTTTGCTCTTGTCGATTTTCACTTTCTATAATAAGAATTGTGTTTTACTTGTGTCGTGAATAAATGGTTTTTCTTTCTTTCTTTCTTTTCCATATCACAACTGACTGAATTTCATGACAGACACCATCGGAGAGCTTTAATTACTGAATTAATTATTCTCTATATTTAATATTGTAATTTATTATTAGATATTATTTCCTACAGACTTTCGCAAAAGAGTGGTGAAAATGAACTCGAAATCAAAATTCTGATAAAATAGAAAGAAATACTTTATTTGGCACAACTACCTGCGTTCACAACACAACATACTGTTTGCTGCTGCACGAATGGGCTGGTACCACGATCGTGGTAGTACCACGGCCTCGCAAAATACCGGCGTAAAGTGGAGGCATCTTGTGCTACTACGTTTCCTTCGGTGAGTGAGGTAACAGGAGGAGGTAAGAAAATAAATACTTATATTATTTTTGTATTATTTTATCAATTATTATACAATTGAGCTTAAGGGCCAATAAGTACACTATCAGCTGAGTCACGTGACTGTATAATTCATAAAACCTATTGAAATTATATAGCGTGTTACTTATTATAAACGTAAATTTAAGTAGCCACAAATGCGGCTGGACACGGTAGTTTTTGGGCATCGATCGTCGACCGCGCGGAAGTCGGTTTCAGTTTAAAGTTAAAGCAATTGGAACAATTTTCAATTTCACACGTCCATGTGACACGTGTAACGGACGTTTAATTAAAGCTTTGAGTTGAAATTGATTTTTAGAGACGTCATGACAAAAGTTACTATTTGATCACTGAATACGCATACAGTGTCAGTGTCAATTTTCTTAAATTAAATTGAAATGGGATACCTTAAATAGTTAGCTTAAAAATATTATTTACATTTAAAAAAAATCAGCAAATATGGCCCAGCGTCTGAATTTAACAAATCTGTGAGAAAAAGCATTCTTAATAGAAATAAAATATTTAATTTTATAATGTAATGTAACATAAATTAAATTACAATTGTTATATTTGCATGCTGTTGAAGATACCTATTTAGGTAATGAACTTATATACCGTATAATGACAGAGAATTAATCAGAAGGATTTCATACTTTTTAAGTTTTACTATTATAGTTAATATAGTATCAATCTGAATTTGATGGATTACAACAATATGCAGATAAGGTATTAAAATTTGTTTCCTTATTATTCTTCTTTATCTGCCTTCTTCATCTTCCCGATGTTGATTATAGTTCTTTCTATTAACGCACTAAAAAATTTGGAACATCATCATCAGAATAGTTGACATGATATGATAAAAGATTAGTCCATACTCAGCACGCAGACCGCCTCACCAACCCGTCTAGGGTTAGTGAGCGCGGTCTCTAATACCCATCCCATACCCATACCCTGTAGATTTAGTAAAAGCATTTCATAAATATCCTTAAACTAACTTTTGTATGATGTAACACTATTCGACTATCAAATAAATCCCTATTTATATTCCATAATGGATATAAAATATTTAACTCATTTCAACGTATGAGAAATAAAATTGTCATTAAAGCGCTACATTTACACATTGTTGGCATGAATTTTCGTGTATTATACGCACTTTACAGCCGAACGGCCCAGCAAGCTGTGTTTATTTTGTTTACGAACATTTCATTTGTTTTGCACAATATTAACGCTGACGTAGTTTTGTAATTCGAACATTAACCTGCTGTTTAAACTTTATCGCGGGCGGATGCTCTCTGCGTATAATTGCGTGATTATTAATTGTGAAACGGAACGGTCTGTATGTTGTTATCAACTGCGCTACGTGGTTTCAACGGCGTGAACAGTGCTTTTTCCGGAATACAACTGTCTTTCCCGATCTCCGAACCGCACTTATCTATCGCACAGGGGAGCAGTTTTCAAGATACCGGTGCCGACGCCGGTCCCGGCACAACACATGACGCGCCGGGGCGCCGGCGGACGAACGCCATTGATCAGCAGACAGTATATTTTCAGAGAATGATCGCTTTTTTTTGTTTGTTAATTCATTCAAATAAATGATACTGCCAGGCAGCTGCTCGCAGAACTGTTGTCAAGGGTGCCGGCAGAATACCAGCGCTGCAGCATCTCGCTGTAGTAATATGCTGAGTCGGCCGTCTTTTTGTGTCTGCAATTCAATACTAATATTAATATTATTTATTTAGTATTTTTGTATTTTGCTCCAAATGTTGTTGTATTGTAGCAACGAATAAAACATTTTTTTTTCTTTCTTTCTTTCTTCTTCAAACCCATGAACCCCATAACACCGAGATACAATCATGGTTATTATAAATTGCATAAAGAGTGTATGCTGTACGACCAGTAGCGGGTTACTATGGCGCTCCAGCATCTCTATTAGGCAAAAAAATCGAACATTCTATGGCTCTGATCTACCTCAACTATGAGTGACCTCCTGATCTACCTGACCATGAAACGTGACTCTACTTTTTGTAGTATTTGTTATCACTTTTGTTTCTGAAATCATCAATGACATTAGGCATTATGACGCTACTTTCTAACAAAAAAAAACTGTTATTTAACGCGCTTTTGAATACGAGTATAGTTTTATCTTACTAATTGAGATTAAGTAAAATGTTAGTTACAAATTCTTATTTACGATACATAAGCAAGCAAAACCGTTTCATGTAGCCACCATTTTAATATTAAAAATAAATATCAAAAAGTTCATTGTAACAATGAATCTTCTAAATTGTATTTCAGACAATGAATGCTAGATAAGATTGGGTAAGCGACAAACTTCATTCCTTCTCCGCAATGCAAAATATTTCCTACTACAGATAGGAAATAAAATCATAATATTATCAATATTTAGTAGTTCATTTAATCTCTTTTAAGGCAAACGCTACAATGGACGTAACTGACCTTATTTAAGTAATTTATATAAATTAAAATAAATAATCTGCTATGTGGATACTTGCTGAAGTGATTATTTTTAATAAACTACCATCTGATTCGGCGTGGTAGCTGAGCGAGGGATTCTGCCGCCTCGATTCTTCACATGGTAAGTGGCGACTAAGAGAATCGGTTTAATAAATTCAATTGAAGAACCTCACAAATACGTTTTCAACACCGAGGACTGAGATGGAATGCCCCATAAACTCTTATTATATGAATTCTCGATACCTTTCAAACCGGAACACAACAATGGTTGCACTGTTGATTAACGGCTTCTGAAAGAATGAGGGTGGCATTACCAAGAATAATTACATAATTTTTTATAGGAATGGTGACAAACGAGCAAGCGGTTCACCGTCCTCCAACGTACATCTGCAACACCAGAGGTACTGCAGGTGCGTTGCAGGACTTTAAGGGAATTTGGGAGGTGGGAGGGAGGATGATGTAGGGGATGGAAAGCAGCAGCGGGCCACCGGTTGCCTCACTCGCTGGATGAAACGCAGTAGCACATGATGCCTATACTTTACGCCGGTATTCTGTGAAGAATCAATGTAATAATCTAAACTTTTTTTTTGCTAGTAAAAATTTATCTTTAGTAAAATATATTCTTGGAATAATCCTGCATAGAATCTAGGATCATGCCAAGTTTGAATAGATATATTGATTGAATAGCTAGCTATTGAACGGAATAATATCAAACTCAAGCATTGTGCCAGCCTACTACAAACGTTACGAGAAATTTGTCCGTAACTCTCTTTAACATAAACTGTTAAGACGACCACAATCCGCTCCTTAACTTGGCAAGTTTCCAATGCCTGTTTCAATAGCTGCTTATTTATCTACCACAAGCAGGTGTAAAATATTATTTCTTCATGATTGAAGTAACTGTTGAATTTATTTAGTAACAAAAGCTTGTAAAGTTACGTAAAGGGAATAAGAAGAACCTACAGTAATGTGATGAGGCACAGCATGACTAGAGTGGGGATATCAGCATAGCACTTGGCAACCTTCCTATCTATCGTGATGAGAACTTTCTGCTTTTCTGGCAAAGTGGCTGGTGTTTTTCAGAAAAACGTCTTTACGTAGCCAATAGTTAGTAGTATTTCAGTCGCGATCGTCTTATATAAATGTATACTTAAAATTGGCCACATATTATGTTGGGGCCATAATGCCCAACTACAGCTTCTGGTGCGTAGGGCCTGGTGTCCGCCATCCGGACATTTCTTTATCAGCAGTCCTCTTAAATTAGGCGAGATGGGCTTATCTTAACAGTCCACTGATGAACATAAGCATCTCCGATTAATAGGATTTTAGGTCACCCTAATGTTTGGCCGAAGGATTAGGACTTGCAGCACCAGCAACTTACATGTTGCTCCTCGTCATCGGTCTAGATATTTTTTCCGCATTGTCAGCTTTCATAACACCAACAAAAAGAGATGGTAGGAACATCCAACATAACTTTAGCTAGTAAAACAGTTTTGTTTGTAGGAAAAGAAATATTTTATCGTCTGGTAATTTGCATTCTTATTATACAAGTTCTTTTTTTTTACAAAAAGTAGATCGATACATAATACACAATAAAACAAAATTGTTAAAGGACTACAGACTAGCTTTGTATTCTCAGCTTCAATTAAAACCAGGAAGTTTTTTAATATTTATCGTTATCTGAAAGAGCTAAGTTCGGTCTCTAGTCAGCAGCTAGTTAATTAAAGTACAGCGCAGTTTGCATCCGTTGTTTGTCTCAAGCAGCCGGTAAATATGTTCCCATTGTGAAGTACTGCAAAGCTTCTCTCTAAACAACAATTTAATTTATTATCAGTTCTGTTTGAGACGACTAGATTTAAAGGTTGACGATTCAGTTGGAAGGAATTTCTCATTATGTATTCAATCTTAGATTTGTCATATCTTGTGTTTTTTAAGACTTTTATCAGCCTGTATAAGTCCACTGCTGGAAATGGGCATTTCAGTGGCAGTGCCAACAAAAGCTGGTATGCCATATTTTTCCCATACTTACCACGCTGGGAAGGTGGACTCCTCATCGCTCGTCTGTTAGATTTAAGTTCGGCATATTTCGATGGATTTTCTATCATCACTCGGTCGCCAGAGTCTCGACCACTCGTATGGTAGGAATGCAATGCAGGTGAGGATGAATTTTGGAGATTTTTGATTATGTTATATTCTCCTTTACATCTTATTTCTGTATTATATTCCGGCGAGTAGAACGCTTAAAACCGTGATTCTCTACGGAGCGCTATTACTAAGCCTACGTCGTCCGTCCGTGAATCTACTTCACGTCCTTGTGCTTCTGAGTTTCGTTCGGCGAGTGAGGTAACCGGAGGCCCTCTCTCTCTTCCCCTTTTTACCCTCCTCATCCTCGCTCCCAATCCCCATATATCGCTGAAAGCCGGCTTCGAACCTGCAGCTCCTCTGGTGTTGTAGATATACGTGGGCGTCGGTAATCACTTACCATCAGATGAGTCGCCAAACCGTTGGTTTGTTAATATACATAGATAACTATAATCATTTGGATTCCTTAGGTGCCACCCTTATCCTGTTTGATGCTGCAAAAAAATTTTGTGATGATTGGGCGCTGTATGTGGGTACACAAGGGTGAAAGTAAAGAGCAGTGTTAGCCTAGTTGACAGAGAGTTCGCTTTAATAACTGAGGTGTAAATAGAAATATATCATCTCTTTATATACGGATTAACTTTACTAAACCTAAGGTCCGTGGTAGCTTAGCGGTCAGGATCCTCGTTTTAGTTTCACAGAGCGCGAGTGACCTGGGTTCGATCCCGGTGCTAGTACCACTAAAATTGTTAATTGCAATTTTAAGTGCTGTATTTAACACTTGCTCGATGGGGAAGGAAAACAACGTGGGGAAACCTGCATGTGTACAGAATAATAAAAAAAATAATTTCGAGGATATGTGAAGCCCACCTACCCGCACTGGAGCAGCGTTACTGGTCCTTACCAAAACCCTCTTAGTTATTTGAGAACTAGGCCTTTGCCTACCACTTTACCTGCACGTGGTACACTCTGCTAGCTAAACGATGATCTGTTGCCCAAATCCCACAAATTGGTGATGGTGAGCAGCACCACTAATGCCCCTCGCAATCCCGAGAGTGCGCTCACCAATTCGTTTGTTCAGTGTGGTGAGTATAGTAAGGTATGGAAGACTAAAATCGGTTAAGGTTAAGGTTTGACACCTCTGCCTACCTAGTGAGGGATTACAAGCATAAGTGTTTGTATTTTGTATAAGTGTTTCTAGTAATTGTAGTTTATTTAAGTTCAGTATGTTTACAGGTAAGTCTGCTATTGTGAATACTGTTCCTATCTACTTGTATCGTTGTGAACAGTAACATGCAACATTTATTTTGTTAACTATCAGTTCATACGACACTTCCCAGTACTTCACAAAGGAAACTTATTTATCGGTTCTTTGGTAACAAACGACTGCTGCAAACTTTAGCTCTTTCCAAAGCAATCGGTTTACTTCAGAGCTAAGTCGACTCTTAAGACTTTTTGGGAACGTTTGGGACAGCTCGCTGGGAAAGCTAAGCATATAGTGGAAGAGATCGCTTTAAGCAATAAGGCCACCCATCGTGCCATAGGTTTTTTTTAATTTCCTTTTCCTTTTGTATGTTTCATATTTATCGTGTACTATAAAGTTATATATAATATTATTTTATTTAATATTTTATGTTTACTATAGCGTTTTAATCAACATACGTGTTTATTTCAATATAAGACATATTGAAATTTTGAATTATTCATGATCATTACTAACCATATATGGGCTATATGCCTGTGTCAAATGCTGTCGATTGGGTCATTGACCTTAGTCTGTAGGCCTTGTTAACTATTAAGGCGAATATATCTTGGGTCAAAGTAACAAAAACTAAACAGGATCATATGATTTAACTTCTGTACTCGTGAAGGATGGGCCATTATCACCACACAAGGAAAGCGATGACGCCATCGCAACACCAGACACCAAGCATTTTAGCTGCTGCTGCGACGTGACGAGTGGCGAGCCAACGGTTTTATGAAAGGAGATTGTCAAGAAGATTGAAGATCAGATGTTCAGGGCTTTTCCACTATTCGCCACTTATGCTACAATCGAGAAAAGGGGTGCAGATTATTACATCACTATATCTTATTGTATGTGATCAGATGCTCGTGATAAAGGCGAACAGTTAAAATTAGATTGCGGGACGACTTCACTGAAATGTTTAATTATTTGAGAAACGAAAACTCGTCCGCTGTGCAGTAATTGTCGTGCATTAGATATCAACATTGCGTACAACAGAAGTTGAATGTTGCCAAGTCAACAGTCTAAAACGAGACACTTTGACAAACTTTTCTTATTAAAACTTGCAAAAATACATTAAAACAAACAACGTTTTGCATTGAGCTACGCTCTTAAGCTTCCGACTCTGCTTTCTTCGCTGATCTTTGTTAATACAACGAAAACTCTAATTGTCTGCATGCTGCTACAACAATTATGAGAATTGTCCTGTTATAAAATTCCACAGCAGTAACAATGTTTGGAATTCAGATTCGTTATTAAAGAAATAACTATACTGATAAAATTATAATGTAACGAAAACGGTATGTAAGAGAATATGTTCTTGTTCTACCTCGTCTGTATCTTTAAATTCGACTAAGTGAAGGACGGGTAGAGCCGTTAAGTTTTTTCTTAAAGTAGTGAATGATACAAAATTACATTATCCCTTTCGCAAAACATCAGATGCTCAAAACAGATTCGCAAAATACTACGAATAAAGTAATGCTCAAAATTAAAACAAAGTAGCAGCCTGTAAATGCCCACAGCTGGGCCAAAGGTTTTATCTCAACTATCTGAGAGAATTTTGGAGCCGGGACTGGTCGGCCACGCTGCTCTAATGCGGGTTAACGGATTTCACACTTCCTCGAAATGATATTAATATAATGTTTTCCTTTACCTCTGTGCACATGGTATATTTAGCACTTGAAATTGCTATGCGTGAGTTGACATTAAGACGCAATCGATTTATTTATTTTCTGGAACGATTTTTAAGATCATTCCAGAATCGATAATGGTGTGTTTTTATTGTACTAACCCTACTATCAGTGTAAATCCTCCAGTCCAGTCCTATTCCTATTTTAAAGAATTGTATCAGGTAAAGTAGTTAAAGCGTGTTTTTTTTATTTTATACTTAAACCCTACATGCCAAAATGTAACAATTAAAAATATTTTTTTTTAGCTAACTTCAATAAAATACGCTTGTATGTTTAATTAGGGCTGATTTTATCGCGCACGTGTATACAGACATGAAGAAAAAAGTTTTGAAAGAGAATTTAAAAATGAATTTTACACGGCAGTAGACAATATACTACTATTTCGCTTTGGCAGTTCAATTGGTTCTAGTTCAATGTTTTGTTATTGTTCTCCCGGCCGACTCCACTAACGGAGACAACTTCCGGCGAAACAACTATTTTATAAGTAAGTAAGTTTTGAAAGTACTAGTTCGAACATGTCCTTATCCTTATCCTTATCCTTATCAGACTTAACGTGTACCGTGTAACGGGTAACGGGAACACATAAAAAAATCTCAGTCCTTCCAGATCCATACAAACATTAAATATCACATGTAAATATACTAACCTCATGCGGTTCGCCATAAGTTAAATAAGTTGACACCTGAAAATTCTTGACGTAGCAAGTAATTGATTTTTATTGCGTGATTTCGTGCCCTGCAAATTTATTTACTTAATTACATTGAGTAGAAAAAGCTAGAGTAGCTAAAGCTCCGTAGAACGGCTCGCGGCGATACGCCAAAGGCTATATTTAGATTGGCTTAAATTAGACAGAATTTTTCTAGTAATTAAAGTACTTTAAGCTTAATTAAAAAAAAATCAACGTTATTGAGTGAAAACTAGATAAATCCGAGACGACGGTTCTATAACCATAGATATTTATCAAAAAAAAATATTTTCTTCTAAGTTTGGGATCTTTAGCGCGAACCCGAATAACACTTGGCCGGTTTTTTATTTGTTGTTTTACTGTTTGCACTATAATTTGACGCTTACATACGAAAGAGTTTAAAAAAAACACGTTTCTTGTATGGATATCTTATTTGTTAGTGTATCGGCTATATATACTTTCAACGAGCTAAATATTACGGTATAAAATATACAACCCTTTAAAGGTAGGACAGACGGACGGACAGACGGCTTTAATATAAGTTCCGCACGGAACCCTAAATATGTCTGGTACCGTGGCTAGTACTATATGATATTATAATATATTGTTAGTGCAGTGTATTGATAACCACGATAACCGGGTGATTAGGTTATCTATCTCCGAAACAGGAGACTCGAGTTCGATCCCCTATGCACGATTTGTTGTTGGCCTGGACAATACATTGAAATTGAACATATATGACGTTATTTTAATTTTAAATCTCATTATTATTTAGTAAAATATACCCGATTTTCTTGGCGATCCTTCTCATAGGTCATTTATTGGACGTGTATTCAAACTTTTGTCGCTAATAATAGCTTCATTAAAACCTGAATACAGAAGTTGTAATTTGGCAGCGAGTATACGAATTTAATCCCTCTTACCAATCCAAAATCTGTAATCCGCTAATCTACATGGAGTCCTTACTCCAGTGTAACTCTAAAAATTTTAGGAATAGTCATTAGTTAAACTATTCCTAACTCTAAAAAACTTGTACCTCTAGATAGATATTAACCTTTAAATTTTATATGTATTATGATACAGTTTAAGTAGAGTAAAAAAATTGAGAGCGGCTTGAAGCAGGGAAGTGTTTACCACGGTGTTTCACTGCGGGTTGGAGTACTTCTCCGTTCATGAAACGTATTGTTCATTTATCTCTCAAACATGCAAGTTTCCTCACGATGTTTTCCTTCACAGCGCATGGTAAATTCAGCACTTACATGCAATTAATCAGTCGGCCGTGAGAGCCTTTCCAATCAGAAAGAAAGAAACTTTATTCATTACACCACAATTAGTTAACAAGTTATTAATAAAATAATTAAAATAATAATAAAAACTACAAAAAAATAACAAGATTTTAGATTTTTTTTGCGCTACAGTGTGAAGCAACAAATGGGTCTACGCTCAGTTTATGTTACGGATTCCCGCAACACTGATTTTTCTTTTTTGACTTAGACAGCAGGGTTTAGCGTGTGTATGGAAGATTGCAATTGGAGACAAAGTTAATATGTTCCCTCCTACCTCTGTCAATAGCCCACTGTTGACCAACGCCTCTCTGAATGCGATGACATACCATAATCTTTCTTACATTTCTTCTAATGATGAATTCTTCTCCTTAGAAGCAGCTGCACGTCACCAGTCTGAATGATATGGGTCTGGCATATTGGAAATATCAGAAAGAAAGAAAGAAGAAGAATAACGCACGGGAGAAGATGGATTGATAAATTATTTTTGTCACCAAATAAAAAAATAAAAAAGAGGATAATTACGGAGTTTAATAATTTCTCAATAATTAGGTTCACTAACCAGGTTTTCATAAAAGGACAATAACCTCGCATCACCCCTGTATAAATTATTTAACCTCATCAAAGCTCGAAAAAAACCAATGTAATAACTGTATTTCTATTTACGGAACAATGCCTTTACTAAAACAAGAAAACAAATATTTAATATAAATAAAAATGTAACCTTAATAACTCCACGGGATATAGTTATCTGTCTCAATTGGGGATAATTAATGTCGGAGACAGAACTCGGTAGTTTTGTGTCCTTCATGTATTAAAATATAAAACTGGTGTAGCAGCGTGTGCCTCATATTTATTTAACGTTTTAAAGGGATGAAAAAAATACTGAATATAATACTCACTCAGTTTAACAGCCTGAACAAGTTCACATCTGGACATTGAACTCCCCATAACGGCAATAAGAGCTGGCATACCGTGTATAGACGACTTGCTCATGCTCACTTCGTTGGGCAAGCTTATTTGTTAGACTAGTACCTGTACCTTCGCACTACAAATGGTGCTCCCCATCAATAAAGGTTGACTGGCAGAGAATGCCACTGGCCATTAAGTCCGGCCATTATAACCTTAAGCTAACAATAAAGAATAAATAAATAAATAGTTTGTACGATTCGAATGGATTTTACGCCATCAGCCGGTCATTAGAGCCTTGTTCTGTAGTCAGCAGACGGTATTTTGATAGATTGAGGTTGTTTGCAGGGGCCCATAGGATGCAGTAGCCACTTATCACTGGACTGTTAACTTACTATACTTACTTTTCACTTACCATCAGGTGACCTTACCTTCTTCTAAAAAAAAACCTCTTTTCTTGTCTACCCCTGTAGGTATAGATGAGTATTATGGATAGATGATTGTGAGCTCAATTGCACACCGCTGCTTGTGGATAGAGCATATTGTTTGGATGAACGCCGAGAACTTTGTGGAGTGGTGATTGTTAAACCGTTATCATGTTATTACGTATTAAATATCTTTGTCGCGATAGCTGGGGGATTAGGGTATCTGTTCGGCAGATCTATATACCAAAGAGTTTTTCGAAACTTACATAAGATTTATATCCTTGGCTTGAACACAAAGAAACGTTGTCCCTAGTAAGCAAAAAAGTGGATTGTATGGACTGAAATGTCTAGACGTCTATCTTGAATTAATATTATTAAATTAAAGTACAAAAATATAGATGTTAATCATACATAAAGAGGACATGTCAATGTTATTATTCGAATAACCGAAAGTCGAGAGGCTCTGAGATGGATGTTTTCGCTGAACATTTCCTCTGCTTCTTCTTTTGGTTATATTATCTCCTGAGGCTTATTGGTTATTACAACTTACTGTAGAGGTCACGGGTCTGGGGTTCAAATCTTAGCCGGAGTCAATACTTGTAGGACACAATGATCCGTTGCGGGTCTCTGACACGGTATCTGTTCCTTTCCATCGATCTTATCGATCTGTAGCCTTACAACGGAATCGGGAAGACAAAGACGAGAGAATGAGTGAGAGTGAGAGAGATATACCCGAACACGAGCGGCACGGTAATATATACCGCAGATAACTAACGATGATATACGTTTGACATCGAACATTCCACTTGGTGAATAGCAGAAGAAGAATGGAATGTGTTCTCAGAAGCGAAACATTTAAGAAAATAAAACTTTCTTAATGACTTCTTTGTACCGGCGAACGTACACCAGGTTGATTTGGGAAGTCGACGCACACCGTTGACCATAAAAGTAACGTGACGTTACAGCATATGAACGTCCCACTGCTGGTCAAAGTACTAACATAATTTCTTAAGAAGGATTATGGAGTTAGGAAGAGTTCACGCTGCTCCAATTAGAATTCCAACAACCCAACAATTTTCAGTGGTACCGGGATTCGAACCCAGATTGTCTGTGCGCCCTTAGCTACTGCGATTGTTTTTTTAGTCAGTTAGGGAAGCTGTTGCGATTGACTTAAATCACGCCATTACTATGATGATGACGAGAAAATACAGTCAACGTGAGATTTTTATAGATCTATTGATTTAATATTATATATTATAGTTTGTAAATTGTACTGCTAAATCAAGTCTCTGTTTACGTCCATACCCATGTTATTAATTCCTGAACACTCGCCCTTCTCGTTCGTTGTCAGTGAAGTAGAGCCTGGTACTCATTCATTATGCTTAAAGTAATTTATTTTTGTATTAAAAATTTACATTTATCAAGGAACTCAAATTAAGGATTTTCTTAGCAAAATCATACAGAATTATATTTTTTTTATCACTTTGACCAATCTTTTATAGTCGTTACCATTTAATTTCTCAGATAACTGCGAGACTTGTTGGCGTGCCTGAGTGCTTAGACCACAATAGACATATTGTACATTAGACCCTTATCCTGTACTTTAAGCGATCAGTCCTTGTATGCTACGGGTTCGGTAATTCATATAACATGACGACGCATGCTATTTTGATAATATAAACTATATAATATAAACTTAACGGTGAATATTTAATGACAAAATTTAATAATAGGTAATAGGCTATACAAAAGTTGAAAATTATTTTTATTTATGTCGAACTTGGTAGCCTAGCGATCAGGGCGCTCATTTTGGTATCATATACCGCAAGTGACCTGGGTTCGATTCCTGTGCCGGCACCACTGAAATTGTTAATGGCAATTTTAAGTGCTGTAATTACCACGTGCTCGGCGGTGAAGGAAAACATCGTGAGGAAACCTGCATATCTGAGAAATAATAAAAAAAAAATATTTCGAGGATATGTGAAGCCCGTCAACCCGCAATGGAGCAGCGTGGCGGGCCATTCCCGGCTCCTACACCCTCTCAGGTATTTGAGAAGGAGGCCTTTGCCCAGCTGTGGGCATTTACAGGCTGCTACTTTTATGTCAAACTTTACATGACCCTTACTCAGAGACATCTTTGCCCCTAAACAGTCAAATCAAAAATAGGTCCATATGATACGAAAGCGATGCGATATAATTATCTAGTGGCGACACAACAGCGCACGAGCCGAGAATAACATATCGCGTAATGCATTAGTTACGATTTTATTAAGTTCCACAGATTTATGATTGACGGCTCAAAGGACCATTTTGTCGACACATAGAATAAATGATTAACAGATGAAATTTCTATATAAATTTGGATCAAACTGACTGTATAATTGCTTTATGCGCGCTTCACGCGACAAATGGCTTGGGTTAGCCATTTGTCGCGTGCGTATAGTAAGACGGTCAGTTTTAGAAGAGAGGTAGGCCGGGTGGCCACCTTTACTTACTGCTATATGAGCTCCCTGCCGACCCCACAGACCTCGCATATACGTCTCAGCAGGGCATGGACAGATACATTTACAGAAACACATCAAGATTTTAAACATATTTCAAACAAATTTCGATTTATCCCTGCAGATTCATTAAATTTTCTTTTGTTAATTGCATTCGTTTAATTTCAAAACAATTGAATAATAACGATCCCATAGCCAAGAATACACACTTTCAATTAAGGAAAATACGTCAATTTTCAACTTTGGGAGATAACACATAAATCCCCAGCAACATTCGTTCTTCACTGACTTTTTCGCACATCGTTAATCTAGATCTTACCGTTATAGAAATGTTTTGGTGCATTTTTAGCATTGGCTGAAGTCCAAATTTAGATTCTAATCGCGGTAACACGTTAGGTAACTGGAAGTAACACTATTTTACTTATGTGCTAGAAACCTCCGATAGACCACCAAATTCATTTAGGAGCATTTCATAGTTTTCACGAAAGCCAATTCAAACCTAAAACTGCACATGTTAAATATATATGGTTTATTTAGCTTCACAGGTCCTTGAATCCGGGCAAGGTCTGTCATGGTGCTTCAGTATGTTTTGACGTACTTCACATACCTCGAAAGTTTCGAAATTTTTACGCGCCGTAAGAGAATCTATCGCTCTATATGCTCCCCTGAATATCAAAACAGACGATTAAGAGAAAAAGTACTACCATTTAAAGTATGTTAGACCTAAATTAAGCTGGACCCGTGAAAGCAGCAGCATCTAAGTCTCGCCATGCCCGTATCTTCTATAGAGAACAGACCCATTGTTCAGAATTTAAATACTTGCAGACTGTTAACGAAGAAAGAAGAACATGCACTAGTGTTCTAAACAAAGAAGTCCTATATGTAGAACTGCAAGGCAGACGTTTTTCCTTGCCGGTAGATGGCGCGACGAGTATGAGAAATATTAAAAGAAATATGAAAATTATTGAAATATTATCCGTGAACGCTAGCAAGAGGGATACATTTCTTGGTAGGTTTGGCAATACTCGCCACACTGGGTAAGCGGGTTCATGAGCGCAATTCTCTGACCTTAGCGATACTACTCCCGATGGGAATGATTACTCCGGGGGATTTGGGTTCCGAAAATCCAGATGGATATTCCGGCGCCATTGACACGCCAGAGCCTTGTTGGTTTGCTAACAGGATGCACCACGTGCGGCTGTGGTTGGTATTTGGAGATCCTATTTTTCACCTTACATCTATTGTGTTCTCTATTTACCTTAATAATGTAGTAATGGAGCCCCGATACCAAGACCCAAAACTCTACGTCTTTGGAATAATATAAAAATTATTTAAACTTCGATGCAAAAAATTTCAATTTCGATTGTAATCTATTATGCATAAGCTAAGTGGCCGTGGAAGTTTAAGGAAGCTTATAATCAAGTTTCTTAACTCGAAAAGCATCCATCAAATTTGATAGATTGATAAGATCGTTGGTAAGTTGAGTGAGCCAAAGAATAAGGGAAATTTTTGTTAACTTGTCAACAAACGGGGACAACGAGGATACAAAACACAACAGAATATAAGTATATACAAACTAGTGATTCCCCATACCAACTTTTTTTTTTTTTATTGGAAAGGCACCAAACGAGCAAGCGATTCACCTGATGGTAAATGATTACCGTCGCCCACGTACATCTGCAACAACAGCGGTGCTGCAGGTGTGTTTCCGGCCTTTAAGGGTATTTGGGAGATGGGAGGGAGGACGAGGAAGGGGAGTGGGTCTCTTAATAGAGATTAAAGTATCCTATATTCTTTTCCATGGTAGAATCTACATATCTGCCAATTTTGGTCAGTAGTTCACCTTTCAGCCCTTTAAGCGTGAGTTAAACATATAAACGTAGTAATATTAAGTGAAATGTAACATGGCCTTCTGGAATCATAAGGACATTAAAATAAATTTGCAAGTAAAACCTGTTAAATTCCTTTCCAAGTTTAATCTGTTAATTCATACAACAAACATACACACATACAAAGACTTTTTATATTAGTACAGATATAAGCACTCGCATGTTATTATTAGATATTTCCACCCCAATTTTGACCGAGTGGGTAAGATGGCTTAATTATTAAATATGTATATTAGTGTATTAGTTAATAATTTAAGAGATAATGAAGTTGTATTATTAGTAGTTATTAAAGCATCACTTTTGACCACTCTTACCTGAACGCTATGAGGAAAGAATGGGAAAGGGCAGAGAAGATGTTACCGGGTACCCCGTAGCACATATTGTATTGAAAAATTATGTGTGTATGTTCACTTATTTGGACCTCCCTTAACGGCAACACAAACATTTTTTTTTGTGAACATCTAAGGCACAGTAACTTTCGAATAATGAATGAATATTCGAAAGTTACTGTGCAGATAACAGTGACATACATTTCATTCCAATGTTTTATAATAAATACTTAAAAAGGCTATCAAATTTTAATGTTCACGTATTATTCGGTCTGCTGGAAGATACTTCAATAAGTAATACCCTTGTACAAATTATGTAAGAAAAAAAAAACCCTGTCAAAGAAAAAGAAGTACTTTCGTCCTGTCACCTTAGGCAGTGATTACGGACTTCCGCGTCAACGTGGTGGGTGCCCCGTCGCCAGCTTTGCTCTCTGAGGTTCTTTACAACCCCTGCCCCATTCAAGGATAGAAGAGAACTCAGGCCATATCAAGTACATATGTTTATGACGTAATAATTAAAACTTTGTGTCCAATTACGGTTTTACCGTGCTTATAACGACTAGAGTTCAGAAATTTTACGACGTAGTTTAACTAGCTTCGGACCTTACGTTACAATGTGTTTTACGATTTCAACGAATAAATTCAGAATAGTTTTTTGTTACTTTTCTCATGACGGCTTTAATAGATAAAGTTTATTACTGTACTGCTTTTTAATTTGGATATATTATGAATTAACTGTTGCCTTTATTTATTGCTGTTATCAAATAAAATCATAACTGCGGTTGTACTGAATTCGTCTCATATCACTGAGTTTCCGAACTGTGGAAACAATTCCACGTATCTAAGATGTAACTAGAAGAACCTTTTTTCGTTGATGCATTTTTGAGTTTTTTTTTCTATGTTTATTTATTTTTCATTAATTCTAAGGTGTTTTAAAAGATAACATTTGTTTCAGATTGTTTTGTACCAAAAAATAGTATTAATTTTTTTTTACAATATTTTATAGACATTTTCATAGTGTTGTTTTCGGTGTGTATTTGTTTACTTTGTCCATTACCAAGATGGAAAAGCCGCTATCTCTAGAAACCTTTTTTAAAAAAAACAAAAAGTTTTACCCGACATTCAGTCTCAAAGGAACCGGTGAAGGAGACAAAAAGTATACTAGGTCATCCTATTTCATCTCTTGATTTAAATAAAAAAAAAGTTTTGAGCGTTTGAGCAAGAAACATCCGAACATACAAATGTTCACATTTATTATATTAACTAGCTGTACCCGACCGCGTTTACCTTAAAATTGATTAAGCTACAAGATCACTCGGATAAGAAGTACTTCCGTAGAAGGGTTTCCGTAGTTCAGCCAACTATATCAAAACTTTCTTTCAGCAGGTTCTGAGAATGACGATGCCGGACTTCGAGCTTCGGACATCTATCTCATTCTTAATTAAACCGGCAAAAAACCATTTGGAAAGATTTCATTTTACCGCTAGTAAAATCAAAAATAATTACTGTGCTTCATTATCCATTCGAAAAATTACTTTCAACAATAAAAAAAAAGTTGTTTTGTTCAAGAAGAAGATCAGTCGGCTTTTCGACAACATTGAAAAATCATTGTGCAATCACCTGCAGGCTTGTCAATTTTCCATTCAATTGGATGAGTCCACGTTACGAACTAATGAACCATTGATTATATCATACGCGGGGTTTATTAAAGATGTGAAAATATGTCAAGTACTATTATTTGCTAGAAATTTCGAAACAGAAAGGAGAAACCATATTTAATACACTGGAAAAGTTTTTTTGGCAGTAAGGAAATTCCTTTGAATAATATTATGTCAACTGGTACGAATGGCACTCCGGTTATGATAGTGCTTCACAAAGACTTCAGGGCATACTTAAAAAAATGTAATTTCTAACCTGCTTGCTGTACATTGCGTCATTATGCAAGAAATCTGAGTGAACATCTGCATACATCACTACAATAAGTTATCAGAACAGTAAAATAGTAAATGAGTCAATAAATTCAGCAAATGAGCATTCGTTTCAGTTGGATTGTGATAAGTCAGATTGTTTAGTCAGCTTTGTGTTGGCAATGATAAAGATTCGAACCGCATGCTGCTTTACACAGAAGTTTTTTTTTTTATAGAAGAAGGGGGCAAACGAGCGTGCGGCTCACCTGATGGTAAGTGAACACCGACGCCCACGAACATCCACAACACCAGAGGAGTTACAGATGCCCTGCCGTAAGCAGCATATTAAAAAGTACTTGTTTGACTTAATATTAAACTCTGTTTGACTCGATTTTAAACTCTGGTTTACTCTGTGAGTTCCTGAAAATGAAAGACCCAGAATTGCATGACAACCTCATCACATCGAAGAATAATGGTGCATACTTGACAGCCATTGATTTATTTTTGCGTTCTCTGTCACAATATTAAACGAAAAAGTGAATTTAATCATTGAAAACTTTCCAAAATTGAATTATCGTTCAGAAACAATTGATACAATTAAAATTAATTTTCTTAGTTAAAATTTATTTAAATTAAAATACGTAATTTATAAATTCATGGTTCTTTATTATATGCAAGTGATTTTTCATTATAATTAAAAGTTATAATATTAAACTTTTTAAGCTATCGAAAAAAAATCGAAAGCGAACCTCCCGTTTTTTGTAAAACGATTTATGTTTATCTCAAATAGATTCGAGTTATTTATAAATATCGAACTTCACACGGACAGATCTGTCATATATATAACCTAAATGTGAATGTCATATACATATGAAACTTCCTCGTGAAATGTTCTAAATGATGTTGAAAACAGTGTTGAAATCCACTTAGAACTTAAGAACATTAATGATTTCTAGTATTTACGCGAACACTACACATTTGAAATGAAACTATTATATACGGATTTTATCCCGTTTAATTATGTTTTTATAACCTCGAAGTTTCGATTGCTTTCATAGTTAACTTGGGCTACCATTAGCCCAGCTATCAGCTTTTAGTAGTTAGTAGCTGTTGCTATTCATATGTGTAGAATTCGCGTAAACTCAAGAAATATTTGTCATAATTTATTTCAAGTACACATACAAAAATAACATTTCTGTCGTTAAAGCTCAGGGTTTTGGCGCCCCCTGACTCTGCATCCCACCCCTTGCACCTTAGGTAGGGTTGCCACTGCATCGCGCTGCTAATATATTAAAAGTATTCCTTAATAATACTTACTATCTTTATTTAATTTTTAACTTTCGAAGCATACTCCATCTGTATGTTACACTATGACATCAGCGTCCACTGAATTATTTACAATTTGATGAATTTTGCGTAAAAAATACAAAGGACAATCGCGTAAAAAGTTAGTACTAACACAAAATTTGTTTTTAAACAAAACATTGGAAATAATTTTAATGATTAATAGCAAAAACCAAATTCTATTTCCATTTAGGAATTCTTGAGCACAAAAAATTTTAATAAATGGAGAACGTCCGCCGTCGGCCGAATTACGCTTAATTAATTGGAATCCATTTGTAAAACCACTTTTAGATTGAGCTCGGCAATTACTTTGTCTAGTCAGTTTAAAAGACAACCTTTTAAAAATTTACTGAATTTTAGAAATGAAGGATTAGGGAAAATTATAACCAATGAAATTGCAGCAGGTCTCTTCAATTTAAGTTCTCTCCTTTTAGTTTTTTTAAGTAATGTAACTAGCGCATACCTGCGGCTTTAACCGTGTAGTTAGAAACTTTTTGAATATCCCTTTCCATGGTATAATCTTCATCTCTTCTACTAACAAAGAGCAGCTCGAATCCTCAACGAACAATATGGTTATAAAGTATAAAATCGTTAGCAATGTTTTTACTGTTTAATTGTACTCCTTGTTGTGTTGTGTAAATTAATAAATCATATTCATATTCAACAAATTCTTTCTGGGAAGCGTTCTGAGGAACTTTTCGGAATGATCGTAGTTCTATCATCGCGGCAGTGCATTTCTTATGGAACATTTCTCCACGTACTATGAACTTTTGAAACCAGCTGTCGCCTGCAGTATCTCCGAACATTTACGACTTAAGGATCTTTAAGAAAAGAGCCTTGTCCTTTCTCAAAGGACGACATCGCACCTGCGAATGTTCTGAGCAGCTCGCTGTGTCTAAAATGTGATCGGTGGCGTACTAAGGATCAGATTCACCGCTGGAAGCCAGGAGTGCTGATGCTTCTGAGTGCTCACATCCCTGGCCTCCTCAGTTTGCTCAATAACTTTATCGGTGATTATACTTTTCCAGCGGAGCCCTTGATAATTTTATTTTGATATGCATATCCCTATTGAAGTGAATAAATGGGGGGAATGCGTGAAGTTTGTGGTATAATTTCTCAATCCGATTTACCGTTGATTATTCTTTATTCGAGCCGTGGTAGTGTAATGGCACTTTAGTTGCATAGAGCGTGAGTGAATTGAGTTCGATTCCAGGTTCCGGATCCACTAAAATTGTTAATAGCAATTTATAGTGCTGTTTTACCACGTGCTCGGCGGTGAAGGAAAACATCGTGTGGAAACCTGCATGTCCGAGAAATGATAATAAAATATTATTTATTTATTAAGAGGTAACCGACATGTGGGGTGGTATGCCCGACCGAAATTATTCCAGCCGAAATTATTCCAGGCCTTTGTCCAGCATTGAGGCTACTACGTTACTTTACTTTTATACTTTATTCAATTTATTCGTCACCATAAACTTTTATAAATACTATAAAACATACACTAAATAGATAATTACATATAAATAATTACATTTATTATTTTCAAACGACTGTACAATTTACCAAATCATGAATTAAATTAATGACTTATAAAAGGTTTCTTATTACGTTCTATGTTTATTATAAAAAAATATAATTGAATAAGAGTAATTGTTACCAATGCTTACAGCTTTCACAAAGTTAACAAAAGTCCTTTGATTAATGAACGCTCAGGTTAAAGAGGTTCACGTAGTAGTAACGCTTCGAATAAGTTTTTATTTGCTTTTGTGACATCGATGTCACAAAAGCTTTGCCTTGTCACAAAAACTTGTTCACAAAACATCATGCTTTGCGTTTTGTGGCAACCTTTTGCAAAACGTATTTAAATTTAATAAACGAGTTGCTTTTTGCAACCAAAGTTTTTTTTCACAATTAGTGAAAGTTTAATAATAATTTGTACAATGTTTGTTAGGGTGTAAGGGTGCATGAAGGAGCTTGTTTTCCAAATGTCAACTCCACCTGCACTAGGTCACAGTCTTAGAATTATTACCAGTCGTACGACTCTTGCACTTGTGCGGGGCAATTATGGGGTTTTGTGGGGAAGCCAGAGGCACGGTCAGCGTGCGCAATCTCAGTTAGTTTGCGCTGTTTAGTCTGAAGGCGTTTGAGAATCTGAAACATTTTTACGAATTAATATAAATATTTTGCAAATTCATAACACGTTTATGATGCAAATGCAGTTGAATCCGAATAGAGCGACCCTCAAAGGTTGACTCTACTAGTACAACTTTGATCATTTGTATCATGGAAACGTGACATTTTGGGTGACTTTGTTACATTCCATGTCCCATTTATATTGATGTCAGTAATGACTAGATTTACATAGGTTATATATAATATAATATATGAATAGTTAAATGTGGTAACGACGCATCCAGTTTGTATTATATATATCATATAACTATCTTTTGTAATATATTTTTTTTTACGATTGTGTGCAACGGGTTGTCAAAAATTTAAACCCTTTTGTTAAGTACATAATGTTACACTGGACGTAAATTGCGAATATGTAATATTAAAATAATAATATTTTTGTGTTTTTATTTTAATTCTTGTGACAACCCTGCCTCTCTTAATATATTCGCCAATTTAATTTTTTTTTACAATAGTCTCCAGTAGGTAGTCAAAACATTTAAACCCTGTTGTTAAATACATAATGTCACACTGAACGTAAATTGCGAATATGTAATATAAAAATAATAATATTTTTGTGTTTTTTATTTTAATTCATGTGACAACCCTGCCGCTCGAGTGATTTCCTGTACTATATTTACGTGGTGGCGGCATGCATGCAGAACAAAGGAGTTAAAGAACAGGTAGGACATATTTTAACACTGTTACTCTATGCACCCTGTTACCTAACAAACCAGGCTCTCGCGACTAATATGATGGGGGAAAATCAATCCTAATTTGCTGAACCTAAATCCCATATTTAGGTGATGGGAGACAGCATTACGAGCACGTAGGTCGGCACTGTGCTAACCAACCCGCAGGGTGGTGAGTATGAGCAAACCTTTCAAGAAATTGATGCCGTACGCTTTCTATGCGCTGGCCTATGTTCAATCGTGGAGTTTGATAGACTGACTTCTTCGCGTCTGGGTGTTTTTACAATCGCCTCCCCGACTAAGGAGAAGATCTCCCAGTGACTGTAACGACTTATTTAAAAAAAAGAGGAAGTCGAGCGTAAATCTATCGATGAAATGGTTATTCTACACAGGGTTTATCTAGACGTGACTGTTATTTAGGAACATTTGTTAGTCGTGATGTTGCGCGATGGAGAAGCATGTAAATGGTGAGTGGGTATGGACATTAAAGCCTATCTAACCTACCTGTTAATGTCAATGGGTCTACCATCTTGTTTAAAATCTAAAGCCTCGCTTATACTTTAATATGATGCTGGTGAAAACATTTTGGTACATTTAAAAAAACAAAAAAAGTGTACGGTGCACTATGCGTCTCATTCTTACCAATAAGAAATGTATGCCTTTCAGTCACTGGTGAACACCTGTAAGGGGGAGGTGGAGGTGGTAACACCTGTGAGTGATTAAAGATCATTTTAAATGTTTTCTTCAAGATACGCTTACATGAAACGGTTGACGGGCTGATCATTACGACGTCAAAGATGGCCGACTTTCAACGAGGAAAAAAGTGTACATGAAAAAATCGAAAGTCCTCCCTTAACACCCCCATAACCAATTGTTTAACATGTATGTCGAAATAAATAAAGTCTTTTTTTTTAAATAATATTTTATTAATTACTAATTAATTTTTTTTTTAAATTCATTAGAAACAAGGGTTTTATTATAATGTATTTTAATACTTTTAAATTACATTTTTTTTTATCTAAATTAGAAGCATACAAAGCTTACAGAATTTAGCCTTACAGCATTAGTAGACGCAGTCAGTGTCCGTTATTGATGATATTTTATAAAATATAGGTTAATTCAAGTAACAAACAAAATCGAAGTTAATATTGTGAAAAATATTTCTGAGCGACAGAGAGTACTTACGGTTTTTAATTTACAAGTCTGGGACCCTAAAAAGAACAGTCGCTAAATATAAAGTACCTTATTTTTATACATAGCGATGGTTAATTTGCGCTGAAAGCCTATAAAAAATATTTTCATTAACGTTTATATGTGAGTTTATATGGTACGTGGTAGACCACGGCCTCGAAGAATACCGGCGTGAAGTAGAGGCATCTTGTGCTTTTGCTTTTCATTCGGTCATTGAGACAGTCGGAGGCTTCCTGCCCCTCACCCAATATCTTTTAAGAGTGACAGCGGTCCTGCAGATCCTTTGTTATAATCTGTTCAGTTGGTTATCTCCATAGATAATATCCCATATGTATGGGTAGTTTATGTTTTTATTTACTAAAACTTGTCTTTTTATATCTGAGCCAAATATCCTTTTAGGCCGGTAACGAGCATCTTCTGATGTTCATGATATTTTCATTAATCTCAAACCACGTGGTAAATTAAGCACCTTAAATTCCAATTTACATTTTTAGTGGTACCTGCGCCGGAGATCGAACCCAAGTCACACGCGAAATCAAAGCAAGCACCAAGCCCCGGGCCTAGCTACCAAAGTTCTCTAAACCCATGCAGTTTTGATATTCAAGCAGGTCAGAGACTAAATAACCAGTTAATGTTCTTGCAACCGTTCTGTATCGAGCTCAAATTGTCAATATGACGAGATTGAATCACAACAAATTTTAAACAGCCCCAGGCGATATTGGGTACATTGGTAAACGAGCAGCTATTAAGGCAGAAATTGGAAATTTGCCAAGTTAACGAGCGCATTGTGGTCGTCTTAACAGTTTGTATATTACGAGCTTAGGGGCAATTCTCTCGTAATGTTTATAATAAGCCGGAATAAACCTTAAGTCTGGCTCTATTATTTGAAAATTGGCGTGTTTTCTTGCGGTGTGTCCGCCGTTCTGTTGTGTATCGTTATATCAATTAATATTCCAGACACTGGTATGGAATTGTCTATACGGATGACCGCGGGCCTTAGAGATTGATTAGCGGCCATTTTGTTTACGGTAAAGGCGGCAAACGAGCAAGCGGGTCACCTGATGGTAAGTGATTACACTCGCCTTTTATTACCGTCGCCTACGTACATCTGCAACACCAGAGGTGCTGTAGGTGCGTTGCCGGCCTTTAAAGGGTATTTGGGTGATGGGAGAGATCATGGGTAGGGGAGTTGGGGAGGGGGGAGCGGTATTCCGGTCACGTCAGTCACCGAACGAAACGCAGACGCATAAGAAGCCTTTATTTCACGCTGGTATTCTGCGAAGCCTTGGTCAAGTCGGCCCATTCGAGCAGCAGTAAAAGCCGCCGTCTGGCTCTACAAAGTTTAGAAGATCTGACTGCTGAGCCAAGGGATCGAATTCATACCGGAGTCAAAATTAGTAAAACACGGAAATTATTGGTTTTCAGTTCTAGTTGACTTCGTGTCGTGTAACTAAAAAGATTCAAGGCGTCAGGCACTGCGATTTCCAACTCCGCATGCCCATACTGAGTACGGCGAATGACTTCTGTGGGAGAGGTCAATGTCCAGAAGTTAACGCTTTTAAATATGTAAAAAAAGGAAGTAAGATTTTATTAATTAAGGATACAATTTATAGTGAGAATAAAATACATCAAGTCCGTAACTTCCATCGTGTTTGAATTCCAAATAAAAGTAGTTTTATTAAAAGAATAAATTTGTTGCAAAGTTCAGACAATATATTTAAGAGCGTACTTAATTTTCTACTAAAAAGTAATACACAAACACTGTACAAATAATAGAAAAGTATTGCCATTTGCATAAAAAATGGTCCGCATAGCTCAGTTACTTGTGGCCTCGTTACAGCGTATGCGTGGTTTTAAAAATAAAACCCATTCCTCCTTTCATTAGCAAAGTTCTGTTTTTTTTTTTTTTTAATTAGACATTACTAGATAGGAAGTGATTAAGTGCTATATGGACTATGTTTTTTTAATTAAATACTTGCGCCATCAGCTGTAGCCAGAGCTACCTAATTTACATTTGGCACTATTCATCATAACCAAACGGGCCAACGCCATCTTATTTAAGCTTGTCTGGGAACCTCGTCACCGGGTTTGCTCTTGGATATATCATGAGATTGTTAAGGCTTTTAATAGCCTTAACAATCTCTTATCTTTTTGGTGTGGTTTTCCCTTAGTTAGCTCTAACGACAACCACGGGAAGAAAGGGTTGGCAGATTCTCACGCCGTTACCATACGGCAATTTTTTTTAAATTACTGCAAAATTTACTTTGATGTGTTCATATTTACATACAAATTTGAATTATGTATTGTGAAGTCTGTTAAGTGTGGTGATTCTGGCTTATCCCATTGAGAGAGGTCTATGTCCAGCAGTGGACTATTAAAACTGATGTTGATGAAGAATAAATCGTAGATAACGGAGAAACTTCCGCTTTCTCCGTGAGTCTCATATCTATATAAATAATATAATTAAATAAACACTAAATAATTAAATAAAAAATAAACTCTCACGACCGTATAACCAATAGAGCTTATTTGGTACCAAGTGACAGGTGGAGAGCTTGTCGCCGTCTTAGAAAGAAGAAAGAAAGAAAGAAACACATTTACACAACAAAACACAAAAAACAATTTTTTTTTTATGATAAAATAGTCTTGCGTTTGACCTCAATCTTGCCCGATGGAAAGCGAAGATGAGGCCTAGGATGGTACACGCTTGCCTAGATGTCTGTTCACTTTGGCCTTGAAAAAGATTAATTTGTTGTGCGATGACAAAAAGGTTCCCGTCTCAGTGATATCACAGCACTGTTTTTCCGTCGGGTCCTTCGTTGACTTCATGAACAACCGGACAAAAGCATAAAAAAAGCATTATTAGTAAAAAACAAATGATACACAGTTCTTAAATTATTGTAACCGTGTCACCTTCATTAGTGACTAAGCTAACGATACAAATTGAACAGAAGTTTTGAAAAACTCATTGATACTAGCAATCCAGATAGAGGTTGACTTCGAGTACTCCTGAGTTGGAGGCAGATCTCCTAAGCCAGTCGGCTATCGAGACTTCGTCAGTCACACTTGTGCATATGTATTTACTTTACCGTCGTATCTGTTATTTCCATAATATTTTATCGTGATCTATAATATGATGATAAGTACGAGGTACCTATAAATTACAGTATCATCTTTAACAATTATTTGTTTAACTTGCAGACGACTCGCGAGCAGGAGGCCCGCGAGTCTCTATCGATGTAGCTGAAAAGGCCACTAGGCCAACAGCAGACCTACCGTGGGGGTTTTAGTCGGTTCGGCATCTTCAATGCTGATCCCGTCATAACCAGTCACCGGAGACGGTGAGGGGTATGTGCAAGCACCTTTCCCCCACGTTAAACTAAAAAAAAAAACAATTATTTGTACGCGGTAGTCCCAGGCGGCGGCTTTTTCTGCGGCTCGAATGGTCCGGTTCGATTGGGATAGTGCCACCGCCATGTGGCATAACTGTGCTTCTGCTTTTCGTTTCGTTCGGTAATTGAAGGCTATATATACATAACATCCTTAAAGGCCCGGAACACACCTGCAGCTAGTCTGGTTTTCCAAATGTACGTGGGCATAGGCAATCACTTACCGTCAGGTGAGCCGCTTGATCGTTTGTTCCCATTTCACATAAAAAAAAATATTAAACATTAAACGGGGGCAAGTCACTTGTGTTTCATAAAGATTGAAGTATACTTGACACAAAACTAAACAAAGTATTAGCGAAAGCCTCTCAGAGAATTAGCGCAACAATTAAGCGGGTTTTATGATGTAGTTAATCCTAAACTCCGGTAAAGTACGCATCCTTTGTTTGTAATAACAGTACTGTAGAATATAATAAACGTTATTATTAACTAAGAGTAAACGTTATTATTATGTACTCAGGGGTCAGGGTGTTAGCTTCAAGTTTAATAGTGCACGAGTGACCTGCATTCGATTCCCGGGTCCATCACAACTGACATTGGTAATTTCAGTTTTTAGTGTCAATTTACTACATGACGTTGACGCAAAATATCATGAGGAAACTTAAATGAGTCTGAGAAATAATAAAAAAATGTTTCGAGAACATGTGAAGTACGCAAACTGGCAAGATAGCAGCGCTGAACGCTTTCCGGCAAAACCCACTCAAAAAATGAGATCATTCTTTAAATTAAATTCTGCCTGTAAATCGTAATAAATGACTTTAAATTATATATCACTGTTAAGTAATGTATAATTTAAAAATAATTTAAGTTTTAATAAAAGTTTTAATTTATTGTGTGTAACATTAGTTGAAATTATTTTATTATAATTGAATACCTTGAAGATGTCGTCAGGCAAAAGCGATCGGTTACTTGGATGAAAGATTTAAATGTGTTGTAAAACTAGTACAAGATATAATTATAATTGTCAATATGATGAATTTTACATCAAGTGATGTAGTCAGTATATACAAGTATAAGCAAATTAAACACATAAATAACAAAAAACAAAATTGAAAACTTCTTCACTGCCTTAACGTTCAATTACAATAGAATTTCTATTCTTGCCTGCTATGTATGGCATTCCTTCCGACGTATTCTTCTCCAATATCGTTCACTTTATTTCTATGTATACCAGCTACTATAATTAAATAGAGAATAAAAAAAATGTATTTTAAAGCTACCAGACTATAAATTTCGGAGCAAAACTGCATACTCACTCTTGTGCAGAGCCTTAAATGAAATTTATTTTGGGTAGTTGATCCGGTAGAAATTTAAATTAAAATAATTGTGTAGATTTAGATGACGAAAAAAGGCATTAGATGAGAAGAGAAATTGTATTATGATATTCCTAGGTTATACATTTTCCACCAAATAAAAATACTTTCATGACTTACATATAGTGTATGTTAAACGTTGTGGTCAGAGGCACTTGGCCACTTCGACTCGCTTTTTGCCACAGATAATTAAAAGAAACCGCGTTCTTTTGTATTTGTCTTAATATTGAGTCCAACGATACAGGTTGAACATAAGTTTTGAAAACCCATTGGTAGGCGTCCTCCACGTAGGGGATAGAACGCGGATCTCTTGCCCAGCCTCCTATGCTTTTTTTTTTGGTAAAGTCGGCAAACGAGCAGGCGGTTCACCTGATGGTAAGTGATTACCGTCACTCACGTACGTGTTGCAGATACGTTGCCGGCCTTCAAGGGTATTAGGGAGATGGGAGGAACGATGAGGAGGAGGATGGGAAGGTGAAGGGGCAATGGGTCTCCGGTTACCTCACTCACCGAACGAAATGTAGAAGCACAAGATGCCTCTACTTCACAGCGGTATTCTGTGAGGCTGTCGTACCAACCCGGTCGAGCCGGTCCATTCGAGCAGCATCAAAGCCCCCGCTTGGCTCTACCACTTTGTAAAAAGTGTGTGGTGTGGCAAGCTCCACTCGGCTATTGTGGCTGTATACCATTCCACTTAATGAGAAAATATACAAATTTTTAATATGTTCTATATATTTACAGTCCCTACGAGGAAGCTTCATTATTGTCGATATAGAGTTTTATCACTTCTTGTACCTAAAAAAGCTTCAAAAAGCTTCCTAGCTTTAAGTTAAAGCTTTTTTGACAAAGAGGCCTAAACCAATGTCGTCATCAGACTACTCAGGTTCCTTTTCCTTTTTCTTTACTTTGGCAGGTTCCGCAGACGGCGCTGTCGCTGCTGTACAAGGTGCCTCACCGCCAGCCTTCCAAAACCTCAGCAAATAAATTAGTCTATTTGGCTCAACATGAACGCCACCAGCTTTGAGTATGTTGATTTTTTCACCTGTTACAGAAACATGAGAGTAAACGCGAGCTAACTCTGCCTTTGATACTATTTTTAATAATTTATAATCCAGTGGTGAGCAAATATTTCTGCTATAAGAACTGTACATCTTACCTTAGACGCTGCTATTCTTCATTGGTTTAGATTGTTTCAGTCTGCCGTATTTGATATAGTAATTTCGCCATCTAGCACACCAACCCTGTATTCAAAAGTCAGCCTCTCCTGCATACGGTGTACCGTGCTGACTAACGGACGAGTATTCAAATACTACAGACCAGTGACGGAGAACATTAGCTCTAGTGGTGGGGAACCGGTACCAAGCTTACCAATGCGCCTGCCCAGCATGATGAGGATGGGAAAATCTTCCATGCATACTAAGCTTTTGTAGGCGCTTTCATGGAGCGCCCAGTAACTAGCAGTGGACTTATATAGACTGTTGAAGGAAAAGATTCCGCCATTTTTCGGAGACCAAGATATTTCTCTGGCAACTTCCTTAGGGTGGATGCCCAAGGTACATTACTTTACGGATTATCACGCAAGACGTAGTTCCTCGCATCGGCGCATCGTGGGACGAGCCAGTCCTGTAGTGTATGTCGGTGTATCCTACGCATCGGTACGGATGGGTCTGTCCTGCAGACTCTCACTCGGTAAGTCATGCGTGATAGTCAGTAAAATCACACACAACCTTAAGACGAATTTTACGACACCCATCGGATGAGATGGGGTTGTTACGACACCCATCGGATGAGATGAGGGGTTGTTACGCTGTCATCGCACTCATGTGTCATAATGTTAGTAAAATGTACAGAAAAATTTAAAAGGTATTTTTTGTAGTTTAAAATAAACTAATACACAACGCATCGAATATAATGTCAATGTTTAATTGTTATCCTGCATTTGTAACTTGTTCATCCATTAAATATATATTGCGGTATTAACTAAATCTTAAAGTTAGTGCTGATCTTGAATGGTGTTGTAGCGAAATGCAACTACTAGTTAAATTTAACATCGTTTCACAACTTGAAACACGGCAAGTTATAATGTTATACTGTCGTGTTTTCAACTTCATATTGTATTGTGAAACAGTTTAATAAATTCATAAAGTTTGTGATTTTTGAAAATACAGAAAAAGAAATATTTTTTTTTCAATAATTAGGAAAAGACGAAAACGACTGTTAAATTGAAATAATTTTTTTTAAATATATTTTTAAAGGTGTTGCATCAAACCATCAAAAGGCACTACATGTTGTTTACATTATAGTAAATTGTTCGCAATGAAATATCATTCGTGCGCATAGGAATATGAATACCCGTTCGATACGGGTACATACCATCATCAAATAGCCTTTGTCCTCTCCACTTTCAATAGCATGACAACTTTCAATTATTATCGGAGGTAATTTTGTTAATAACTATTATAGTGCCGCAAGTGTACGCCAGCACTTCCAAAGCCAGTTTTTTGTTGGTATAAAGTCAATGTCAAAGGGCAAACAATAGCATTATTGGAATACACAGGCTGTGCCAAAAAAGAGCATACTTGAATTCCATTTTGCGTACATCGCGAAACCAGCAGCGACAGAAGCGCCGATTGGAAAACTATTGGTTTGGAACGTGGCCAAGCTAACGAGCTTTTTACATTTTAATGGCATACGCGAAGTCGTGTTACATAGGTTTTTACAATGGTCGGATTTAAAACTGAATGTAATTAAACTGTGGTGTATTTTTTTTATTCTGCGATAGATTTTGGAACTGCTTTCATTCGGTATGCAAGACAAACCTTACTTTATACGACTTAATGGAATCATTCATTTCAATAATCTGTTTTTATTCGATATTTTTAAATGTCAATGCTTGGTTAACTGAAGTTTATATAGTAAAATAGTAAATATGTGAAGGTCACTACATTTCGTGTCACATAAAGTTATAATTTTTTGTGAAAATTCAGACCATTGATGTTTTTAAGTATACTCTAAATATATATTTATTTCTGAAAAAGCATAGTCATTCCACTGTAGAACCATTTGTTAGCATTATCCAGGCGCAAACCAGACGACGAGGCTTGCCACCCTTTTACTTTATATCTCCGGTAGAGGTGAAAAGTGAAGCTTCTCTTTTACTCCTATGTTACGGAACCATTTTTACGTTGTATGTCGTCACTCACCTTTAACCTAAAATATTGATTAACTAATTAAAAACATCGATTTTTATACAAAGAGTTTTGGCTTTGATAGTGATTAGTTAAGAAAGCAAACATTGGAAAACTGAGCGTACGGAACGAGGCCAAACAAAAACAGATGTATAATTTTTACTTTGCTTGTTTTAGTGTTATAGACTCTACTACTAATATAGATTAATAAACTTTCCCCTTATCATAATATAATAATAGAATTTGTTTTCTTTCAACCTACCTTCCAACCTTCCAACCTTGAAAATTTTAGTTTCTGGACAACTATGAGAATGTTTCTTCGATTTGTTGTGACGATTTATGGGAATATGTAATTCTGTTTAATTTAAGTTAAAAGTTATGATAGAGGAAGGAAACTGAGTGCAGAAATTAATTAAATATTCATTAGGCGCTAACCAGAAGCTAAACGGTCTACTGTAATCGACATTTCACCTCTCCGCGAAATAGGACGCATTAGGGCGTGCAGCTTTCTCAACTTTGCTCCTGGAGATCTCCATGAGGTTTTCAAAGGTTTTCCTCTATAACAATACCAACGGGAATAAACAGGGTGGCGGATTATTTTGCCGCTACCACACAAACTGTACCACAAACGTACCAGTCAAGCATGCCAACTATAACATTTACCTGATATATAAGTAATCTAAAGAGTAAGCCGTCTTGAGACAGCGGAAGAGAATTTGTCACTTCATATGGATGGTTCTAAAACGCACCATCTATGGAGGTGGAATCTAGATCTAGAATCCGTGGCGATTAAAAGAAAGAAAAAGACATATGTTCAGCTGTGGACTCTTGAAATGCTGCCAAAGAAAAAGAAGAGTAATCCATAGGGAGGATTGTCTAATGTTAATATTATATACGAGATAGTTCGAATCCCGTGAAATGATAAAGGCTACTTTTATCGCAGGAAAGCCATAGTAAGACTTTTCACTCGGGTAAAGCCGGGTGGTCATAGCTAGTATTAAATAAGCTATGAAATCCGCTGAAGTATTAGAACAATTTAGTGAGTACCAATACAGCTGCTTGATTTTTGTATAATTCTATACGATGTTGCTCGTTAAATTTAAAAACAATTATGAATTGTTTCAAAACTTCTATAAATTGCTTTTACTGTGAAGTGAGTTATATTCCCATTGCCGATGTGAAATACGCCCCGAGGGCATGACTTGCCTAAAATCGCATTTAAAATACAAATTACATGAACTTCCAGCGTATTGGGAATCGCTAGGGATAAATTGAATAACCCTTGTTTAAAGTAGGCAGCTATGAATTATGCATGAAATGTATTCGAAACATAAAGTCTGTGAAAGCATTCACCATCAGCATGCACAAATCCACCGCTGAACTTGCTGACTTTTCTATGAATACACCAATAGACTCTGACTCGGCATGAGTATGAAAACATATCGACCGAGCTGAGTCGGCGGTTCCACATCGCTGAGTCTAATTGTTTGATAATGACTAGTTGCGAGGAAAGACGCGTGACGCGTTTTTAACGTTGTTGGTGAATATTACCTAGGGTCGAAGAGAAAGAGAATAAAAAGAAAGAGACAATTATTTGAAATTTGAAAATATTTTGATTTTTCTTTAACTATTTCTTGGATTTCACAGTAACTGTAATGTTTTTGCGAAGTAAACGTCAACAAGCTATTGAATTCGGAACAGAAATAAACGAGCAAGAAGCATGTCGACAAAGTCTTCACGGTGAAACCAAAAAGATAGCATGTTTTTGGTTTCACCGTGAAGACTTAAAAACAAACACCTACCGCCTCAACAGCTGATCAAGGAGTTCTCAAAATAATACACTGCGAGTCATCACCCCGTCGCAACTTTTGTATTGTAACCTATTATTTTTTTTTATAAAAAATAGGCTTACGTGTCCACCTCAATCTCGCATGATGGAAGGCGAAGGTGAGGCCTAGGGTGGTACACGTTTGCCTAGAAGGTGTCTGTTCACTTTGGCCTCAAAGATCTCCAGATTATAGAGTTCCGGAAAAACTGACCTCGGCAAAGAGTTCCACTCCTTAGCCGTCCGCATAATGAAAGAAGAGGCAAACCACTTCGTGCCTAATGGAGGAATGTCTACAACATAAGGGTAGAACTGCTCGCCGCGTCTAGTCGTTTGGTGATGGAAAAGGGAAGGGGTATCAGGTTATGCAAAACCTCCGCTCACTCTTCGAAATGTATCCGATAAAAATCCGAGAGGCAGGTCTACGGTGTTCTAGGCTTAGAAGATTTCCCTCCACGACTGAGTCACTGTCTATGATCCTCTTCGCTCGGCGCTCCAACGAGTCCAAAGCATCCAGCATATTTCATTATTATTAATAACGGATATTTTCTAGAATTATATTCAAATTATACATTTTGATACCCAGACAGACAGAGGTCATCGTCTAGTAAGGCAAAATAGTCCAGATTGTTTAATTAAATTTAAATTTTAAGCCTATTTCTATGTAACCAATGATCACATATTGCTCAAAATTATGTCTGGTAAAAGAACTAGAGCGAGTGGAGAGTATGTAGTATGGTGTTATTGGTTTCACCTGCAAGCGTGACCATTTTCTTAGTTTGTCCAAAGAAATATATCTGTAAAATAATACAGGAGTGCAGATCTTATTTAACTGTAATCTGTCTATGTACATAAAAAGTCAGCTTCAGTAAAAGTTACACGATCACAATCGTGTAACTTATGAACGACATACCCCTACTATATAAGCTATAGGATAGGTGGCGCTGTGGTTGAGTTATTATTACATTTTACATTTATGAATCAAAATGACTCATATTCAAAATATATGTTGGCTTAGGATCATAATAGGAAATAACAAAATATTGACCCGATAGGTGGCGCTTCGGTTGAGTTATTAATAAATTTAATTGCTCATATTCTGGCGCTGCAGCACTTCAGCTTCTATACAGTACATTATAAAGTTATTTACGTACTTTACACTATATAGTTATTACAGTACTATAAAAGACTAGTATATCCCCTGTTACATTGCCATTTTATATTTATTTCGTTTCCTAACCTTTTCAGTATTGTTTACGTTTTACATATATTTTTTTTGTTAGTAATTTTAAAGTAAGCACTTTTAAATCTGTTTCAATGTTCCTATAGATATAATTAAACAAAGCACAGAGACAGCTTATTCTAATCGCCCTACATTTTACGAAAAGTAATATTATACTTAAAACTATGTAATATGATAATATTTAATTATGATACAAATCCTCGTATAATAGCAAATACTGCTCCTATAGATAGTGCATAATGAAAGTGAGCTACTACATAAAAAGGGTCATAAAGAGTTACATCAATAGATGAATTGACTAAAATTACACCTGTTGATCCTCCAATAGCAAATAAAAACGGGAATTATAATCCTGATAAGATTGAAGGATTATAATTAATTTGCGAGCCATGGAGAGTAGCTAATCAACTAAAATAGAACTTTAAACCTCTTCAAACTACCGTGTACGAAACAACGTTAACGAAAGTAGAAACTATTTAGTGAGTTGCTTTTAGAATCCACACAGGCGCAGTGTAAATCAAGTATCTCGTAGTTAGGCAAGTCTCTCAGTTTTAATCCACGAACTAAAGTTTTCACGAAGCTTATTTTCAGAAAAGCCACTAGATGAGAATATATGATTGTGGTAAGATAAAAAGTAACAAGAATTAATGAATTTTACATATACCAGAGCTACATAACAGGCATAGAAAACATTTACATTGTGTGTGTGTGAGAGAGAGAGAGAGGGCGTGCAGGCGTAGGAAATTCTATGTAAGGTAAGAACTGCGTATGTGTCCGATTTTAGTACGGATAGTAGAAACTTTATTAATTGAAATTGAATTTTGAAGGCAGTAACAGATTTATTATATGGCGTTTAATACGTCGCATTCTAATTTTGAACATGAATGTCTCTATATTGAATCGATATGTTATAATTTTAAATTTATGCAATAAAAATGTAATAGACCAGTAACCAGTCAGTCGGGTCAGGGTCCTTGCGTTTCTGGTTGCTAAAAGAAATCAATTAGTGTAACACATTAATTATGAGTTTTGTGGTCTGGATATGTTACGATGCAGATGCATGAGATGCAGTACCTGAGACATTACTATACCTTGTTTCTGGCACAGCATCTAAACCTTAATGCAATCCAATTTCCATCGTATCTGGAATGTTTCCCGTTCGCACTTTAATTTACGGAACTGATAGAATTATCCCTTCTGTAATTGACAATTTACCTTCCTATATTCTACCATTCTATAACATATTTTTGTCATCGATGACCAACTTAAGAACAGACTTATTAAATTACGGATTTAGTGAACAAAACACAACCGCAAAGTATGAACTTTGCAAGAAAATTGAAATGTCCAAAATGTTTACCAAAAAGCACATATACTCTACGATACACATATAATAACGCCAATTAAGGCACATATTACATACGGTACGATTGGACGAAGGGTCAGACGAAGTCTCAATGCACGGGGTGCAACACTATACAACCAGATCCGAAAACCAATAATTTGTGTTATGCACAAATATCGTAAAATCAACTCCCAGACTACTCCTAGACAGAGAAGGAGCCTATTAACTTGTAATAGTAACAGTTTTATGATAATGAGTATTAAATTTGAATTTTGAATTGCATGTGTACCGGCAAAGCCCTCACCAATCAACTGCAAAATCTAAATCCAATTCTTTATTCTTCGACGTAGAAACCTAAATTACACAAGTCTAATGTTTTTTTTTATCTACCACCGCTTCGTAATGAGGTTGCACTGACGGAGAGGAAACAGGCGAAATAATTTCCGTAGGTATCCTCTATTTCCCCACTAAAAAAACTAAAAAGTACTTTTTGTATTATATTTTTACCATACATAATAAACAGCTTGAGAGCGATCTACTCATTCCCAAACATTGTGATAATTCAAGTATTCTTTTATATTATAATGCCCCTTTTTATTAAATCTGTGTTTATTAATTTTTTCACTCTGTTGTGCGTTTAAGAATATTGGGGTTGACGAATATTTTGCGCACTTGCTGGAATTTAGTTGTAGAAATGTATACATAGGCCCATAAACTAGGCACTCAAGTAACTGGCATTTCAAGCTTGTGTCTGTTGCTTGTATTTAAATTATTTATTACATCATTATTATTATTAAATTTATTTTCTATATTTATATAAGTACATTTTTGCTAGTAATGGTATAGGTTTAACGTCAAATAGGAAGTTCCGTTTCTTTTGACAGTTAAAAGCATTAGCACGTCGGTTTATTCCGCGTTTCCAAGTTCCCGCAATTCCAAAGTTACAGGTGTGAGTTTATGATGCATATAAGAGAAATAATAAAGAAATATATTTCGGGGACATGTGAAGTCCACCTACCCACCTACCCACCTACCAGAAGTGCACCGGAGTTGCGTACCGGAGCCTTTTGGTCCCCTCCCCTCTCAAATATTGACAGGTGATCATTGCCCAGAAGTGAGATATTTGCTGGCTGCTACTTTGCTCTATTTTATTTACTTAAATCGTCGAAAAATCTTTATAAACATTTTTTAAATTCGTTAACCAGTTTCAATAAGATGAGATAAGTAAATATTGTTTATCTTATCTTTTTGTATTTCTCATCTTTTGACATGATTAGCTTTGATGTTAGTTACGAGTATATTTCAAATATTATATCAAGTTTAAACCCGTTTTATCTTGAACTTACACTTAATTGACCTTAAGAAATTAAACGCTTCAAAAATTCAAATGATTCTAACGAAAAGATTTTGGTGAAACCAACGAAGCTATAGGCTCTGTGATATCAATAAGTATTAAGCTTGTTCTATACAACTAGAGTCTGTCTTAATTAAGCTACCTTCATTCTTGCACTGGTCTCTGATCAAACCAGATTAAATTTAGTTTCAGATTTAGAACTGAAGTATCTGTCTTATTGCAAGAACACATTTTAAATTTTGTTCTACTAGATCCAATCAGTAATTCGATAATTGCTTCGTAGTATCATCTCGATATGTCAATTATAATAAAAAAAAATTCACAGTGAATATAATGATTTAGTTAAGGAACAAAAAATACAAAATGTCGAAATACGCTCTATTTATTTGGTCTTTGCACGAGTAAAGATTTTGACATAATGTAGAAAAACTGTGCGACGCACATGTGCTGTACAACAGATTATTGTCGGATTGACCGTGGTAAAAGTTGACAAAAACATTCGAGCGCGTGTGCTTTTTTTTTGACTGTCAAGGTTCTTGAGACAAATATCGTTACAATGCTTTTTCATTAACGAAGTTCGCGGTTTCATTCTCGAATGCGATATGCCATTCAAGATGTAGTTTTGGGCCAGGAGGACACCCAACAAGTGCGCAATGTTTATATCCCTGTGCTTTGTTCTGGCTAAGCGAAGGTTTTTCAAATATTGCCCGCACTTAAAATGTATGGAAAGCTGTTAGGAAGCTGGAGAATGAAAACTATTCTTTCTTCTTTGATCTTTGATCACACTCTGTAACAAGGCTATATATAAGTATTACATATTTTAAGTCTAGTTTATATAACTTTTTTATATTAGCTTGGGAAATACCTAACGTATTAACAGGTGGTAGATTCCTTCTTAGCTCAGATGTCATCTAGGTTGGTATCACACTCTTGCCCATTTCTGAGGTCAAACAGCAGTTATTATATAAATTATTCTTATGTTCTTGTTTGCAGGTGTTCATGGGGTGTAATAACAACTTACCATCAGGGTCCACCTGATGGTAAGTGTGGGCTCATTTTTCATACCAATCAAATTAAAAAAATACCAGCTTTCTCTGGGATAAGGTCGAGTGATATCGGGCTTGCACCGACCAAAATCCACAGTGTTCCGCCTTCACTGCATATGGGCAGAGCCATAGAAACGCTCTCGCACACATCCGCCCCCTTTCCAGCGCCGGCTGTTCTAAGCAAATCCATCTCGGGAAAGGACACTTCCTTTCTCTCTACCTCCTGGCAAGGTACGCTAGAATACTGACGCACTTGCGCCGGAACACAGATTCACTTTCCTCGTGGGTAATGGACCCTTCCCAAACTCGGTAGCGCCAGCTCTCCCGCCACCCCGCGATAAATCTAGTCTATGGCTTCACTTTTCGGACGGTAAGGGGACCGTCGCTTCGTAATACTGTAACTCCTCTCCCACCGCGACTCTACATCGGCTGGAGACTGCAAGGAGAACGCTGCAAAACAACTACGCAAACACTTTTCCCACAGTCTAAAAAAGCGGACCTCGAGCTAGCCCGCCGTGCAACGTCAGTGTGACTATGTAAGTGCCTCTTGGTTCACCGTGTGAGACAAAGCCATGGGTTAATTTGACGGCGACTAAGGCTAAACTGAGTTAAGATTAACTAACTTAGGCGTAGGGAAAGTCTCCGCTGTGCAATTATCAGCACACAAACTTTCATGGTATTTTTTTTGAAAAAGAAGACCAAGACCGATAACGAATGCAAATATTCAATGGGATGATGTTGGCTCCGTCTTGATCGATTGATCTATACTCAATATATTCCATAGCCATATGCTTGAGTTCAATTTCAGTAAGCTTTCCGGCGTTCTTACAATTTTATACAAATTATTATTCAATTAATATTAACTTTTATTATCAGATCGGAGAATGTTTGAACGTATTGAGTTTCGGCACATTTCAAAATCTACTAAATTTTAATAGACAGGGTTGTTCAGAATAATCTCCTGAACATTTTAATTATGCGTTGATATTCTATGGAAACCATAAGAAATGTTTGTCTTGGATTTCTGCAAAACATTTACGTTACGTCGTTATTCCATGAAGCGGACACTTCGGCTGATATGTCATAAAATTGTATCAACGGCTCGTACAGTGTTACGGTTTCCTGTTGTGTACTAAAATTATTACCAGTCGCGCAGTACTTTTGCTATACTACTGTTTATTGAAATACAGGACTCGATTCTATTTCATTTTACGGATGCTTTGAACACGATGTGAGCAGTTTTCCCATCTGATTCTAAAACTGCAACTGTAATCGTGGACACCACAGCCAGAGCTGTTTTCCCGACACTCCGAAGCAGATCTTTTGTTATTTTTGTCAAAAAAAGTTTTAACCCAGACGGTGTGTTCAAGAAATATATTGTGTTTAGGCTTCAAATAGTCTAAAAGATTAAATTACTTTATGAAGATACTGTAGCAAAACTTTTAATAACTTTTATCTTATTAGAGTATAAAAATGGTAAACTAATATCAATATCTACTATATCTGTAAGTATATCAAAGTGATAATTAGCAATAAATAAAAGGCGTATAACATACTTCCAATAAGTGTCTTTTCCTTGAGTATAAGACAATTATTGTAAGAATAAGAAAATTTAACTTATCATAAAACCAAAACACGAAAAAGGCCAAGAAAATACGTTCAGTGGTAGTTCAGCTAAAAAGGCAGAACTGACACATTCTACAGAAAAAAAATATGTTTTCCATTACCATGGCAATAAGAAATTTCAAGAAAATTCCATGTACATAAATTTACCGTAACAAAACATATTGCATCCATAATAATTTCTCTCGGAAACGGCATAGTTAAATCTCCTTAGTGTCTAAAGCAAGTCCCCAAATGTTGTTCCGGAAAGGCATGAATATTCGTGCTTAGTTTCGTCAAAATCCGTTCAGGGGTTGTTTGCGTCATGCGTGCTTAGACAAACAGGCCAAAAATCTTAAATTTTTTAATTGGAAAATAATTAAAAACAGGAGTTAAGAGCCTAATTATATAAGAGTTAAGATCTAATCTCTAGAGGTACATTCTGATATCTTTAATGTGCATACAGTTAGTTTGCAGTTATATAATAGTACATAGATAAATCGTCATCATCGTTTCATCACTTTCACCTGTTACAAGTCCACTGCTGTAAATAGCCTTGAACACAGATAGAGTTATAAGTAAACAAAGAGTGTACAGAAATTACTATTTCCAACATATATTTGGTAATTAGTGAAAGCGATTCATTATACAGCAGACGCAAGTCAGATTTGATTAATCGTCTTATTTCTTGATTTATGTTGGCAATTAAAGCATTGTTACCTTTCATCAATTCATATTTTGTATGACCGTTAATAAAAATAGAAATAAAAATCCTCTAGTCGACCACAAACCACGTTGACTTCGGTTAAAAAGTTAGTTATGTTTTAATAAAAAAAAATATATATTCACTGTTTATTTATTTTAATTATAACACGTAAATATGAAACATTAAATGCTATACCAGTCTGATATTCTCAGTTCTCATAACAGAAACAGAAATTTTATTAAAGCATAGTCATGCGTTACAGACGAACCCTTCCTCCTGTGTAACTTAAATTTAATCCCAAGATTGAGATGAGACCCCTGGCTCATCCATCAAATGTAAATGATTGATATGTGTGAGCCATTGCATTAGCTAATATTATAGTATATTATAGCAATCTAAACTCCTTTCTTTGCCTACCGCAACTATTTATTAACTACTATCGAACTGGCTTTGCACAGACATATATGTAATATAATCACAATTATTTAATTTTTAGGGTTCAGTACGCCATATATCCGTTGGTCTGTCTTTCCTGCCTTTAAAGGGATGTATCGTTTGAACTTTTTTTTTGTGGAAAAGAGAAACGAGCAAGTGGTTCACCTGGTGGTAAGTGATTACCGTCGCCCATATACATCCGCAACACCAGAGGTGCTGTGTTAAGGAGATGGGAGGAAGGATGAAGAGGGGGATGGGAAGGGGATGTGGGCCTCCGGTTACCTCACTCACCGAACGAAACGCAGAAGCACAAGGTGCCTCTACTTCACGCCGGTATTCTGCGAGGCCGTGGTACCAATCCGGTCGAGCCGGCCCATTCGAGCAGCAGCTAAAGCCGCTGCTTGGCTCTACCACGGTTGAATAACCTATTGAAATTTACAAAGTCTATTGAAATTTACAAAGTCTATTGAAATTTACAAAGAATAAATGTTATTAACGCGGACATCATCATAAAATCAAAATTTTTAATTTATTGCGGCTCACTACGTACAAGAAACGTGCCTTTTCTTTGTTTTCTTGTTGTAGCCTTTTTGTAACAATGGTTATACATACTCGTACAACGTCAAACTTGGGGATTATAGTGCATACTCTAAATTAATACAACAGTATATTAAACACCGACTAAGTGTGAGTCGGGCTCGCGTTTACAGTCCTAAACCGAATGAATGAAAACCCGATCGTTTTTGTACATAACACCGTGTAAAATAATATATGTAAGTGTAAAACTATGTGTATACATATAAATACATAATTTTGTGTGGTTGTACGGACCTAGCCGTGACATGCACTTGGCCGGTTTATTTTTAATATAATTAATGTTACAAATGGTTCGACTACTTTACATATCAACATCACAATTTCTTTTGGCAAGTAAACGTTGGCAGTGCCTACCTAAAACAATGGGGGTAACTATTACATGGCAAGAAAGTAGCGAGGTAATTAATTATTTACCAACAATATTTGGATTGTAGTAAGTAAATATTCACAGATTTTTAAAACGGTCCTGTATTTAAGAAGAGATTCTACGCGTTTGTACAAACTGACATATTCTCTTTATAATACCGGGATAGATAATAAACCAATAAAACCACGACGTTATTTTCTGTGTACTTAATTATTTCAGAGTACTGAATATCACCACAGATTGGGCATATTTGAATTATGTTTTGCGTTTAAAGCGAAATTAGTTGCGACAGAAGCAGCAATTGGAAAATTATTGCTTTGGAACGTGGCCAAACAAACTAGCGGCGGTCGCTTCAGATATTTATTTTAATGCCATACAAAGGCTAGTCTTGTACAATTTTTAAACAACTTCGCTGCTCAAATTACAGCATGTTGTAATGTAAACATTGGTTGTTCTATTTTATTATTTGTTATTTTGGAAAAAAGGCAAACTAGAATGCGGCTCACCTGATGGTAAATGATTACCGTCGCCCGCGTGCATCTTGTTTTTTTTTCTGTGCCGTAGCGGTAAAGGGTCCAGCTCTAAAATATTTACAAGCAGCTGCTTAACTTTTTTCTACACTGATGCGAATAATTTAGATACATATTTACAATATATAGTATTAAATATAGAAATAGAATACATTGCCTGTTACTCATAAGATGATAGTGGAAATCATGTTTACATTATATGTTAACCAATAAGCTACTGTTGAGATAAACATAGCATTCAGCAACAAAGATTGATGTTAATTCAATTATAATTAACAATGCTGTTCCGCACACAATCACAACACCGTAGTGTGATTGTATTTTGAACCGGCGTTGGTATTGAGCGCTTGCATTTTGTTTATTTTTAATTTTCTTCCTTGCTTATTTTAAATACGGTTCTGCAGTTTCACGTTTTTATTAATGACCGTTGACAAAAGTGACGTTGCCGCGTGGTATTGGCTTTAAGAATCTGTCACCACTTTTCCTCCCGTCGTAAGAGGTGATTAAGGTAAAACCTTGAAAATAGCAATGGCTGCCGATAGATGGCGGTATGAAATACTAGACTACAATGCAGCAGACCGGTGACTGGCATGGGTGTTCTAGTTGCGAGGTGTCTGTTACTGCAATCCGCTTGCCGAGCGTGGACTGTTTCTAGGCTGGTAAGGTAACAAAGGTTTGAATAAATTAACTTTATACTCGTTACAGATTCTTCTCCAATATATATAATAATAATCTGTATAAGTAACAGGGCTGAACATAGATCTTTCCAAGAAATCTACGCATTGAAGATTTGCCTGTACTCACTATGTTGGGTAGGCGGGTTGGTGTGCATAGTGATAGCTATCTTGCAGTAGATATGTCGCTTATCTCTCGTGAATCACTAGTCTGTAAGATTTGGATTAATCGGATAGATTTTGCGCCAACTGTCGGTCACAGATCCTTTGTTGGACTTCGAAGACATCGTCTGTTATCCTGGCCACTGTGTTGACAGCAGGGTACATTGTATACCCGAAGGCATGTCTAATAAAGTCTTCGGTGTTGAAATATAATACTAAAATATACTAAAACTAACCTCTATAACAGTCCACAATTTTGTAACATAGCCAAGTTGCATTACCTTGGCTATGTTGTTAAAATATTCACTGTTTTTTTTTATGGTAAGGGGGGCGAAGAAGCAAGCGGTTCATGGAAATGAGAATGAGGAGGAGGGATGTCGAGAGGGACAGGGCCTCCGGTTACCTCACTCACCGAACGAAAGCAGAAGCACAAGATTTCTCTACTTCACGCCGATATTCTGCGCGGTCGTGGTACTTCCTGGTTGAGCCGGCTCAATTTTATTTTATCACATGCAGTGAAATGAATGTTCACTACAGTGTAGATACGCTACATCGTGTTCTTGTACAATTGTCAGTCATTCAGTTGAGCGCAGGTTCATTTGGAAGTTTCTCTGTGGAATTTTTTAGTCTTTTGAATTTTTCAGTTCACCTTTTACAGATTTGAATGAGGTCGGTGAACTTCAAAAGCTATAGAGATTTCAAACGTAGTCTCCATTTTGAATACCACAATACTGTAGAAGCATTTATAATTTTTCGTTGCAGCCTAATTTAAGCTTGAACAAAATATTCTTCATAATAATATACTTGAATATAAAATATTATAACACGTATCTTTGCAAAATTAAGATATTCATAAAAGCGGGCCATTTCTTCGTGATGATTATGGTCTGAATTAGGCAGAAGCATACAATCACTTTATACACGCGGTAGAGCCAAGTGGCAGCTTTTGCTGCTGGTCGTATGGGCTGGCTCGACCGGATTATCACGGCTTCCCAGAATATCAACGTGAAGTAGAGGCATCTTATGCTTTTCTTTTTCGTTCGGTGAGTGAGAGTTCTGCAACCGGAGGCCCATTCCCTCTTCTGCGTCCTCATCCTCTCTCCCACCACCCTAATATCCTTCTAGACCTGCAGCGGTCCTGGGGCTCCTTTGGTGTTGCAGATGTTCGTGGGCGACGGTAATCACTTACCATCAAGTGAGCCGCATTTTCGTCTGCCCCTTGCTTATAAAAAAAAATTGATCATGAAAGACTTTTGTCTGTAACTTCTTCACTGTACTGGATTTTGTAACTCCAGTGTGAATAAAAAGCCTTTTAGTGTAAGTGAGGAAAGTGATTTATTCACTATTGATAATAAGTGATTGTGCACATTATTGTGTATACTGTTATACTAATACTAAACGTTAAAGAACCAGTTCAACAATTTTTCAACAGTTTTAATTAATTTCACAAGAAATACTGTTATACTACTATTGTATCGTAGATGCTATATAATTTACAAGGCACTACTCAAAGCAGAATCTCATTAACGCTGTCTAATTATATTTTAAGCTTGTTTCGATTGAGTGCTTGCAGTTGTTTGGCTTTATTTAATCATGAATACTTTTTGAGCGGAGTTAATCACTTTTAAGCTGATTCGTATCGGCGTCAGGATCTGCCACCTTCTTTCTTGTCATGTGTGTCGCGAGAGACGACTCAGGGAAAAGCCGTTAAAATCGCACAAGCTACCTACGGACAGATGGTCTAAAGCCACTAGTGACTCTCTCTCTCTCGCGAACAATACTTCCAAGCATGGTATGCCATCCTATGTTAACGGTTTCATGTGTTCACCATTGCACATATACAGACTGAAAAAATAAGTAAGAATTACTTTTAACGTTTGATCTCTTACGATTTTCTTACACTGCCACCGTGCACCGATGGTCATAACATAATGACGGTCACAACAACTACAACATATAGACTGCATCTCAAACCTACGCGAAGAAAGTATATAGTAAGTACATAAGCAAGTATACCTACATACACAATAGTCATAGTATATATAACCCAGCGGCAGCGCTCGGCTTCGCGAACAGACTTCTTATCGTCCGCTGTCGTGTTATATTTCTCGCTTAAATGTTAAAGTTCCGCAAGTGAGGAACAAAGAGCACTCTTCTCTGGGACCAATCTGTGTTTAGTGCAGACAATTTGTTGGTTGGCAAAAGATTATTGAATTTTTAAAAAAATCAATGAAATTTAAAAAAATATGATTTGTCCGTTAAAACTTAGTATATAGTTTGCTTGCTTATCATATGTTAAACATACATAAGCCTCTGGTTAGCGAACAAAGGTTGTAACGTCTAAGTATTACCGCAACATAATACACAACGCAATATCTAAAATACAGATACTGTAAAGTAACTCGCTTTGCTTTATAGTATCAGATGTAATAACATAACGCCTGAGCGATATGATCAAAGGAAGCATCGAATTATCAAGTTCAATGAGATTGAAAGGAGTAGTATTTGAACGGAATAGCACGATTTTTTTTTTATTTTTTTTTGCAAATTAACACTTGATTGTATTAACTATCCTAATTTGATAGCTATAAATGTAAGTGGTGTGGTAGCAGCCTGAGAACCCACTATCCTCCTGTCTTCCCGTGTGTGTCGTGAGGAGCGACTAAGGAAAAGGTATTAAAAATGTAATGGTAATCTCAGAGAGCAATCCGGGCGACGAGGCGTATATTTTCTACAAACGCGAAAAGTGTGTTGAGGAGGCCCGCACGGCTTCGCTGAGTCGAGCCCGGTAGAAATTCATAATCTGCCTACCCGTATGGGTGCCAGGCGTAACTGCATGGCGTTTTTCTTTCCTCATCAACCTATTTAAGTCTACTTCTGCTAAACCCTAGTTATATCCAAAAAGAACCAGTGTGCCGTGGGGATTGCCCATCATCCCTCCTATCCTCCAAATATCCTTAAAGGCTGCTTCTTAAAGTTAAACTGCTGACCGCGTGGAATGTTGTGTGTAAGTAATTACGTACACATGCTCGTATGTCAGTGTGAAGGATATTTTATACAATTTCCTAATTAAGATATTTTTTTTGTGACGCGAAAAGTGGATTGCCGAAGCCCGTTTGGCCATGCTGACTCAAGTCAAATGGAAATCTAAAATCTCCGCCTTTCCCCTTGGGTAACACAGACGTAACTGGTTTTATATATTATGTCCTTACATATGAAATTGGCGTTTTGCCGTGGCACCAACGCTGCGGAAACAGCTCGATGGATTAATGATGTGTATGGAGAAACTATTGTAACTGAAAGCATGATACGTTTTTGGTTCCAACGTTTTCGTTATGGAGATTATGACCTCCAAAACAAACCCCGCAGACGCCCAGAGACCAAAGTTCACAATGAAGAAGAAATGGTGATCGTGGAAGCGGATCCATCGCAAAACACGTCAGAGTTAGCGGCAGGCTTTGGTGTGATTAACAAAACAATTTTGATTTACTTAAAAAAAATACTAGCGAATTTTGAATCGTATAACAATACGATTTTTCATCGAAAATCGATATTGTACGACAATCGGAAACGCTCATCGCAGTGGTTGAATCTAGGTTGAACCGACCGAAAACTGTCCCAAGCGAAAGTTGACTCAGAAAAAGGTACTGGTGAGCGTTTGGTGGACCAGTGCTGGTGCCATATACTACAGCTTCCTAAGATCTGCCTAGACGATTACAGCAGATCTGTACTTTCAACAATTGAGTAATATGGCAAAAGTGCATAGATAATAATGGTACATAAATAATTAAAAAAAAAAATGTTTTTAAAATACCCAAATTTCATATATAAGGACCTAATATAATATTCATATACATAAAACCAAACAAGCAAACAACCTCCACCTCATTTTTACAATAATTCATTCCAACAATGTTCACTTTTTACAATACAGAGTCGGAAAATAACAGACATTTGATAAAAATTTAGAGAAACCAATTTTCTTTCACGACTATGTTCCACTTTTGAAATGTCACACAGAAAGAATTTTTGAATTTATCTTCAAGTTCTTTACAAAAAGAACCCTAATTACTTATTCCTTTGCTGTCAGAATTGTAAGGACACTACACTTTAATTAAAATAGTCTCGTCATGTCGGATCTAAATAAAAGTTAAAAAATGCTATGACATCTAGGAATGGATTTAACATTTTCCTTTGTTATGAAAGTGTTTTAATTCCAATCTCATTTCTTAGTAAACCGTTTATTCGTAACTATGCCAATGTAGTTGTAAGTTTTTATAAGAATAGTTGTGGAGATTTTTGGATTCACAGTTCTTATCTTCTCTTGGAGGTTCAAATAGTCATTATACTAAAATAATCATTGATATAAGTGCCATCATAATCCCTTGGGCCTCGCCATCTTATCCCGCAAGTATCGTAAATTGGGCTAGGGTAAATGCCAGGAACATAGCACTTAATACGACAAAAAAAACTTAAAGTAAGTGCCAGTAAGTAAACAATAGTAATTTTATTTACATTTTTAGTGTAACTAAACTTCCTGTGTCTAAACTAAATAATTAGAAAAAGATAAGAAATCCCTTTCCAATATAGAACAGTACGGGTGCACGAATGAATACGCCCCGAATAGAATTATAAATTCGAACTCTAGATCCGAACATCCGGAAACATCCGGCGAATGCCGCTGTCCGGCTGGACTCGATAGCCAATACTTGCACTGCGATAGATAAAATTATTTTATTTTGCTACAGTAACTCGGAAACAGATCTGTTTTAAAGCATTTTATAGATTCACCTTACAAAATAATTTTACAAAATCATTCAGTTTGTTTGCAACACGTCATGGCAACGCATATTAAATGAATATTATAGGACCTAAGTCGCATATATTGATTGAACAGGCAGAGCAGGCTAATGATTAATAGATTAATGGTTTTGTAAATCTTTTTTGATATATTTTCATTGAATTTCTCATTGAGGAGAAGAATAACGAGAAAAAGGTTAAGGATTTCTGTCAGACAAAGCTTAGATTATAGCAAGCTTGCTGTAATATTTACATAAATTTGTTTAAGATTTATTAATGCTAAGACAGAGTTAACTAGGTCTCTTAGCAGATGTGATTTGTAATATATTATTATATCCAACGAACTATAAATTTGGTTAATAATAATAATAATAAAACATTATAATTAATTATTGTCCATGATCAACAGAATATTATGTGAAAACTATTACCAACACAGAAATTCATAAATATTCAGTTCAGTTATTCAATGTTCAAGTAAGTGTTGAGTATAATAAAATTACATTTTTCACAAATCTAAATAACACCTCAATATATTTGTAAAATTGTACATAATGAGAGATAATGTTTTTATTGGTACTTATTTGAGTATTTGAAGTAATATTAATATTAGCGAGTAAATTTTAAGAATTTATATATAGCTTTCGATATTATTTCTGTTTAGTTAACTTCTTTCGTTTGTTATGCCTTTAGCGCTATTGCTTCGTTAAAGGGAAGGTTAAGGAAGGGTCTTGGTTACGAATATCGCCAGAGGCTTTTGTGTATTGTGGTTACGAGTCTTGAATATTTGGGATTTCCTTACGTGAATCCTTAAGCTTTTTCTCGAATCTCTCCCCGTATCGAATAACAAGCGCGGGGAAGTATGTTTCTTTTACTTCGTAGTTCTGTTACTAGACGACACAAAATGTTGCCTTTTGGAACGAGATATCGTAACTCTCTTGTTAAAAATCAACCGTTGTGAACATTGTTAAACCTATTGTTAACTGGACAAGAAAGTAATAAAACCAATAATACCACATATTAAATTATGTGAAAATTTTTTTCTTATGTTCAGCAGTGCACTGGAAATAGGCTGAAAAGAAGAAAAAGTAAAATATGTGTTGTAAAGTTACATAATATACAGGTGTAGTCGGCTCGACCGGGAAGGTTCTCACAGAACACCAGCATAATTCTGATACTTTTTATGATGGTGAGTGATTGCAGTGGGAGATCCATTTACTAGTAAGAAGGCATTTCACCTAAGTCCTCATGGGTCATAATAAATATATAAGCTCTCAATTGTATACCCAGGACAGGGGTAGTTAGAGGTTTACAGTATATAGTATATTGGTAGACTTTTATCACCCTCATTGATTCATTTTGTAATGAAATTGTATAATTACAGAATCATTAATATAATAAGACACATACTTATAATAATACATTTTACAATTATCTAAATAAAGTAAATATAATAATAAAAACTTTATTTATTTCTCACTTACTTTACCTATTACTTATTTACTTCATAATCATCATCATCATCATCATTTCAGCCTATAACTAGTCCACTGCTAAACATAAGCCACCCAATGTTCGAATTAAATAGTATAAAACAGAGATAATTTTACATTGGCGTATGTTTACTAGTATGTATTCGTTTATAACTTTAAAACTTCTGAGTGGATTTCAATGCGGTTTTCACCATCATTTAGAACATTACATGAGAAATATCTATAACGCATTCACATTTAGTTTATATATAACATATCTGATCTACCTGTCCATCTGAGCCAAACGGTTAATATCACAGGAAAAGCAGATTTTTTTTTCACGTGAACGATATCGCGACTGAAAGGTATATAGTAGTATAGTAACTAATAAACAAAGAACAATGTTAAAAAAAACAGGACTTAGAAATTGGCTAACGAAATAATGCCTACATTCCACTATCGATCCAGAATCAGAAATAAGATTATTAATTATATCTGGCATACATACATATGGATCACATAACAAATTATTCGGACTAATTACCAAAACTGTAATGAAAAAGTGATTTTTCTTATCGATGATAGTTGATTGTACTCTTATACCTTTCAATATGGTTAATGTATACAGTCAACGTTGTGTATACAGTCAACGTTGTGTATACAGTCAACGTTGTGTATACAGTCAACGTTGTGTGTACAGTCAACGTTGTGTGTACAGTCAACGTTGTGTATACAGTCAACGTTGTGTGTACAGTCAACGTTGTGTATACAGTCAACGTTGTGTATACAGTCAACGTTGTGTGTACAGTCAACGTTGTGTATACAGTCAACGTTGTGTATACAGTCAACGTTGTGTATACAGTCAACGTTGTGTATACAGTCAACGTTGTGTATACAGTCAACGTTGTGTATACAGTCAACGTTGTGTATACAGTCAACGTTGTGTGTACAGTCAGTCAGTGTATACAGTACACAAAGCAGATAGACAGACAAGAAAGCGAATTAAAAAAAACGTGGTTAAAGGTTTTAACAACGGAGCAACATAGACTGAGCTATGTTTTAAGTTTCATGTCTCTAGCGCATAGAAAGTTAGTTTAAAATGGATTGCAAACTTAGTGCCGACCAAAAAGGAGCGAGTTAACAAAAACAATAGTAAATAAAAAAATAGACTCAAACGATTGCCGCTATTAGCGAGTTCTGTACAAAGTCAACGCGCTCAAAACCGGATACAGCTTGTATTAATTGAGACCTAAGAGGGTGCAAGTATTTTTTGAGTAGGTAACCGTCCATATCTCAAGTTAAACGATCGAGCTCTTAGTTTGTATTTGCTTCTATCAAAGCATAATTTACATTCGTCTGGAGTTAGACAAAAGTTAATGTGCTTTGAATGAATTGAAGGTCAGTTCATGATTGAATGAGTTTACGCGTGAAATAGCTTGAATTCAGTATTATGATATCAGATCAAAGGCCGACGCTTTCTGAATAAGGATTTCAGAAAGGCCGTATAAACTAATTAGTGGACGCCTAGAAAGTTGTCAGAATTTGTAGATCGTAGTCGCATCAATTAAGTTTTGACCTGTTAAAAACAAAACAAACGAGAAATACTTAATTGAATTCTATATGTACAAGTATATATATATACAAGTAGTATATTTCGACAATTATATATTGCCATGGCAGCTGTAAAGCAATCGAAACGTCAGGAATATAAAAACAAAATTTAACGCGATAAAATTCATGAATAATATATAGTTTCATTTCAGAAAATTAGTCGTTATTTTACCTATTATATTAATGGCATATCAGCCTGTCTACGCTCGGCATCTGTGGTATACTGATGTAGGTCTTGGAAACATAATTGTTTGAGCAATTAAAAAAGTTTACTAAGTCGCATCGGTACAAAAATTTAAAGTTCCAAGTCTTTATCTCATTTGGTTGTTGAAATAAGTTCAGTGAGGTGGAAAGTTTTTATGATATTCTCATAGATTTATTCGTTCGAATCCCGATTCCGGGACCACGAAAATATTCCATTACAATTTTAATTTACGAAACAATTAAAGGTGAAGAAAAACATCGTTATAAAACCAGTATTTTTGAGAAATAATAAAAACATCTTTAAAGGACATGTGAAGCCCCCCAACCAGGTTTGTAGCATCGTGGCGGACTGTTCCCAGGTCCAAAATCCTCTCAAAGCCATGATACGTAGTGAGATATTTAAAAGCTGCTAACCTTACCTCCTTTTTATCATATCGGCCGCCAACAATATTTACTACCTCTGTAAATCTGAATAGACACACAGGTCTTTCGATGAAACCGCTAGTTGAAGTTGGCATGTCTTTCGAGAAAGATTGTTTCTCGCTCACCACGCTCAACAACGTGATGCGAGAGCAGCACCAGGATGATAGTAGTGATGTTGTATTACGTTCCCAAGGCTTTGATATTTTGTACAAATGTATGCCTCGGGCCAATCATATTTATCAGTTGGCGTTTGGTGAAAATACCTAAATAATATATGGACGGCAGAAATTACGAAGTAACATCATGTTATCTTTTAAGCAGCACCCTGTCCACTGCTGGGCGAAGGCTTCGTTTTCAAATACGAGTATCTGAGAGGGTTTTACGAGCCGGGAAGGGCCCGCCACGCTGCTCCAGTGCGAGTCGGCGGACACATATCCTCGAAATTAAATACTTATTATTCTCGGAGTTGCAGGTTCCCTCACAATGGTTCCTTCACCGCCGAGCATGTGGTAAATACTGCACTTAAAATTGCTATTATCAATTTTAGTGGTGCCAGCACCGAGGATCGAACCCAGATCACTCGAATCAGTAATCTCTAGGGAAGCCGGTCAGCCAAGCAGACTAATAAAAGTTGGTCTTCAGCATGAATTCCATATGGGATTCTGCAAATATTATAGCGGAGTATAGACTCATGAAAGTTAGATAAATAGATTTGATGTAGTATGCTTGATAAATATGAGTATTAATCCTGGTTAAATCTCTGATCCGTATAAAAGGAAAGAAAATAGCATTTTGCTTTCTTTATTTTATCGAATATTAATTTTTAGTTCGATTATAAAATAGATTAATGAATGTTATTTGAAGAAGATCATAGTTTAGGGTACGAACAGAACGTGTCTAAATTTGCTTAGTAATTTGCTCATCAATGTGGAATAGCGATAACACAATTTACCAGAGTTTAATTTAGTATAATCCAGATGTTAAGTACAAGTAATGAGGGTTTAAATAACCTTTAAGCTAAAACATTAAACAAGCAATACCCGTAGGCCATGCTTGTTAATTTTGTCATGAATTGAACTACGTAATTAAGATATTTTGGAACTTGAGCAATTATGACTGTGGAATTGAAATGTATAAATTATAGGATTGATGGTTCGAAAGAATATACAATGTTTTTTTAAAACTGTTTGACAATAACCTCGCAGAATACCGTGCTTCTTCGTTTCGTTCGGTGAGTGAGGTAGACGGAGGCCCACTCGTCCTTCTCCAACCCCTCTTCTTATCCTCCATCCTATCTCACAAAAATTCTTAAAGGGTGTCAAAGCACCTGCAACTCATCTGGTGTCGCAGATGTTCGTGGGCGACCACTTACCACAAGATGAACCGCACGAACGTTTGCCTCCTATACCCATAAAAAAAACCTCTCTCTAGAGAGCTTGTATCTATACAAGCTCTAATGCTTAGTTGGAGTTGATAAGATGAATATCATCATTCATCATCATTTTACCCTATCAGAAGTCACCTGCTAGGCCTCATAGTCTACATAGGCCTCCTCCAAAGATTGCCTCAAAACTCGGTCCTGAGCCACCTGCATCAATCGACTTCCCGCAACACTGCGCAGGTCGTCACTCTATTTTGTGAGGGTCGTCTCACACTGCGTTTGCCTATACGTGGCTGCCACTCGAGAACTTTTCAACCAAAATATTTGTATAATATTATATATTATTTAAATTTTAGTAATGTTAATAGCATAGCTGGTATTAAAAAAAAAACTAACTACTACATTAGCCTATTTTAGACGACCTGATTATAGGTCTTACAAAAAAAGCATCGGTTTACACTTCGTAGAAAGTTCGCCCTTATTGGAGCCGTGGTAATAAATAATGATTATATGCGTATATCGCTGCGGTAGTCCAATGGTCGGGTCGGGGTCCCGTACTATAATTGTAAATAGCCATTTTAAGTGCTGTATTTACCTCGTGCTCAGCGGTTAAGAAAAATGGCGGTAAATTAAAAACATATATTTTTCTTCACATCTGTGAAACCCGCCAACCTGCACTGGAGCAGCGTGACGGGCTCTTCCCGGCTCCAAAACCTTCTCAGATATTTGAGAAGGAGGCCTTTGTCCAGCAGTGAGCACTTACAGGCTGCTACTTTACTTTTACTACTTTTTTGCCCTTATTCACCCACGCTGAGTAAGCGGTTTATCGACAGCGGTGGTTTGTTGAGGGTTTTCGTAGCAACGTAAAGTTACCGTTTCTTTTCAATAAATAACAATTTGAAAAAAAAAAAAACGGTTTTTCTCCATCAGGTTAAAACAGCAGAATTTAATTGATTAGGTTTTCCGTTTGAAACGAGTTTAATTTGAGTTGGTTTTTTTATAACAGTTCGTTAGTTAACGGTATACATTAAGTAAGTTTTATGCAACTAGTTCGTATGTCAATAGCATCGTTAAGCAACGGAAAAAGTTTATTTTTTTCTTTTAAAAAAATCTGTTCGTTGATTCAACACGTACCGCTAATTACCGACATTCTCGAACTAGTGACGCTACTTCCTACTACTAGTCTGTAGTATTGGGGTTGGCAAATTCGGATGGATATTTCGACATCGTTCGGTCGCCAGAGTCTCGTTTGATTTCTATCAACTTGAGACTCTAATTAAGCAAGGGATAACTATTTGTGGTTTTTTTTTATGGGATAGGTGGCAAACGAGCAAGCGGTTCACCGTCGCCCACGTACATCTACACCACGAGTTAGAAGGAAGGGAGAGTAGGAAGGGAGGATGAGGAGAGGAGTGGGCTTCCGGATACCTCAGTCACCGAACGAAACGCAGAAGCATAAGATGCCTCTACTCCACGCCAGTAATCTGCGAGGTTGTGGTACCAACCCGTTCGAGCCGGCCCATACGAGCAGCAGCAAAAGCCGTTGCTTGGTTCTAGCACGATGGAAATGTATGTGTATTTTCCATGTGCAATTTATGTATGTAGATTGCCTCCACAACACAATAAATTTCTACTATTTGTTTTAGGCTTTTCAAATCACTTTTCACTAGAACTGATTAGGAAACACGTGACAGGTGGTGCGTCTGTCACCGTCTTTGCGTTCAGGGGAAGGAGTCAAAATACACATCTTTCGAAAAAATCATTGGAGTGCGTGGGCGATTTATTTTATTTATTTATTTGTTTTTGGTTTACCAACAGTTGTTACATTGACACAAATTGTAAAAAATTTAAATATAGAAATATAACTTAGAGTTAATATTTTCAAATTCAAGATATATATTTCAAGATATCCTAACCACTCGGTTCTTGTGTCTGTACGAGATGTTGTTACTGGAATATTTCCATTATTCAATGGTTTTGTGTTCTTATGAGATCACGTTGTCGGTTCGACTGAATCATTAAGCGTCCGCGCGCTGTAGTTGTTAGCGTACCTGACATGTGTCAGTAACATGAAGCCAGGATTCGAATTCCAGCCGAAGTCAATATTTGTTAAAGTAAAGTAAAGTAGCAGCCTCTAAGGCAAAAGTTTGCATGTTGCTTTCTTTAAAGTTTTCTTAACAAGTGAACTCCTTGCTTGGAGACGTCCTGGTAGGTACAACACTCTTACCCATTTCTGCAGCCAAACAGCAGTTACGGTTATGTTCCAGTTTACATTCCATATTAGTCCTCAGGATCATTTGTAAACTTCTTTGACTAAATTTTCACCCCAATCCAAAAAAAAAACTTATTTGACAGATTTCACCCATAAAATGGAACACAACATTGGTTACACTGGTGTTCTAAAAAGGCAGTTCCTATCTTCGCAGAAGGCTCCTCCTACGAGAAAGGGTGCACACCTCCACAGTACCACCCAGTAAATATGTAAATGTATGGTAGGTTAGTGTAAAAATATTTAAACTTACCCCAATAGTTAAGCTTTCATCAGGGCAAAGGCCTCCTTCTCAAATATCTGAGAGAATGGTCCGCCACGCTGCTCCGTTGCGGGTTGGCGGGCTTCACATATTCTCTAAATAATGTTTTTTTTTAATATTTCTCAGATATGCAGGTTTCCTCACGATTGTTTCCTTCACCGCTGAGCACGTGCAATATTTGTGCGGTCGAAATCGGCTAGGAGGAACATCGTCATCTCAATGGGAGGATATATAACAACCGCTACGCTTGGCACTCGGGTTAGCGATCGCATTGCCAGACAGTCTCGCAGCTGTCTCTACTCTAGAGTTCGGCTCTTATATAACGCACTAAAACGCGCTGTTCGTCACGTAAAAAACTCCACGCTTCTAAAAATTGCAAGATATTTTAAATGTGTATTTTTTTCACTAACTCCCTAGTTTACCCGTCAGAACCAACAAGATAGCAGAAATTTTGATTACGATATAATTTAGGGTCGGTCAGATAAGACATCAATCAAGTCAATTTATAATCATAGAGTAACAAAGAAACCGTCTTAAGTTGAATCAATGTGAGAATTTAATAATATTGATGTAACCGGGCCGAAAAGTTAAATACCTTATTAATTTTTTATTGTTTGTTTCAAATGTTCACTGTAGCGTTGATTAAACATTTCATTAACACCAACTTCGTTGCTTGCTTAGTTCCACTTCGTCCGAAATTTTATTACAATCGTTATGCCGGATATGGCACAACGTTTCCGACTTCTATACAAGATACTTCTATACTTCTAAATAAATCTTTAGATTATTAGAAATCAGATTTACTTTAAAGGTTTTTCTGTCTACATGTAGATGTTTTGTGAATTAATAAATCTAAAGCTGACATTTTCAAGTTATGTACGTGTAATATTTTCTTAGAGAGCTATGTTCAACGACGGGACATGGGAAGATGAAAATCAGAAGATTACCGTATACCCAAGAGCTTGTTCTAATTTTTTTTTAATATGCTCGTGATAAACTAGCTGGCCCGGCAGGCAAACGTTATTCTACCCTTTCCGAAAAGAAGACCGATTAGATTGATTTCTTAATTATTGAATAACTCGTCCGCAGCGGCACTAAGCTTACACACACATATTCAATGAGACTATTTAATGCATATATAGAATTTGTTCATAACTCAACTACAGCGCCACCTGGCGATAGCTGTCAACACCATCGTCTTGAGAAAAAAAAATGTATGAATATGAGCTCGATGGGTCGAATCGTTCAGAAGTTACACGATCACTAACATACGCACTATATAATTAAGAATATACGTTCGACAGTTGTTACTCCACCCTTATCGATGGTAAACTAAGCCAAGGTATCGCACCTCCTTATGTGGGGCCCTTGGGTTGCCGGAGCCCCCTTCTTCTAAATCTTTCGGTAACAGGGGTCAGAGCATAGCACAGCAGCAGCCAGCGTCGCGACGCCGAGCGTCGCACCTTCAATGCAGCGTCGTTGCTCGTTAAATCAAATCTTCTATCACACACGAGCCTCCTGCTCGCGAGTCTTACCGACGAAGCTGTAAAGGCCTCCGGGCCAACAGCAACGTGTGTGTTTTTTTGTCGGTATGTTTATCCTTCCGAGATCCGACTCCGACATAACCCATTTGGTGGCCTCCCGACCAGCAACGGAGTATGCGTAAAGCCTTTTCAATCAAGGAAAAGAAAAGACACTTGTTACTTTTAACAATAAAACAGAAATGATAAACGTCACGTCATCACAGAGTTGCAGACTATATTCGTCGAGTGAAACAGACCTTTACAATGTTACAGTAATTTATCTTTGCTGACGTGTAAATCGTGTTTCAACGAAATCGCTTCCATTTGCAGGTGAGACTTACTAACCGTAAACCATAAATGTAAACTCTACACGATTTTCGTAATTCTATTCAAAAAGGGAAAGAGAAATATAAAAGTTAATTATTTCCGTTTCAAATTGTATATTTAAACATTAAACAGTTAAAATTAGAGACCTATTACTATTAGTTAAAATGTTTCGTCTGTGAATGTTAATGTTAACCCTATAAAAGCCCAACAAAACTCAATAGCACTAGATGTAAGCTTATTTGCTTTCTTTTATTATACAATTCCATTTATGGACATAAGCCACTTCTCTAGACAGCGCCAGCAAAACCCGGTATACATTTCATGAATATTTTAAAATGTTCCTGTACTTTAAAACTCATTTCTATGAACATCATCATTACCCTTACAATCCACTCTAGGCCATAGTGCTCCCAGCTTGCAGGATTTACCGTAATCGGAGGCCTTCTTAGGTGGCAACTTCGCACTACAAATGCTGCCATCCGTTATTTTATATCCGGTTTTATCGGCTTTGCTATAAAAAAATATTTAACAACAATTACCCGTGAAATAATTTCTCGATAAAATCATACCGTGTTATTTCACATCCAGGGCATGGTTTCGTTTATTGGTAACCATGTTTTTGGATAAATGTAACAATGTTAAAAAATAACACGGTTTGCTTTCAGAATAATGAGATTGCGCGGTGAATTTATTTACTCAGTTAGCACACGTGAATCAATCGTTTAGATTAAAATATGTTACGACGATTAGCAAAAAACCCCGGCTAGCCGTATCTAAATAATCTGCCGGCTCCTTCCTTCCAGCGGGTGTCGTAAGTAGATAATGTCCTTAAGAATGAATATCTCCGGGAGTAAGCGCGGCGACGAGTCTCACCCCTCGCCCCATATTATCTACCGGAGAGGTGAAAACAGGGTAATATCTCGTTTGGACCATGGACAGGATCGTGGTTTTCTATTGCACTGTCGCTTATGGTCGAAATTCGACCAATTGTGTTTGTATTTTTGTTGTTTTTCCAAAGGGAAACGTTCGATTGGTTAATACGTTTTTTATGGAAAAACCATATGCGCAAATTCACTTTATTTTGCCTGTCTTAAATACACACATGATTTTCTTTTTGTACACATCTTTCTTTTTAAAATTTACAAGAAGCACAATAACCATAACAGTAATAAAACTAATTTATATAAATATTTTTTTGACAATCTCACTTTTACAGCCCATTGTAACTACACCTATTAGTACAAGTAAGATTACCGGGACGAGGTCCTTGTCACTCAAAAAAATCAACGTCACTAAAGATTGGCTGTACAATAACTTGTAGCAGTGGCTGGCCCTGGAATTGTTTTTTACTTCCGATCTTACCTCAAATGCGTAGATTTTTCAGATACGGTAATATAAATATGTGTGAGTGCCTTTGTGTTTCAGCGTACACTTATGGCATTATAATATCTTCTATGTAGTTAACAAGTGTCTATAGTTTTCGGCAGTTTTAATATATGGCTATTTGAAGATTAACGTGCTATGCTAAAGTAAATAGCTGTATGATGTGAGCAGTTACAATGCAATAGAAGATCAGTAACCCTTGTCGCTGCTTAGGTCGTTATCATGTATGTAACTTGTAGCCATGTGTTACGCCTATTAATCTCAACAGGCAACCAGACGGTCGTTGATTGAATCCATTTATCGCATATACGGTAATTTGCCTTCAGACATTGACGGTCTTTGGTAGAGACAAGCGTTATATATACGGTTGCCATTTTACGTAACTTGTTTATAATGTAGTAGAGTAATTTGTATAAATAGTATAGTAAAGCATTTTCTTAGAATCATTATTTTATTTGAAATGAAACTTGACTTAAAATTTGGTTAATAATAATAATAGTATGTCACAGAATATACGTATCTATGAGGCAGGCATGAAACAATCGGTTCGCGACTTGTTTTTTGCGCGCCTGACTAAAGTGTTTAATAGCCTTTTGTCAGACGGGAACAAGGCACGCGCGTATAACGGCTGGGTCATGCCATTCCTCATTTATACCTTTGGCATACTCAGGTGGACTCAAACCGATCCTAAACCCCTGGACAAAAAAGTCCGCATCATCATGACGTCCCACAGTATCCATCATCGTCAGTGATGAGGCAGTACTTGCCGCGAAAGCGTGGTGGGTGGGGTTACTTAAGCGCCCTCACCATGCACAATCACGAAGTGTGCAGCCTCCGTAATTACTTCCTAGCGAAACCGGATGAGTTATTCTGTTCGGACGTCATTAACTGTGATAAAGGGCTGATTCCTCTATCCTTGGCCGACGAGCAAGGGCAGGACCCGGCAGAACAGAGCGTCTCCGACCGGGAGACCTTATGGAAAGAGAAAGAGCTCCATGTGAGGTTCATCTCCATGAGCCTTTTGTAGATACCGTCACTTCCCTCAACTGGCTGCATTTCGGTGACCTCTTTGAGGAAACCGAGGGTTTTGTCTGTTCAATATAGGATAAAGACCAACAACTATCGGAGAGACAGCCTAAGGGATGGCACAGTCGACATCTGTCGAGCTCATCGCCGTCCCGGGGAGTTGCTTCGGCATGTCATATCCGGTTGTTCGGCGCTTTCTAATTCTGAGTATCTGTACAAACACAACCTAGTAGCCAGGATTCTACATCTCTTGGATTATAGTCTACCTCACTGTAAGTACTCGGCGGAAGCCGTGCTCGAAAATGACCGCGCCAGGCTCTATTGGGACCGGTCTATCATCACGGATAGGACGATTCTTGTGAACAAGCCTGGTATAATGTTCCGGGTGACCGGACCCAGTCGAGGACATTTTTGGCCAACATCACCATTCCATATGACGAGAACCTCGTGAAAGCCGAAATAGATAAGAAAACGAAATATCTGGACCTGGCTCACGAGGTGACCGACATGCGGGGAGGTATGCCGACCGAATTTATTCCTATAGTCGTTTCTGTAAATGGGTTAATCCCAGTCAGTCTCTCGGAACATCTGAGGCGGCTGGGACTCCGTGACGGACCGCTCCGAGCTCAAATGCAGAAGGCGGTGCTTCTTGATACCGCTCCCATTTCCGCCAGTTTCGTTCCTCAGTTATTACATAATAACTAAATGGTAAGTATATATTGAAACATATTTTTTTTTGTTGTTACTTTTCTAATTAATCTGATACGGTGTGAATGAAAATTTGGTTAATACTGGTTTTCAATTATTTTTCTACGTGGTAGAGCCAAGCAGCGGTTATTGCTGCTGCTCGAATGGGCCGACTCGACCAGATTGGTACCACGGCCTCGCAGAATACCGGCGTGAAGTAGAGGCATCTTGTGCTTCTGCGTTTCGTTCGGTTAGTGAGGTAACCGTAGGCCCACTCCCCTTCCTCATTCCACTCCTTATCCTCCCCTTATCCTCCCTCCCATCTCCCAAATACCCTTAAAGGCCAGCAACGCACCTGTAGTGTTCGCATCTTCTAATGTTTCAGAAAAATTTTTAGCGGATGCAACTGTATAGAATCTATCTGCCATGCCATGTCAATTTCAAGTTTGTAGGGCATATAGTTTCTGAAAAATTGTTATTAGTCAGTGATTACATACGTATACACATAAAGTTAAGTATAAACAAAAACTTTGACCGACAAAATTTTGTTCCAAACTCTAAAAATTAAAAAGAATACAAAAGTCGTGCTAATTAAAAATGATCACAGGCAATAAGCGTTAAGACACTCGACATACAATTTCGCGTCGCCAAAAACGGGTTCGTTAGCTTGGCAATTTTCCAAGTCCTGTCTAAATTACTCTAAATCTCGCGAATATAATTTAATTAGAAATATTACATATCTGATCTTAATAGCATGTAAATAGTCTGCAGGATATTGACTTCTCCCATGAGAAGGATTTAATAACCGCCACCCTCGGCAAGCGAACTGGTGTTCGCAGTATCGAACAACTCGCTGCACAGATGCTGCAGCCAGTCTCGGGTCTGGTATTCTTCGTAATGGTTAAACCGCCATTTTTTTATGTTAAACGAGGCAAACGAACAAGCAGCTCATCTGATAGTGGTGACATCTGCAACACCACAGGCAACACTGCAGGTGCGTTACCGGCTTTTAACTATAGTTGGGAAGAAGAAGGGGGTCTCCGGTTAACTTACTCATCGTGACCGGGGTTTTTTATTTACGCATCGTGACCGGGGTTTTTTTATCGTGTCCAGAATTTTGTCTACTGGTTTCCTATTTCATATCAAAAATCTAGCACTTGTAGTTATTTTTTGATTATTATTATTTTTTTTTCTTATTGTTTTCATCTGAAATGGAAATGACTCGAAATATTTGTTTTAACCTCTATACGCTTTAAGCGTCATGAGACGTGCACTTTTGGATTTTTAAAATTTTTAAACATAGTTTCGTTTATCAATAAACGAAACCATATCTTGGATGTGAACATACACGAAAGTTTTGGTGAGAAATGTTTGTGAAATAGCGGATAAGGCCCCAGAGCTAATTTGAGACAACGTGACAGGCGGTCAGCCCGTCGCCGTCTTAGTGTCCAAGGTAACGAATCTCCTCTTCGTATAGGGAATCGAACTACGGTCACCTGATTCGTAGGCAGATCTCCTAATCACACGGCTATCGTGGCTAGTTAGTAAAGCACACATGTTTCCATGAACGTGTTAACGACTATTTGAAAATTCCAGTAAATATTCGTTCTCTACAAGACGTGCAAGCTTCACACCCTTAACATGAATCGAGGTAAAGTAATGACTTGCTTAATACGGAATGCCAACATAATCACACTAAAATGGAAGAACCCTTTTACATAAGCATATTAAGTATATGTATATTACGTAAGAAAGAAGAAACGCACAATAACTGTACGTGAATATGCCAAAGAACAATAGATTACAAAATTAGTTGAAAATTTGTTAAAATTTCACAGTCATCATTATAATTACTAACGATCACTGGTCTTTAGGCCGTGGTAGCCTAGTGGTCAGGGGGCTCACTTTAGTTTCATAGAGCGCGAGTGACCTGGGTTCGATCCCCGGTGCCGGCATCACTAAAATAGTGTTAATAGCCATTTTCAGTACTGTATTTACCACGTGCTGGTCGGGGCAGGAAAACATCGTAAGGAAATGCATGTATGTGAAATAATAAAAAATAACATTTCGAGTATATATGAAGCTCGCGCCACACTGGAGCAGCTTGGTGGGCCTTTCCCGGCTCAAAAACCCTCTCAGATATTTGACATTACTTTTTTTCACGCGTCTCCTATTGAAAATAGCCCTAGAGCCTCCTAAAAATACATCCACATTTTGCAATACGACACTGTATGACGTCGTATACTGCGCTTTTCTATACGAAGTTACCAGTCTAGAACCTTTCTTCCCCAATAGTTATCCGATATATTTTTTTGTCACGTGGAGTGGGAAAGGTGCGCGTCACCTACCTTTCACTGAAGTGACAGGTTATATTGAACCGACTAAAACCTTTACGAAATTAGATATGTGCTGATGTCCTGGTAGCATTGAGAGCTTCGGCGGAAGAGACCGGCGAGCAGATAGCTCGCAAATAACGATTATCGAGTTTTACATCGAGCATTTCCCTTTACATTGTTTTTTAAGATTTCGAAATAAAAAAAGCTCTTCAGAGTTTCCGTTCTTATTTTTATAATCTCTTCCAGTCCATTCCAGAAGCTTTACGTTTAACATAATGGAACATGGAAAATAACCGAACAATGAAACAGCTGTTATAAAAACCACTCTATGACCATTAACTATGGCCATTTTAGACTGAGAAAGCACATTTAAACACCGCTAAGTAATAAACTATTTATTTAGGCTGCTCCTTTCAAGGAATTACCCCGTAATTGGGTGAACGGCCATGAGAATATTTTTTTACTAAGTATGTGTAAACACTCACGCTGTCACTAATGAATTTAATTATCATGAACACAGCACTAACCCCTGTGTAATATATGACTGTAGGATATATGGGAGAAAATTATCATTCCCCATGCAGGCGTTCGTTAGGATTGCTACGCTTGCTCAAATTAAAGGTGATCGCATTCTCCGACGTTAAGGTTCTACGTAATATCAGGCCTTTTCAATTTCATCTCAAATACGAAAGCTTAGATTTAAGTGCTCTATCAACTTTCCAATTTATTATTTAATCAAAACAGGCTTACGCTTAGCGTTTACTAGAAAAATCAAGTTCAGCTTTTCATTGTTTATATTTTTGACACGAAACTGGTTTTATCAGTTGAGCGAGGAGAAATAATTACTTGTATAAGAATTTATTTACGCCAATAGATTTTGTTTTAAATTTTACAATTAATATATAATATTTTATATTAACATCTATATATATATATCTATATCCATGGGATAAGAGTATAAGAATATGCACAACCCATTGCTTATATAGATATAATGACTTCGTCATTAATGAAGCAATGAATGATATCTGTTTTAAATAAAGAAAAGGTTTAGTTTTTCCTTCGGGTTAACGAGCAAGCGGCTCACCTGATGGGAAGTGATTACCATCGCCCACGTACAGGTGCAGGTGTTTTGCCGGCATTTAATGATATTTGAGAGATGGGCCGGAGTATAAGGAGAGAGGATGCGGAGGGGAAGTTGACCTCCTGTTACCTCATCTACGAACCGCAGAAGCACAAGATGCCTCTTCTTCCCGACGGTATTCTGGGAGATCGTGGTACTACCCCGGTCGAACAGGAGCAAAAGCAACTGCTTGGATTTACTACGATAAGATTATTTTTCTATTTATGTTTATTTTCCTAACAGCCAGTAAACACGTTTCGCTTTAATTAAATCAAAACATGCTCCTCAGGTAGTCTTTGAATCGTTTACTACTCTATAGAGAGTTTCAACAGAACTCAACGTGTATAATCTACAACCCCCAAATTGACCAAACTTTCTTGCTTGATTAAATTGGCGTGTTTTGAATAAGTTTCCTTAAACTCAACTAATAACCTAATACCAAATGGTGAATAAGATAGATACGGATCGGTAAAGTACTCAATATTATGATGATAATAAGTGGTAGGACTCTTTTTCTGTCTGTGTCTTACATACCCACTAAAGTCTCACCTACTTAGCTAATAATTAGTGCAATCTCTGTTGTGCTTCGATTTGAAAGCTATTCAGAGCTAGTATTTTGAATTTGGTATTTTTTTTTAAAAAAAACATTAACATTAGGAATTTCTCCTGTGTTGCGGAGGCTGTTTACATACATAAATTGGACATGGACAAATACCCAGACCCGGAACAATTATTTGTAGTCCATACAAACACTAGTCCCGTGCAGGAATCGCACCCGCAACCCAGAGCGCCGCAGCTAAACGCTTAACCACTACGCCACCGAGCCGTCGAACAGGGTGTGAAGCATACCGTTTTAGTACCCAGGGGTGACAACGCATCTCTAAATTTCGAAAATTGATCAGGTAGTCTGCCTGTCATGTTTGCCACTAGAATTTAAAAATACCATACAATCATATAATGGTAAACCCGATACAGGTATTTTGGCACTAGTGATGCTGCTCGCCATTAATGATTGATTTGGGTTCAGTAAACTGTGAAGTATTTTCTGCCGCCATTCGATCGCGAGAGTGTACAGATGAGGGTACCTTAACCTTAACAGCCTGTAAATAACGTACTGCAGGACATAGGCCTCTCAAATAAGATGGATCTGCCATAATCGGTAAGGGGGTTGGCGAACGCAGTACCATACACATCGCACCTTAGACGCTGCTGTCCATCATCGGTCTATTTATTTTTGGTCTGATATTTTTCGAGATGATTGTCCCGCCATTGGTCGGTAGCAACGGCTGTTACCTGTGTGCCCTTAGTCGCCACTTACGACACACACAGGAAAAAAGGAGGTAGCTGATTCTTACGCTGATAGCACGTGGCAAATTTTGAAAATATTTAAAAATGTTAGATACATAGATGTACACTCAAGTGTTCATGTAAGAAACGAAAATGGTATTTATAAAAGAAATAAGTGAAAATAAACTTGACGTAAAGCATATTAGCGCTTCGATTTATTTACAATTTACCTCAGTTTCTTAATGACGAAGTTCCTCTAACAGAAGAAACAGGTGAAAATTGTAAATATTGGCCCAGAAACACATTTTATCGTTTTATCTTAATCATATTTCATCTACCATAATCTCTGTTCACTATCTCTCTGTTAAATTGCACTTCAATCCTTTCAGTCATATAGTTGTAATTGATCGGGAAACATCCAAACACACATACTTTAATATTTATATAAAATGTTGTGCACTTACTGGGACATTTACTCTTTCTATTGCATCACATGTGGTAAGAGGCTACTAAAAGAAAAGATCTCGAACATTTAAAATCGTACAAAATTAGTTTAGTAGTTTTCGGGTGATGCCTGAAAAAAAATAGAAAAACAGGCTACAATTCCAAAAAATTGATGCAAAGCTAGGTCTCTTACTAACAAAAGTGTTTTCTTTAATGTAAGTACGGACAGCTTTTTTACAGTTTTATAGATATTACTTTAACCTAATTACGAATCCATAGAGATGTAAAAAAGTAATACGAATTGGCATTTGACAACCAATTTTCTTGTGTATACATAATTTTCATTCATTCATTCATATTCATAATTATTCAATGTGAATATCGTAATCATAATATAATCATGGCGGATGCCCACATGAAAAGCCGATGAAAGATAATTAGTGGTTTCCTTTCAATCAAACTCGATTGTTTTGTTTGCTTTCAGGAAGTCTCGTACAGCAATTTGCAGCATGATGTTTTACTTTTCCGAACAGTATCCACGGGTTTTTTTTAAATCAATTGTTAAAGTTAATAGAAAATAAAAATTTGCTTCATTATGTCTTCCTTATTCTGCATACTTCTTTTCTGCGTCTAAATAATTTTATCGAGTTCTCAACCAAACCATTAATCAAGATACATTTCTTCGAAGGGAAATCATAATCTTCTTACATCTGCGGCGGAATCTGAAGGCGGACAACTGAGCCGTGGTAGCTCAGTGGCCGGGGCGCTTACTTTAGTTTCATAGAGCGCGAGTGACCTGGGTTTGATCCCCGGTGCCGGCACTAAAACTAACTAACACTGAAATTGTTAATAGCTGTATTAACTACGTGCTCGGCGCTGAAGGAAAACATCGCGAGAAATATTGAAAAATATTATTTTGAGGACATGTGGAGCTCGCCAACTCGCACTAGAGACCTTCCCTGCCCGAAAACACTCTGATATTTGGGCACTAACAGGCTGCTACTTTATTTATTTTTTTATTTTAAGTGGACAAAAGTATATGTTCTCCGGGGGTTCTGAACCTGCATACTTAATTGAAAAACCTACAAACGTGAACAAACAAAAATTCTAAAAATCATTAATATGGCTTCTAATGTTGGAATGTCTTGAAGTCATTCTAATGTTAGAATTACAGAATCCACTTTTAAACTGTTTTTTTATATGTATCGTGTTGTTGATATATACACAAACGATGGACCTCTTTCTATTAATTATTTTGTATTGTTTTTTTCAAAATTCTCGTTTTCCATATTCCTGATATGGAGATAGTCTTCTTAATTAACTCAGACACATTTAGACAGACAAACAAATCGAAAATGATGTTGCGGTGAGCTGATCGAATCGCATTTACTAGATGTTACGAGTCGAGTCAATTTGAGAAAATTAGCTGAAAGTGGATTCGAACGTTTTGTGAAGTCGAAATAATTGACTGAAGTAAAAAGCTTGCTGCAGGATAATTGAAATGTACTTACGAACTTTCGTTTTTAATCATAGTCTTCGAAATCATTTTATATTTTTAAGATTATAGATAAAATGTTTTCTACTGAGTATATTTAAAAATTAAGTAGAAAACATTTTGTTATAAAAAAAATAAGCTGTCACAACCGTGTACCCAATAATGATCAGGGTCTAGACCATTTATTTTAGTCGTTATAACCAATTTTATCAGTGTTTATTTGAAACTACGTGACAGGTAATATTCTCCGAGATAACGATAAAATTCGTCCGTAAATTTCGCAAAACTTATTAGTTAGAGCCCACCATACAGAAGATCGAAGAGGAGTTTCCTGAAACAAAGGCAGATCGCCTAACAACTCACGTGTTGCAGGCTAAGAAAACATTTTATGTATTAAAATATTGATCATCAGTTCATCAGAAAAGTTTAATAATAACAAGAGTTTTTGACATAATCACAATTCTCGCCATATTGCCTTGTGATATCGGCGTAAGAATCTACTATCTCCTTTCTTCCCATGTGTGTCGTAATAGACAACTAAGGTAAAAGTTTTGAAAAATAGCAATGACTACCGACCGACAGATGACGGGATAAACATCGCGAAAAATTCTAATATTTTCCAAAATTAAGAAGACCGATGACAGGCAGCTGGGTAAAAAGCGTGGCGATTGTGACAAATCCTTCTTATGGGAGCGGTCTATGTCCTGGAGTGGACTATTTACGAGCTGGTAAGGTAATTAATTAACTGTCGGATCCCATGAGTTTCACAAGGCTTTTCTCTTAGTCGAGTCTAAAGAATTACAGAAGAATAGATGCAGCAGATTTTCTTACTGCAGGATTTCTTGTAGTAATCGATGCGACATATCTCTTCATGAATGTGTCAACTATGGTGGTTATCTTTAATCTATGGTAGCTGCTTACATACAACTAACTAGTAATGAGCTACTGACGGACACTTATAATAAAAACGCTTCTATATTCTTCTTAATTCATTTAGAAATGTCTCCAGTATCATGTGTACTTTAAAAAAGTGTAAATTAAAAATTCCTGAACTTTTAATATAACAAATTTGAGCATTTAAAAAGCTACATAGTGAAACTCTGTTTAAAACTCCCTTTTTCAGTGAAACGACGTACGCTTTTTCATAGTAATGAATATGAGGCAAGCAGCAATTTACTGACATCGGCTAGGAAGAGAAATTCGTACGTGTAATTCATTTGGATTTAAATGTAATTACTGTTGGAGTTTGTTGACGAATGCTGTCTCATGAAACGTTTTACTTTTTCTGTTAAATGTAATGAAATGAAAACTATTTACCATGTCTAATGATGAATGAGAACATAATCGTATAATGCTAAAGTTTCTAAGCCACCTCGATTCTTTTCCTGCACACTTACAAGATAGATTGTCGCTCAACTTTGTGAACAGTCTACGAAGTGTAGGTTCTTCCTAGACCCACTAAATGGCTGTCCGTATATTATGCAAAATAATTGGACATCACCGCAAACATTGTGTTCACCTCACGAATCAGAAAAGTTACACGTGCTCTTGGTCACAGGGCTTGCTGGACGCCGTGAATTGTTTACGAATTTCTAGTGATATCGACGGGGAGCCGCAGATGACTGCATCGTGGCTGTAGGTGTGAGGATGGCTTTTCATTCGATTGATAGGCTCGCCCATGCTTACCACGCTGGGCATGCAGGTTGGTGAGTGCAGCGCCAGCATCAGAGCATTAGTGAGCTCACGATTTCTGGTCTGCAGGATTTAGGTTTTGGCAAATTTGGATGGATTTTCCATTATCAGAGGGTTGCCAGCGCCTCGTCCAGCTGGGTCCGTACTCTGATTGGAGGTTGACATGTGGAGAAAAAAATAGTATAACATCCCAATTCTATAGTTCTACAAAATAGTTACGTGACCGGCCCATTGTAACTCTAGTTGATTCTGGAAGATCTGGTTCTATTTTTCACGTATTTTTTTACGTAATAAAGTCTTGCACAAAAACTATGCTCTTCATTAATAACAAGAACAACTGCATTAAAAAAATTTGCGCAATGGAGTACTTCATAAAGTTCTTTTTTAGTAAAATGTCGAACGCTTTTACGAATAATGAATATGAAGCTGGCTGCAATTCACTGAATATGACTTCAAACGTATTCGTAATTATGGTTGGGGTTTTTGACGAATGCGTACCCCTTGCGTAATTATCTGGTTATAAGTTAACTATTTGTTGCATTATGTTTTGTCATTTAATTTTCTCAATATTTCGCCCTTTGTACTTAAATAATAGATAAAGTATTAGCCATGATAGCCGAGTGGTTAGGAGTTCTTCTATCAAAACAGGAGACTCGAGTTCGATCTCCTACGTAAAAGGCTCGTATTAATTAGTTTCCAGAAGAAACTTGTATACAATTTGTATAGATGCCCTGGACACAGCTCATCACCTGTCACCTTGTCCGAAATGACATCTGATGAAAAGTGGTTTGAAATAACTAAAATTAGAGACATTTGCTCCTATGACCAATATTATGATAAATAATATTAAAAAATAAGCTCTATAACCGTTCCTGAGATGTTTTTTATTTACATTTATAAAACATCGTGATAATTGGATGCGGGCGCGCGTTTGATTCAATGTACAAACACCCGCTTACCTCCCGCGTGGAAGACGAGAAAATTTTTAATTCTGTTTTTATGGATGGAAAAGTGTACTTAGTTATACAACCAAGTACACAGGTCAACACATGTTGATAAAACTAGTAAAGGAAGAAGGAATGTAATTAAATATCATCTCCATCAAATATATCAACCAAAACTCACCAAATTTGGGACCTCAGAAAGAGTAAACAAAGAGTTAATTTAAGATCTGGGAAAAAAAGGTTCTCGAGTGGCAGCCACGTACAGGCAAACGCAGTGTAGGACGACCCCCCACAAGATGGAGTGACGACCTGCGCAGTGTTGCGGGAAGTCGATGGATGCAGGTGGCTCAGGACCGAGCTTCGTGGCAATCTTTGGGGGAGGCCTATGTTCAGCAGTGGACTTCTGATAGGCTGAAATGATGATGATAATGAAATTTAAGAATTATTGCCGCCATTTTGTTTGTTTCATTATGTCTGATTAAGAAAATGCAATGAAGATAATAATTAAATAGCGTCGTAGTCCACGTATTATAATGAGATCGATTTAGAATAATTTCGTGTATTTCCGCGTCGTTTTTCGGAACAAAATTAATAATTAAAAGCTGAAGGTAGCCCGAGTTACTATAGCATCATGATGTCCAACACCTCTGTCTCCTCGCGACCACGAGTGCTGTAAACGTCGGGAACGTAAAAATTCAAATTTATCACGTTAAAATTCGTAAATTCATAGTTTCATTACGAATTTGATTTAGAATTTCAAACCAGGATCGGTGATTAACGCATAAGTTACTGTTACATTAAGGTCACAGTGAAAACGTTATTGCAATAAATTAAATTATATCGTTCTGTACTATATTAAACTAAAATATGTAACGCTACTTACATTGTACGAAACTGGAAACTATTTGATAAGTAGTTCAGAACTTCACTTTGGAACATTGTAAATCATGTACTCGGCTTTGTAGACTTAAGGTAGTGGTAATAATTGTCTTTCGAGACCTCTGGCGTTTAAATATGAATATAAATGGAAGAAATTAAATTTATTTGTTTCAGCTAATATGTATGGAACGAAGGAAGATAAAAACCATATAACAATTATGGCCATAAATAATATAACAACTAATTTTTTTTTTAATTTAGAATTACCATACATACCATACATACTAGATAAGTAAGTTAAAATGGTATGTGTTTTGGTATCTGTTATGGGTTTACACACTAAAGGTTGCTTTAGAAGAACCAAACTGGTGTGGGCCCTAGAAATTGTAGTTACTCGGACTGACTAATTTATACGTGCCTCAGGGTACTGACTGTTTCCACAAATTGTTAAACACTTGAATTTATCAAAAACTCTACAATAAAAGACTTGCGTGAGAGATCTAGAGTTTTCTGTGCTTTTTAATTTTAGTATTCATATAGATAAGAATATTTCCTAACACGTAACTAGTGGTAAACCAGAAAACGTAATCTAATTTGTAAATAAAGACATATGTATTGACATAAATATAAAAACATTAAATGTAGAAACAATTACCCCTTAGTTATTAATATCAAATCTTCTTTAATATATGATTAAAGCTTATTATAATTAGTGTCTAAAATTAAACCAACAAACATAAATAATGGGAATTTTAGTATGTACCATTTATTTTTAGGGGTTTGCACTTGAACTAAGGAAGCAAAAAAGTTAAAATTTTAAAAGCGGATAAACTCTATATAATGGTATTTCATTTGAAAGCCTAACAATGTTGCTCCTCCTACACAGATAGACATGGATTAGTTAGTTTTAACAAAGAAAGTAATCAAGCTTCCTGCTGACTCGTCCTGATCAAAGATTAGTAAGTTGTTACACATGGGTTTTCATTACCTCGAGGTTTATTTTTAGTTTATTTCTTTTGTACCAATAAAAACAGGTATATGTTGTTTAAGAATTATTTAGAATATATAATGTAAAATAAGTAATGAGAAAACGAAGGTAGAATATTTTTTTTACTTGTTTATTTTTACGTGGTAGAGTCAAGCAGCGGCTTTTGCTGCTGCTCGTATGGGCCGGCTCAACCGGGGTAGTACCGCGACCTTGCAGAACTGCAGAAATGCAGAGTGCATTTTTTCCTTCCGCAACACTTCCGATTTAAAAACCATATTATTACTAATAACTGGATTATGCATAATGTATCTCATAACGACCTTACCTTTACAGCCTGTAAGTAGGCAGCTGCAGGGCACATGCCTGTCTCACACTTGCCACAATCGCCACGCTCGTCAAGCGGATTGTCGATTGCAGTACCAGACACCTCGCATCATAGACGCTGCTGAAATTTTTCGAAATAGTTATCCCGCCATCAGTCGGCAGCCATTCTTTAGTCGGTTCTTACGACATCCACGGGAAGAAATTGGATAGTAGATACAGTACAGGGGCCTTATCCGCTTTGCCATAAAAAAATTCACAACAATTTCGTGTACACATAATTCACATTCAAGAGATGGTTTCGTTTTTGGGTAACCATGTGAAGAAGTAACAGTTTATATTATAATTTATCTTGCATTGGTACTTAAATTACCGGAAGTAATATTTTGTCTGTCAGTCCTCTATGGTTGAAAGCAAAAATTAAATGAAGTTATTGTTGAAACAGGTATTTTTTTCTTTCCTTATCAGTTTATTTAGTTCGTTACTGAAAATTGGCGATTGCATGCTAGGTAAAGCCAGAATGGGAAAAATTAAAATTTAATGATATAGTACATTAATATATATATATATTATACAATATACACTATGACGAAAAAGGAACATAGACGAGAAATTTCTCGAAGGTACAAACAGAATACCAGCGCTGCAGCAATATTGCAGAAGCTTAATGCTGTTTCGGTTGCCGTTTCGTTGCTGCAATCCAATTAGTATATCTTTGCTATGTATTTTAATTTTTCTTTCTGTCGAGTTGAAGCTTTGAATAAAATCAGTTTTTTTCTCTGAAGCGGAACTTTTCTTTTAAAAAAAATTTACATCGAAAACTAATATACACGCTGTTCTCTTCCCCATTTCATCACGTGAAATGAAAAGAGATCGTTAAGACAATGTAACTGGTAGTTTATTTGGCGGAAGAGCAGAGTGACTTTAGCTGCTGCTCGAATGGACCGGCTTCACCACTAGTGCTTTAGCGTTTCATCCAGTGCATGAGGTAACCGAAGGCCCACTCTCTCCTCCCCTTCTCGTTATCCTTTCCCCTTCTCCAAATATCCTTAAAGACCGGCAACGCACCTGCAGCTTCTTAAGTGTTAAAAATGTACACGGGCGTCGGTTATTTCTTTCTATATTAGCCTCATTACATAAATTATGAACAATTTTACATATCGTAACAAACAAAAGATACTAATTACTCGGTCACTATTAACACTGTGACAGTGGTCGTATTAAAATTCGTCCGCTGATTAATCAAAATGATAGACAGAACATTTCACCCGAATTGTAGTTGTAAAATCTGTGTTGTTTTATATATTTTTTTAAAATATGTATTTACTTGGTGACTGAATTCCCTTTTTTCCTAAGGGTCTATCTAAGTCGGTAGGTGTTACATCTTTCAATCGCCAAGTAGCAATACATCTGCAGATGTGAAGCATTAACATTTGTTCAGGTAAGATCGTAGGTATGGAGCTGACGGTGACGTTATAAATTTGAGACAAAGATGAGTCATTTCTGCTTTTAAATAAATAAAGGAACTAACATAATTGAATACAATAACGGGGAGATTACAAGGTAATAGGAATCCTTTTTGCATAGCGGTGATCTGGGGTTATACCTTCCTCTTACCTATTTCTGCCACTAATTACCAGTGAAACTGCAGCATTTGTGTAGGGTATAGAGGGCCCGAATGGATTACGTTGGAACCATCTTAAACTTCAAAGGACATAATGCACCTGTGAACGTTTTCGATTGAAGTTTAGATATTAAATTACCTAAACTATATATAGTATTTGAATGTAAGGAAAATATACCACCTTTTCTCTAAAACTCAACTTCATCTGCATTTGGTGAAGTCTGATGGTTGATAAAGACATGACACTGATAATTTTATGAGGTTTGAGTTTTAACTCAATTCTTTAGAATTATACAACTATCGAACTAAAACTATCAAAGGATAAGTGAAATTTAATAGGCAAGCCTTAAATAAATATGAAAATCTTGTCACACACACACACACACAAATATTTTAATACGAGTTGTTGATTACATTTTTTCTTTTAAATGTTATGCGTGGGGTGGCAAAGTAGTTAAATCTGCTCTCGGTTCATGGGTAACGTAAAAGACGGGTAAGAGAAATATTAGGAAAAATCGGTGAAGCCTGCAATAGAATAACCATTTAAAAATAATAGAAGATCAAGCGGCAAGTGCTCTACCTGATGGTATGTTATCGCTGTTGTTTACGAACATCCACACCTCCAGGCTTCCATAAACTCTTTAGAAGCTTCCGAAGAAGATTAATCAGCTTTTACCATCTGTCAAGTGTAACATTTATCTATCATACACGGCAAACTAAACGATCGAAAAAAAACCCGCGTAAAGGAGCTTATAGCTGATGTAAAATATAGACGAAGGTCAAGTAGGAAGTCTGCAGAATATGACCTATTCTAGGTCTCACAAATCATCGCATCAGATTTGACATGCCACAAATCCTCGCAGAAGAACACTAATTTTTGCTAGGAATGATTCGCGTGGATATTAAATCACGATTATGCTGTGAGCTCATCCTGCGTAGATTGGACCAAAATGTTTTGTTTAAAGTAAAAACAGTAAAGTAGCAGCCTGTAACCCACTGCTGGGCAAAGGCCTCCTTCTCAAATATGAGTCAAAGATCAGAGAGGGTTTAGGAGCCGGGAAGGGCCCGCCACGCTGCTCCAGTGCGCGTTGGCGGCCTGTTTTGTTTATTTTGCAAAATTGCTGACGCTGGTGGTAGAACCATTTAACCAAGAACTGCGATATCAGGACGCCAAACGCCTCAGTCCCCGGTGACCACGAGTACTGTAAAGTACACGAAGGATCGGGTCCGAATAAAAAAGTGAAAATTAGACGCGATTAAATCTGTAAATAATATCTTAATTTTAAATGTAACCTTATAATTTCATTACAACTACTGTTTTTAAGTATTGCTAAACAACCGCAAATGATTTTGTGCAAAATCAAACTAGTGCTAAATGCTAGGTATTCATAATCACAGAAAAGTTAATAAGAAGGAATACACGATACTGTCTCTATACATTCAGTATTTTAGTGCATGGTTTTGTTACCATGCTGGAGGTATCACGTGTACAACTCAGACTAGAATTGTGGAAAAAGTTTTAATATGAAATACTAATACAATTAATTACTAATAATATTAATACTATTAAAATACTAATCTCCATATAAACAAAGTCGCAGGAAGTGCTTGCTCTTAATAAAATTCTTATATATGTAAATATTTTATAAGAAAACATTTTATTAACACGAGAACATTGGTAAACATTCAACATTAGGCCTTAATAAAAACAAAACCATTATAAGGCTGCTCAAACATAAAAATAAAGTATAAGAAAGAAAATTTGAGGAATCGGTAAAAGTTAACATTTCTAAACATTCCATGTTGAATTCCCAACTAAGTTTTCAATTACCTCCACTGCTTAAACTGAGCTAGCGAATAACCTTTGAATAAAGCGGCCATTCGGATTCAGAGTAAGTATATTGAATTAATTCCGGGCAATTTGTTTATGTGGTTCATTGAAAATTGTTTGATTTCAAATGTTTGTACTATTAATGAAGATGAACTTATTATACTTGAATTTATATAAAACATAACAAGTAGTTCAAATAGCTTCTGTTTTTGTAAAGTTCTGCTTTGTTAAAACCTTACCCTTCCCTCCTTTTTCCCCATTCTGCGAACTTAAAAACGGCTTGTACTATGATTTCATTTTAATTTTCTTTTCAAATGTGTAGTATTCGCGTAAATACGTTATGTCTAAATGTTAAAAAATATGTAATAATGTTCTGATGAATTAAAATGTGAAAAGGTACCTTAGAAGCACTCATCATATCTTACTGTGAATCAAGAAGAGATATCTTACTGTGATAAGAAGATATGAATATAAGAAAAGAAATAATAAAACAAATTTATGTGGCAATCACTACAAAAAATAAAAAATAAATATTAAAATGAATAAAATAAACAATAAAATATCTCTATATCCTAGTGGAGAAAGGATAAGCGTAAGGGTGTAAGAGAAATCCTTTTTTTCAATGGACAACCTAATGCACAGCTGAGCGCACAATATGCAGGTAGCACGTGGTGCCCTCTGCTGGCTTCGGTGACGAAGGAAAAATTATAATTTATACTTGTAGTTATTCTCACTTCGTTAAAATCCATACTTATTAAATTGAAGTTGTACACTTGGGCTTGTTTCACGTATTATTAAAAAAATAATTTTCAATGAAAATTATTCAATGTATCGTAACGCAAATGTAAATATTAATATTATTATGATTAATAATTTATGAAAAGTGCTGGCGTGATTTCCCAAATTTGAATCCCACGCATAGTGATGTCCACCCTTCCCGGTTTGGATTTTATCCTCATCGCTATATACGAGCTATGTTGTAGGAAGAGTGTATAAATAATGATATGCAACAACCCTGTGAACAGGCGCTGCTTGGGAGGGCTGGTCATGTCATATCTGCAAATACTGCATTAGCAACACCATATTTCATTTATTTACTTTACTTTAGAATATGGTTCTTTTGTCTATTATCCTTGTATTCGTTTCTACAAAAAGAACGAATCGAAGTCAGCCACGGGGATATAATATTATTTCCCGGAAAACAAGGAAAAGTAATGTCGTTATAAACTTTGAACTTAATTAAAATTTCGCTAACTTCCTCTTAATATTTTATTAAAACTAATTATTATCTCGTTTTTTTTATTATTTTCACTTCAAGCATTTGATCTATTAATGCTAACATTTTCAGTATAATTTGCGACGTTACAGTTATTTTTTATAACAAATTAATATAAGAGACAGGGTACTTTTTGGACGGTTATGTTATTAATTTGGACCTTGAGCTTTTAAAAATTCTGTACTTGTAACTAATTGGACGGAACTGAAAAAAGTTATCTAACTGAAACGTTTTTCTATGAAATTTGTAAAGGAATTTTAATTTGGTTATAGCTGCGAATACTTTTGAGTAATGTTATGAGATCTATAATTCGCTTAAAATCGCTTGGCGGTCTTCGAAAGCATGCCCGGTGTTTAGGGTCGCCTTTAGTCATGTTGTATCTCCCGGAGGGGCGAAAGGTAGGATGCAGCAGTTCATTTGGTTATAACACTATTTTTCAACCCTCGTACCCTTTATTACAGTGGGGTTTATTTGTTAAATTTTTGATGCCCATCGTGACATCTAGTTTGTACCATACCTGGGTACCACCGTCTGTATTTCGATCTTTGCTAGTCAATCAATCATTTACGTTTCGTTCATTTGACCGGTATATAGCGTTGAATCCCTCACTTAGGTGTTTGTATTTATTGTTTATCTTATTAAATTATAATTAATTCATCCTATAATATACATATCATTTCCATATTATTAATGGATTGTTTCTTTTGACAAAGTTAAGTTATATAAAGTATAACCATCAAGTTAAGGATTATTTTTATGCTGCAATACCTGTTGATCAGTCAGTAGGACCGACAGATGTTTGAAAACCCGAATCTTATCGCGTGGGCACCGTTGTGTTCCCACGCATCCGTCTTCCCACCATGGAGATTATAGCCAAATTTACTATAGAATTAGCAGTGAACTGTGCTATGGAACGATCCGTGGTAGCCTAGTGGTAGAGCGCGTTTGACTTGGATTCGATTCCCAATGACGGAACCACTAAAACTGTTTAATAGCGGTTTTGAATGGTGAATTTACCACGTGCTCGGCGGTGAAGGATAATCTCGCGACAAATATTATTTCGAGGTCATGTAAAGTCTGCCAACCTGGAGCACCGTGGCGGACCCTTCCCGGCTCCAAAACCCTTCAGATATTTGAGAAGGAGGCCTTTGCTCGGTGTTACTAAGTGTTAAAGTTAAGTGTGTGTCCGTGTAAATAAGTCACCATTCAAAACCCGACCAATACCATCAAACCGAGAGATCCTTATTTGCCCAATATGACTTAAGTGAATAACTCGTATTTACAAACGTTTCTATGAGATCTCAAAACTACCACAGTGAACATACAAATCCTAAATAAACGCATTAAGAAATGTCTTTCGTAGAGACAAGAAATGTTAATATTGGTTAGTGTCTCTCTGCTGGAAAGGCGGCTCTTACTTTTAAGAATATTTAAAACCAGGATAAGTTTTCTTCGCTTCTTCAGTATAAATTGGTGGACTTCATGTCCTCACTACATCAGCCTATTTTAAGTCCACAGCTAAACTGAAGCAAAGCAAGAACAAGCCTTGCCAAAATAGCGCCAACAAGTCTGCATATTTTCTTGGGAGTTTTGCACACACTAGTGACGCCGCTTCTCATCACTAGTTAGTGGGTTTTGGGTTCAGTATATTCTGCCATCATATGGTCACCTGAGTCTCGTTTGTTGGCTAACAGGGTGCACAACGCGCAGTGTGAAGTTGGCACTTGGAGAAACAGATTGTATGAATATACAATGGGGAGAATCTCCCTGACAACGCTTTAGTTAATGTCCTTAACTTTTTTTTTTAATTTTCCGACTTGCATGTATGACTAGGTTTTCACCATCGAGCTTATAGAAAATTCCGTATTTAAACATGCAATTTAAAATTTTAGTGTCGCCGGCACGGGGAAAACCATCTAAGCTACCGGCACTAGTAAGCCTGTTAATTTAATATTAAAACCACAAGAGACAGCAGCGTAGCGTAACGTCGCTACAACATATATCGAGGGCTGGCCACTCGCCAGCTATCGAAGCGATAGATAGTAACAAGTCTAAACTGTTTGTAACATGTTAACAAGCTGGATTTTACAGAATTTTCTTTTATGGAATCAAACTATAAAATAACGACTTATATATTCAGAGAGCGATCGGATGCAAGTGTAGTATTCTCTGTGAGAGTCTCAAGTCTGAGAAATAATAATTTTGCATGTTAAACTCAATATTTGACATCATATATTTTTAATTAAAAAAAATATACTACACGTCCTCTTCTAGGCTCCTTTGAATTTTTTTTCAATTTTTGTTGAAGCTGGAAAGAGTCCGCTACGGTGCGGGTTAGTGAACTTCGGTTCACGAACATATTTAAAAAAAAAAATGAGAAATGTCTTGACTTGTGGGGTAAGTCACTATTTCACCGCCAAATGTATAAATTCAACACTACCGGCAACACGGGAATCGGGATTAGATAGTATTCGTTAATTCGAATCTAGGTCACTCTCGAGGTTAGAAATATTAATCGATCCCCCGACTCCACTGCTACCCTGGCTCTTACGTTAAAAGCTTCAATTTTCTCTTTATATTATCCGGGCGTGTGGCAACACTGTGCTCTTCACATAGTCTCGGTGTGCTCGCACTAGGCATGCTGATCACCATCACAAATTTATGTGCTTTGCGTTGGGCATTATTGGATGAACTTTCTGCCATCGGTCGGTCAACAGAGCCAGCAGGTAATACCGCGTGCAGGTGAGATTGACTTTTGGAGAAGAAGTGACACTGCTACGCCTTCAAAGCCCATCAAGTATTTTGAAAAAGGTACTTTTTAGAGAATAGAATCTTTATCTAATAACGCGTTGTAACAAAAGACATTATATTGTCACGGGACATTAAGGTTTGTGAAAGTAGCAATAAAACGTCACATTTTAACAAAGTAATATAAATAAGTTATAACAATATTTAAACAACGTTATATCTAGGTCTAGGTACAAACGGCACGGGATTCGAATCCGGCGACAACAACAACCTAACGTTAACGTTCGCACGTCGCCAGCGATTCCACATGACATAGTGGTCTTTCCATAGCAGATACATCGATACGGAATAGCCGCAGAGCACTATAGCCATGAAGAAATTCATAGCCGTTTCGGTTATTCGATGTGAGATTCCTGTGAAATGTTAAAATTAATTAATTCATGATAATTATATTTTTATACTAAATATAAGAGTGAGTTTTTAATTTTTGATATAGTTATATACACAGTAACAGAGTCCATTTGTTTTAAACTGTCAGTAAGAGGCTCGGTAGTCCCTAGTGAGTAGGGCTCTTTTATTTCACAGTACGCAAGTGATCTGGATTCGAATTCACCACTAAAATGGTTAATAGTAATGTTACAAGTGCTGAATTCGTACGTGCTCAACGGTGAAGGAAAACATCGTAAGGAAAGCCGCATGTCCGTTAAATAAAAAATAAATATTTGCGGTCGTGTGAAGTCAAGGGCCTTTAACCGGTAGTGGTTTGTTACAGGCTGCAGTTATAGCTAAAACCTCTCTGGGTGAGTTTTATTTTGTTCTTATATCTTTTTGTTTTTCACAAAAAGATAATAGGCGTTTGGCAAGGATAAAGTTGTTTATATTTAGCGTTGCCAACGGTCATAAAAGCCATTTATTTTTTACGCCAGCTATTATACTTTTAGCGATGTCTTTAATTAGTAGATTAATGAATTATTTTATTTTGCACAATTGTCTTAATTTGCACTTTTTATGTAGATATTTTTTTATGTATTAAGGGAGCTTATTCATCATGCACATAATTATACTCGTATATACGAAAACAGTTACGAGTTATTTTATAGATACAGGTTGTAGGCATTGAAAATAAGGTGGTGGTTAGGGCGCTCGCTTTAGTTTCAAAGAGCGCGAATGACCTGGGTTCGATCTCCGGTGCCGGCCTAGCTAAAATTGTTAATAGCAATTTTAAGTGCTGTATTTACCACGTGCTCGGCGGTGATGGAAAACATCGTGTGGAAACCTGCATGTCCGAGAAATAATAAAAAAATATTTCGACACTATGTATGAATTTTGTTTAATTGATTTGATTCCATCCATCAAAACACAACCCCTTTCTATTTGATGTAATAGATATTAACGACGTAATTGAAGAACATTAAAAAAGAATCGAGAAAAAAACAAAACGAAAAAAAAAAAAACAAAAAAGACAAACCTTCATCTTTTCTAGCACCTGCATCGAGCTTACCAAATTTATTGCCCTCAACGACAAAGTACTGAGTGCCAACGATGCATACCGCCAAGAGCCCCGCGGTGACTGTCGATAGCAACCAAAAAATGAGGCAGTCAGACTGGAAAAGAACAAGCCGTTAAACGCATCGGTTTAGTGATCGAGTCGCAATGCTGCTTGGTTCTAGTTGTAACACGTAAAATAACTGTCTCGAACATGTACAAACCGTACGGAACAATATTCAATAAGTGTGGTCATTTGATAGGTGGCGCTTTGGCAAGTTACTTAATAAATTTTACAACTCATACTCTTCGTGTCACGTACCCGAACTACGTCTACCGGGAGATATGTAATCTACTGTACTTTTACGGTATAGTGAAAGTAGAGGTTCATACTGGATAATTTATTTTAATCCTTTCAAGCCAGACTTATTTTGGACAAAATGTCATGAGCCATGGCGAGCCTGTCGCCGTCGTAGTGTCCGATATAAACCCAACATAGGTTTCGAAAAACTCATTGGCTCAAGGGATTCAAACTCGAATCTCCTGATTAGAAGACAGACCCTTAACTATTCGGATATCGTGGCTATCGAGGGATAAAAATAAAATAAATAGACGTTGCGCTAGTTTTATTATTGAATACTATGTATTGAAGACCCGTTTAGTGGCAAAGATGCACTCGATCTTGGCACAACTACATCTTGAATCTTCATTGGAAATGGATACGTGTCAAGGATCTTTTTAAATTAGCATAATATCTGTACTGTCATATTTTTAGTAACAGTTTGGTTTCAAATATAGGAACAAAGGATATTATGATGTGTTAGATTGATTCCCAGCCGAAATCAGTACGTCTGAAGTAAAGAAATTTTCAAGTTAATTTGAGCTTTTAAATATATGTATGTAAATTCAACAAATAACAATTTCATAACTTCACTAAGATTGTCAACTGCAGTTCTCGATGTTGTTTAGCTGTTATAAAAATCATGTGAGCACTTCTGCATCTAAATACTTAAAAACAAACATATCGATGACAGTTATGTCCAACAAACAAAAAACACCAATTCGCAAAAAAAATTAATAGGCTTTTCCTCAGAAGAGTGACGTTTATCGTGAAATAAAGAGCTACAATTGAAATTTATTTGTGATATGTGAAACCCAATAAATTATTATACGTTTTCTCATGTGTCGTCGAAAACGTGCCATCCTAAGACTGCGGGCTTATAAATGGCAGCGCTTTCTACCGACGATTGATAAATTGCGTTTAATTCAAGCGGCCCAGGAAATTAATATGGCGGTATTTGGTGTCACGCTTCATGCTGCCTATGAATAATGTATTAATGGCAAGGCATTGATTCTGATAATGGCAATGCAGAACTTTAAGCACATTCGATATTTATAATTGAATATAGGTTCCGAAATTAACATGAACACATATTTTTTTACTGTTTGACGTGAGTAAATTTAGCACAAGCATAGCATGAAAAGCAAAATGTGTTGCTGGATTGTCCAGCAATGGACTTAGGTAGATAAGGAAGGAAAAAAATATGAATTTAATTTGTCGAATAAATTTTAATAATTTGGAAATTGTTATTTTTTTTATGGGATAAGCCGCAAACGAGCAGGTGGTTCACCTGATTGTAAGTGATTACCGTTGCAGGTGCTTTGTCGATCTTTAAGGGTATTTGGGAGATGGGAAGGAGGATGAGGAGGCGGATGGGAAGAGGGATTGGGCCTCCGGTTACCTCACTCACCGAACGAAACGCAGAAGCACATGATGTCTCTACTTCACGCCGGTATTCTAACTCGGTCGAGCCGGCCCATTCGAGCAGCAGCAAAAGCCGCCGTTTGGCTCTACCACGTGTAAAAGAAATAAGAAAACTACTACTTTAACTACGGAGGTACGGAACTTCTAAGTAGCATTTTGTTCAAAAACAAGTACAAAGCCCCATAAATTAAATTCTGATTCAGGTTAGCCGAGTTACTGGCATTAGAATATTGTTACCGAAGTAAATTATTTCGCATAGTTCTTACATTAAAAAAAAATATTAGCTGTCAAAATACAAAACTGCTTAAATTATTAAAAAATTGCTAAAAAAAGTTACGAGCCCTATCGATTTGAAAAATGGTCTCACCTGCAAATGGCTTCTGTTACGAGGATTGCCGAACCACAAACGAAGTGCTTGAAGCACGGTATATCTGGGAGTGCGAATAGATGGGTAACTAAAAAACATTTTTATTTGTATAAATTTATAAAGAGCAATTGTGTGATACATAAGAAAGTAACGAATATTTTTAAGCATTTCGTTAATGTCTCAATACGAACCTGAACCCGCAGAGTTCGCAATGATTCCTGCCAACTTGATTAAGCCACCTCTCTAAGCACGATAAATGGACGTTCGCCATGGAACCTTTACAGTTGCAAGGTGAAATTAACCTGTAAATGTAAATTGTAATTAAAGTAGCAGCCTGTAATTGCCCACTGCTGGGAAAAGTCTGATTCAGTGCGGGTAGGCGGGCTTCACATATCCTAGAAATAATATTTTTTATTATTTCTCAGAAATGCAGGTTTCCTCATGATATTTTCCTTCATCGGCGAGCACGTGGTAAATATAGCGCTTAAAATTGCTATTAATAATTTTAGTGATGCTGGCACCGGTAATCAAAACCCGGTCACTCGCGCTATATGAGACTAAAGTGAGCGCCTTGAACACTAGGCTACCACGGTTCTGTATGATTAAGTGAAACTTTTCTAATATGGCATATTATTTAACTAAAAGTAAAAAATAAGTATGCGTATTAAATACAAAAATATTAAGAAAAAATTAAAACCTTTCACCTCTCCATAACTAAACAAGAGATTGTGTGGTCGTGAAAAATTATATTACACGGCTACATTAGGCTATATTATTTCAGAATTAAATTTAAACCTAAAAATGTATTTCTTATCATTGATACTAAACTATGCAGTTAATATAATTACGAACATCTAATTTTTACCTTTCTCGTCCTTTTGTCATACAAATTCGGCAAACATTTGAGCCAATACTTGAAAGAGAATCACGGGGTGCTAACCCAAAGTCAGATTTTTCCGAAGGATTGCCTGACGTTTTCTTTTTGTTCCCTTCTATATTTTTCGATTGCTTCAAGTCTACAAAGTTTGCGTTTGGTAATCTAACATCATTTCTAATATTGACAACATCTACTATCTCCGTGCGTGCGTTTTCCAAACAATTTAAATTCGTCTCATCTTGAGTAGGTTCGTTAATTAAAGAACTTATGGCAGTGTGAGCGTTTTGAACATTTGGAGTTTCTACCAAAGCGAAGTTATCAACATCTCTATTAGATTTAAAACAAGAAGCTACAAACTTTTTTAATTCTAAGAAAGAAGTTACGTCACATTGTTCATTACTTTCACTTTTGTCTAAAATTGGTATTTTGAGTTCCTTGAAATTGATATTTTTAATAATATCATTGGTTGGACTAAAACTTAATGATGATAGCTTTAAGGCGTTCGCAACGTCGTTGCTGGTAATAATTTGGCGTAAACTGTGTTCAGATTTAGAAATTCTGGTTTTAGATTGAAATATATTTTTTACGCTGTGTGGTATTTCTCCAGGGAGAGGAACAAATCCTGAAGGCCCTGCATCGTCTGTTGTTTGCGATATTTGTTTATTTATTTTTTCACTTCGAACATTTACTCCATTGTCTTTTTCTTCTGTTTTGTTTGATTTCCTTTCTTCGTCCATCAACAGTTGTCTGGCATTAGTATTTTTATTTGAATGTATTTGAAATAATAAAACGTGCTTTAAAAATTGGATTTGACATTTAATTTTGACGTTGCTTATTATCTTTTAAAGCCTTTTAAAAACGAAAGGCCAATCTTGATCAAAGAGTATGACTATATTTTGCAATAAATATCATAAGTGACATGGGCGGGTAGCACGTGTACCATGGGTGGCTTATAATATACTTCTTTGAAGAAGGTATTTCATCATTATGAATAAAAAAATGTACGAATTTAAATTTCCAAACATTTCTCACAATTTTTTTGTACGACGTTGGCTCTACCAGTCAAGGGGTGGATTTTGCTGCTGCTCGAATCAGCCGGCTCGACCAGAGTAGTAACACAGCCTCGCAGAATATTGGCGTGAAGCAGGCATCTTGAACTTCTGCGTTTCGTTTGGTGGGTGATGTAACCGGAGCCCCCCTCCTCCCTCGTCAAATATCTTTAGGGCCGGAAACTCAATCCCCTAAATACAAAACGAAAAAAACCCTCAAAATGTTTTAAATTCTGTTCACCTGTTGCGTCCCGTGCCTCTGACCCATCGTCTAATTTTTTTCGGATAAGCCACGATTGCCCCTCTCTGGAGAGCCTCTTAGCAATGAATTTTTTGAAACCTTTGTAGGATTTGTTTCTTTGGCTTGGGCACTAAGATGGTGATAGGTCCGTGTCACGTTGTTAAAAGTAATCTCTTATGAAAAGTGGATTGAAAGGACTGAAATTACCTTACGACTGAAATAAAAATATTGGTTATTTAGTTGCGGGAGCTTATTATATTTATTATTATTTAGTTACATCGGATATGGGAAGGTATAAACGAGTTGTGCAGGATGGCCGTAATATACGTAGTCGTATTAAGAAATTTTTCACTTTTCACCATAAATCCCATTTTTATTTTAAATGTAAATTACATAGCCCTCTGTAATGATTTTATACTTAATCAAATGAGTTTGTGTGTACTATTTGATATATTAACCATTTACATCGATCTACAAATACTTTTAAATCGATTTAAATTAATAACGTTAATTGAAAATTAATTTGTAAAACGTTCGTAATTTTAATAATTTGTAAAAACTCAAAGACTAATCAGAGGGCCTACATTAAATCGCGTAAAAATTTAATAAAAGGAGCAGATCTCCGTATCGTCACTTCCACCTCGGCATTCAAGCAAGAACAACGAACAAGAAGAAGTAATAGGAGACTGGAAGAAATTCAAGAAATATAAAGTGTTAAGAGAAAGAATAAAGTTTCTGTAAGAGAAGCAGTGATTATCAATCAGGATCGCAATCCAGCATCTCACACACGAGTGGTTGGCTTTGTGTTCGCTCATAAACTTATTGCACTATAATATCTCCTGGGCAGTTGACAACTGGCGATGGTATTCGAAAGCTGTCGCCGTACACCATTTAATCTCCTGTACTAATGTGATAAAGATCTATATTTTAGTTCAATGATTCGTTTAATGGACGGTCCAATCTATCAGAGAATTTGAAATCAATACTACGACATATCTATAACCAAAATGTATACATTATATTTATATTCTGTTGAACCCGGGTTGCTCATTTAAATTACTTCAGAAAATACTAAAACTGCTTAACGCTCTACAGTAATTACGAATTATTGCACACCGCAACACACTTCACCATACGTCATTAAAAATTCAGCGAGGTGTGACTTGGGACAGTATTAAACATTAAGGAAAATTTTTCTCGTGATAATTATATTACCTGACTGAATTATATAATTATATGACTTGTTAGTGAGCAAGATGTACTACGTTGAAGTACAGCTTCAGTGATCGGTTCCTTGAAGTATCAGATGACTATTGGAATCCATCTGAATCGAACTAAAATCGTATAGGCTTGTGATGGGGAGCAGATCATGAGTGTGAAATTAAACTTCCTTCACGACATAGAGGAAATTGCTACAGAGGAGTTAACTTTTTTTAAGGAAAAAAGAAAGAATCTTTTAATTCTTAAAAGTGGTAATAAAGCAATTATTTTTATAATAACAACGCTTATTTTTATATTCAGGTATTTCCGAAGATTAACATGATGACTGTAGTGCCATACTGCATAACACTTTTCCAACCTTCACACTTAGGTTTGGGGTTCTGTGGGTTCGGACAGACTAATTAAAATATTTCGCTAGCGTCGTATAAGTTAGAAGTGGAATTAATTATTCAAAGGTTTTATTTCGAAAATAATTTCAAATCTGCAAAAATGTTGCGGAAAAAGTAATGTAAAATACGTTTGTAGAGTGGAAGAGAATAACGAGGGTTATTTCATATGACATGCTTCTTTGTGGTTACATTAAATTATATTCGAATAATATAACAAAGGATAAATGTATTTGTATATATCACAAAAGATTTTTAATTGCTCTACATAGAGAAAAAGTGTTTAAATTTTTATAATACCTTAAAACAGGCTTATATGATTCATAGCGTAAAGTATTTTAATATACTCTCCCACATTCCTATAACAATATTATTAGTTTTTAGTAGATTTACCACAACTACAATCTAAATCTTTATTTTAATCTTATAGAAATAGTATGTTACATAAATATACACGATGTAAGTGGGAATATACCAACTTATTCTCCAAACGATGACATCAATTGGACCTGGTACACCCTGAGAGCTAACAACCGAGGTTCTGGCGACCGTGGGATGGCGGCAAATGCAACCGAATTTGCTCTGGTACTACCGTAGTAGCGAAGATGCTCCTCATCATTAGTCTGTGGGAATTGGGTACAGCAAATTCGATTGGATATTCCGCCGTCGTTCTATTGGCTAGCATGGTGCACCACCTGCAGGTGAGGTTGGCATTTGAAGAAAGAGATGCCATATCCCCCTTACAAATCCTACCTTTTTTCATAGATAGGTTAAATAACATTTTAATTTTAAAGGAAAATTTTATTTCTTCTGAAATTGCAATTTTCTTCCAAACAAGATGTCATGCTTAAAGTTTAATAGCATTCTTTAAATTAGATGTGCCACAGACAATTCTGGACGAGTATTATAACTTCCGGTTTTATTTAGATAGGAACATTTCAGACATTTGTAATTTAAAAGAAATTTCATGATTGTAGTTATAAAACCGAAGAAGAAGTGTATTTATTGGATCTCCTTTTAATATTTAACTTTCTTTCCGGGTCTGATTGTGTCGTGTCCCGTGTCAATAATATTACATCTGAACCTTCCTCCGATCTTATATCGTAAGCGCTACATCGGATTCAAGAAGGAAAAGACGTGTAAGTATCCCCTGTATGTACGAGTATGTTTGTGCGGCGTTATAATATATCTTGTGGCCAAAATTAGCCTGGAGGGCATGAATATCAATATCAGGTACTAGGTAGATGAAATAAAAAAACATTATGGTTAACTTTAATGGTTTTCTACTATTCTCCATCGTTATCTTCTTCACTAGCCTGTAAATAATTCGCTGCTGAACGTAGGCCTATCTCAATAGGTAGATTTGTTACAATCGCCATGCTTGACAGGTAAGTTAACGATGGCAGTACCGGAAGACTAACATCTTAGCCTTTTTGATGGTTAACCTGGAATCTGCCACGCGCTATGAGGTTTTAGATGTTTTTTTTGGCGTCTCTTACGGCACCCAACAGAAAAAAGGGATTGCAGATATTCTTAAGGCACCACTACATAACATAGCAACATTTCAGCCTATCATAAGTTCACTGCCGAATATAGGCCTCCCCCAAAGATTGCCACAAAGCTCGGTCTTGAGCCACCTGCATCCATCGACTTCCCGAGATACTGCGCAGGTCGTTACTCCGTCTTGTGGGAGGTCGGCCCACACTGCGTTTGTGGCTACCACTTGAGAACCTTTCTGATCCTAAAGACAACGTCGGTTACCCTAGTTTTGCTGCGTGTATTATCGTTGCACTCCGCATCTTTAAGCTTCCTCATACGGACCATCATGTTGCGTCACCGAGCACAGTGCTAAGCTCCTCCATGACATATGCCATACCAACATAAGTTAATTGTTTAATTTTTATCTATAGTATTTCCTTTTGAGATTCCAGAAATAAAACGTAACAAATAGGTAAAATGTCACTGTGAATTTCGCGATCACACATTGTAGCAAAAGCTCATGAATTCGGTACGATTATTACACTACTGGGTAAACTTTATTCGTAGGTAGCAATCAAGCAGTAGGAAGTAATCAAGCTTTTTGCTGATACGACCCGGTATGACATTATAAAGTTGTTTAATTTCGTCGACATTTGCAAGTAAGGATAAAACAAACTTTTCATTTTAGTTATATACATATGAACGTCAATTTTTTTAACATCATTGTTACATACTCGTACCTCAATAAGACAAAATTAGTGACAATAAGAGTTTCACAAATTTTATTATTATTTTGTGCAAGGGGGAGGGGGCACAAACGAGCAAGCGGCTCACTTGTTAGTAAGTGATTACCGTCGCCCACGTACATCTGCAATACCAGAATAGCAGGAGAGAATGAGGAGGGGGATTTAAGGGAGTGAGGGAGTGGACCTCCGGTTACATCACTCACCTAACTAAACGCAGTAACACAATATGTCTTTACGCCGGTATTTTGCGAGGCCGTGGTCGAGCCGGCCCATTCGCGCAGCAGCACTAATTGCCGCTAAGCCCTACCACGAAAGAAATACATATATTTGAATTAAACAGATTTTCGCGTAGGACTGATTTTGTTAACGGATGTCTTTTTAAACTGGCCTTCAATATACATTACGTGTATAATACAATATTAGCTCAGCGGTCAATGTATTTACAGAGGCAACGGTTCGAATCTAATATTCAGTCGCGTATTGTCAGAACAGGTTAATTGTCATTATTGTCTTTATTTTGTCTATATATAACCTCTGGTCTACGTTTGTCACCATATTTAACCTCTTGGTGTATAGTGAACAAAAATAACGTCATGAATTCATACATGATAACGGATACGTTAACATAATATGAATAGAAAAGGCTGTCTGTGTCGTCGCAGTACTCCGCATCTCAAGGACTACACGAAATGGAAAGATGAATGCAGACACGCTATCGTTCGTTAGGATTTCCGTAGAGCGGAAGAGGTCCGGTGGGTTGTGTCCGTGCCGACGAACTCCGTCAGGTCTGAATCGTACCTTAATGCACTATAATATACCATGTGCATGCAGCACATTTAGTTAGTTAATTGTAACATTTAGTTGTGTATGAAATTAAATAATTATTTACGATTTTTATAGTGTATAATTTACTTTTCTAGTCCCGACGTTTCGATTGATTTACAGCACTCGTGTTCGCGGGAGGACTGGGTGTTTGACGACTCAATGTCATAGTAAATTATGTCATTTAGCTGTGGTTAAAATTAAAAAATAAAATAGAACAATTTAATAAAGGCTAGTACTAACATAGCAGAGCCTTGCGATTCTTTTTCTTTAAATACATTCGTTGATGATAAATGGACTAATGCTGCAGGCGATTTTTTTTGACAACTGTTATGGCAGAGAATGCCAAAAGGCATCAAGTCCGCCCTTTGTAATATTTTCATAAAGGTATTTAAATAAATTTTTAATAAATAAATATGTTTTCTTTGAAAACTATCAAAGGATAAAAATGAAAAATATGATATATAATAGCGTAAAATATTAATCATTTAACTACAAATGATAATGATATATGATTTAAATGATCATCATGCAAAATTGAACAGAGGTAGCCTCGCTTTAATTTCAGTTAACAAAAAAGTAGGAGATGTACGGAGTATTGTTCGCCTGTGTCTTGGCCGTCAGAGGAACCTCATTACGGAACAGCTGTAAAAAAAAACCTAACTGACAAACAAAATTCTAATTTCTTACTACAAATAAAGAATTTTAAGCGAGGCGCCGGCGCCTCTAAAATTGTTAATTGCAATTTAAGTGCTACAGTGAACTGAATTCTGAAGGAAGTACCGTAAGGATATCTACATATCTGAGAGATAATTATAAAATATATTACTTCACAAGCTCTATAGCATGGATGGCAAGTATAGAGAAGACGCCTTTTAATCTGCTGAGGAATATTTACAACCTCTTACTTAATTTTACTTTAATATAACTAGAACCAAACACCAACAAAAATAACTACCATATTTTAAGTTAAAATACATCACTCCTCTAATATATTGCTAGCTGCCTTAATTAAACTGATGTTTAGGTACCAGAACAATTATTCATAGACACTACAGACTTGACACTAAATAACCCAACATTAATTTCCTGGAGCATTAAATTATGAATGGCCTTGTCAACCGTACGTAAGTACTGCCATTTACTGAATCGCTTACTACATATGGTAAGTGCTCTTTTAGATCAAGGTAACACAGAGGCAGCATCAGAATTCGCGTACTATTAAACTAACGAAACGTTACAAACGGTCTACATTATAAGATTATTGACAACCTTCAAATCGTAAATTGAAACTCTTTGATTTTGTTGTAAGGTTTATTTTTCATTTTGCAATTAACGATGCAAGGTAATTTGTACAAGTTTGAATACTTCGTTACGTTTATATGCTATCGACTGTATGAAGATTTTGGTTTCTACTACATATTTTGTTTCTATGTTTGACATGGTGCATACAGTTACGACAACGAGACGTAGGTTATGTATAAATCATTTCGAATAGATCGACGTGTCACATTATATTAAATGATAACAACTTTGATGTAAAGGTAAACATTGTATTTTACCAAATGTCAACTCTGGCGATATCGTGTGCCTGTGGAATTTAAAGAATTCGTACGTCACTTAACGATAAGATGCTTAGCTTAGCATGGATGCAGAAAAACACTAATTTGAAGGTGTCGATTTTATCTGCGGACCGTTCGGGGTCATACCTTTTTTTTTAATGTCAACTTCAACTGCACGTGGTGTACCCAGCTTACTAATAAACGAGGATCTAGGAGCGACCAAATGATGGATTTGCCGAACCCAAATACGCACAGATTAGGGATGGGGAGCAGCATCGCACTAGTGATGCTGCTCCACTAGTGATGATCGTCATCATAATCCACTTGCTCTACGTGGTGAGAATGCTTATGTGCGCTGGCTTTTGCTGGCGCTTTCTCAGTTCAGCAATTCAGCAGTGGGCTAAAATAGGCTGAAGTGATACTATTATTTTAGAGTAAATCTCATTGCAGTTGTAATTCTGTTGCTTGACACAATTCTATAACCCATTGTTAATTTTCTGAACTGTTGTAATTGTCTGTTATTAATCTACGGTGACTTTGGGGAAACCTGTTTCACTCCCTTCAGTAAAATATGTGTATTCAAAACAAAACAGTTCAGAGTAAGACTTATAGTTGGTGTGTAGCCAAAATCTATATTACAGTGCGAAAGCAATTATTGGTAGTTGATCTGTGGCTTGTACCAGGTAACCAATCATTAATTTTCAGTACAGTACAAATTAATAGCGATTTATCAATGGGTCCGTAACGGGTGAGCGAGCACAGTTGCCAATCACGCCGCGACCCCAAAAGTCCAAGTATGACAAAACATATATTCAAGTTCATGTCCTTCCTTAGTTCTGTCATTTTCAATGTTGTTACTATGAAATCATGTGTCGCTAAAATAGATATTCTGTTGTTATGATACTTTAAAGTACTCAATTTTGTAGGCCTACATACGTATTCTTTAGTATAAAAAATTTGTTAAAGAACATTATTTAAATTTAAATGGACTTATTTAGTTATTATTGTATTTCTTATTTATATTTATTTATCTATCTACATATATAATAGTATATTATTATACATATCATGTACATTATATCATATTTTTATTAATTAATTTTATTGTATTTATTTACATTTCTTTTAGTTATTTTAAAATAATTTTATTACTTAGTTATATTACTAAATAAATACACCTGCTACGGCTATCTAACCAATACATGGGTTGACTGGCAGAGAATGCCAATAGGCATTAAGTCCGCCCTTTGTCACCTCAAATTATAAGGAGTGTAAGCAATAAAGTTTTTTTAAATAAAAATAAATAAAATTTAAATATTATACCTATATGTATGTATCCTATATGTAATCCCTTCTCCTCTCATCAGACTTGATTTTTTTTAAGAGAATGGGTGCAAATGAGCAAGCGGCTCACATGATAGTAAGTGATTGCCTTCGCTCACGTACATCTGCAACACCAGAGGTGCCTTGCCGGCCCTTAAGGATGTTAGGAAGATGGGAGGTATCGAATGAGGAGGGGAGTGGGGAGAGGGAGCGGGACTCTGGTTGCCTCACTCACCGAACAAAACGTAGAAGCACAAGATGCTTCTACTTCAGTTCGCAAAATACCCCGTTTCCAAACGCAAGGTATCAAGCAAATTCTCTTCGATATCACTATTCGGCAAACCCGTACCATGGGTGTCGGAAGTGAAATATCTAGGTGTCACCCTAAACAACAGACTTAGCTTCACTAAGCACATCCGAAACGTAAGAAATAAGGCGGCCTTTGTGTCCGGTCGCCTATATTACCTTACGAACAAAACCAACAAAATGTGACTAAGACATAAATTACTACTATACAAAACTTGCATACGACCTATAATATCTTACGCAAGCGTAGTATTTGCCCACGTCCCGAAACAGCGACTGAAACCACTCCAAGTGATTCAGAACCGCTTCATGCGCCGAGCAACCGGCGCACCTTACTACATGCGGAATGCAGACCTGCACCGCGACTTAAATCTGCCCACTCTGGCGGCCCTCTTTAAAGAAATATCCACAAGATATTTCGCAAAGTTGAAGGATCACCCTAATCCGTTAGTAGCAGCGCTAGGAAATTACACTCCTGCGCTTAACGACCCGCCTGACAAAAGGCGCCCCAAGAACGTCCTCATCGACGGGGACGACCTTATCACAAGACACAACAATGCGTTCGCGGACACAACGCCCGTTCACATTATCACACAGACCACACAGACAGCTCACATGTCTCACACACACCGCGCTGTTCCCCGTCGAACGCGCGGTCACAGATTCACGCCATACACGAGGATTACTCGTGTGCAAAGGCGTTCTTAACATCAAAGTTTTGCCCAAATTCGATTGCAACCCAAGCCGAGGTTTTACCTCCCTAAGAGGGGCCCTTGGGTTGTCGTCAGCCCCCCCCTAGATTTTGTCGAGAGTCTTTCTTTCGTTAACAGGGGTCCGAGCGCGACACAGCATCAGCAGCGTCGTCGTTCCTTTTTTGTTTATTTAACTTGCGGGCCTCCTGCTCGCGAGTCTTACCGATGTAGCTGTAAAGGCCACTGGGCCAACAGCAGATCTACCGTGGGGGTTTTAGTCGTTCCGGCATCTTCAATGCTGATCCCGACATAACCAGTCACCGGAGACGGTGACGGGTAGGTGCGAGCACCTTTCCCCCACGTTAAACTAAAAAAAAAAAAAAAGGTTCTACTTCACGCCGGTATTCTGCGAATACGTGGTATTATCTCGATAGTGCCGGTCCATTCTAAAACCCTGCTTGGCTCTACCACGTTACAGCATACACGGGAAGCGTTATTTCAATAAAGCAATGTGTGTAGAAGTACCCGAAAAAAGTTTAAATTTTATATCCGTTATATTTCGTGTGTGCATGTCGTAACATTAGAATAAAATATTAGATTTTAATTAAACTTAACTTATTAAATAATAAATAGTTTTAACGAAGTTTTGCCTGTCAACTAGGTGCAGCATTTATAAAATGCTGTTGAAGAATAAACACGTCAACGGATTTTTTTTATACTTTTTTCTTTTATGATCCATTTCCTCCGAGAATATGATAATTTTTATTAATAGTCTATATCGATAGCACAGAAATTGTTAACACAAAATCGAAATTTTTAGTGGTGTCAACACCGTAGATGTTATCTGTATTCTCGCCTACTATGAAATTCATAGCAAGCGCTCTGTCCTTGGCCTAAAATGGCTTCGTTAAAGCTTAAACTCCCTTCAATTATCGCTTCGGCTTCATAAGATGATAATAAAGATTATGTTAATGATGATTTTGTTTCATAAAATGTATATTTCGTGTTATTAATCTCTAGCAATGTTTGTAACAATGGTTTACCAAAACCTGTTTTATCAGCCTATTTAGGTTCACTACTGAACATAGGTCTCAACACGAAATAGCCAGCGATAGCCGGAAGGCTTTTCTTGGCTGCTTTTCTAGCTGGTAAACTCCTTCTCTGTCTTGGAGTCGTCTGGGTAAGTGTCACCTTCTTATTTGTTTATTTATTAAACTTCATATACATGAGAATGTATATAGGCGGACTTAATGCCAGAAGCATTCTCTACCAGTCAACCTTTGGACGATGCAGAGATGAAATGAAGTAGGTGTAGGTGATAGAATAGAGAGAACTCTTATCCATGTCTGCTACCAAACAGCTTTGTAACAACTGTGATGTGCCGGTATGTGAGGTACAGAGCCAGGATTAGGGACTTCTGTCACACTGTGACAGTATAATAAGGGATGAACAACGCATCCATTACTTTCTTTGTGTGCAGTTGTTGACAGGTGTCTATGGGTTGCAGTACGCACTTACCGTGAGATGGACTGTTCGATCGTTTTTCATCCCTATTCAATAAAAAGGGTCGCATGGTTCCTGAAACTCCACGGTTTTTTAATTATGTATTTATTTTCAAAGAACAACTTAGTTGAACTCCGAAATTGAAAAACTATAATATTTGTCAGTATCAGTATAAATTATTTAAATTATAAACTTGTAAAAGTATTTTTAAATTATATATCTAAATGTATATGAGTAACCTGCAAAAAGCAATGATAATGCGGGCTATATTTTATTAGTATAATAGTATTATTATACTAAAGTATTATTCATATTATATCAGTAACGAAAACATAACAGATAACGAAGGTGTTCACGTACTTTCGTCAGTGAACTAAAAATAGTAATTTTCGACTTGCAAAGTTTCATACACCCTCCTTGGAGTATGAAGAAGCCCTCTTACCAGTTTCAACATTTTGGAAAAATTAAACCTGTTATTTAGTTAAACCTTTTTAGACACTTTTAGACTGTTACTTTACTTTCAATTTAAAAGTAATATTTATATTTACTTTATGTGAACCTAAATAACCTAATACGATAGTCAGTATCGTATATTTTTATGAGAATGAAAAAGTTGTTAACCTATCCAGCGAAATATAAAGTTTTGTTTATATTTATTCGAGGCCATAACACGACGTGCACCATTTGAGACCATTCGCCCGTCCGGGCGTTCACAAACTTTTACTAACAGTCCATTTTTTGTATCAAATTGTTTTCAAACGCTTTGTTAAAAAAGGTGAATGTTGTTGGCTTAAAAAATTGTCAGTGGCAAATATTTATTTCGATTTAAAATCCGCATTGAACATATGAAAAGAAAAATCTCCAATGTTAAATAATTTGCACGAAATTAATTTTTACGCGCTAAAGTGAATCCTATATTTATTAAACTTTTCCCAATTTCTCCGGGCTAAAAAGTAGTCTTTGTTCTTCTCAAAGATTCAAGGTGCAATCGATATGCAGATAAATTAATTTCACCAAGAAAGGTCCAACGGTTTAACATTGAAAATTTGGTTGGGGAGGGTGGGAATGGGCCTCCGGCTAACTCACTCAACGAACGAAATGACTCAATTCGATAAAAAAACGCAAGGTGTCGTGCCGTGTGAAAGAGACAGCACTTTACTATGTGCCACTGGAAACCAAATACGTTCCAAGTTCATTCGATTTGCTTGCCAAGTCCGTTGAGTATTCGTTTAAACGTATAAACGGTGTACGTTTTTTTCCAGTATTAACGTCGTGTGAACGGTTCTATGTACAACGTATATGCCACTATTTATTCGAGACGTATACTGCAAAAAACATGCAGGACAATGACGTGTGAACCTACGCTTTGAGTCACGGCTCATATATCTTATGACTATCCATTTACCAAGACGAACGGAACTCTTGTTTTGTACTGGATGATGAGTCTGATGTGAAAAAAGCCTGTTAGTAAATAGCATCAAAATTCAAGAATTCATTGTAGATAAATTTAAAATTTTGTCATAAAGACCATCAAAGATTCGATGGGGAGTAGGCTTTCATTAATATGTTTCATTCATTATTTTTAATTACCGAATGCTTAATAGAACCTGAGTAGTTCTTACTCCTGAGGCTATATAAAGCTTGTTCTATATACATCAAGAACATAACATAATAAGTGGACAAATGGTACAAGGTACTTGGTACAAGCCAAAGGATAATTACATTTTTCAGATATCTCTGATGTAGTAATTAGTTTCTCGGGGAGGGTCCAAGCGTGAGTACCGCTTCTGGGGTAGGTTCATAACGGCCGCCTTAATAGATGCTATTATATTTCTATAATTTATAATAAAAGTAGTATTTTTGAGAATTCTTGATATTAGCTTTGTAGGCTTATGATTACAATAAATATCTACAATGATTAATCTATCCAGCGTGAAATCAAATGTTAATTTTATTAATTTATAGTCTCACTATGAAGGCGCCAACAAAGTACAGTAAGTAAAGTAGGAGTTTGTAAATGTCTACTGCTGGGCAAATACATCTTCTCAAATATTTGCGAGAATTTTGGAGCCGAAAAAAGTCCACCAAGTGTTAGCGAACTTTATATGTCTTCGATGTAATATATTTTTATTATTTAATAATAGTTATTATTTAATAATTAAAAAATATATGTAATATTTTACTGGTCGTGAGGAAACGATGTTTTCCTTCATCAACGAACATGTGGTAAATTTAGCACTTAAAATTGCTATTAACAATTTATGTGGTGCCGGCATCGGAGATTGAGCCCTGGCCACTCGCGTAGTATATGAAATTAAAACTAGTGCCCTAACTATTAGACCACCATGCCAACAAAAGCGAGATTTTTTTTCATTTCACCTGATGGTGAGTGATTACCGTCGCTATCATACATCTGGAACACAAGAAGAGTTGCAGGTGCGTCGCGGGCCTTTAAAGAGATTTGGGGCATGGGAGGGATAGGGAGGAGGTTTGGGGAGGAAGGGAATGGGCCTCAGGTTACCTCACTCACCGAAGGAAACGCAGAAGCACAAGATGCCTCTACTTCACGCCAGTATTCTGCGATGTCCTGCTAAAAGCCCCGTCGTGCTGGCCTTTCTTTCTTTTTTCTTCAGCTAAACTCGCCCTTTGGCTCTACCACGTAATAAATTGCCAAGCAAGCGCAATGCAGATGCCCTCACATAGAGATGCTGCTCATAATCACTAGTCTGTGTTGATCCAGATATTCAGATGGATTTCCCACCATCGGTGCACCAGTGCAGATGAAGTTAATCTTTGTGAGAGATATTTGGTAGCGTTGTAATTTTCCTTAAGATTTTAGTTTACATTTCTATTTATAATGCAATAAATTATTAAAAAACAATTGTAAGAACCGTATACAAAAATATTTAAATAAAGTAATGAGGAAAACAGTTTAGGAAATAGGTGCCTGAGGTGTGCCGCATATGGGAGGTTTGATTTAAGTAAAATTGGTATTGTCTTCCTAAACTGTTTCTCACATAAGATAATATTAATAATTTTAAAGTCGGTTTTTATAGTTTAGTTTCTTTTTTCACAGGCATACAATACCTGTACAAGCGATTACAGTAACTGCGAGTGATTTGCTGTAATCCCTTAATGAGTTGTCTATCTCCGTGGGTCTTCACCAGATCTTCACCAAAAAGTTGAGTACCTACCTTGTTTTTGGATTGTCTTAAACCTATCAGTACCTTAATCACAGTACATTTCCTAATGGATTTTGTGGAGTTCCCTGGTGAATCATCGTAGTCCAAGATCCGGTACTAATAAAACTGGAACGGGACTACCTTGTAGCTTTACAAAACCCAACACAAAAATAAACATCAAAATCGATTAATAAACAAAGAAGTTATACTTGAAAATACATAAAAAAAATTCTACAGACGAATTGGGAACCCCCTCCTTTTTCGGAGCTACAATGTAAACTCGTTTAGTCGGATAATAACTCTTCGACGGCTAAGTGAATTTTGTCATTCTGGTATGTATACCGCGTAGAATATGCTTTTCCCATTCAACTTCATTTACGTTTTATACCATTAACTTAAATATATATACCTTACCATAGACTTAAATTATCCAAACCGAGGAAAATACTCTAGTATCTCTTTTCGAGACGCCTTTTTTATATTCATGGTTGTGCCCATACTACGTACTACGTAACGTGATGCGCGGCAATATGACTGCGAAATGCCTAACAGTGTCATAGTGTATTTGTACAAAAAGCATCGCCAACAAAGTAAAACTCCAGTTCTTTTTATATAACACTTTTAAATGTGCAAATTAGTTTGACGAGGAGTTCGTAAAGAATATTTAAAATGTAAATTAAGTTTCATTGATTTTACTATGATTTTAAACACCAAGAAAAGTAATGAAATTATCTTTTAATTATTATAAATCATTTTATTGCATACAGCTTCAATAACATCAAGAAAAAGATTAATGAAAGCATATTATCTACGTGTGCGTAGTTCTTTTAATTACGCTGGTTCATTACACAGCCTCTTTCGCAGTTAACGGGCTCGTTATATTGCTTTTCTTTGTTTCTTCCATAAATCGTAACACGAATAATTTTCGCCTTCATATTTCATATTTCGAGTAAGTATGAGGAAGAATATATAAAACAGCAGCTCTCAGTTTTTCATCAATCCTTAATTAAAGATTACATACAACCTTTGACAACTTTTCTTCTTCCTCTTTGTCTGATCTGTAATATAATTGTCACCCATAGAGATAACTAAAGATAATGGATTTCCAAATGGATAATGATCAACCCTGTGTAGTGGGAAACTTGTTTCATTTACCCAATTTAGGCCTCTCTGGGAGATACATCGGGACATATGTTGAGTCTCGTCTCTCAGCTCGTCATAGAGATTGTTGTGAGGGTTTCAAGGATCTGATTCATATTTACGTTCCTTATGTAGTATATTCTTTCAACTAATGACAGCCCCATTTCTTACTTCCCTGGGCACTCTTCTGGCAAATAGAGGAAGAGGGAAGAGGTTAAAGGAACTTCGACTTCGATAAATTTTTTTTTATATCTTTTTTTACAATTACCTGTGAAGGCTTTGTGGCCGAGAAGGTTCCGCACCGCTGCTCCAGTGCACGTTGGCGGATTTTACACATCCTCGAAATAAGATTTTTTATTATTTATCACACATGCAGGTTTCCTCGCGATGTTCTCTTTCACCGCCGAGCACGTTCTAAGTTCAGCGCTTAAAACTGCTATCAACGATTTCAGTGGTACCGGCAAAGGGGATTGAACCCAAGTCACTCGCACTCTATGAAACTGAAGCGAACGCCGTGACCGTGAGAAGGATACCAGGACTCTTTTTTTTTTATTATTAATTGACGAAAATCTATATTATTTGAAGATATTTAAAATATGTAATTAAACGACATTAGGATAAAACTACTAAAATTTCTTGTCGTGACATCCCCGTTTTTGAGTACGGTCGTTAAACGAATTTCTATATTTATGTTTATAATGCGGCAATATGATTTAGAATAAATCTTTCGTATTCGTAATTCGTAGAATCAGGAGTTACTTTGCGAACATTAATTACAGTAATGGAAGAGAAAGTTAATTTGCAATATTCGTCTAAGATCTGTCATTTCCCTTTGATTAACTAATTTTGTTCTAACCAATAGAACAAATGGTAAATCGTTTTTAATTACATATAATAAGTACTTAAATATTTTTTGTGACAGTTTCTCCTGTGTCGCGGAGGCAGTTTACATACAATAACTGCAGATGGACAAACACCTAGACCGAGTACTATTATTTGAAGTCCATACAAATACTAGTACCGTGCGGGGATCGAACCCACGTCCCACAGCGCCGCAGCTAAACGCTTAGCCACTACCCCACCGAGCTGTCGAACAGCCACATTAAAACTTAACTTTCCACATCAATAAATGGAATATTTACTTTTCAACAGAGCTTATTTATAACAACGTGACAGGGTGTTCGAGCAAACGATACAAATCGTAAATAAGATGATTACAGAACTATACAATATGCGTTGTCGGGTCCGTGACAGTGGCCGAATTTTGTAGTCTCAGGATTACAGCTTTGGGTTCCGAATGCCGGAAGTTTCAGTTAGTTATAGTCATAAATAATTAAGAAAAGACCGTATGAGACTTATTGATATCGATTAGAAAATTCGGCACAATAGAAACTATTTTTTTGAAATTAAGTTTAGTTCTGGTGAATATTTTAATTTATATTATCTTCAAAGCAATTACCGAAAATCTCCGAGAAGCACCGTTAATGCAAGATTGTTTCAAATTACAGTAAAAATAAAGAATAAAATAATAATATGGAACCTCTGCGCGCAAGTCTGACTCGACATATTCCAGTATTTTTTTTACCAGATATTTTCTTCTTTTATTTTATTAAAATTTAAACGACGTAGAGAACTTTGATATTCGTTTAGACACTCATCAGTAAAGCCAGGCGTGCGACCAAATTTGCGACGACACGTTTTGCGCTTTCATCTTAATTAACGTGAATTACTAGAGCAAAACTTTTTACATTTAATGCTCTCAGGTTTTTTAAGTCCGGTATACTTTAGAATATACCGATTTATAAGATGTTTTGAGAGTTAAGTTTAATTTTGATGATGAAATATTTTAAATGTCATGTAAATTATAAAAAGATACTAGCGGCTGCACGCGAGGATACAAATGATGTTAAAAAATAACATTTAATTGAGAGATTCCTTTATTCTTGGCACAATCAAAATCGCTGCCAAATTTCGTTCAAATGCATTCAAACATACTTAGTATGGTCATAAGTTCTATTACACATGCAAATGCATATCTTTTTAAAGAAATAATGTAATAGTGTTTAAATACCTATGTCCCAAGAAAGCGAATGGTGGCGTTATGGTCTTTGAACATGACCGCGAAATTATAAATCTTAATTTCGAATTATAGACGCAGGCCATCAGACATCAAACCAGTGTCTATTAATCATCTAACCCTGCCTCCAATCTTATCATATTAGCGGGTTAAAGGTGAAGATTAGTATCTTTTTGTTTACGCAAATACATAAGATACTATAATATATTGAAAACAACATAAACGTAAGCAAAACTAACAATTAGTTTTCAGTTTTAGTCGTGTTGAGTATCGACTCTTTCCTAAATATTATGAAGTATCACATTAGACATAGGTAGGTGAAGACGATTGTGACCCTGTGTGATCGCTCCTACATTTATTTTTAAAACCGGCGCTTCATTAGGCTACCTTTTGTTTGTGTTTACTAAACTAAAAGGTTCTTAATTTTAAAGTAAATATGTAAACATAAAACAATGTCCATTATCCAAAAAGACCTTTCTTACGTAATTAAGATAAAAAAGTTTACAAAATATTTTTAATTTATTTATTATAGTAATAAATATTAGCAGCCAAAAATCCACAACTAAATTGATTTAGAATATAAGCTAATACAGAAATAAAGAAAGCGTTATTAGTAGATCGATAAAATAAGATTATACTTTTCGCAGCTCAACGCTTTTCTAAAAATTAAATGTTAAACATTCTTAAAATATTACAGTTCAACTCATAGCTCTCCTCTATGTTCAACTTAAAAAATAACCTCAAATACATTCTAATATATTCTTCCTTAAAAGTAGTAATAAAGTATATGTACATGTATATAGTGCGATGACGTCATGTTGCAACCTACTTTGTACAAATCATTTCAAAGAGTTCTAGCCCATTTTCAGTTTTCCACCTGGCCTTAGAGAGTACTCCTTCTGATTAGCTCGTTCTAACTTTTAAATGAAGTTACTTTAACTCTGTTTAATTACTTAAACACTAATTTGCCTAATGTGAAGAATCCACATTACGCAAATTAAGTTAATGAACGTTAAAACCAAAACATCATAATCATAAAAACCATGAATATACTTATAGTTTTTCTCCCAATATATAATGTGAAATTACCTGCACTATTATAAAATAAATCATCGCAGTTTGTGGGAATCAGCCGAATCTTTAGAGATCAATGCGGTGCAACCAAAAGATTTGCCGGGAATCGGGAGCAAAAAATCTCTTATCTCTTTAAAGAACTATAGAGGATATTTTTGGTCCACATTACCTTTCCGTATCACGAGAACTTTGTGAAAACCGAAAACGGACAAGAATACAACATATCTGGACCTGGTTCTAGCGTTGTCACGAAGCAGCAGTGGGCAAGATCAATTGACCATTCTCGGTTATTTAACGGCTAGCTTTTCCATCTTGATTTGCAATTGTTGACAATACAGATCTGCCGTAATCGTCTGGCCTGATCTAAAGAAGATGTAGTGTATGACACCAGCACTGGTCCACAAAACACTCATCAGCACCTATTTCTCAGTCGACTTTCGCTTGAAAATTTGAAATACATTTGAATTTAAAATTCCCAACCAAACGCCAAATCATTTGAGATCAATGTGGCCAGTTCGACAAATCGCCATTTTCATGTATAAGGACCAAATATTTCATAGTACGTTGTTTACTGTATTGCATTTTCTGTATCTTTTAACATTTACATGTAAACAATTTTTTTTATATACAACTCAACTAAATGGGAATATATATATAAATACTCTCAAATTAAAATAATGATAGTTTATTTGCTATAATGGTCACAATGTCGGTGTTTGCTATATAGGGAACATGTATATATAACAATTAAAATGAATCACAAATTATGACACATATTTTGTTATTATTTTGTTTTATTGAAATAATGTCCAATAAATTTAAATAATTAATTAATACAACGATTTATGTTCAAAATTAACTGAGTCAATATACGTCAAGTAGTCATGTAAAATAACTATTTTGTTTGAACCACACGCACTTTTTAGCGTAATATCCTGTATCAGTTGTTCCGGGTTTCTAATATTTATATGAATATGACTCAACTTCTTGCGTGATTTTATAACCATTTCTTGCATAATTTAATGCTTATGGAGATATAACCTTCAGATGCCGTGTTATTAAATGACATAATAATTACTAATAATGCTCTCATCAACTGCAGTAAAAAATATTGAATCACGTAAATATGTCATGGTTGTGTTTTCTATGTCATTTGATATGTCAAGTTTATATAGTTAATCATTTATATTATATACAATTTTCCCGGGGTTTTGTTATTGTCTTGCCTACGTATACGTCATTCACTCTTATTAATGTTTCTTCCAGTTCTCGCTATTTGACGAATTGCTAAAATTTCCATCATGTCGAGTAGACACTCTCACACTCTCGTCCTAACAAACAACCTTCTATCCAAATTTACGATGGCACATTTCGCGCTTTCATATTAAAACGTAAATTATCGAGTGAAATATTTTCCATGTTAAAAATAATGTTGCGGTTTTATAACGTAAAAATAATGTTGATAATTAACAGTTCGTTTTTTTATATTATAATAAAAAAACGAACTGTTAATTTAGTACAGCTATTGCGGATACAGTAATACCGACTTCGGCTAATAACATATTTACAAAATGTGTAAATATGTATATATTTATTTATACCATAATCACTCGTTATCGAATTCCAGTTAACGTACAGACGATAAAGAAAAAAAGCTTATTTACGTTTATACAAGGGAGATTAGAGTTCTAGACATTTATTTTAGACCTTTCAACGAAGTTTTAGTCAACGCTTATATATTATATTATTTGTAACAGCGTGACAGGTGGTAAGCCTATCACCATCTTAATGTTCAGGACGACCATACCATACAAAACGACGAAAAACTCATTGCTGCGAGCCCTCTAAACAGGACAATTAATATTCAATTTCGAGTCCACTGATACTAAGTAGTAGACTCGAAATCGAATATTAAAGATTTCCTTACAACTGGCCTAATATGGTAAACAGAACTACCATGAAACGTAGGCCATGTGATAGAAGGCGGAACAAACATATCGCAAATATTATTTGCCAGATCGGTGACGAGCAGCATCATCTGAGATGCGACGTGGTTCCAATTTTGAAAGCGACTCTGTCTTGTAGTGGAAAGCAAAGTAAATAACAAAATTAATCTTTAGTATTCTCCCAAAATGCTCTAGTATTTTCTAGAACGCCACACGTTTACGCTAAAGCAAATTCGTTCGTTAATATTACTTTAACAACCAACATTATCCAAGGTAATTGCCAAAGCACTGAAACAGGAACTGTGTAGTTGACCGTAGATGCTATCCCTTGTGAGTAATTCTTAAATTAAATGAGATATTCGTAAAGTTCCTTTTATTATATTTATCTTGTACATTTTCTGATGTATTTCTTGAGCAAACTCAGCGACGAGCTGTCACGTTTTATCTCCCAGAGAGTAGAAACGTGGATTGGGAAGGCACGTTTGACTATTAAATGGATATCTGTAATCTCTGCATGCTCCTTCGTAGATGGGTGACCGCCGTGAGTACGTTTATATTATACCAGCTTTCGCTCGCGGGTTCGATCTACAATGCCGGCACCACGTAAATCGTTAATAGCAATTTCAAGTGTTTTACCACGTGCTCTGCGGTGATGGAAAAGAGCGTGAGGAAACCTGTACGTTTGAGAAATATTAAGAAACATTATTTCGAAGGTATGTGGAGCCCGCCAACCAGCACTGGGGCAGCGTGTATAATACAGCACTTGAAATTGCTATTAACAATTTAAGTGTTGCCGGCACCCGGGATCGAACCCTGATCATTCGAGGTCTACAATACTAAATTGAGCGCCCTGACTACTAGGCTACCACGGCACCTAAATATACCACACCTAACTACCTACTACTGTAAACCATACCTACTAAATATTTGTACAAAATCATAAAAACATAGACTTGGCGTGAAGTAGAGACATTTTGTGCTTCTGCGTTTCGTTCGGTGAGTGAGGTAATCGGAGGCCCATACCCCCTCCCTATTCCCCTCCTCTTCCCTCCCATCTCCCAAATATCCTTAAAGACCGGCAACGCACCTGCAGCATCTATGGTGTTGCAGATGTATGTGGGCGATGGTAATCACTTACCATCAGGTGAACCACTTGTTCGTTTGCCGTCTTTCCATAAAAAAAAAAAGACTTTCTTCCCCTAAATAGTCCTCGTTATTCTACATTAAGCGTTATTACGTTAAAAGCGTTATTAAATGGAGTCTCAGCAAGTACATTAAACTTTAATTCCTAAAATTTATTCAGTACAATAAGAATCTAACTGTACAATCTAGTTCGTTCTTACCGAGTAGGCATTGAAAGAATGATTTGTTGCCACTTAGTGCTTTAAAGGTGGCAAACTGCCAGAACTAAACTCCTAATAAAGTATTGGTTATAACAGTCAGTTTCACATAATAATTTAATTGCCTTATGCAAATCTCAACTAATATTAGAAAGAGCTTTGTAAGTTTGTATGTTTGTAAGACGTTCTCTCCGGAACTATTTAAAATTATATGGGATCATAATGGGATAAGATTATGAATTTTTTTTTCATTTGAAATGAATCGATTATTTACGGATGTTATCGTGTTTAATTTTGTTTTCATATTCCCGACGTTCCGCGTGCTTTACAGCAGCCGTGGTCACGGGGTCGTAAATACAAGAAATCAGAAGACAAAGAAATGTGGTCTTTATAGATAAAAAAAATTACAATTGAGAAGCAGTAAAACAGGCAAATGTAATATATGTTCAAAGCACTAAATAAAGCCTCGCAACTTACTGAAAAAGTAGTTCAACGTGATCAATGTCCCGCATGTATCATAGTTTAGTGAGAGGTGCTTTGCCCAAGAGTCACGGCTTGTTCATAACTTTACTCCGACATTACAAACTAGCAGTAAAGAGCTAGTGTGGGAAGTTCTAAGAAATTTTTAGTTCCAGCTGTGGTTAACTTCGCTATGCGTAAATCAAACGATGGCTAATTTGAATAAATAAATAATAGAATAAGTCTTTGATTAGTCGATTAGACTTATCGGTATAAAATATTAAAGTTGTTTTTTTATGTTATTCTAATAAAAATATGCATTTTAAGGCCATACTTGGTACATAAATTAAAACGTCTTTGAGTATAGATAAAGTTGTCTATGTAAATCCGAAATTACACTCTACCTCTATGGAAGACACACGTGATAGTCGTACATAAATGATTTTAATTGAGTTTTGACATAATTATAGATTACATTATTATCTTCCAGTACATTGTTGATGAATTGAAAATTATCATTATAGTATGAGGGTCATGTTACGTTGCGTAAGATTGTGTTTTGTATGACAGTTACAAAAAAGGAAATCGGGGCTCTTTTACGACGGGCATATCAAATGGTAATGATATATCATTTGAAACAGAACCTACATAAATATTTATGTTGGATGATTTCGGGCATCATATTTTGCTAAAGCTTAATGCACGAGTATATTATGCCTTATTTTCAGGAGTGGAAAACTTCGTGCGTAAAATATATTGTTATTTATGGTCGGTAAATGTTAAAAACATCGTATGTTTCGAAATTTTATTAACAAATCCAAAAGTTATGAAATATTTGTCTAATCCAAATTTCGTTCTCTAGGTATAAAAGCACACACAGTCTGTTATTTATAAGAGTGGGCAGAGTTTATGGACTTCCACTAGGCGTGATCCTGCCTGATTTGTGACATGTCTGTGAAGTAAGGTACCACCACTACAGGAGGAAATATTACTATTATTACTATTACTATATACCAGACACCCAAACACGTCACCCAGTCCTACTTTTGTCACTTTTGTGGTTATATTCGCAAGCAGACGTCCACTTACATCGTGACCCATTAAATCGTTCACCACGTATTTGCGAATAAAATACTGGTACTTCGTTTCGAAAATAAATCCATTTCGTTAGCTGTATCACATTTTAAATTTTAAGAGGAACGTCCTGCGGAGAAGTCAAGTGTTTTTTTTACGAAGACACGTGTATGAAAAGATTTTTTTTTGAACTATAATCGTGATCCGTTGGAGTTTTCGTGTAAGATTTAAATTTATCAGTAAGGGATTTTCCTTAAAGCCATACTTGAATTGATTTATTAAAAAAGTATCGGACCGCGATAGCTTCATACGGACCAATCTATATAATCTTTATATTTATACAACAGTTGATGGTCTGTAAGTGATCGTGTAACTTCTGAACAACTAGACCGATTGAGGTCATATTCAACAAGTTTTTTTTTATCGAGACGAACGAACAAAATTTATATTTATGAACCAAACTGATTAATTATAATAATTACAATATATATACAATATGTTGATTTAGTGACAAAAACGAAAATTACAAAATAACCCCGATAGGTTTTTTAGTAAATAAGCAATGATATTTATCGTGCCACCTACCGGAAAGGTCAAAACAACATATGTTAGGCAAGCTAGTAACATTATATAATATATCGGACAGTCACACATGTCATCCAGTCCCATACTAGGATCCCCTGTACCTTGGTAATTGTGTTTACATATTAATTTATTTTGATTGTAAATATGTATCTCTTTCTCTCTCTCTCTCTCTCTTTCTATATATATATATATATATGAATATATTTATAAATAGATATATTTCAGAATAAATAAATATGTAAGCTCTCTCGAACACTACTCCAGTTTACTCCGAGTATTCATTTCTGACGTTTCAACCCACTGTTCTCCAAGTTTATTTTGGACTACGTGAATCGTGGTGAGCTGGTCACCATCTTAGTGTCCAAGGGAACGATGTTCATATATCGATTTCATATATATTTGTGAAAAAATAATTTTTGTACTAGCATTCCACGAAGAATTCTCATTGATTGAAACGTGTCTGCCACACCTCCGTACAAAGCTCAGGAATAATTTATTCCTGTGGTACAAAGTAAACAAAGTAATATTACAATTTGTTGCGGATTATAACAGCATTCTCGTGATCCCCATCAAAATTCGAAGATTGAAACAAAATTTAATCTTGTACCGTACCGATCTACGTAATATTAATTCGTGTGCTTCAATGGCTTTAGTAATTTATATTTTATCTTAAAAAGTAATTCGAAGATCTTCATAAATATGCGTTTGGTAAATTGCAATATTTATACATTAATATTTTTACGGAATATCTTCCCTGGGAGAGAAGTCTTTCTTCGACATAGGTGGCATATTTTCTTTATGTGTTGCAACAATGGCAAATCTATTGCTATGACACGGGAAGGGATAAACATAGTATATTGTTTAATGTTTAATCGACATAAGAATCAAAAGAAACCAAAAGACACCTCCGTATTTTCCTGAGTCTTGTTAGAAGTGACTAATATGACGAAATTATCTGCTATATGGGGAAAACGGACGGGGCATTTAGTAATAATATGTGTATAAAATACATAGGTAAAACCATTTAACTGATTGACTTGATTCCATAACAAGTATTGGTCATTTTACCAACGAAAACAAAATAGCCTTTTATTAAATTTTTAAGTCGTTTGGTGGGGTTAATATCCATCACCGGTTATGATGATATAAAAATATTAGAACAATAATGAATGTATATATGAAATTAATATATAGGAGTATGCGTGGTTAGATGACCGTGAACGTGAACTACTTTGTAGTAATTTATATTAGGTACATATGAGGTTAAATTACAAGAAAGCTGTTTGGTTCTGCAACAAAACGAACCAGACTTAAAATACAAAATTTAAAGTACGTTGATAAAACATATTAAACCATAATAAAACAAAGACACTTAAAGTCTAACCTAAAGAGCCGTGGCAGCCCAGTGGTCAGGGCGCTCACTTTTGTGTCACAGAGCGCGAGTGACCAGGGTTCGATCACCGGTGCCGGCACCACTTAAAATTGTTATTAACAATTTTAAGTGCTGTATTTACCACGTGCTCAACGGTGAAGGAAAACATCGTGAGGAAACCTGCATGTCTGAGAAATAATAACAATATTATTTCGAGAATATGTGAAGCTCGCCAACCCGCACTGGAGCAGTGTGGCGGGCCCTTCCCGGCTCCTAAACCCTCTCTGATACTAGTATTTGAGAAGGAGGCCTTTGCCCAGCCGCGGGCACTTACAGGCTGTTACTTTACTTTTTTTTTTTACTTAAAGTCTACAATCTTAAACTAAAGAACTCACGCCGCGTATAAATTTAACATACATCGCGAGCATTGGTGCTTATTTTCTTTGAAGAAACCGACACAGATAGGTCAACTTCCAACGTTGGCGCGATTGATCAACCCAATGCTATTTTGGCAATCCACATGATGTCTACATCATTTTAGGCTGTCGTAAGTTCACTCAGCATCAATTGATTCCCACAACACTGCAGATCGTCACTCCGTCTTCTGATGGGTCGTCCAAAACTGCATTTCTGCAAGTACGTTTCTTCTCCAACAGTTGTCAGTGTGTGGCCGATCTATTGCCGCTTCAGATTGCAGATGTCGGTTATCCTATTAAGAGCGATCCCGTGGGATATAACTCAGTGGGTACCCCTACATAATAAAAGTTAATTCATTACCATGAATTCAAAAGACCGCTCGGATGTTCGTTCACAACCACGCGGGGATGCGTTTTGTGCATGTGGCTGAGAGGTGGCATCTGACGCTTTCCAATCGCCAGGTGGAGTTGAGATAAGTTCTACACAATTTCCGCTGCGATGTCGAATTATTTGACATAATATACAGACAGTCATTTTAGCGTGTTCACTCGTTCTCCTGCGGATATCTCCTACCACACTACATCATTAGTTAATTATCAGAAAAAAAAGTTATTACAGATCAGCATTTCATTCATATCGAGCACAAATTTTGATCCAGTCCCTGGTGATTGCGATAAAATTCTCTTTGATCCCGAATAGATTTCAAGAATGATGCTTTTTCTATGTTCTTAAAGAGAATTTGGATTTACTTCAAACGTTTGGTGTGTGTTCCAATATGTATAATCAAGCGGTTTTCATTTGTTTACATCATGCCAATTTTATTCATTATTAATGAAAATTTATGGAAGATTTCCTTGATTGTCTTTTCAGTTCAACGCTTATTTCATTTTGTTCTTATCTAAAAATGTATCATAACCGATAAAAATATATGTTACATCGTTAAAGGTTAATTTTTCACTGTTCTTGCCAAGTGTCTAATCGTAATTAACCAATCAGCTAATAGCGGAAATATAATACGAATTTGCTGAAACCTAATCTCCCAGACCAGTTTAAAATGAGGCGCAAACCTGTGTGAAAGAAAAAGAATAGAATAAATAGACAATTTATTACTACCTCATAACTTTTCCAGCCTGCTGGCTGGCTTTTATTGATACATAAATATATAAATAAATTCATAAATAAACGTAAAAAGAACGGAGCGTTATACTTGTTCCATATTGCAAATACGTAAATAGTATTCGAAGTTTTGCTATGAGGTACTTGGATAAGACAACCTTGTAGCTCAGATTTTAGGTTACTACAGCGAATAATAAAATTATACCTACATTTTACTTTTAGCTTTCATTCTCATTATTATTCGCGCTATATTTTTTCATTTCTTGAATATTGTCTTATATATTAACTTAACAATATCAGTTAATAAAGTTGGCTTGAGATGTAAGTTCGTATATGTATGTGACGTTGTTATCAGAGTTATTATGCATCATAGGATTTGGTTTCAAATGAAGCGTATCTAACTCGATCTCATAGCTATGTGGCAATCACGCTGCAGCTGAATTACAGTTGCAGCACACCGAGGAAGGACTACATTCTCAATGCCAACGTAAAATGGCAGTAAAATACTACTGTGTTTCGTATGTTGAGTAATTGACACAGGTGACACATTTACTGCTAATGAAGCCTTACGTCTGAGTCCTCAGGAGTAACAGAATCGATGCAATTGCATTTTAATTCTCTATTGAGGATAATGGTAGATATTTACAGATTTTAACATTCACTTTCCATCAGGTGGACTGTGCATATAACCCGCATATTTGCCTGGATATTATTTTATAAAAACGGCATACCGAATTTTTTATTTACAATATCCGTAATGACAGAAGGTTTTCTTAGAAGTTGTTTTTTTTTAAGTAATGAGCGACAAACGAACATCCAGTTATGCTGAAAATTAAGTGATTACTGTGAACTAAAGATACCTAAATCCATATCCGATAATGAATTATTAATAATAAGTTTATTGAGAACGTGAAGCCATTAATAGAATTCTCGGTTTCTCCTAATAGTTAACCGTTTGCTTTGAGGCGGGTATTTTTTTATATCGTCACGCCCAAATATTAACGTGTACAATTAGCAAAGAAGCATGTAGTTCTTTTTGACATAAAGGTTTTTTTAATGTTGGCGTGGCTAAATTTTAATGACTAAAACATAGCACCAACTTAAAAAAATAGCATTGCTAATTCATTTACATTATAAATTCAGGCTTAAACATAGCTATTAAATTTTGACATTATATAAAACCGGAAGGAAAACGATAGGTCATGATATGTGATACTTATTATTGCCGCTTACAAAAGAGTAAAGATAAATCGATTGACATTATGAAACTGTTAAAAGGCTGTGTATTTACATTGAAGATATTATAAAATCCCCTTGGGATTAGATTGCAATTTCCATTAGTGGTACTGGAATAGAACTCGACTCTCAATCTCACTCAACACGAATACTATGAAATTAAAACGAGCGTCCTGAACCCACAGAAATGAATTCTATAAATCCCGTTTTTATAAATATTACAATTTTCAAGTTTTGATCAATGTAACTGCTATTTCCGGTACAAATAAATCGAACCTCATGGGCGTTTCCGTAACTACGAGCGGAACAGGGCTTTGCGGGATTTGAGCAATATTGGTTTTATGTAAATGTATGTTGCACGATCGAATAAATGAGTTCACGCACCGTGAATGCTCCTTTGTAGATAACAGACAGGCGATCCGTTTTCATTAGGTTTATTTATTAGTTTAGATCTACATCGGTGATTTCTTTTTATTCTCAGTGGGAAATGATAACAATAAATCTAAAATCGTAACCATTCCCTTTTTCTTTCAATGATTGATACGTAATAGAAAAATAAAAAAAAGAGACATTTTTCATTATCATGAATCTTTAGTGTAATATATATTTGTTACCTATAAATAAATAATAAATTGCGATAAATAATGAGTTTTAGGTGGAGAACACTATCTTTTCCTCCTGCTCGTGGATCACTCTGATTAATCGACGAGGTTCTAGTCAACGTTTGATGGCGAAATATTCATGTGAATTTGTCGAATTTAAATTTCATAGTGTATTGGTTGGGAGCAGCAAGACCGCTGAGTGAAAAGCTTAACTTCGCACTAAGGTACCCTCATTTCACTCAGCAGTCCGTCAGTCCAGGGTGGCCAGTACGAGCAATTGCTCCAAGAAATGTGGGCCAAATTGTTGCCTCAAGAGTACTATGTTTTTATGTCATAAAAAGGCCGACAAAGAATTATAAGTATCAGCAAAGGTTTCAGTAATTAAGTTTTAGTGTAAGCGCGAATATAATACATGGTTATTTAACATCTTGTTTATCTTCATGAGATTGGCGACCAATGGTAAAAACTCCAACGGGGAAAATATTCGAATTTTCGAGGACGTACAAACGAAGATTGCGTACAAGTGATTCCATCACGGGTATTGGAGAAGGGAGAGGTAGTGATATCTCATTTATAAACCCACCCTTGCGTGATGAATATTGGCTTAACACTGTAGAAACGTATGTTTCTTTTGGGGCATTATTGGAAAGACTTAATAATATGTCCATCTTATGTTGTACTATCATATTGAAAACATAGTTGCAAAAGCTTATAGTATGAAAGGTTTTATATTTCGACAAAGCAATAACTTCAAATGTTCAAAAACTTTATAACTTTTATATAGTTTTACCTTTGTACATACCATTTCCTCCTATCATATTTCTTATTCTGATTTACTTGTCTGTGGATCAATTATTGAAAGAATAAAATAATGAACAACCAATTAAAAAACTGTGTTCATAAATTATTAAATAAATAGAAGAATGAACAACAAATTTATAAACTTCTCTAGCTCAATTATTCCATCTTTGACTGCTGCCGCAGAGAACACAAGCTAATTATTTCTTTATAAAACCATAAACAATCTTTATGATTCTCCATATCTTTGAGCAGAGTACTCTGATTTGATCTCCATGTGGCCATCGTACAAGATTAAAGGATATTTTTTTCGTACCAACATGTAGGATAGCTGTTCAACTCATAAAGCCAAATATAAACATGTGTAAAAGATTATTGAGATTTGTTAATGCAGTAATAAGATAAACGTAAGATATTATAGTATTAGTTAAGTTTTATTCTGCGTGATTAAAATGAATAGTTTCATTTAAGGTATATTGAAATGAGTTCCTTGATCTCTGTACAAAATTGTACAAGATTTCTTTATTGTCTTAAGTCAGTCTGCGCAACAATATATTTTACTCCATAGTGGAATCTATGTTGGCGTATGTAATAACTTTAATGATTGTCATCTTATGCATTTTTATAGTTGACTGTTTCCCGGTGTAAATAAATAAATGAAGTGATTGCTAATCAATAAAAAGTATATTTAAATAAAATGCTTCGTTAAAGTGAGAGATTAGCTTATATATATATAGGATGTTTCTTTTTTTTTCGCAATAATGTCTGGTAATTGCATTGTGTTCAAAGTCTAAGCAAATTTTGCTTATTAATTTCATTTAATTCCAGTAAAAAAAACTAAAATAATCAACAGATCTAATTCTGTGTCACTTAAAGAATTTTAAAGTTTTCAAATAAAACAGAATAAATTAAATTCCACAAAAGTTTCCAGCATTTGAATGAAAAGCAGCCTAATGATTATAACTTACTTCTTTGCTCCGAAGAAAAAGATCTTAAATAGGCAAATATTTATTAGATAAGAATTTAATAAGAACTGTAGATAAAGCGCTAACATCGTCAAATGATATTACTGCGCTTTTGCAGTAGATGTATTTGCTTTGCGCTGTAGGGTTCCTTCGGGAAAATAGTTATTTGTTCATTCGGGAAATATTTAGGGTAAAACCAATTATATTACATTGGCGAATTCTGATTTCTACGCGGGCGAAATCGCGGATAACAACTAGTAAAGAATACATTTCGTCTGTTAATTTTTTTAAGACATTCAGAATATTAGTATTTTGTATTGTTTATTTATTAGAGTGGTGTAGCGTAAGTTAATCTTCTATCTTATTTAATCATCCGTGGGTCGTATAAGTCAACTAAATTAAATGCTAGAAACACCTCGAGGCTCAAGCGAAGCGTTATGCCTCGTCATTCAATGGTATATTATGGGTTGAGAAAATAAACTTTTACAGAGCCTAGGACTTAGCACTTCATTACCTCCACCACCGGATGGAACTGTAGTGAAGCAAATTTTATAAAAATGTTCAAAATGCATTCTCTCAATAAGTCTTTATCCCACTACTTCTTATATTTAAAAAATACGTTTAATATACAGACACGAGAAAAAATCTGTATTGTTATTGTATGTAGATTATATTAAAATCGTTGGTTTGTCTGTTACAAGATCGAGTATAACTTCAAAACGACTCGTTCACGTCAATGTCAAATTGTACAGAAGTATTCACACATTATATTTGTTTTGTCGAGACGAATATCTTTGCGAGAATCCGTTAGGTGATGCTATAGTCAAGTTATTAGCAAATTCTTTATGGACTCCAGACAGACAGAAAATGCATTTACATTTTAATTTCTAAAACTACAGTTGGTGGGATGAGGCCCACGAAAAGACCATCCCAAAATTTTAAGCAGAGCGGTGACGGGAAGCAACGTCTTTGCGAGGTGTAGCGAGTGTTGCAAATACTCCTTATGAGAGAGGTCTATGTCTGGCAGTGGACTATTAATTACAGGCTGTTAAGTTAAGGAAAGTAAAGAAAGTTATCATCAAATTAATCTTGTGCAAAGTTGGTTACAAACACTAAGTTCAATTTCTCTCTGGAAGCCAATTTTTTGATTCCAAGCTTAAGTATACACGTTAATTCTTGACGTGTTAAAACAGTAGAAATAATATTGTAATGACACGTCAACGTTTGTAATTACATTAGAGAAAGCTTACCTGATTAAATTGCCATTTTCTAAGTCAGACAATTTTCTCAAGCTTAAGCATTAATATTGTAAAGAGGTTTCCGTTGGATCCCCTTGAATATTCAAATGATTACATTTAGAAAGTCACGCTTTTGTTCATTCTCTTTTTTGTAGTGCAGTTCAAATAATAAAAATTCAATTCTAAGCTTTCATTAAGAAAACGATGATGGTTCGTATATACTATTTTTATAATCTACATTAATATTTTTAAGGAAATAAAGTTCTCCAGAACTACTGATCTACATTATCCCTGAGTACTATAGGCATTGTTTTATTGTGGTAAAGAAATGTTTGTAAAGGAAGGCAGAGAAAAATATACTTTTTCGCAGTTAATGGACGTGCGCTGACAAAACTGGCAGCTGGATTGTATTATCATAACACCGTAGTAAAAACAAACATTACACTGATCAAACATTGTAATAAAAAAATATCAACAAATAATGGGAAAATAAAAGCTACGAGTGGAAAAATTATAATTTGCCAGTTATACCAATATAACAGTTTTACCAATTAAGTTCTACGTTTTTTGAAGCGATATAAATTTGGTTTAAAAAAATACTTACTGTTATTACGTAGTTAAACTCACGCAATAAGACATCGTAAATTTAAGACATGAAATGAATTTAATCAATAAGCTTATAAATGTAAACAAGGAAATTTCTCGGTCCGTGGTGCAATGCAAAGAACAGTAGCATTTTCTCGTTCAGATGTTAAGTTTAATCATTTCAGCGTGGAAATACAGCCCACGTTCTTAGTACTATTCCACGAGTAAAAGAGCTTTATGATAATTTAAACTTATTAGATTCCAGTTATTGTATATTTGTTATATTGTTTGTATATAAAAAAAATTAAAAATAACGCAAACATACATACATATCGTTGGTTAATCTTTAAATGTTTAAAAGTATCTGACATAAATGTTATATTATCGATTCATTCCAGTATTTTAAACGTGGTAGAGCCAAGCGACGGCTTTTGCCTCTGCTCGGATGGGCCGGCGCGACCGAATTGGTACCACGGCCTCGCAGAATTCCGGCGTGAAGTAGAGGCATCTTGTGCTTCTTCGTTTCGTTCGGTGAGTGAGGTAACCGGAGGCCCACACCCCCTTCCCATCCCCCTCCTCATCCCCCCTAATACCCTTAAAGGCCGGCAACGCACCTGCAGCACCTCCGGTGTTGGGGATTTACGTGGGCGACGGTAATCACTTACAATCAGGTGAACCGCATGCTCGTTTGCCGCCTTTCCCATAAAAAAAAGGATTCTTTTAAAAACTATCACCAAAATAAAATCTTAATTATTCTAAATAAGATTTAATTTAAACAAAGAGCAGGCCTACATGTACCATTCATACATATGTTTACTCAGCCTGTTCCTCGTGCAGTGTTATTTGCTATGCACCTTGCGGAAAGTTTTGCAACTGACCGCAGGAGTTGCTTTAGTAAGTAATTTCCACTAATTCGGTTTTAATTAAGTTAACGTTAGACCGGTTTTAATATTAAAATTACCTGCTTTCCTGCAATGCTTTTAATCTGAGCAATAACCACTGTAAAAAAATATAGTAACCTCATGGCGAGGTCAGCGTACCTATCTCATAGTTATGAGGTCTTGATTTGAAATTCGTCGAAGCCAGTATTTATATTTTTGTACGTGGTAGCGCCAGGCGGCGGCTTTTGCTAATACTCGACTGGAGTAGTGCCACCGTGTGAAGTAGAGACCACAAGATATTCTAACCTATCGGATCTTCTCTCGACGCCTGGGTGTCGGAGGAACTGTATCGGGGCAAGATATTCTAAGCTTCGTTCAGTTAGTGAGATAACCGGAGGCGCTCTCCCACTCCCTATCCCTTCCCCTCTCCTTTCATTTCCACTTCAAGCTTTCTCATACGGACTGCCGTAAAGGACGGTCTTTAATTATTATTACTACTCTCCCCAGGAGGCAGTACGTGACAAGAGGCAAGCGCGTTTACTCACTAATAAAGCTCACTACATTCAAAGGAACACCGAGATGGAAATCAGATATTTTAGTTTCCTAGCTGATTTTTAACTTCCACTGAGTACTGAGGATTGCATCATGTGTTAAATGATGGAAACATTAAAATCCTACGCGAAATTATCTTTACAATAATCGACTTTAATACTTAAGTGTTTCTTTTAAACTACCATCTGTACTTAAGAAACTTCTTTAAATTTTATTTTAAAGGCTCTTGAAAAGCTTGAATTATTGAAACGAGGGTCTCGTTGGGCTAAGTTGCATCTTTTAATCAAAATGATAAAAGAAAACTTAACACTCTTTGAAAAGGAAATTCCTATTTTGAATTTCCTTTTCGTTTTGGGAAAATTAATACACAATATAAAAATGTTCATAGTTTCATGGCAATCGAGGTTTGACTACTCGGTGGCGTAGTGGCTAAGCGTTTAGCTGCTGCGCTAGAGGTCGCGGGTTCGGGTCTCGCACGGGACTACTATTTGTATAGACTACAAATAATAAGTTCCGTCTCTGGATGTTTGTCCATCTGTAATTTATGTATGTAAACTGCCTCCGCAACACAGGAGAAAATCCTACAGTGGAAGGTAATGTTTTTATTAAAAAAATATTGTAGAGGTATCATTTATTTTTGAGGATACGAAGTAAAAAAATTGCTCTAAAAAATTAAATAGCTTTAAAAAATGGTTCAGATAAACTAAGATAGTATACGCTTAGAGATAGTACGTCAATAAAGAATACTGTGAATTGTATAAACGGCTTCCCGAATGGCTTTCTATACTATATAACCACAAAGACACAAAAATCTATTTCTGTTACTATTATAAAACTGTAGAAAAGCTGTTCTTTGAAATTGTTTTTTTTTTGGTCTTTTTATCTATTTATTGAGATTTTACTGAAGCCATTTTGAGGCGTTTAAAACTACATATTCTAAATCTTTTAACACATGTTAACTACAGCGAATTTTTCGATTCCGGAAAAATACCGAAATTGACCAAAATGAGATTCTTACGCGAATACTGCAAGTATACTTCTTTGAATGAGGTTATTACTGTCCGAAAGCCTTTTTGTAATCCCCCTGTTGTAATCAGTCTGATGTAAATTCAAACAAATAATGCGAATTAAAAACTACCATGTATATTAAATACGAGATTGCACAGTATTATATCGGATTAAATGTCACGGTTGATTAAATTTAAAATAATATTCCGTTCTGATCAATACTAGAATTGAATCCATACCCAAAACTACAATAAGATTTTAGTGTTACTTTCACTGTTCAAATATTTGAAATAAACATAAAAATATTTAAAAGCACCGTCTTTATAGAATGAACGAGGATGTAATCACAGATTAAATCAAATATTCAGAATAATCAATGTATTTATACAATATTTCTCTTTCTTACAACAAAATGCCTCCACGACTTGAAAGAAAAACTTACAGTAGATTTCAGTTTTGTTAAAATAAGAAAAAAACATAGTGCACGATGGCCGGGTGGGTGACGGATCAGCCTTCGAATCAGTAGACTTTTTTTTTTTATATGGGAAAGACGGCAAACGAGCATGCGGTTCACCTGATTGTAAGTGATTACCGTCGCCCACGTACATCCGCAACACCGGAGGTGCTGCTGGTGCGGCCTTTAAGGGTATTAGGGGGGATGTGGAGGGGGATGGGAAGGGGGTGTGGGCCTCCGGTTACCTCACTCACTGAACGAACGCAGAAGCACAAGATGCCTCTACTTCACGCCGGTATTCTGCGAAGCCGTGGTACCAATGCGGTCGAGCCGGCCCATTCGAGCAGCGGCAAAAGCCGCCGCTTGGCTCTACCACGTTAAAAAGAGACTCGAGTTCTAGCGCCTATGTCGATGACTTGTACCAATGAGTTTTGAAATTTATGAACGATTTGTATCGTTGACTTGGATACACATACGGTGACATCTCCACTACTTATCACGTTGTCCCAAATAAGCTCTGAGGAAAAGAAGGTTGAAAAGGCTTAAGATGTATTGACTTACGATCCCAACAGTGGGTGATCGGGAAGCTTATTGTAAATAAAAAAAACACAAATCTGAAACGTTTAATCAAAGTTCCGGTGGAAAATATAAATATTTCTGCATAAAATGATATGTATTGTATGTATAGAGATAAATGCGTGCGTGGGTGATAAATATTTAGGGGAGGTGTAAAGTACGACTCAGGCCCCGATGCCTGGCCTCTTTTCCCGGACGTCTTCTCGGCGGGCTGCTGCTCCTGCGGTCCTGGGTGCGCCTGAGGAATTTTGTGGAGATCTTACGTCTTATATATATGGTTGTTGCTTGTCCTCGACCCCCCTCTGGCCGAGCGGCAATTTTAGGAGATCTCGTGGAAGTGGTCGATGCTCTGGTGGTCGAACATGAAGAGGGAGGGTTCCTTCTAGGGAAGCCAGGTCCCTTAGACATTCATGTCGCCCGTTATCAGAGCGGTTTTATATGCTCCGCGCTAAACGGGCCACGAAGTTCTGAGTTGGTTCGAGTTTCAGGTCCTCCGTAATTCTGTCCGTCCTGACATAGCAAAAAGCTTCAACGATAACACGAGTGCTACTTTACTTTTTTTTTTAACGTTACGAACAGATTTAAGAAATTTCTAACAGTATATTATAAAAGTGATAATAATTAAACATTTTAATTAAACATTGTAATGAACATTTTATTTTCATTTAATATGTGTAGTATTCGCGTGAAAACAAAAAAATCATTATATCTTTCAATGTTCTTACGCCGCACAGCCAGCAGACTTAGGAAATGACATAAGGTATATTTCGTAATTGAACACAAAAATATATTTCAAAATACCATGTAATTGGTTATTATATTTGACAAGTTTAACAATATAAAGGCACTTAATAACACTATGCTTATTTAAATAAATATGTTAGTGTCTTTTTAAAAACCCAAATGGCTTAGTTTACTTCTAGCTCCATAAATCGTTGCGAATGTGGGCTGGTTTCCCAATTGATTTGCGAGGATCAGGTGGCAGACGCTTTGTGGAAAGCCAGTACCAAATCAAATAGGTCGGATTCAGTAAAATTGCTTTTTACATTATTTAAAAATAAACTGATTATACTGAATCATTATGAATGTATTTATCAATACACACAAACACAGAAATATGCCGTTTAAACAAAATATTGTCTCAAAGATGGTGAACGTTACTTAGAACAACTCCTGGCTTCATTCCTACTTAAGACTTCATGTTGCTCTGCGTCTGCAATGCGGTTAGGCGGACTCCACAGAAATATTTTTTTTTAATTTCCAATTACGCTGCTTCATTTTATAGATATTTTAGCCTTGAGTTGCTTAAGGACGTTTTGCAAACAAATTCAACCATGTGCACTTTTAAAGTGGAAAAACTAGCTATCAGTCCACCTGAGAGCAATTGGCTATTCCAGCGCATGGAAACCTGTACACAACTTAATCTGAAGAAGGTAATAGATATAAATATATATATATGGATATATATAGTATAAATATTTAAACTAGTACAGTTTTTAGTGTAGAGCTCTTCTCTAATTATGCAATCAGCTAAACATATATTTTTTCTTACCTCTAAATTTCTATATCTTTGCTACCAAAATCCTTTTAACGAATATACAAAAGTCTGCAGCGAAACATTCATTAAACAAATATTAAATTATTCGTCTTTTCTCTTTCTGTGAGGACGTACAAAATTTGATTAAAAAATAACATATTTCTACTGTTCAACTAACGCAATCATTTTGTCCATAACTTTATTCCAGTATTTCTTTTTAAAAATGACTTAAATTCTTTAGAGTGGAATGCACCTTTTTATAGAATATTTACTTAAAATAAAGTTACATGTTATGTACATATATTAACTACTAAGCAATTTTTTTGTTATTCATTTGTCTGAAACAGTTCGTACGCTATAGGAGATGGTTTCATATTCAAATTACACACAGCATGCAAAAACGAATGTCAAATACGGCGTACGACGTACAATTTTGCTTATCGTTCACATTAATTTAGTGCATTTAGAGTAGAGGGCGATGGCTGCCATATGAGTCATACTAGTGAACAGATACTGTTTGCTGAACAGCACGGATGGGAACTTGATTGCACTGTACTTTTTCATCTTTTCTTTTTTTATTTTATTTTATGTAGTTATGTGAAGTCTAATTAAATATAATTGGCACGCGAGTCCAACTGGCACTTAGCCGGTCTGATTTATTTAATTTGAATATTTTGTCTAAGAATAGATTAAAAAAAAAGATATTTTAAACATGCCAATTAGGATTCTATTAAAAAGTTAATAATGTCAACTAAAATTTTAAAGAATCGAATTCTTTTTGTATTTTAATGATGGTTTCAAAATTATTTAATTTGAATTTACACATTGCCTGCAATGAAAAGAACGAAAAGAAATAGGGAGTAGTTGATATATCACGGAGCAAAGTGTATTGGAAAACTCAATTGAGTTCTTGCGTAAAATTGGAAATGTCCGATGGCTGCTTAGATTAATGTTTAAGGTTAAATGCGGGTATCAACAAAAGGAGAAAATAATCTTGTTGTGACATTTTTAACATTCAACATATATTACATGTAATTATGTGTACTGTAATAGGTTAGTGCTCATGGCGTTCGAATCCGAACACTAAAATTGATAATTGTAATTTTAAGTGCTGAATTCACCACGTACTCGGCGGAGAATTGTATCATTATGAGGTAACCTGCATATCTGTGAAATAAAAACATCTGGAATATGTGAAGTCCGCCAACCCGTACTGGAGTAACTCCAGTCCGGCTCCAAAGCACAATATTTAATTAAAAGGACGCCTTTGTCCAGCAGTGGAACATTACATTTAAAGTTACTACACTTTGAAATAAAACTATTATTTACGGACTTTATTTTATTTTTCGCGTTTAATTTTTGGGAACCACGCGTGACCACGGCTGCCTGTTAAACACTCGGAACGCCGGGAATCATCATCATCATTTCAGCCTATCAGAAGTCCACTGCTGAACATAAGCCTTGCCCAAAGATTGCCATGAAGCTCGGTCCTGAGCCACCTGCATCCATCTGCTTCCCGCAACACTGCGCAGGTTGTCACTCCATCATGTGGGGGGTCGTCCTACATTGCGTTTGCCTGTACGTGGCTGCCACTCGAGAACCTTTTTTCCCCAACGGTTGTCAGTTCTGCGAGCTATGTGGCCAGCCCAGAGTTTCGGGGATATGACATCACCCTGTCTTACACCTTTCTGCAGTTGGATTGGTTTCGTACTCTGGTTCTGTACTCGGATAGACATTGTAGCCTCATTGTACAAACACGTCGGAAATATAAAAACAAAATTAAATTAAAGCTGTAAAGTCGGCCGGGTCGACAGCGTGTCTTTAATCCGTTGGGGTTTTATTCGGTCCGGCTCTGAATACTGATCATGACATAAACAGTCACTGCCTTCCGTGACGGGTAGGTGAACCTTTCCCCCGAGATACCAAAAAAAAAATTGTTTAACCAGCCAGACGTTAAAAAATAGCTGCATTTTCTGAATGATTATAGCAAGCACCCTATATTTTGTACTAAAATAATCAAATAATTTTTTTCCCTATTAGAAAATATCAAAGAGATTTTTCGAGTCTAGGCATCACAGAGGGTTTTTTTATAGGAAAAAGTATGAGGTCTTCATAATACTTGTCAACTTCGGAGCATCACGTTGTACAGAGTAGTTCAGAAAACTATTATTTATTTAGATACTGGAAGCAACTAGTAAACTTTACTGTACCTTTATACAGCTGTATTTAATTAGAATGGATAGAAGAATCATACTGAGATGGAACTGTGTTATATCTGCAGAAAACGTCAAATAATATTATGACAGGTATAAAGTTTACGACTGCATTAAACTATTACGGTAGCACACTGAAACACCTATACAGTTCACTATAAATTGTTATGGCATTAAACATTTGTGTGTTTATACTGCTGACGATAAGGTTGTCTCTTGCGTTTATGATTTATATCTTATTTTATACCTAAACGCAAGAATCGAATCAATAGGCAGATAATCATCATCAGTCTATCGCAAGTTATCTGTCTCTCCAAAGATTACGGATTTACATTTGACACCATCTGGCATACATCTCGCGTCTCTTTCACACCCATACATCGACGCATAAGTGCACGTCGGTTGGTAATTAAATTTGAATCCGAGTAGATACAGTTAATTAAAATTTAGTTATTTAAGCTAGTATTAAAAAGTTAAATAAAGATTTATGGTGGTCGATACCGATATATTTAGAGTGGTAAAGGTATAACTATAATTTGTAAAAAAATACAATAAAAAAAATAAAAAAATAGTATAAATAAAGGAGTAGTAATTAATTATTTGTTGATTGTTACGGTTTCAGTTTTATAGTTAATAAATGATCAGTTAAATATATTGCTTATCTAACTTGGCTTCCGCACAAATAAAAAAAAAAATCTATGAAAATAAAAAACCTCCCATGTCTTATCTGAGTTTGAAAAACTAGTTTAAGTCGAAATCTTAAGTTGAAAACTAGTTTGAAATAAATCTAGAGTAATTAAAAAAGAACCGAATTTGAGAAAGCTTTTGCATGACTAATATGACGTCACAGAGATGCAATTCGTGTTTGTCTTGTATTCGCTTATAACTTTCAAACTTCTAAGAGGATTTCAATGCAACTTTCACTATCATTTAGAATATTTCATGAGGAGGTTTTATAATTTGTATGACATATTCATATTTAGTTTATATATAACATAGCTCACCGTGTGAAGCCGGTTCACAAGTATGTTATAAAACAAAATATTACTTTATATGACTTCTAGGTTTGTTCTCATTTCATTCCAAGCAAAAACTTAAATAACACGTCACGTTAAAAATATAGCGAGCACGCGCTACGGTACTTTTTAAAAATACTTTGCGCATTATTTTGATTGCAATGTTTAGAGATTAAGTTTTATTATCTCACATCAAGCTCGCGTCTTCATCCATTTACGTGTGCTCAAAAATGTATTTACATGATATATAATATTTAATGCTTTTGCTAGCCTTCCAGGCATCTGGTCCGCCGATAACATTTCGGCCACAGAGGGTAACGGTGCATTGTAATAACGACACTATAATGACTGCGAAGGACTTAAGTCCAAAATGGGCTCATCATGCCTACCCGGGAAGGTCAGTGATGAAGACTCCTCTTCGCTTCACCGTTGGTCTAACGTTGGTTGGTTGGTTGGACTAAATCACGGCCGCGATTCGGGTTTACAATACACATTATTAAAATGTCAATAACATAACTTTTCCGCCAGGATTATTTGCTTGTCTTAATAGTAAAATATAACGTAAATTTTTCTCCGTTACTTTTTTACTCCGCTCTTAGACTAGGATAATAATTTCCGTACATCGTAAATGTGTTCGCCCTCAGCTGCAGTAGACATTGCAATTAAATAAAGGCTAATGGTAATATAACCGCGTTTACTACAAGCCATATAGTGCTAATTGCGTTGTAATATTTTGTTATTGTACATAGTGTACGTACGTACGTCCACATGGTGTAAACTGTTAAAGTTTAAAGTACACCCGCTGATATCATATCTCAAGATATGAGTAATCGTCATAGAAAGACCCGAATTTGACGTGTGCGATGTTTAGGGCTTCCAATAATGTTATGAGCATTGAACATTTTGTTATTTCGAAATTACAGAAGTTTAGACCCTTCAACTTTATTCATGTGTCTACAGATGAATAGATTTTAGACCTATGAATATGGAAAGTGTTTAACCCGATGTCCCACTAAAATGTTATCATCATCATCATTTCAGCCTATTAGAAGTCCACTGCTGAACATAGGCCTCCCCCAAAGATTGCCACGACGCACGGTCCTGAGCCACCTGCATCCATCGACTTCCCGCAACACTGCGCAGGTCGTCACTCCATCTTGTGGGGGGTCGTCCTACACTGCGTTTGCCCGTACGTGGCTGCCACTCGAGAACCTTTTTTCCCCAGCGGTTGTCAGTTCTGCGAGCTATGTGGCCGGCCTATTGCCACTTCAGCTTGCTGATCATTACGGCTATGTCAGTTACCTTAGTTCTGCTGCGGATATTATCGTTGCAGACTCTATCACGCAGAGAAACACCGAGCATAGCCCTTTCCATAGCGCGCTGAGCAACTTTGAGCTTCCTCATACGGGCTGCAGTGAAGGACCAAGTCTCGGATCCGTATGTCATCACTGGCAACACGCACTGATTGTATACTTTCGTCTTGAGGCTTTGCGGTATACTCGACGAGAAGATATGACGTAGTTTCCCGAACGCAGCCCAGCCGAGTTGGATTCGTCGATTGACCTCTGAGTCGAAGTTGGACTTACCTAATCGGACAATTTGTCCCAGGTATACGTACTCGTCTACAACTTCGAGCCTATTGTTCCCAACAACAACCGGTATTGGTGTGACATGGACGTTTGACATGAACTTCGTCTTGTCCATGTTCATCTTAAGACCAACCTGTTGGGAGACGTTATTGAGGTCATTGAGCATTGTACTAAGCTCCTCCAGCGATCCTGCCATAAGAACTATAAATGGATCCCACGGCAGAAGAAGCAGTTTTACGAGTAACTTCCAGTATTATTGTGCCAGTAACTTTCTGTTTATATATACTCGACATCAACATCGCGTGGAAACCTCAATGTCTGAAAATAATAAAAACACATTATTTCGAGGACATGTGAAGTCCGCTAACCTGCACTGAAGCATCGTGGCGGGCCCTTCCCGGCTCCGAAATCCTATAAGATATTTTAGAAAGAGGCCTTTGTCCAGAATTGGGCACCTACAGGCTGCTACTTTAATTTATTTGTACCAGTATATGTACATATGCAAAATTAATTTCTCTTTCACAAAATCACTTCATTATCACAAAATTTTGTTTAAATATTTACATCCATTGCCCTTTTACTTCAGAAATTTAATTTGAAGTAAATTACTTTTAGTTGGCGTCGTCCTTGGTCGGCCGTATAGTCAAGTAAATATCACTTTACAATAGCGAGTCACTAGATTAAATGTAAATAAGGTTTTGTTTAACAAGGTTTGACCGACTTCTCAAAAGAAAGAGGTTATCAATTCAATAATTTATTTTATTTTTTAATGTACGTTTATGTCCACCGATTACGCGATTCATTTCTAATCCGAAAGATGGGCTTCTATTCGAGTGCGATAATAATATAAATATTTCCAAAAGGAGGATTGAAATTTATCTATTTTTATTTTATGTCGTTAACTGTAAGAGAGAATATTTACTTTTTACTAATTTAAAAATTACAATCGCTCGTAATTTTTCTTAACATGGAATTCACTAGTTTCAAAATACTCTGATGTCAAGTTTTGTTTCAAAAAAAATCAAAAAGTACTGTAATATGTAAAATATACCACGTTCATAATTACATAATTATCAAAATAATGAAGAAAACCTTTTTTTAAGATCATAAGCTATCCATTACTTTTACTTACGTTACTACTTTACTATTGTACTACCAGTGAGCTCTTTAGGAAAATTGTTAAGCATGCTTAAGACCATTGTTGTACACAACCCGAGACCGAGACTTTCGAAACTTAAAAATAGTATTCGCTCTACTTGCGTAACTCCTTGGCACGGAACAAAAGAAATACGAACTATTCCATTATGTTGTTTATCCCTGCATGTCGTCCCCGTAGATTTTGTAAAGCGTTCTTTGCATACTTGTGCAATTTACGGACATTTAAGTATAAAGTAGTCCGTGCCTCGTTTAAGCTTCGAAAATAAATTGTGCCTTTGTATAATACGAAAGTTTTTGGAAAGAGTGTAACGTAGCAAATTGTCGTTCTAAAGCGAGATCTTAGCAATTTAATAAAAATTCAGTAATAACACTAATTGAAAAATGTCACAGTCAAATAATGGAAAATATTTAATTGAATCCCAATATGACAAAGAAAGAAAAAAAGATAGTGTGTTCGTTGAACATATTAATACCGTTTTCTTACCACCGAACTATTAACAAAAAAGCATAATTAGGTTCACTATCAGCACAAATAAAGCTGAAAAACAGTACTGTGAAAACTAAAGCTTTTATATTAAACGTTTTAAGAAATGGAGTTATTACTGTTAATATTAAGATAAAAATAATCAGTTACGAGTATATCTCCTTTCGTACTCTTAAGAAATTCAATTGTCGACGGCAACAGACGGTAACATTTTGGTGCAATTTATCTTTCCCATGTGCTGTCAGACGTTAAAGAAGATAGACAAGCAGAAAAATTTAACAGCGAACATTTTTGTCACTTTTTATGATGAAAGGTAATTCAGAATTATTATGTACTTTTAATTTTTTTAATGCAGAAACATATAAACAGAATGCATGACGATAAATGGTTAATTCAATCGTATCTACAAAATGCAAAAAAATAGTTTACTTGAAATTAAACTATTATTTACAGAATTTATCGCGTTTAATTACATTTATTAATTCCCGACGTTTTGGGTGCTTTACAATGTAATTAAACGCGAAAAGATACGTAAATAATAGTTTCATTTCAAACGTGTGGTATTCTCGTAAATATCATTAAATAATTGTTTATTTTAAGTTTTTTAGACCGCGTAGCTAAAGTGACTAAAGTGCTGAATCATGGATCCTTGGTTCGAACTCAGGCAAAGACAATTTATTTTTATACTTTAGTATTAAAACTATCGATACTTTTCGCAGTTTACATAGTAGTCGATGTGGACAAGGAAGGGCATCGTCGTCACATACTTTTTATTCAATGATAATGGCTTTTGTATGTTATTGTTTGATAACATAAATGTAACTTTATGGCATACGAAGGCAGAGTCATAATGAATTTATATCAATTAAAAGCCTGGGTATTTTTGTTAATGGCTTTTCATAGCCGTAATAACATTTCATAAATTTTACGATCTTTGTATAATATGTAAAAACATCAGATCATTTGTAATATTTGCCAGCATTAACAATATAACGGGCAAATTACATATTATTTATATATATGTATAGCCAGTTATACTGCATATGCAGTATTAACGAATTTGTAAGAAATAAAGAACTCATCTAATGGTTAGTGGCCACTGAAGCCCATGGGCACCTGCAAACAACTTCAATGGAAGGAGGGTCAAGATACGTTGTCACCCTTGAGGACTAAGCTCCTACCTCCTTGTAGTCAATTTTAACATTTATATAATTTGTATAATATAATAGTATTATAATATATAATAATAATATATAATAGTAATGATTATATGTAATTAATATTTAATTTTGGGTTATAATCTATATATTTATATATTTATTTAAGTATATATTTATGTATTATTTTTAATTATTAACCTTTTACGAGTCATCATCATCATCATCATCATTTCAGCCTATTAGAAGTCCACTGCTGAACATAGGCCTCCCCCAAAGATTGCCACGACGCACGGTCCTGAGCCACCTGCATCCATCGACTTCCCGCAACACTGCGCAGGTCGTCACTCCATCTTGTGGGGGGTCGTCCTACACTGCGTTTGCCCGTACGTGGCTGCCACTCGAGAACCTTTTTTCCCCAGCGGTTGTCAGTTCTGCGAGCTATGTGGCCGGCCTATTGCCACTTCAGCTTGCTGATCATTACGGCTATGTCAGTTACCTTAGTTCTGCTGCGGATATTATCGTTGCAGACTCTATCACGCAGAGAAACACCGAGCATAGCCCTTTCCATAGCGTGCTGAGCAACTTTGAGCTTCCTCATACGGGCTGCAGTGAAGGACCAAGTCTCGGATCCGTATGTCATCACTGGCAACACGCACTGATTGTATACTTTCGTCTTGAGGCTTTGCGGTATACTCGACGAGAAGATATGACGTAGTTTCCCGAACGCAGCCCAGCCGAGTTGGATTCGTCGATTGACCTCTGTGTCGAAGTTAGACTTACCTAATCGGACAATTTGTCCCAGGTATACGTACTCGTCTACAACTTCGAGCCTATTGTTCCCAACAACAACCGGTATTGGTGTGACATGGACGTTTGACATGAACTTCGTCTTGTCCATGTTCATCTTAAGACCAACCTGTTGGGAGACGTTATTGAGGTCATTGAGCATTGTACTAAGCTCCTCCAGCGATCCTGCCATAAGAACTATGTCGTCGGCAAATCGAAGGTGAGTGATGTATTCGCCATTGATGTTGATACCGTACTATTTACAGTTCAGCTGCTTGAAAACATCTTCCAATGCAGCGGTGAAAAGTTTCGGGGACATGACATCACCTTGTCTTATACTTTTCTGCAGTTGGATTGGTTTCGTACTCTAATTCTGTACTCGGATAGACATCGTAGCCTCATTGTACAAACACCTCAGCACTTCGATATACCGAGAGTCTATCTGGCACCGCTGGAGGTGCTACACCGCCCAAATTTCGACTGAATCGAAGGCTTTCTCATAGTCCACATACGCCAGACATAATGGCAAGTTGTACTCCTCGGCCTTCTGTACAATCTGGCGAAGAGTATGTATGTGGTCTATGGTACTATAGCCTTTTCGGAATCCGGCTTGTTCGGGAGGCTGGAAGTCGTCAAGTCTGTTCACTAGACGATTTGAGATGACTCTCGAAAACAGCACGTAGACGCGGCTTAGAAGCGATATCGGTCTATAATTCTTCAAAAGGCAGTTATCCCCTTTCTTGAAGAATAGGACAACCACGCTTCTACTCCACGCTTTCGGCGTAACACCGCCATGAATGACGGAATTAAACAGCTTCTGAAGGACAAAAAGTATCGGTTTTCCCCCCGCTTTCAGAAGCTCAGCTGTAATTCCGTTCTCACCCGGCGCCTTGCCGTTTTTAAGCTGTTTGAGAGCCATCCTAATCTCGCTCAGACTGACGTCCGGGATGTTATCGGAGTAATGTCGGATAAGCTTGGCTCTTGGGTCGTTACTCACATCAGTGTGTGGTTTCAACGACGTTGTGTACAGTTGTCCGTAAAATCTCTCGATCTCACTCAAAATCTCGGCTCCAGCGGAAATGAGTCTTCAGCTTGGTCAGTTGGCTCTTTCCGATAGACAGATCTCTGGCGAAGACTTTGGAGCCTTGGTTCCGCTCTATCGCTTTTTCAATACAGGCTGTATTGAATTTGCGTAAGTCTTGCCTCATACATTTGGAGATCTGTCTATTCAGTAGCCGATACGCTGACGCATCCGTTGTAGACTGCAGCTTTATCTCACGCCTGGCTTTCATGAGTTTAAGAGTGTGATCAGAGAGCTTTTGGGGCTTGTTCGTGCGGCGGGTTCTGCAAAACTTAGCTCCTACCGCATGGACAGTTTCCACTAGCCTGCTATTCGTATCGTCCACTGGTGCGCAATCGTCTAGGCACTGAAAGCGATTATGCAATTCGAGCAGAAAGCTCTCGGGGTTCTGGATAAGGGCACGTGGTGGGCGGAGCGTAGACTTCACCAGACGAGACCGCTCGAGCCTAATGTTAAGGTTCAGTGTGCCTCTTACCATTCGGTGATCACTGCCGGTTTTTACCCTAGTGATCACAGAGACATCACTGAACAGCTGACGCTTGGTCGTCATGATGAAGTCGATCTCATTTTTTATGGTACCGTCCGGGCTCATCCATGTCCACTTCCTGTGGGGCCGCTTCTGGAAATAGGAGTTCATCATAAAGAATCCCTCCTTTGCCATGAAGTCAGCCAGCTGTTGCCCTCTTGGGTTCCGTTGCCCTACTCCAAAGTTCCCCACTATCAGCTCATCGCCTTTTTCCGTACCTAGTTTTGCGTTAAAGTCTCCCATCAACACCGTGTAGTGAGTCTTAGAGCAATGCATGGCTCTTGAAATATCCTCATACATTGCCTCCACTTCATCATCAGGGTGTGTCGGGGTTGGTGCGTATACCTGTATGACCTTCAGCGAATACCTTTTGGTTATTCTGAGTATAAGGTACGTGACCCTACTCGACACACTTCCGATCTCGATCACGTTGTTGATGAGAGACCTGTGGACGATAAACCCAACACCTCCTTGGGACAGATGGTCACCCTGCCGGTAGTAGAACAAGTTACCGGATTTTAGGATTATAGAGTCCTCTCCCTGTCTTCGGACTTCAGACAACCCTATAATACTCCAGTGTAACTTGCTTACTTCTTCTTACAGTTCTAGTATCTTCTCGTCGGTCCTCAATGTGCGTGCGTTATATGTTACCAGGTCCAGTCGTTTGGGTTGGCAGCTAGAAATCAGCTGGTGATTCTTCGCACCCCCTGCCTCGCCGTTACCATGGCTGCCACCATAGCCAGGACTAGCGAGGCCGCCGGGGACTGGGGGCCATTGCTTTTTTCTACCTCTCATCATGGGGGGGTTTACCTTAGTTGCCACGCCTGGCGAGCGGGTTGGCAACCGCAGTTTTTTTTTTTGTTCTAGTGCAGGAAGATGCTGCTGCCCATCTCCTAATATAATTTTTTACCATTAGTCGCCTTTTACGACACCCATGGTTAGACAGGGTTGGCGCTATTCTTTACTTCCGACAGCTACACTTAAATGTTAGCAGCTTTAATAATACAGTTTTTTTAATTGAATTAAAGGTTACATATTCGTAGTCATCCCTGTGGAGTAAGATGAAATGCCCCAGAGCCCGTAATTGTACTAGCCCTCTATACCTTTCAAACCGGAACACAACAGTGATTGTACTGTTGTTTTGTGGCAGAAATGAGCCAGAGCGTGGTACCTACCCAGACGAATCCTAGACAGAGCCTACCAGCGGTTAGAAAGTTCCGAAGATTAAGGCCCTAATTTAATATTACAGCAATCTAAAATATTTCCTATGTAAAAATAGCAGCAGTTACTGCCTACAAATTAGTAGTTAAAATTAATGCGTTCCCGTCAAATTTGGATTAATCCGTTTCCAAGATAAGCGTAGCTAAACAGACAGACATATACTTAAAAAAAAACACAAACAATTTAGAGAGGCCGGCGAGTCTCAGTGAACTGTATACGTATACTGATGATAGTAAATAAGTAATACGTATCATCATCATTTCAGCATATCACAAGTCCACTGTTGAACATGGGCCTCCGCCAAAGGTTACCACAAAGCTCGGTCCGGTCAAAAATACGTATAAACATTTGAAATTTATAACCAAAGTTATTCAATATAATATTACAAATAACCCCGTGTGGTTGTGAACAATTATTATTTTAATAAAGTTAGGAGCAGGGCAATATTTAATTTTGCACATACGAGTATTAAAATAGTATCGTGTATAGCATTAATCGGTCGCAGGGGTTCAATCTCGAGCATTATACAAAGCGTTGGTAAAGTTTGAACAGGACAATAGTATGCACTAGATCGCTGGAAGCTATAGACTAGGAGATAATTCATGTTAATAACACAAACATATTTTGCACAATGATTTCTTGTGTTTACGCGAACACTACGCATTCAATATGAAACTATTATTTACGGATTTAATTTTAGTTTCTATTTAAATCCATAAATAACAGTTTAATTTCGAATATTTTGTAAAGCTTGATTTTATTTTCATACAAACTCAAGATCTTTAAAACGAATAAACCGATTGTAATGTAACTTCGAACGCATAAGCACATAGGACACATGAAGGTCTAAAATTTAGAAGAGAACATTTTGGAAAAAGAGTTTTAGATCTAATTAGAACAGAATAATTCTAAATTTTTCAATTATAATAGATAATAACAGTTATCTCCTTTGTCACAGGAGAATTCTAAAATATTTTTTTTTAACTTTTTAGACTTTTATATATTCGGCTGATGCGTAAAGAGTTCCGCTAAAATTGGTTAATTCTTTTCGAAGATTTTGGACTTAAAAGTTTTGAAGAAAAGCCGAAGGCATAAGAACAAAAATATTACGTGTATTTAAATATGTACAAAGAATATTTATGAACAGAATCAGAAAGGAAATTATCAATGAAATATATAAAATAGTAGTTTCTGTAGAAAATAATTATTGGGCATTATTATTAAAGAGCCGTGGTAGCCTAGTTGTCAGGGCGCTCACTTTAGTTTCATAGAACTCTAATAGCAATTTTAAGTGCTGTATTTACCACGTGCTCAGCGGTGAAGGAAAACATCGTGAGGAAACTTGCATGTCTGAGAAATAGTAAAAATATTATTTCGATGATATGTGAAGCCCGCCCACCCCCCGCACTGGAACAGCGTGGCGGGCCCTAAACCCTCTTTGATACTCGTATTTGAGAAGGAGGCCTTTGCCCAGCAGTGGGCACTTACAGGCTGCTACTAATTTTTTTTACTTATTATTTAATAAAGAATGCAAACAATTACTGATTCTTCTTTCTAAGGTAACTGTCTCTTCGACTATAACAGTCGCTTCCGCGTAACGTAAAAGCGTCTATACTCAGCTGCACTCGACACAGCAATTAAATAAAAGCATGTTGAAATACGGTAGCATTTAATGCAAGAATTGAAGCTTTGTACTGACGTGAAAGTTTTGAATCATACAATAGTGATTCTTATTATAATAAGACAGAGGAATACAGAGTGGCAACTACTTTTCGGGAAATCTCAACCTGAATCCCCCAATTCAAGCTAATATTTTTTACAATGCTCGAAATTGATGATGCCAAGATGGATTCATCTTGTCCAATAACTTTGGACTTTCTTCGACCATTAACTTAAATATAGATGGATTTGTAGTAACCCTGTATCTGTTACATCCGTATCTAACCGCATCAAAATAGCCTTTATAGTTTTTGCTACTACTCTTGATTTGATTGATACTCGACTCCACTTAGAGCTGGAAAACATAAAGCATAAAGATGGTACAAGCAACTGTCAACTGAAGTGTTTATAGAGTTTACAAATAAAGAAAACATTCCAGGAGAAAGACTATCACTTTGCGTCACAGCGGTTTTAATGACAGTCTGGGAAAAAAACTGATGTCCTTCGCGAAGATCTTAGAAAGAAATAACGATGTTGTGTAAGACGTTCTTTTCTTACTTAGGTGTATTGGTCATGATCGGTTATTAATCATTTGAGTCTAGACCTCAGATTTTATGATTCTTCTTCTCCTCTGCTACTTATTTGCTTCTTTCTCATTCTTCTTTCAAATAGCATTTTGAGAAACATAAATTCATAGATAGGCAAGTATATAATTTATTTAGATTATTCGAAATTGAGGGAATAAAAGGAGAGGGTCCGAAAATCAGCGTACAGTAATGATACCGTGTTTAAATGGTTGGTCATGATGATTAATGCCTGTGAAAATGCCATCTGCATTAGAAATTAGAGAGTTACTCCAATCGTTATCATTATTTTATGAAGGAGATTCAAGTTAACGAAAACGAGTATATTGAATACACGTTACATACTGCAAAGGCCAAGGACACAAAAAACTTCTGGAGCTGCAAGAAGAGCTGAATAGGTTACGCCGGGCTATTAACAATGCTGATTATCAGTAGTTGAATAACGGGGGAGAAGATAAGGTTACCTTATCTTCTCCCCCGTCTTCGTCTCCGGTAAGTTGTTCTACCACTGGAGGTCAATCTTTACAAGGAGCGACAAAGAACAAAAAAGTTGTTTGCACGCTATGGGCACCTATAGCCACTTGTTCAATATAAGTCCTCTCTCATATAACTTTTTAATTTTGGATCTTTTTGAATACCAATATGCAGTTTACCATTAATTTTATGTAACTGGTTTGGAATTCTGACTATCAAATAATTCCAATAATGCAAAATGGAGTATTTATTTATGAATACTCTATAACGTCGAAAATAAGATATGAACTGTATAGTAAATATATAAGTCTAATCGGTTTTCAGGTGATCAAATTGGTTTCCAGTGAATAGATGTGTAATATTTTTTTAAAAAAAAGGATATTTTTAACATCTTTGAGTTACTTGAAACATCGAACGAACATCGTTAATAATCAATTATCGTTTATAGATATGGTATATATTACGGAGAACATAAAATAAAACAGAATTCGTAATGACTTTATATTAAATCCCGGATGAGATTGATATAACAATATCTGTTGATGAAAAATATCGGGATTGTTTAACGGAATATTCTCATTACGGAACTGTTTTCATTATCCCTTCGTGTACCATAACAATAGGATTTCCATTGTTGCAAGAATTAATTAATCACTATGTGAAATCGATGAATACGATTCAAGTTGTGTGAGCCGCGTGTTTTAAGTTTTGCAATAATGCGAGTAGAGCCCACTTTCTCACACCCGCCTTCGATGTGTGCAATAAATTGGGTCCGTTTTCTTTTCATTCTTATAAAGACTAGAAAAATATTAATTTGATAGAATATCGACCACTGGACTATATATAAGATTACTTTATTTATTCAATCGCGGTGGATTTTTGATTACTACTACCATATATTATCAACTAGGCAGGATAAACTTCTGTACCAGCAGGATCATCATTTCGGCCTATCACAAGTCCACTGCTGAACATTGACTTGCAGAATACATCAATTCAAACAAATAAGAAAAGGTCTGATACAATGAGATAATTACATGGGCATAGAGCAATCAAAATATATCCAAAACCGAAAATTTATCAGTATACAAACTTTGAAGACAAGTTTATGCAGAAATATACGATTACCAAAAAAATCATAAACATATATGTATTGAAGAAAACTGAATATTGGAGATTCAAATAACGGCGTACACAAAATATAAACGTACTTTTACAACATTCCACTTAATTACAGTTGTAATGAAGTGGAATGTTGCAAGTTAAGTACACGTGAATGTCAATCAATACTTACATTCGTTATTCATCCGAACCAATACGTTCATTCTTCCTGCTACATTGTTACGAATAGCAATATTACGAATAGTAAAGATGAACAAAAATAAAACAAAGAGGGAAAAGAGCGATTTACATTTATGTAAAATATTGTAACAATACAAAAAAAAAATTCAATGTGTTCTATTCTCGTCACATATTAATTTATGATACTGTCAGGTGATGATGTCTTCTTGGACTAATTCGACCACGATACTATCGGCACATGTTAACTGCGCAGAAGATATACATATATATGTATATCTATATAGATAGTGCAGCAAGTCTACGGGCAAAGAAAGACATTAATTCGTCTTTACTGTCCCGTATCCGATGTAACGCATATGCAATAAGATTGCAGGAAGCCAACAGACCACGAGCAGACACGAAATGATTTGTGTTTTTGCACAAGTTGAGGATTTAACTGTGATTCGAGCCCAGAACTCATATATCAGCAGTTACGTATGCTGAACACAGAGCCACGCAATAGAAACGTGCAAAGCGTATAGAAACGACCACACCTGCACGAGCACTGCACCATGCTGGCTGACGGTCAAGCTCTGGCAACCAATTGAATAAATGTTCTGGTAACTGGGGATGGGAATACATCACCAGTACTTTGTTACCGGCGCTGTGCTAACTGACAAGATTGATGACTTCCATGAAAATTATAGTAGCTTCTGTCGGTTCTGTCCAGAAGCTGCCTATGAAATTAAATAAAATTACTTTAATTTCGGTGTAATATAGTTTATCATACATATTTTTTGACAAACTACCGCCTTTTCGCATTGTGGCTCTTCTATCTTGGAATAAATTGGCGAAGGAAAGTCCTCGAAGGTATTTATTTATCAAATTTGTCATTATTTTTCAAAATTCTTGAAGTATATTTAGCTTCAAATATGGAAGTAAACGAATAGTCACGCAGTTAAACAAAGCATGCACCATGACAATAAACAAATTCCATAAACAAGCGTACCAAAGTGCGAGAAACGAGAGTAGTGCATGTTGCACGCGTATGAAATAGATGAACAACCCTAAGAAGGCTGATGAAGAAGAAGAACAAATTAAGATAATAAAAATGTTAAATAGTCGAAAGATGATAGATATATGACAAAAGCTAAATTGGGTATACAGATTTTTTTATTTCATGTAATATACGAGCATGTATCAATCATATGTAAACAATAGTCGTTGGCTCGGATGGCACAGTAGGCTGCGGTGCTTCGTTGTATGGCTTAATTTCCAGCACGTGAAAGCTACTTCTGTTACATACAAATTATATTTCTTGCTCTAAGTGTTTGTGCAATGTATGTCTATAAAACGCTTAGTACTATAAACAATTTTGTAAAAAAGCTGTAAGCAGAAAGTTCCTGAAGGTATTTATTTATCAAATTTGTCATTATTTTTCAAAATTCTTGAAGTATATTTAGCTTCAAATATGGAAGTAAACGAATAGTCACGCAGTTAAACAAAGCATGCACCATGACAATAAACAAATTCCATAAACAAGCGTACCAAAGTGCGAGAAACGAGAGTAGTGCATGTTGCACGCGTATGAAATAGATGAACAACCCTAAGAAGGCTGATGAAGAAGAAGAACAAATTAAGATAATAAAAATGTTAAATAGTCGAAAGATGATAGATATATGACAAAAGCTAAATTGGGTATACAGATTTTTTTATTTCATGTAATATACGAGCATGTATCAATCATATGTAAACAATAGTCGTTGGCTCGGATGGCACAGTAGGCTGCGGTGCTTCGTTGTATGGCTTAATTTCCAGCACGTGAAAGCTACTTCTGTTACATACAAATTATATTTCTTGCTCTAAGTGTTTGTGCAATGTATGTCTATAAAACGCTTAGTACTATAAACAATTTTGTAAAAAAAGCTGTAAGCAGAAAGTTCCCAAAGAAAAGTGGGAGCAGCGTTGCCAGAAGCATAATTATTATGGCAAGCTGTTAAACATAATAATCGACTGCTATTTCACCTTTGATATCAATGCTTGCCTGTTATACAAAAGTAGCAATCATTAGTAAAAAATAGCTTTTTACCTATTTTAATGTAGAGTTAGAGAAATTTAATATCCGAAGCACATTTTCATGCAGTAGAGTAATGCTGCGTTATTGTATATCGTATCATTCTCGTTAAAAAAAAATGAAGATCGAGTCCCCACATGCACAGAAAAAATATAACCTAGGGGAGTTCTAATATATAATTTTATGGAACGTTTATAAATCAAATCCGAAATACCATTAAACCCTGACATCTTTTAAAGAATTGATATTGTGGAGTGGAATAACAAATTTGTGAATGCTGGAAAGTTGAAGTCGAGCGTAAAATTAGATACGTCAACGAATAGGATGCTTGAGAAGTGCATTTTATAGATCTTATTTTATTGTATGTTGTGTTTGATAAAATATAAATAAATTATTTTTAGTGGGAGTATCGCATCGCCTAAGCATTTGGCGGCGATGATGCAGGTATTAGTATAGTTTACAAATTATTTTGCTGTCTCTGGGTGATAGTCTACGGCTTAAGAAAATGTCGGGAAAACTGACTCTGAAATAAGCTTCTGACGTAATGTGTTAGTTTTTACATCACCAATTGTAAGGCTAACAAAGCTATTTGCCGCAGTTATGAGTCCATTTCTTACCTCAAACGACCGGAGTGCCATGTGTCGGAGTGGCTTTCTGCGGTTACCTCCCGCTAGCTACCACCCATGCATGACGTCGACGTGTTGTGCTGCTTCAATGCACATATATATATAGATATATATTATATATAGTTTATTGTAGTAACGAATTATCCATCAGGTCACAAGACACGAATAACTTTAACCTGGCTCGAGAACAATATTCCGAACTTTCAGTTCAGCAATAATTGGCAGTCCAACGGGTTTAGCGTTGGACTGCCAATTATTGCCTGCTGCAGAACATTACTCCGTCATTGAGTCTCTCAAGAAATCTTTTGAGTTACCAGTAGCTCAATGCCACGAAGACAGTAATAGCATAGATTTTTCTCCAAACTACAATGATCTGTCATGATGTTAGTGCGGGGTGGACCTTGTGGCAACATTACGACACGCTTTTCTCTGTAGTAGTGAAAGTACGTATAAAACTGCAGGTAGAGAGGGTAAAGGACCCAGATTTGAATACTAGATTTTATCGTAAATTACATTATTTTAATTACTTTATTTAGAAGGTGCATGTAGCATATCATACACTGTTAAATGCAAAACTGCGCTTGATATAATGTTTTTATAAGTCGAGCGTAAAATTAGAATTTTGTATCTTACGCTGTCTCTTAAAATAAATTCAAATTAAAATATATGTAGGATTTGATATTTAATAAACTGTATACTGTATACTTACATGAATTTAATAAAATGTGAAGGAAAAAAAATTAAATAATGTCACTATCGTAAATTTAACGGTTATGTCGCTTAATTGATGTCTTGTTGAAAAAATTACAAGACGTTTGCTGCAGACGTTTTACCGATCTTGGTAAGCTACTCAGTAAGAACGTGAGATGTATAATTTTTGTTTTTAACTGCACGTTTCGGAGGGGTTCATTTTAGAATATACAGTCCAGTGTGTAATATATTTTATATTTTGAAATGTAACTATTACTTACGGATTTTATCCCGTTTAATTTTGTTTTTATATTCTCGACGTTTTGATTGCTTTACAGTAGCCGTGGTCACGGGTGAACTGAGGTGTTAGACGTCCAGGCGTCAGTTAACTTGGGCTACCTTTAGCTTTTATTTATTAATTTTGGTCCGATCTACGCAGAATGTGCTCACAGTATCTTGAGATCGTGCAGTGGTATGCTTGGTTTAATTTTGTTTATTACCTTATCCCAAGCCTTATATTTATTTATTAGATATTGAAATAAGGATGTTTTTAATTTCAATAGCCTCGCTAATCATCCTTGGCAGGAATATAATTTTAATTAATATAATTTTTTATCAACTTAATCAAAAGTCTTCATAGGTCTCTGCCTACTATGCAGTGAGAAAATTGATGAAAATCACCACGCTTGGCAGGCGGTTTGGTGATCGTACCTCGTAGTGATTTGCTTTTATTTCTGTTGTAACAGACGACCTAGAGTCGTGGTAACTAAACAAACGAGCCTAATAGGCAGGGCATTCGCTTTAATTCTATAGTACAACTGTGACCAGGGTTTCAATCTCTGGTGTTGGAATCACTAAAATTGTAAACAGAGATTTTAAATGCTGAATTTACCATGTGCTCGGCGATGAAAGAAAACATCGTCAGGTTTCATCAAGACATGCATGCATACATTGCATAGCGTGCGCCTTTGTAACTCCAAAGTTCCCTCAAATATTTGAGAGGAAACCTTTGCCTATCAATGGGCTGTTTTACAGTCTGCTACTGTACATTGTACTTTTTTTACACAGATAGCTTTAAACAAAGCTATTTCACATATCCTAATGTAGGAGGCAAAAAGGGGAGAAATGATTGAATGTGTGGAGACTGTGAGCAATGGCTTACATTAAGTGTAAGTGCACTTCAGGTATTTTCCGTAATTACAGCATCACTGAAGCTAAGTGCAGGGGTTACATAAAAAACAGAGATCAGAGAGTAACCGTATTAGAGTAGGTGGATAGAGCTTTGTGCCGTTGAGTATAGTGACGTTGCGTCTAGTGCCGTTGAGTATAGTGCCTGTGCGTCTAGTGCCGTAGAATGTAGTGCCGTTGAGTATAGTGCCGTTGGTATGGTGCCGTTGCGTCTAGTGCCGTTGGTATAGTGCCGTTGAGTAAAGTGCCTGTGCGTCTAGTGCCGTTGGTATAGTGCCGTTGCGTCTAGTGCCGTTGGTATAGTGCCTGTGCGTCTGGTGCCGTTGGTATAGTGCCGTTGGTATAGTGCCGTTGAGTATAGTGCCGTTGCGTCTGGTGCCGTTGGTATAGTGCCTGTGCGTCTAGTGCCGTTAATTATAGTGCCTGTGCGTCTAGTGCCGCTGAGTATAGTGCCCAGCGTCTAGTGCCGTTGCGTCTAGTGCTGATGAGTATAGTGCCGTTGAGTATGGTGCCTGTGCGTCTAGTGCCGTAGAATGTAGTGCCGTTGGTATAGTGCCGTTGAGTATAGTGCCGTTGGTATGGTGCCTGTGCGTCTGGTGCCGTTGAGTATAGTGCCGTTGGTATAGTGCCTGTGCGTCTAGTGCCGTTGCGTCTGGTGCCGTTGAGTATAGTGCCGTTGAGTATAGTGACGTTGCGTCTAGTGCCGTTGCGTCTAGTGCCGTTGGTATAGTGCCTGTGCGTCTGGTGCCGTTGAGTATAGTGCCTGTGCGTCTAGTGCCGTAGAATGTAGTGCCGTTGAGTATAGTGCCGTTGCGTCTAGTGCCGTTGAGTAAAGTGCCTGTGCGTCTAGTGCCGTTGAGTATAGTGCCTGTGCGTCTAGTGCCTGTGCGTCTAGTGCCGTTGAGTATAGTGCCGTAGAGTGTAGTGCCGTTGAGTATAGTACCTATGCGCCCTAGTGCCGTTGAGTATAGTGCCTGTGCGTCTAGTGCCGTTGCGTCTAGTGCCGTTGCGTCTAGTGCCGTTGAGTATAGTGCCTGTGCGTCTAGTGCCGTTGCGTCTAGTGCCGTTGAGTATAGTGCCGTTGCGTCTAGTGCCGTTGCGTCTAGTGCCGTTGAGTATAGTGCCGTTGCGTCTAGTGCCGTTGAGTATAGTGCCTGTGCGTCTAGTGCCGTTGCGTCTAGTGCCGTAGAGTATAGTGCCGTTGAGTATAGTGCCGCTGCGTCTAGTGCCGTTGCGTTCAGTGCCGCTGAGTATAGTGCCCGTGCGTCCAGTGCCGTTGCGTCTAGTGCTGATGAGTATAGTGCCTGTGCGTCTAGTGCCGTTGAGTATAGTGCCGTTGAGTATAGTGCCGTTGCGTCTAGTGCCGCTGAGTATAGTGCCCGTGCGTCTAGTGCCGTTGAGTATGGTGCCTGTGCGTCTAGTGCCGCTGCGTCTAGTGCCGTTGCGTCTAGTGCTGATGAGTATAGTGCCTGTGCGTCTAGTGCCGTTGAGTATAGTGCCGCTGCGTCTAGTGCCGTTGAGCATAGTGCCCGTGCGTCTAGTGCCGTAGAATGTAGTGCCGTTGGTATGGTGCCTGTGCGTCTAGTGCCGCTGGAGTATAGTGCCCAGCGTCTAGTGCCGTTGCGTCTAGTGCCGCTGAGCATAGTGCCCGTGCGTCTAGTGCCGTTGAGCATAGTGCCCGTGCGTCTAGTGCCTGTGCGTCTAGTGCCGCTGCGTCTAGTGCCGCTGCGTCTAGTGCTGCTGAGTATAGTGCCGTAGAGTGTAGTGCCGTTGAGTATAGTGCCCGTGCGTCCAGTGCCGTTGAGTATAGTGCCCAGCGTCTAGTGCCGTTGCGTTCAGTGCCGTTGCGTCTAGTGCCGTTGCGTCTGGTGCCGTTGCGCCTAGTGCCGTTGAGTATAGTGCCGTTGAGCATAGTGCCTGTGCGTCTAGTGCCGTTGCGTCTAGTGCCGTTGCGTTCAGTGCCGTTGCGTCTAGTGCCGTTGCGTCTAGTGCTGATGAGTATAGTGCCCGTGCGTCTAGTGCCGCTGCGTCTAGTGCCGTTGAGCATAGTGCCCGTGCGTTCAGTGCCGCTGAGTATAGTGCCCAGCGTCTAGTGCCGTTGCGTCTAGTGCCGTTGAGCATAGTGCCTGTGCGTCTAGTGCCGTTGCGTCTAGTGCCGCTGGAGTATAGTGCCCAGCGTCTAGTGCCGTTGCGTCTAGTGCTGCTGAGTATAGTCCCTGTGCGTCTAGTGCTGTTGAGTATAGTCCCTGTGCGTCTAGTGCCGTTGAGTATAGTGCCTGTGCGTCTAGTGCCGTTGAGTATAGTGCCTGTGCGTCTAGTGCCGTTGCGTCTAGTGCTGTTAAGTATAGTCCCTGTGCGTCTAGTGCCGTTGAGTATAGTGTCGTGCACGGATAAAATTTTATTCATAATTTATAATTACCGTTTGTGTATCTTAATTTTGTATAATTTACCGATGATTGATATATTTGTACCCAGTGAATTAATCCTCGACCATTCAGCAATGCGCTCCATGTCCATATTTATTTTATTTATGCCCTCTGTTATATCTTTGGATTGAAAGGACAAGTATAATTGAACATCATCAGCATACATATGATACTGGCAGTCTTTTATGACGCCAGTCAAGTCAGCACAGTAAAGTATGAACAATAGAGGCCCTAGTATAGAACCCTGAGGAACGCCCCTAGTAACAGGTAGAGAGTTCGACCTAATTACGCCCGACCCATCTCGCTTACGCAGTTCAACAAGCTGATGTCGACCACTGAGGTAACTTTCAAACCACCTGCTCGTACTATATTCAAAACCATAAAAAGCCATTTTTGACAGAAACATGCTTATGCTGATACTAACAAATGCCCGGGAATAATCAAGGAGTACGAGAACGGTCCCCCTGCCTTGATCCTTAGAGAAAAGTATGTTGTCTACAACATCCACTAGAGCTGTGCAAGTGCTACGACCTCTTCGAAAACCAGACTGATACTGTGGTAAAATGTTTTATTTTTCTAGATACGTGTAAACTTGTTCAAATACTACTTTCTCCAAAATCTTAGATAGATAAGGCAATAAGCCAGTAATAGGCAATAATAATAAGCCTCTTATTGGTCTCAAATCCTTGAGACTATCAGGGTTGCTTTTCTTAGGAATAGGCCGCACTAATGCTGTCTTCTATTGACTGGGAAAAGTGGAGCTTATGATAGATTCATTAATTAAGTTAGTGATGGTATTAAGAGTGTGAGGTAATGACAGGATTATCATGTCTCTGCTCACACCATCAATACCGTGCGCATTAGATTTTATTGCCAGAATGATCGTACCTACCCTGTCGCTGCTCACTGGCGACAGTACAAAGGTACCATCACCATGTCTATGGAATACATAGTACGTAAGTTGCGACATTGATGAATGGCAGACTTCAGGAATATTTAGAAAGTGAGAGTTGATGGCGTTAGGGTCATCAAAGGAAGATGGGAGCTCACCCACGTCCTTAAAATTCGGAAGTACTGAGTTTTAAGATTCTTCCATAGAAGCTTCGGAGATGATACATGATTGTTAATATTATGTTTAAAAAGCCTTTTTCATGGAATATGGCTGAGGTAACCATCTTTTTCAACAGCTTATAGTTTTCCTTGCGAGAATCAGTGCTATTGGTTTTATAGAAGCTATGAGCATCATTCCTAAGTTTTATCATATAGCGCAGGTTACTAGTCAGCCAGGGTAATGTTTTGTCTTTTATTTTAAACTTTTTGAATGGTGCATGCAAGTCGAAAAGTGCGTGTGTATAACAATTAAAAGTCTCAACCATTCCGTCAATTGATGGCGCCATGTCTTCCCAATTCAATGAGAGCAGATCTTAATTTAGTTAGATGCGCGGAATTTCGCTTCTCTTCACCAAGCGCTGAAAGACCTTTGAGAATGATTCTCATAAAACGCATCCGTTACGCGTTTGGCAGATTGTATTTGACATGAAATTATTTACAAAAAAATATTAAGTTAAAATTTTATTAAATTAACTTACAATTAATATGTCTACGAGACACGAAAGCCGAAAGGTGAAGGGATACATATTTGAATGAGGACACTCGAGTTAGATCCACTATGTAGAATCTCGTAGCAATATTTTTTTTTAATTTATCTACAATTGGCTTCATGGGGCGACGACAGGCACACATAAAAGTTAATTTCGGTCTGACAGGTGATACCTAATCATCGGTAGATATACTGTTTTTAATCATGATTCTTAAAAATACTGACTTTTATGGTACATAAAAATAATAGAATATACAATTCACAAAATTGAAGCATAAGTTCTCTGTTAAACCGAGCAAACCTGCTTCCACAAGCATGACGCGTGTGCCAGCTATCGCATTTCTCAACCCTATCAAAGCGAAGTGAACGTCCCGCCACGCGACATGGTTATGCCTTTTGAATTGCATAGTTTCCGAAACCAGTTTCGTTTGCCAGAGTACTAAGTTTTGAACAGTATTTTATTGTAACAGCTAAGGTGATAAAACTTAGAAAGCATCACATCACGCATACGTTTAGTTGAACCTTTTATTGTATTTCAATAATTATCATAATTGCATAATTAATGAACACATTAAATGTCTCTATTAGTAAGGAATTTGTTAGCAACTTCGACAGTTTTATACGTAGTAGTCCCAAGAAACGACTTATGCTGTTGCTGGAAAGGGCCCGCTGAACCTGGGTAGTACCACGGTCACGTAGAATACCGGCGTGAAGTGGATAGAGCTTTGTGCCGTTGAGTATAGTGACGTTGCGTCTAGTGCCGTTGAGTATAGTGCCTGTGCGTCTAGTGCCGTAGAATGTAGTGCCGTTGAGTATAGTGCCGTTGCGTCTAGTGCCGTTGAGTATAGTGCCGTTGAGTATAGTGCCTGTGCGTCTAGTGCCGTTGAGTATAGTGCCTGTGCGTCTAGTGCCGTTGAGTATAGTGCCGTTGAGTATAGTGCCGTTGCGTCTAGTGCCGTTGAGTCTAGTGCCGTTGAGTATAGTGCCTGTGCGTCTAGTGCCGTTGAGTATAGTGCCTGTGCGTCTAGTGCCGTTGCGTCTAGTGCTGTTGAGTATAGTCCCTGTGCGTCTAGTGCCGTTGAGTATAGTGCCTGTGCGTCTAGTGCCGTTGAGTATAGTGCCGTTGAGTATAGTGCCGTTGAGTATAGTGCCGTAGAATGTAGTGCCGTTGAGTATAGTGCCGTTGCGTCTAGTGCCGTTGAGTAAAGTGCCTGTGCGTCTAGTGCCGTTGAGTATAGTGCCTGTGCGTCTAGTGCCTGTGCGTCTAGTGCCGTTGAGTATAGTGCCGTTGGTATAGTGCCGTAGAATGTAGTGCCGTTGAGTATAGTGCCGTTGAGTATAGTGCCTGTGCGTCTAGTGCCGTTGAGTATAGTGCCTGTGCGTCTAGTGCCGTTGCGTCTAGTGCCGTTGCGCCTAGTGCCGTTGAGTATAGTGCCTGTGCGTCTGGTGCCGTTGCGTCTAGTGCCGTTGCGTCTGGTGCCGTTGAGTATGGTGCCGTTGAGTAAAGTGCCTGTGCGTCTGGTGCCGTTGCGTCTGGTGCCGTTGGAGTATAGTGCCTGTGCGTCTAGTGCCGTTGCGTCTAGTGCTGATGAGTATAGTGCCTGTGCGTCTAGTGCCGTTGAGTATAGTGCCGTTGAGTATAGTGCCGTTGAGTATAGTGCCGTAGAATGTAGTGCCGTTGAGCATAGTGCCGTTGAGTATAGTGCCGTTGCGTCTGGTGCTGTTGAGTATAGTGCCGTTGAGTAAAGTGCCTGTGCGTCTAGTGCCGTTGGTATAGTGCCGTTGAGCATAGTGCCCGTGCGTCTAGTGCCGCTGCGTCTAGTGCCGCTGCGTCTAGTGCCGCTGAGTATAGTGCCGTTGAGCATAGTGCCTGTGCGTTCAGTGCCGTTGAGTATAGTGCCCGTGCGTCTAGTGCCGTTGGTATGGTGCCTGTGCGTCTAGTGCCGCTGCGTCTAGTGCCGTTGGTATGGTGCCGTTGCGCCTAGTGCCGTTGAGCATAGTGCCCGTGCGTCTAGTGCCGCTGCGTCTAGTGCCGTTGGTATAGTGCCGTTGCGTCTAGTGCCGTTGAGTAAAGTGCCTGTGCGTCTAGTGCCGCTGCGTCTAGTGCCGTTGCGTCTAGTGCCGCTGAGCATAGTGCCGTTGCGTCTAGTGCCGTTGGTATAGTGCCGTTGAGTATAGTGCCCGTGCGTCTAGTGCCGTTGCGCCTAGTGCCGTTGAGCATAGTGCCCGTGCGTCTAGTGCCGTTGCGTCTAGTGCCGTTGAGCATAGTGCCTGTGCGTCTAGTGCTGCTGAGTATAGTGCCCAGCGTCTAGTGCCGTTGAGTATGGTGCCGTTGAGTAAAGTGCCTGTGCGTTCAGTGCCGTTGAGTATGGTGCCGTTGAGTATAGTGCCTGTGCGTCCTGGTGCCGTTGCGTCTAGTGCCGTTGCGTCTAGTGCTGTTAAGTATAGTCCCTGTGCGTCTAGTGCCGTTGAGTATAGTGTCGTGCACGGATAAAATTTTATTCATAATTTATAATTACCGTTTGTGTATCTTAATTTTGTATAATTTACCGATGATTGATATATTTGTACCCAGTTGATCCGGTAGATAGCGCTACTTGTATTTCATACAGCAACGTCGTGTTGTTACTTAAGTTCAAACTACCAAACCCCAGATCTCTCGGAATTACTAGACATGCGAGAAATAGTAATGATATTAAGCGCGGTACTACATTTTTTAATGTCAACATAGATGCTTTGTACTGGATCGAGACTTTTAATGACCTTTGCCCTGCCCTAAGATAGCACCTCATCTAAATGGTTCCTTACATTGTGTTCTTCCCTGCTTTGGATAGTAAAGTTCATAATGAATAGCAACATTGTACAGAATTTAGAAAGAAATAAAGTACTTTATTCATTGCCACAACTCAAGTAACACATAAGTAAACTTAATGTAAAAAAAATAATAACGATAATATTTTATTGGGTTGCAGCAACAAAACGGTGTCCGACTCAGCATAATGCTGTAGCAATGCTAAACCACAACTACAGCGCTGGTATTCTGTCGGAAACCTTTCTTTTTTTTTTTTCTACTTCGCGAGCAGTCGTCAGGCTTTATGTACTACATGATGAATATATAAATAACAACAAAAGACGTAATAATAATAATAATTATAGAAATACCCCATACAATAATAATAATAATAATAATATAATTCCGCAACGAGGACTAACAAATTTTAACCACTACTACCTAATTGCCATGTAAAAGAAGTGACCTATACCTAATTTTAAAACTAGCCTTAGATTGGTACCCACGAAGAGGTGGTGGTAGGTTGTTCCAACACTTGGTGGCTAAGTAACGAAAACTACCTCGAAAAGCGGCAGTGACGTGTCCTGGAACAGTTAGCAAATATTTCGAGCCACGCGTATTATGATGGTTATATTCACTAGACCAAGTAAGCTTTTTATATAAATAATCTGGTGCATTGTTTTTTATAACACCAAACAATAAACAAGCGAATAGTAACTCTATTCGCTGTGACATATTAAGTAGCTTGCCTTTGTTTAGATATGTGGAAATATGTGTTCTTGGAGGAATATTAAAGAAAAAGCGAGCACATGCATTTTGGACTCGCTGAAGAAGTTTTAATGATTTGGCTAGAAGACATGGATCATAGACAGAGATGCAGTAATTTAATTTTGATAATACTAGACTTTCACAGAGGGTGACTCTAAGGTTAATATTAAGGAAACTACGAATTTTATATAATATCTTCAATCGATAAAAACAAGCACGTGCAACAACTATGACATAGCGCTCAAAGCGAAGTAAGCCATCCATTTTAAGCCCAAGTTTGCCCAATTGCGAGCCTTATCAACCCGCTGAACCGCTTCACCTTGCAGATATATGCTGATATTGATGCTTGATGATTGCTTGATACTCTCCGTTATTTTAGTTATTTGGTTTATTGTTCCTAAAACAATGTATTTAGTTTTAGATGGGTTAAGATTGAGTGAATTAATCCTCGACCATTCAGCAATGCGCTCCATGTCCATATTTATTTTATTTATGCCCTCTGTTATATCTTTGGATTGAAAGGACAAGTATAATTGAACATCATCAGCATACATATGATACTGGCAGTCTTTTATGACGCCAGTCAAGTCAGCACAGTAAAGTATGAACAATAGAGGCCCTAGTATAGAACCCTGAGGAACGCCCCTAGTAACAGGTAGAGAGTTCGACCTAATTACGCCCGACCCATCTCGCTTACGCAGTTCAACAAGCTGATGTCGACCACTGAGGTAACTTTCAAACCACCTGCTCGTACTATATTCAAAACCATAAAAGCCATTTTGACAGAAACATGCTTATGCTGATACTAACAAATGCCCGGGAATAATCAAGGAGTACGAGAACGGTCCCCCTGCCTTGATCCTTAGAGAAAAGTATGTTGTCTACAACATCCACTAGAGCTGTGCAAGTGCTACGACCTCTTCGAAAACCAGACTGATACTGTGGTAAAATGTTTTATTTTTCTAGATACGTGTAAACTTGTTCAAATACTACTTTCTCCAAAATCTTAGATAGATAAGGCAATAAGCCAGTAATAGGCAATAATAATAAGCCTCTTATTGGTCTCAAATCCTTGAGACTATCAGGGTTGCTTTTCTTAGGAATAGGCCGCACTAATGCTGTCTTCTATTGACTGGGAAAAGTGGAGCTTATGATAGATTCATTAATTAAGTTAGTGATGGTATTAAGAGTGTGAGGTAATGACAGGATTATCATGTCTCTGCTCACACCATCAATACCGTGCGCATTAGATTTTATTGCCAGAATGATCGTACCTACCCTGTCGCTGCTCACTGGCGACAGTACAAAGGTACCATCACCATGTCTATGGAATACATAGTACGTAAGTTGCGACATTGATGAATGGCAGACTTCAGGAATATTTAGAAAGTGAGAGTTGATGGCGTTAGGGTCATCAAAGGAAGATGGGAGCTCACCCACGTCCTTAAAATTCGGAAGTACTGAGTTTTTAAGATTCTTCCATAGAAGCTTCGGAGATGATACATGATTGTTAATATTATGTTTAAAAAAAGCCTTTTTTTCATGGAATATGGCTGAGGTAACCATCTTTTTCAACAGCTTATAGTTTTCCTTGCGAGAATCAGTGCTATTGGTTTTATAGAAGCTATGAGCATCATTCCTAAGTTTTATCATATAGCGCAGGTTACTAGTCAGCCAGGGTAATGTTTTGTCTTTTATTTTAAACTTTTTGAATGGTGCATGCAAGTCGAAAAGTGCGTGTGTATAACAATTAAAAGTCTCAACCATTCCGTCAATTGATGGCGCCATGTCTTCCCAATTCAATGAGAGCAGATCTTAATTTAGTTAGATGCGCGGAATTTCGCTTCTCTTCACCAAGCGCTGAAAGACCTTTGAGAATGATTCTCATAAAACGCATCCGTTACGCGTTTGGCAGATTGTATTTGACATGAAATTATTTACAAAAAAATATTAAGTTAAAATTTTATTAAATTAACTTACAATTAATATGTCTACGAGACACGAAAGCCGAAAGGTGAAGGGATACATATTTGAATGAGGACACTCGAGTTAGATCCACTATGTAGAATCTCGTAGCAATATTTTTTTTTAATTTATCTACAATTGGCTTCATGGGGCGACGACAGGCACACATAAAAGTTAATTTCGGTCTGACAGGTGATACCTAATCATCGGTAGATATACTGTTTTTAATCATGATTCTTAAAAATACTGACTTTTATGGTACATAAAAATAATAGAATATACAATTCACAAAATTGAAGCATAAGTTCTCTGTTAAACCGAGCAAACCTGCTTCCACAAGCATGACGCGTGTGCCAGCTATCGCATTTCTCAACCCTATCAAAGCGAAGTGAACGTCCCGCCACGCGACATGGTTATGCCTTTTTGAATTCGCATAGTTTCCGAAACCAGTTTCGTTTGCCAGAGTACTAAGTTTTGAACAGTATTTTATTGTAACAGCTAAGGTGATAAAACTTAGAAAGCATCACATCACGCATACGTTTAGTTGAACCTTTTATTGTATTTCAATAATTATCATAATTGCATAATTAATGAACACATTAAATGTCTCTATTAGTAAGGAATTTGTTAGCAACTTCGACAGTTTTATACGTAGTAGTCCCAAGAAACGACTTATGCTGTTGCTGGAAAGGGCCCGCTGAACCTGGGTAGTACCACGGTCACGTAGAATACCGGCGTGAAGTAGTGGCACCTTATGGTTTTGCGTCGATTATTGAAGTTCGATGATTGAAATGAGCATATATTCGAGACATAAGCCAGCGCTGACGCATGCTTATGTTGGTACTTTCATAGAAAGGCGTATATCCAACTGTGGACTTAAATAGGCCGTTAAAGAGGAAAGGAGAAGAGCACATGACGTGTTTTAAATAGAACAGTTGTGTAAAATCGTACCGTAAAATGACGGCATGAGAAGTCTCTTGTAAGTTATGCTTTTAAATTGTAAATGAGTATTGGGTTAACCATTTCTGTATATTTTATACTATTAGCTTAATCTCATTTAAATTTTCATTTTGCAGTAAGATTTCATTAGAATATTTTAACTTACTTTGCTTTAATAAAACGAATTTAAAGTATAATTGAAAATAATTTAAATAAAAGCCTCCTTGCTGTGCGATTACACTTTAACTTTACTCCTGTGGATGTCAAACAAGAGAGCATATTCTTTTTTGTTTGTTATGGGAATAGTGGCAAACGAGCAAGTGGGCTTACTGTCGCCCAGGTACATGTGCAACATTAGAGGAGCTTCAGGTGCGATGCCGGCCTTTAAGGATATTTGAAGGATATGGGGGTCGATGGGGAGGGGGCTTGGGCCTCCGGTTATCTTACTCACCGAACAAAACGCTACTTCACGCCGATATTCTGCTAGGTCTGCTAGATCGGTCGAGCCGGCCCATTCAAGCAGTACCAAGAACCGCCGCGTGGCTCTATCGCGTATAGAACAGCGCCAATTATACATTTCGTATTTCTTCATCAAACTATTTAAGTCCGCTACAGAATATGGGTCCGCTAGCAAAAGCTGTCATGCATTTATTATATATGAGTCATGTACTCACCACGCTGGGCAAGCAGATTCTCCCCATCACCAGTCTGTGGAACTTACTTACGGCACCACTAAAATTGTTAATAGCAATTTTAAGTGCTGTATTTACCACGTGCTCAGCGGTGAAGGAAAACATCGTGAGGAAACTTGCATGTCTGAGAAATAATAAAAATATTATTTCGAGGATATGTGAAGCCTGCTAACCCGCACTGGAGCAGCGTGGGGGGCCCTTCCCGGCTCCTAACCCCTCTCTGATACTAGTATTTGAGAAGGAGGCCTTTGCCCAGCAGTGGGCACTTACAGGCTGTTACTTTACTTTTACTTTAAGCGTACTGATTACAGCAAATAATCATGTTAGCAACGCATATTTTATCGATATATGTATTCGATGAACTTCTTGCTGTTAGCCGTTTTGAGTTTTCATAGGATTGCGCCTGCGTCTTTGAGATCGCAATTGTTTCGTTAGAACTGGGCGCTAAGAACCGCCCTGATACCCTGGTGTATGGTTTGTACGCGGTTGTTTTGTTCGCTCGATGCGCTCTTATGCGTTGGCGGGGTATTGTGAATGTGTTGCTACTTCTAACTGTTTGTAAAGTGTTGCAGTTTATGCAGAGCTAATCGAGACTGGGTCGGTTGGTGGGTCCGATGGTGTGACGTCGTCCGGGTCGTCACCGTTGCGTTGATCGTCGGGCTATGTGTTGATATTTTATCAAAATATTATTACATAAATTAGGTTTTTTTTTAATTCCTGTAACTGCAAGTATCTGAAACAATTCTGATTCTTTTTATCTAAATTTAATTAATTGTTCTTCATGAAAAAGGAATTGTTCCCAATTTGGGTGTTCGATGCTTTAGAGCTTGATTAGAATTGTGGTAATGATAATATATAGTAATTACTATCCATTGTTGTATTAAAACTAAAAGTTATGTGAAAAGTGTATATGGGCCATATCTCAGATAATTTCTTTGAATAGATTTTTGAATTAAAACGTTTCATAAAATGTCCTAAGGTTAACAAATGCACTTATTTTGTAAAACAGTTGCAATATTTCAGACAAATACCACAGGAATACTGTTTTCGTCAAATCAAGCGAAATGCTAACGAGGTACTTCAGAAAATGTAACGCATAAGATTTTCTTTATAGCCTTGAAATGCAGTGCGCTCTACAAAACGGAACGTTTAAAACGGGTCTGAGGTGAAATGCTAGGATAAACGGCGAAGCTGCACAATTTGTATCTGTCTAATTTAGCTCCTTTGAATGCACTCTCCGACGTTATATGCTGAATAAATGCATTCACCTAATTTGAGGCACTTTTTCTGGTATATAGCAGTATACTGAATGTAATTTCAAATGTAATGTATTGTGCATTTTTAGAAAGATTTGAAAATGAATATATCATTGTTTGTTAGCTTCGAATTAGTGTTAATCACCGAATTTGTCTAATATTATGTATTATTGTTACTTGTGCTATTTAAAACTGGGAAGTTCTGTAATACAATTTGTAAAATGAAACTATTTTGATATACGAACCGGTACTTTTGGCATTGACTTTATTTGACAGAATTATGATTATTAATGATATTTATCATAAAGCAATCTTTGTACTACACGTATAAGTCTACCAAAAAAATTCAAGCATAAAACGTTAAAAATATTCAGATATACTATAATTGGTTTTTCGTAACAAAAATAAAACTACACTTTTTAATTTTGGAGTGTAATATAATTTATAACACTCGCTGTAATATGGGTTTACTTTAAACGTAGTTGAAACGTAATTGATAAAATATATATATTTTCTTACCCACCCATAATTTTAGAAAAAGTTTCTTATGAACATATATTGAATATATAAATAAATTGTTTACTTACTCTTAGCATATTCCACAAACGAGTCAGTTTGCACCGGAAAAGCGGTGACCTTATTTCTTTTTTAGCATAATTTCTTGCCTACATCTACCGTTGATCGTAGTAATTAGAATTTAGATTTTAAACATTTAATTTACACTACTTGTTGCTGCTTTAATTAAGGCAAACATTTCAATTAAATGTCACGCCTACGCTGATGCACCTTTTGCGAGCCAAAAAATTTTTTTTTGGAAGAACATTATCATAAATATGCTACCCAATATGACATATTTACTTATAATTGTAACAATACACAACTCTAACTATAGAGGGGCACATGTAAGCACAAGGACCTTAAAACAAGAGCGTACAGGAAGTTTTATCGTGAGAACAATTGTTCGTGAAAAGTTTGCGAAGGGAAACAAAACAATATGACTAAGATATACTCCGCGCTTTGCAATCTTTTGTTGGAGTCATTTTATTTTTCCTGTCTCTGTAACTTCACACGTGTTTCATTATGTTGCTAGTATTTTATATTACGACTATTGTGTAAAATTCATAGACGACTATCTATCTTGTTTTAAAAATTAAAAAGAACATTTTAAAAAGAAGCTCTATTACATTAAACATTTATTTAAACTACGCCGTGATTGTGATTTATGACTAAAAAATGGTTTCATTGCACATTTCGAGGGAAAATATTCGTTGTAATTAGGGAGACAAAACCTAAACATTTAGATGCTATCCTTCATGAATCCAATTTCTTATATATGCAGAGTTAAGCACCTTCATATATTAACCATTTTTAGGAGGTGTGCGATCACTTCCAAATACTATGGTCAGTTGACTACTGCGCATGATATATTATGGTGCTGCAAGTGTAATTGTGCAAACACATGGGCACTCAAACATCTTTGCCTTCCCGTATGCGATATAACGCTTATGAGATAAGATCGGAGGAAAGATCAGATATGGTGACGCATCAGTTTAACACTGCAGCTTTATCTTATGTCTGGCTTCCATGTGTTTCAGAGTCTGAGAGCTTTCAGTATTTATATATGCAACGGGTTCTGTAAAGCTTAGCTCCTACCACATGGACAGTTTCCACTAGCCTGCTATTTGTATCGTCCACTTTAACGAGTACTTCTTGGCAGTAAAAGTAATTCTGCAAAGCTGTCGAGGTTTCGGATAAGGGCACGAGGTGGACGGAGCGACGAGTTCATCTAACGAGTCTATTGACAAGATTTAGTGTGCCAGCCCAAACATATGCTTAATTAGCTCTAAACTTCAGTAGTAGAGCGAGCCCTTGTAAATTCAAATGTATAATCAGTTTAATGTTAAAGTGCATGTTTTGATTTTTGATTTCTTATGCTGCCACCACGCTTTTTTTACCACGAGTCGTTTTCTACGACACGCGTAGTCAGATAGGGTTGGCGCTATTATTTACTCCCGACAGCCGCACGATGTTTGAAAAAAGTTACTTTGCATTATAAAGTTATTATAATGCAAAAAATATTAAAATGGCAGCAATGGAGCATTGTGAAATCATATATTTTTTTATCAAAAAGGTACACATTTAATGTCGTTTTTAAAATTTTAGTAGAACATGTTTTTTATGCTTAGTATTACTATCTATTGATTTTCATTTTATTTGACTTTATACTAGTTGCTATCTGTACTTTGCCTGTAGTAGCAAAGTTTGTCCTAAGAGAACTTATGGTGGAGATAAAAAGCACTATATCGGGCTTCCTTCAGCTTTTATTTATCAATTTTTAGTCCGATCTACGCAGAATGTGCTCACAGTATCTTGAGGCCGTGCAGTTGTATGCTTGGTTTTAGATTTAATTTTGTTTATTACTGGATCCTGGAGCACATTCTGCGTAGATCGAACCAAGAACTAATAAATAAAAGCTGAAGGTAGCCCGAGTTAACTATGAGATCTGGACGTCTAACACCCCAGTTCCCTCGTCACCACGGTTGCTGTAAAGCAATCGAAAAGTCGGGAATATAAAAACATAACTTTTATTTTTGTAATCATAAATCCCGACTCATTTCAAAAACTAAAATTTCAATTGTTTCAAAAACATGGTCTATAGCACTTCTAGAATCCTAAAGAATATTTAAAAAACCTTATGGAATTTTTATATCATTCCCTTTTCAAATTAAATTCCCACTAATGTATATACATGTATGTAACATGCATACGAAGAATTGTACAATGTAATATAGGTTTGTAACATATAACATACCTTAAAGAGTTTCTTTCGACATTTTCTTCTCTGTCAGAGAAACCACATAAAGAAAGTAGATTGTTTTAAAACGTAATGTTACGAAACATTTAATAACTTACGTCGGAGAATAAAAATAAAACAATTCATGTTACTACAAATAAGTTCTATATTAAATATGTAGTTTCGCTATACTATTGAAGAATGCAAGGAAGTAGATAGTAAAGTTTCGGGGCCATAATAGTTTTATGCAAACTTAAAGTCGTTCTACGAGCGACAAAACTCTTTTGCACTCATATCGAGTCAATAAATTTACGGTTCGACAAGTAAAAGCTTCTTAGTTGAAATAAATTCTATTAGGAAAATACACTTGACTTTTCATACGTAATGTATTATCATGCTTCGGTATTTATGAAGTATGACGTCATCCCAAATACGAAATGGTTATTTACTAAGAAATATAAAAAAAATATTAGTTCAGTAACATATTCCAACAGCCCTACTTATAAAAATCGTTAGGGATTTATCATTAAAGTGAATGATGTACCTAATGATAAACTCGTTATTAAGCACATTAGTGCTATATTATAATAAAAATAAGTAATTAATTTGCAAGACATACAAGTATTAATACTGAGTTAAAATTAAACGATTAGTTGCATAAGAATAATTTTGTGTTCTGAATTTAAGAGTCTTTCGCGTTGAAAGTAAGTAATCTCTCAAAGGGGAATACTGCACCCCTTTGTTTCAACTTGTAATTTTTGAACGTGTACTTGTCTGAGACACTACCAGTGTCTCCGCATTTAGAAAGAAAATAACTTCATGGTTTTTCTGCGTTAAATTTTTTTATAGGAAAGTCGGCAAACGAACAAGCGGTTCACCTGATGGGGAGTGATTACCGTCACCCGCGTACTGTCTGTAACACCAAAGGTGTTTAAAGTGCGTTGTTCGCCTTTAACTACGCTTTACTATAGCCTTTACTGTAGCCTTTTGTTTCCAAATCACTGATTAATTGCGGAGGATTCAGAGAAGTGAAAAGTTAATTCTTCACTTCATTCTTTGTGTTTTAATATGGCGTTAGGTTATAATGGACAATCAGTTAATTATTGACAGTATTTTGTCTTGTTCCTGATAAGTTATTAAAATCGGTTATTCCTTAAAATTCTGACTATATTATGAAGTTACAAGATGTTTAGTTAATAAATCATAATAGTAAGCATTGTTTTAATTATGTAATCAATAATTACAACGAAGAAACGTTATATCTATATACATATTTAGGCATTCACGTGATATTAAACTTTAAGGTTGGTCCCAGTTACTTTCGCACTGAATTTGTCTAAAGAAAATTACTCGGAGTCTGGGAGTTTGGAAAATCCTGGGCTAACATTTTCTCTTTAGTTAAAAAAATATATTTACAATTAATTTTGTACAATATTATTATATACTAATTTTTTTAAGTAACACTTTAATTATAAGTGTGTGTGTAAAACTATTAGCAATGTTGTATTACTTACAATATAGAAGCACATCGAAAATTTTAATATTAGTATTTGAAGGCAATTACGAAATATATTATAATATGATGGTACTACTATATAACTTAAGCACCATCGGCATTGGTAAATTTATTTCGTTACTATGATCACATGTATGGAATATTAATGTGTGACTCGAAAATTACATTTATTCACTTCATTGTCGTGACTTAATTACGTTCATTAAGCTTTCCAATTACACGAAGCACGAACTCAATTAACGACGCAACAGTGAACGTAATATCACACCTCATTGTTTTCAGGTATTTGGTACGGATCAGGAGCGATCGCATCCTATCATTTTGCAAGCACGGTTTGATATCCATTTTATTCATGCTTATCATTCTTGCCCACGGGCCGTCTGGGTGGACAGCATCCTCTTGCATATTTCTGTCGCTGAGAAGTAGTGCATCCAGAGTTGTGTTCCGGTTTAAAGGGTACGGTGGGCATTCCATTAAAGCTTTACAACGCACTTTTAGCCTTTTTTATTTGAAGATGGTTTCAGGTGTCCATTACTTGGAGTAATGACTAACTATCATGTCGACTGTTAGCTGGTTTGTTATTTGTTTTTTTTTTTACTGTAACGTGAAAAAATATAAATCATTGCTTTGGTGGCTGAAAGTTCATTGAAATACACCTATCCTCAACTTCAAATTCCTTGTCTTCGGGAGCATCGGTAGTGGTGTTAGCTAAACCAGGTCGATGAGTATAGGTGAAAATCCCATGTAAGTGACGCCAGGTTTTTAGACGTCTTCTTAGAAACTTTTAAGGAGTAGTGGACACAAACAGACATATTAAATATGATTTTCTTGAATCCCGAGGCACTACTAATAACTAATAACGATAATATTAAAAACGTTATAACTTATTACGTCAGAACGTTTTTAATTGTAACGTGCTTACCGGTAACGTCCACGCTGTTTTTAAAATGAGGTTGTTGTAAACCATTTGTTGTGATATAAACTTGATGGCATTTTTATAAAATAAAGTGTAATAAAATAAAATTTTCTTAGATTTCTTCATCATCTTTTAATTAATTAATTTATAAGAATTACAAAAAGTACGATAATCGTGTAACAAAATGGAATAATTCCAGTAATTTTTTAATCGGAAAAGTTTTACGAAAAAACTCAGAAGAATACGAAGCCTCTCATAATACAGGCTTCTTAAGCACAAAAGCTTTTAGGAAGTTTCATGGCGGCAGCAAATGTTGATAGAAACTTTTCCTTGACGAAACAATCCGACTCAGACATGCTCCGCGATTCGTTTTTTATTGTTTCTTATATTTTATTCTTTATCTGTAGACATATCTTTTATCCGAGCTTTTACGTGATCTTATTATTATATTTATAAAAATGAAAGCTTACTCTTACCTTACATGAAAATTGATTTCTGGTATTACAGTTATCATGATATAAAAATAACAGCGCTAATGTAATTACAGCAATGTGTTTATTCTTACCCTATTATATGAGTATAATTATGTACACAGTAGTATTTACAAAAAAGTTACAGATTGACAGCTAATCGTCTTTCTTCTGATAATATACATAAAATGCAAAAAAGTGAAGCATATTTTCATTAACGAAAGGTGTTACAACACCATTGGATGTGGTGATACAATTATTTGACGGCCACTCTTTTATGTCAATTACAAGGATGTCATGAGCAAATGAGGGTGGGTAATTGTAACAACATTTAGTTTATTGAAACATTCCCTTACAAATATATAAAATTGTTCTCGTAAATAATTACATTAATTATTTATATTTTGCGTTAAGTCAATACAAAGCGATGAAAAGTTGAAACAATGAAACTAATAACCTCACAAGTTTTATGTGCATCATGTTACACAGTCAAGTTGTAGAAGCAATAACTTTGCGTAAAGAAGTAGTTTTCAAACTAAACACGTACATATTAAATTGACTTTTATCGTACTTTACACATAATGGCTGCTGAATGAAAACCGCATTAATTTACACGTAATGTTTAAGTTGGGAGCAAAGACTGATATAAAGCATAAGCCATAGATTAGTATAAGTATTTTATATTAGTCTGTTTATTTTGATCAACATTTGAAATGTATATATGTTATGATCTTAAGTACGAAGGTGTTTTAATTGTATTAAACCGAGTGATCATGTAATTGCTGGAGTTGTGACAATTCCGCATTCACAATAGTCAGACAATTAATATTCTCATTTTTAAATTTTAAATAAACATAAATAAATAAGCTCTCAGGACCGTATACCCAATACTGTGCGTGGTCTAAAGTCATTTTAGTTCTTTCAACCCACTTTTCACCAAAGCTTATTTGGGACAACGTGACAGGTGGTGAGCTTGTCTTAGTATCTATGCCAACGATACTAATCATACATAAGTTTTGAGAAATTCATTGGTACCAGCATCCCTACATAGGGGATCCTCTAACCACTCGACTAACATGGTTTCGTTAAGTATCGATTATTATCCAATGATAAAAAAAGCATCTCATTTTTAAATATATTTTTTGTCTTATTCAAAAAAGTTTCTTCTCAAAGTTTTCCATCATCGTCCATCATTAGTTAAGTCGGTACTTAAAATTGCCATTAATAACTTTAGTAGCCCCGTACTAGTGTCAGAAATTATTTATTTATTTAATAAAACCGAACAGTTTCGCCTCGACCAGTTCGGTCTCACCAGGCAGGTGATTTGTTACTATAAATCTACACAAAATAACGAAAATTAAATTACAAAGTGATGTTTAGATGCATTCAAAATGTACAACATGTAGATTTTATAAAGATATGTCCGTAACATCATGTGATTTTTAGTTCTGTGGTTTAGGAAATACATTAAAAAATTTATTTATTTTACTAGTAATACTACTACTAGTAATAATACTACTAGTATATACTAAATATAATAAATACATAACCCTTTTAATATACTTACATACTTATTTTATACATTATTACATAGGAATATTGATTAGTTGCAGTATTACAAAATCAAGTCGTTGTGTGTGTGAAAATAATGTATTGAAAAAATATTGGGCGCCAGTATATATAAAAAATAGAAATCACTGTGCGATATACTTATGTCAAAATAACGGTTTTTATGTCAAAATGTCATGGAAGGATAAAGAAAGAGGTAATATTTTAGATGTGTTTAAAAACGTATGGTACATATGGTACAACAATTAGGAGAAGAATTTCGCTGAAGACGATCTTTTGAAATGTTATTGAGCGATGTCGCCGTGATTGTTATAAATAATAAAAGTATTTTCGGACATGAGAGTTAGTAACAATACTGGCTAATAATTACCTAAATTTTTCATTTAAATTATGTAACATCCGCAACTGTATTTTTGCTGTTGTTGTGCAACTGTTTTTTTTTCATTTCCTACGACGAAGTAAGGCTTAATCTAATATCGTAAAATTTCAAATATATTGAAACATATTGAAACAAGAGACTTCTCTCATTTTTATGACGAGGTTAGGAGCCGGGGAGAGTCTGTCACGGTGCTATAAAGGCCAATCTAGCCGTTGTGTACGCGCAAACAAAGGCACTCATCTCTGCTTCCCTTTCCCGTATCGGAAGTAACAATTACATCCCGTATCGGAAGTTCTACGAAACATGACAAACTAACACTTTTAAGAAATATTGTCAATCTTACAACACACGCTTTGGTTTGGCTTCAACAGTCATACAGCAACTTTTGTTCGAAGACCGACAAAGTACTGCAGGTGTAGAGTAGGCAATATTTGCAAAAGTGATTGCAGACAGTGTTGTGGCTATTATGGGAAAGCGATGTGTCTCCTCACTCTAGTATTTGCATATGCAACAATGGTAATCCTAGGTTATTCGCAGTTCGACGGGACACATTCCAGTTGTTTTTGTTACCGCGGCTTCTTAACGATTTGTTTTGTTTTAAAAATCAATTTCGAGCTTTGCTTAGAAATTCCTGAAGCTATTTTGGAAACGTAATTATGTGCATAGAATGTTATATATACGCCACTAACACACTGGGAAAAGTTATAAAAAAAAATTATGTAATCTGGGTATGCCGGAATATATATGACTTCAAAATCAAAAAAGTGTACAGTAAAAAATATTTTATTAAAAATTATTTGAAGATAAATATAGTTTGATAGCAACGTAACATAATAAAACATGATAGGAAATGATAAATCTCTTCATAATATTAGAACACAAATTTTGAATATAAAATTACTTTGTTTCCACTTTCCCCGCTAAATCCAATAGAACATTATAAGTAATACAATTAAAGGATTTCAATACAGCATCAAAATACCGAGATTGTATATTATACTCTTTAATCCATTGACGACCCTGTGATGTAGGTATGTAAAGTCTGAATAATTTTCAAACGTTGCAACTCACAAGTGACACTTTTGTTTTTGTTAATTTTAATGAGTCATTCTTAATATTATTATTAATTTATAATATTGAATACCAATATGATAAAATAATAGTAGGATCTCAATAATTCTTAAGAATTGAGCTTTTTCTATTTTGTTTTCATTTAGAAAAAAAGTATAGAAATTACTTGACTGTTAAAATTCTTAATAAATGGAAAACTTACGAAAAGTCACATAAATTTCAAAAGCTTTAGTCACTACTACGACGCTGAAATACAAGTGCTTCAGTAATGATACATAAATGGCTCGCCGCTTCGGTCATCATTTAGAGTTAGAACGTTATTTATCTTCGTTACTAACAAACAGTAGTTGCTCTTGGTATATTTCGTCTTTACTTTTTTTATCATGTAACGGATCGAATTCTTCACATCATTGTTGATATTTTGAGTAATTGATCATTATCCCTAATTGTAATTGTGTATTTTGTATTCCAAGTATTATATTTTGAACATAATATTCAAATAGACTGCTAAGTAAAATCAAGAAAAATCCATTTCGGAACTTTTCAAACCGAATATAAAGACATAACAGGCACTAGCGTCTTAGGTCAGAAGTGTTGGGTATTATGATTGTATATCCTGTCAAGCGATTACGGTTCACTCTCTCTCTACTTTGAAGAGAGTTAGAAATAGAGAGGGAACTTTTTACAAGTAGTTGAAAGAAAAGGAGAAACATTTTATTTAGATCTTAAGTAATAAAGAGATGTAAGGAGTAATACACCATAATAATCTGCCAATGCCAAACCCTCCTGCACCTGGTACATCCCGATGACTATCGAACGAAACTTCAATGATAGCGGAAAATCTCACGATTTATTTTTTTGAACTCAAATCCCAATGGCTATCGGAACAGCATGAGTAGTGCGAGAGTACCGGTACCGAGTGTTCATCAACCTGCTTGCTCAGCATAAGTATGAGCAAACCTTCTCACTCTTCTCCTATTCAAAAGGAGACTTAAATAGGTTGTTTTTAAAGTAGAAAATCTTAGGAATGGATCTTTTGTTGCTTTAGTTTAGTCATGCAATATACTACATACGTAGTCGGATAAAACACCCTTTACCAGTTCGGACATCTGCGTTTAGCTAAACGCGTTGTCAATATCTGAGACTGCAGTTACCACCACCACCAATTCAATTGATTAGAGAAAACTTCTCATATTAGAAACGATTTATGTCATGCATTGTTATAATACGTTAGTGACGTTGAAAGACTTCTACTTATCTACTTGAAGAATTTGCGGTACATCATCGCGTTGAAAGATATTGCGCAATCTCCTCATCAAGAACTGCCTTCTTCTCTTCTTTTTCTTACCAATTTCTACGCAGTGTTAGCTATGTATATTGCATAAAATATTTTTTTTTAATTTAAAATATTCGCAATTTTTTTTTAAACTGCGTATACAAAGAACTTAATAAAATCCTTTCATATGTTGCTGAAAGAATAAAGAAATGTTTGACGAATTTTCTGCAATTCGCATAGAATTAGTATATATTCGTATATTCATATTTATTATATATTCGTAAATATACTATTTATTTTTTCAGTAAAATTACAATAATTACAATTTTAGACACAGATTTAATAAAAAATACAGACTGGAGATTATTTTGATTTACGACCGCAGAAAAAAGTTATAGAATTAACGATTTCCTTTACATCTAAGCAGGTTACACAGATCATTACACCTTTATATGTGTACTGATCCGTGTTGTTCTTTGTGTACGTTCTTTGTTCTTTGACCTCATTAGAGTTCACAACGTCTATTGTTTGTGCACGTCTCACATTTGCCTCTTGACCACGTTTGCAGCTTTTAGCATGGAAAATTACGAATTATGTTTTCTATTTACGCAACAGAACATTGAAAAAGAAATATATTTTACACAAATATACTTAACATACTTCTAAAGATTTATTACAGCAACAGGTTTTCATGTTCCACCCTTCACGTGACACAACGTCACGTGAATAGATAGAGTTTACTTTGAAATTTTAATGTTTAATGTTTTAACGCGTCATGTCATATTTTAGTGAAAATTAGTAATAAGACAAAAACAACTGTAAACCGTAATCACAAAAATAAATTAAAAAACTTTTTCAAAATCGAAACCTCACCTTCACAGTCCGTAAATAGTCCACTGCCTGCAGTGATGACTGCATTGCCGGCAGTGGGCTATTAAATATAAGCCTATCCCGTAAGGTAAATATGCCATAATCACGACACTCGGCAAGCAGATTGGCGATCTAAGTACCATGATAGGCAGCAGCGTCTAAGGCTGTTGCCCATCATCGGTTTGCTACTATGTAAATATTTATATATATATAGTTTGTATTTTTCGAGGTGGTTAGTCGTTGAAGACTCGTCGTCGCTTCTTACAACGTCCACGGGCAGAAAAGGGCAAAATGGCAGCTTCTTACGCCGATACCACACAGCCATCCTATAGATTAGAGATAAACGCTCCTCCAGCATCACTAGTGGGATGTTCCGTCACTGCGCTCACCGGTAGTGAGTTTTGCAGCTTTTGCCAACGCTTTCTTGAAGAAGTCTATGTTCAGCAGTGGACTAAAATAGGCAGATCTACGCAGAATACCGGCGTGAAGTAGAGTTATCTTCTGCGTTTTGTTTGGTGATTGAGGTATCCAGAGGCCCACTCCTCCTCCCCCTCCTCATCCTCCCTTCCATCTCCCAAAAACCTTTAAAGGCTGGCAACGCACCTGCAGCACCTCTGGTGTTGCAAATGTACGTGGGCGACGGTAATCACTTACCATCAGGTGAACCGCTTGCTCGTTTGCCACCTTTCCCATAAAAAAAAAACAACAAGGTAAGGTTCTAGACTTAACAACGTCCCCAGCATGGTGACTATAGTTGTAAACACTGTCTCGATTTTAAAAGGTCGATATAACGAAGAACAAACTGCATAATATAATCATAGGTTAAATTTTCTCACTTCGTATTTTTATTTATAAATCTCGATAAAACAAGGACGTTTGTTATTTAACAGGGTAATCAACCAAATGACTAACATTACTTTTAAATGATGATAATGTCGTTCTGCTTGAGTTTCTGCACGGCAGTATCTCGTATTTAGCACCTCAATTTACTTTTTCTATGCATACTAATAATAATAACTATACTTACTAACAACACACAAGCACACAAGCACACAAGCCAAGGGAAGTTATTAGTGCTTTTGCTTTGTAAGCAAATATAGTTGAAGTAAGGTGAACTATTGAAGCTCCAAGTTCTAATAAAATGGTTTTCCTTCGCGTGTTATGACAATAAAATTTCCTGTATCACCTTTTGAGGCCAGTAGGGCCAGGGTTGTTAAGTGAGTATTAGGGGTGGTCAGAGATAAAGAAATTTATTTTAGTCGTTTCAAGCTTCCAAACAGAACTTATTTGAAACAACGTGGTAGATGGTGAGCCTGTAGCACTTGATACAAATCGTACATAAGTTTCGAATAACTTATTGGTATGACTTTTATCGTGGCTTGTCAGCTCATTATTGCTTTTCTGATACTCAATACGCAACGGTAGTAAGCGTATTTGCCATTTGTAGCCTTCCATCACACGCAGGGATAGGTTTTTTACGAGCCGAATTAAATTATGTTGCAAAGATTGTCTGAAATCGCTATTAGCGATAAGACAGACAATTGTACTACCGGTAAAGTAAAATTATTTGTATATAACATTTGTGTAAAGCGTATTCTATCTGTCTTTTTGTTTACTTTCATATTGAAGACAATAAATTATTCAATAAACCAAAAGGACAAATTAATATCTGTTTATTTCGCAGGTAAGTTAATGCTGGAAATCAACATCACAGGTTATGTAAATTCAAGCAGACAACAACTCAGCGCAACGACAAACGACTTACTTGAACCGGAATAATGTATGCACATTATTTCCGCTTTGTGCGTTGCAAAAATATTTAACCTTCGTCTTATTTTACGTATATTTTGTGGATAACTTTAATTTCTAAGATTTGCGAGACTCATGTTTAAATTGAATTATAAATTACTGTACATTATAAATTTCATCTTCTAGAAACATTCTTTCGATAGGAAAATTTTAACTGATTTTCCACCATCATTCGGTAGTTATTCACCTCACTAGCTATCACGGTATACCACGTGCACGTGTTTACCATAAGTTAGTTTAATACACTACATAATAATCTATTGTATTTACGCATATACTTCACATTAGAAATAACACTATAATTTACGGATTTTATAGTGTTTATTAAATTTTTTTAATTCCCGGCTTTTCGGGGGATTTACAGCACCTGTGATCACGGAAGGACTGAAGTGATTGACGTCCTAATGTTATAGTTAACCCGGCTTCCATCAGCTTTATAATTATTAATTTTTGGTCCGATCATCATTGTAGATTCTATCAATACCCAGAATGAGCTGAGAACGTCGGGATTTAAAAAATCTAAATTTAACGCGAAAACATCCGGTAATTATAGTTTCATTTCAAACCCTTTACACAAGTTACTATATTATTTACATCAATTATGACTGTGAATTTTAACCTACAACTCACTGCTTCATAAATGTCATGTGTGATGACTGTTATGGAATCAAAACTCTCTCTCTCTGTTTTATTTTCTCGGTGATTTGAACTTCCTTTATTACGGGTAGACATCCTTCTTGTCAATTTTTTTAATTGTGAATGATAGTCGCAATATTACACAGTAGAATATTTATAACGATCACCATATTCCTTTAGTAATTGACATTCATTAACCCATAACACCTGAAATTATACTACTTCGTACAATTGCCCGCGTCATGAAAATGTGGTATGAAATGGGCAACTATTAAAGTTTGTCGATTTGTTTATCCACGATTGGCCATTTTTGGTATACGAAATATAAAAAAAAAACTTATGTATTATTCGTGTGAGTACAAAATTAAGAACTTTGTAACAAAGTAGGCATTGCTTTACTATCTTAATTTGAAATGAAACTATTATTTACAAAGCTTGACTCTACCACGTATAAAAGAAGTCGTTCTATGATCATGATAAAATAATTATATGGAATTATTATTTAGATAAAGATAAAAACACATTTTCTTTTTATCTTTATCTAAATTAACTTGTTGAGTGTTAGTAAATTACTAACTTCTCTAATATTACTTTTAAAAAGTTGATATTATAGTTTTCGTTATACTCAAAACCACAAACAGAATACAAAATTTTGAAGGCATACTTACACATATTATTTCACATCGCTTAAATATTAGACAATTGAATGAAATTTATTACAAAACAAAAGGCGAAGCCTTTTAACAAAATCCTTTTACTTTTAATAAGTTATTATGTATTAATACTTAAATGTGGACTTAAGTCCACATTTAGGAGTTAATACCGGCCGACCAGACCTGACCGACCAGGTCTGGTCGGTTTGGACGGTCTGATGCGGTTTGGTCGGACCAGACTGCATAAGACCGTCATGTTTCATTTTTCATAGCTATATGTTGTGACATTAAAATATAAAAGGTTAAAGAATTCTAGTTAACGCCATATTATTTTAAATTATAAATGTTTATTATGAGTATATTTCGAAGTATTAAGTTTCAAAGCAAAACAGAGTGACGATGCTTTCGAGTTAAAAACTTATTCTGGTAACTACAGCAGAATAAGTTTTTAGTTTCTAGCTCTAAATTTATATATACTAATAACATGTTTAATCTCGTGTAAGCGTGTAATCTGTAATAAAATTGCCACGACGCTAAACGAAATTCGAACGCCATTAGATTATCGTGGTGTATACTTTATTGGCTTTTAGGACATCCACGAGACAAATTGCATGTTCATTTACAATATGAAATTGGGAATAAAAATGTAAGATAGCGTTTTTATAGCCGTAATCAAGCTTAAACATATATCCATTTTTAATACGTTTTATATATATTTATATTTCAACAACATTGTTTCTTTACTGGATGTAATTTACCCGAATTTATCCACTGAATTTTTTATTGTTATTGTCCAAGACACTCCATTCAAAAGTTGAAAATTGTTTTTAATTCACTTCTCGATCCTAAGATGAACCCTGTGTTTCGAGATACAGTGATCAGTAAAGTTGTGAGCAAGTGATCTAGCTTTATATAAATTTAGATTTATTATAATATCAAAATATTATGATAAACGAAATTCCAGGATTACTAGTCTAACAATAAAAGTTACATTTCAATATCACTTTCTGAACTAGAAGTGCTTTAAAGTTATAATCGTACTGCAAACTTTGTTACAGAATTTGGCAGCGTCCAATATCGAATGATAACAAACTTCATAACAACTGCTAACTTTGACAGATTAGCGCTGTTTTCTTTCAGTTTATATAAAACTTATAGACTGCTCGCAATTTACTTTCCAACCTCATTTCTAATGGCAAATACTTGTAATGAGTGTTATTTGTTGGATGAAATTGTCGTTTCTGTTAATTTATTATATCACTAAGCGACCTTTTCTTTCGAATCAAATCTATTTAAATAGAGTAGTCATTAGAAGACATTAATGTATTGTAAGGATATTTTTTATATAGGTAATTTGATACGACAACATGCGTAGGCATATAAAACTTAGCTATAAAATTAAAACACATATAATAGGGTTTCATGTGACATTGAAACATTAATTTATATAAACTTTTTGTACATGGTATAGCCAAGCGGTAGCTTCTGATAGGGGAAGTATCACAACCTCGCAGAATACCGGCGTGAAATAGAGAGCCCACTCCATTCTCCTTCTCCCTCTTCCCCTCCCCCTTCCCAAATATCCTTAAAACCTAGCAACGTAACTGCAGCTCTTTTGGTGTTGCATGAACTAGCCATATGCGCGAGAAATAAATAGTGACGAAAAATTTGGTTGATCCAACAAATTATGGATAATAATAGAAATGCATAGGAATTAGTATGAAAAGAGGTAGTTACTGATAAGGAAGGTGCACATCACCTTATAAAACGATGTTCGTGTGTTGTCTTTTAGCGGGTTGTTATCATTTACAGCACGGAAATTAATAGTTCTTAACGCCTCGAGAGCAGTTACAACAATGTTATAATTTGAATCTTGATTCGAATCGAAAACGTTAAGCGTTAGATAATTAGCCTTTATGCCGATATGCTGAATCTCATATAAGATCTATATAACATTAGAAAGGGATAAATCTTTCACCTTTGCCCTGAAAATTAAAAATATCATAACAAGTATTAGGTACGTCATAGTAAAAAGACACATCTAGTCGTGCAGCCTAGTGTGTGTGATATCTGTGAAGTGTGATGTCCATCTATCCTCGAGATTGTGATAGTGTGGGTAGTAGTTAGCAACGTGTTTCTAATTATTATTTGCACTACCGCTCTAAAGTATGCTCTCAAGTAATGATCTTGAATTAGTATAAATTATGTTCTCATGTTAAGTGGATTGTCTTGTAATTTTTTAATGAGAATAAATATCAAAAAAATCAGAAATACCAGAAATCGTGTTTAATTAATTACTTCATAATTTCCGTCTCCTTAAATAAGAGTGAAACAGCCAATTGATCCCCAAAATTTTCCGGCTGGAGCACTTCTCGTTAAACAGTTAAATACTTACACATGGTACCGATGGTGAGTCACACTTGCCCCACACAGGTTCAATTACATCTAAAACTTTAAATTATAAAGTCATGATATTTGTAGTTTCATCTATTGATCCACTACAAAAAGCATCTGTTTTGCTTATAACATTGTACCAAAGTTCGACAGGCTCTATCAAAGTATTCAACATCGACCTAACTTCGATAAAAGCAGGCGTATTTCGGTAATACCGAACGTGAAAGTAATTTGAGCGTATCTCGTATCTGATGCTTACTAATTATAATTTATAAATCCTAGTTTGGAATAGGAATTTATTATTTTTATTTTTATGATACTAGGGTGACAGTCTGGCATACTGTTCGCCTGATGGTAAGTGGCTATAACAGGGCATGGATATAATCTACTTCAGTCAAAGAAAGTTACAGGTGCATTGTCATTCTTCAGGTCTAAGATGGAACAGCACACACAGTCTATAACTTTGGCTCTCGATACCATTTAAACCAGGCCACAGAGGTTACGCTGCTGAATAGTTGCAGAAATAAAATTTTATCTAAGTAAGCGTATGCAAAAATGTACATTTTTGCTATATTTTTACCTGTAGCTCTAGTTTATTAAGTATATTAGTAGGCTATATGCCTACTAATTGGAAGAATAATCATTATAATCGTTAATATTAAAACCGCTGCTTTGCTTTCATAACCGTAAAAAAGTATTTCGTCATTTATGCAAACAATCTGAACATTCAAATACACTTATAAACATGTTTATTGTGTCGTACAAAGTAATTTATGTCAGTATAAAACAACATGAATTGAAATCGCGCACAGCTCTCTAGCATTGCTTGCATTCGCGTAAATTGTTTTATTCACCTTTTTTTATTGAGTATTGTGTCTATTAGATTGTAGTTTTTTATCGTCACTTTTGGCCGGTGGTTTAGTGATAACAGTAGTAGACACTTTGCAGCAATAATCCCTCTGGCCTCACACATCTAATGCCAATAAGTAAACTATAACCATCCAGTAAGTTGTTGTTCTATTTAAATTTTACTATAACTAAGTCAGATTATTTTAGTTCAATGTTGAACTTAGGCCTCTCCAAGACAGAGCCAGCAAATGCGGCTGGGTAAGTGTGTTCGTGAACGCAGTGATGGTATCCTCGCACTAATGACACTGCTCCCCTTCACTGATCTGAGGGATTTTGGTTCAGCAAATTCCGATAGATGTTCCATCATCATTCGATCGGCAGAACATCGTTTGTTGGCTGACAGTGTAAACCAAGAGCATGTGGTATATGGAGATAGGGTTAATATATTCCCCCTTAAACTCCAACATTTACTCATACCCAGAAAGTTGTCTCTCGTTCGTTAGCACCTCTATATATGGACCCAGATCTCTGCAGACGTCCCATTGCCACTTTAGCTTATAAAGTCACGGGCACTTATAATATTATTAATATCGATACAATTACAAAGATTTGCATTCATCTTGACCTCTGTGATCGTCCCATTTCCACTTCTCTTCATGAGCTTACTTGAGGATTTTTGTTAGCGAAATATTTGTAAAGATTTTAGGATATTTATGTTAAATAATCAAACATTATAATTATAGTTTTTTTACTGAGTTAAATTAATAATAAAATAAATGTTGATCAAATGTCGTTAAGATTTAGTACTTCAGACTTAAGATGACCTTCCTAGTAAATTTAGCAAACAATATTTTAGGGAAGATTTATTTGTTCGTTTAGAAATGATAGGAATTCAATAATGAAGTATTTCGATGGCAATATTATGTCTAAGTCTATTGTATCTTCTTCGTGTTACCAGTTTTAATGAGTTCAAGATACTGTCGCGCCTTCTGTTTTAGGAATTAAATGCTATGTTTTTCTTTAAGCAAATTTCATTAAAAACTTTTTCAGACAAAGAAAAACGGCAATTTAACGATGACTTTCATACTGAGATGCGTTGCTAACAAAAGTAATAAGATAAAGTAAGATACTGAGTTTGTTTTTTATGCTACTAATGTTGCTCGTAAGAAAATAACAATCAATGTTTAATTTGAATATAATTCGAGTTTTAAGATTATAAGAATATCAGTTAAATCAGACATATAGATTCTCTGATTGATCTGTTTCACGTCTCATTCCGAATAATTATTAATTCTTCATATGTTTTTTTCAGCTTGTAAATAATATATGACACTACGTCGGTAGTTTGCGAAGCGTTCACAAAGTAGTTCTGATTAGATTTCGTAAAGGTGCTAGATATTCGTTGTAATTTGGTTGTCAACCATTAATACTTTTATCACAATTAATCAGTAGTTGGAAATGATTTAACGTTTTTTTTAATTGTGTAAGACTAAAAATTACAGAATTTTAAACAGTTTTTTCACCTTCATGTTCGTCGTTATCTATTGGTGTTATATTGAATCTAGAAGATCGTTGTGATTGCACTTCCCGAGGTTCTTCAACGTTAGGTATACGATATGCCATTAACGCTGCACCATAGTTTCCTAAGCCAGTGTCACAGAATGCGATCTGAAATAGATGTTTTTTTTTAAAACTCAGTTAAGAGCCGTAGTAGCCTAGTGGGCAGGACGTACACTTCACTTTCATAGAGCGCGAGTGACCTGGGTTCGATCCCCGGTGACGGGACTACTGAAATTCTTAAACTGTTTCCCTTAAAAAAAAACTACTATTTAATTAACTTTCATTGATTTTCGACGTAAATATGTTTGCGCGAATACGTCGTTATTTGTAATATATGCCCCGGGGGATGGCGAAGGAGAGGGTGAGTGGGCCACCGATTACCTCACTCACCGAACAAAATTCAGAAGCACAAGATGCCTCTCAATCTCGCCTGTATTCTGGATTCATTAACAGAAAGAAGAAAAAGACGAAAGAACAATTGTATTAAATTTTGCGTATTTTTTTAATGTTGTCAATGAATATGAAAACATTTAACGAAATGCAACGAAAAGTTATAAAGTAATACATTATAATATTTTACACCTATAAGGTCTACATGTTTTTTTGCCATTGCAAACTCTAACAGACCAGTTTTTTTTGAGTTGGGGTGCAAAACGATCTAACAGTCCATCTGAATGCAAGTGCCCTTGGGCACCTGGAAAAAGCTTCAATCGAAGAAGGTTACAGATGCATTATAACACCCATGATAATAAAGATTGAATGCCTTATAGCCTGTAATTATATTGGCTCTCTATACATTTTAAAACGAAGGACAACAATTGTTACAATGCTCTTTGGCGGCTTACATAAGTAAGGGGGTGGTACCCATGCAGACAGCTCCTAGACAGAGAAGAAGGCTACAACCAAGTAAAGTAGTGTAGGAGCCTGTTAGTGCCCACAGCTGGGGAGGCAAGGGCTTCCTTCGAAATTATCTGTGAGGGTTTTGGAGCCGGGAAGAGGACGCCACGCTGCTCCAGTGCGGGTTGACGGGATTCGCATGTCCTCGAAGTAATATTATTTATTGTTTCTCATGCCGGCTTCCTAACGATGTTTTCTTCACTGCCGATCACGTGGTAAATACCGCAACCCACTTCTCGCCTCTCGAAGAGTTGTGATGAGTAGGGAACCTCTATGTGACGTGTAAAATAAATGTAATAAATAATCTTATGTGTAAATGAATCGAAGAATGTTAAAGAGTAGTACATAATTTTATAACATACAAAAGGAGTTTGGGGGAAGTAAGGGAAGTATACCATTTTTTTTTTAAAAGAGTCTGCCTGTCCGCCTGCCCGTGGTGTACCCTGCTGTGTATCAAGAGAGACAGACTGACGGCGAACAATCCATCCGATTATCCCTGGTGAAAGGGGGCTACATCACCAGTGAGAGAGTAAACTATTTCCAGGCTGTTAAGATGGATTAAGGAATAAAAATGTTACATTAATGTAATACCTGGTTATCTACAAGATATCTGACGTAATATATCTCATTAAACTTGACCAGGCCCAAATTCTCAGCTATGACTTGACCACGTGCAGATGTAAATATGCCTGCAATTGCAGGTACATTAGCGCTCATAGCCAGCTCTATGGCCGCCTTTAACATTTCTTTTACCACACCTGTGAATTAATGTAAATATTTTCTGATTCATTAAATAGGAAAGATAAAAATTTAATATAAAAACAAAAACTTATTTCTCTCCATTTGTACAGTCCTATTGGTGAGACATTTAAGTTTTTTTGCAGTATCTGTGCCCAAAGAAACAATTTAAAATAAATATGAAATAAATATACATAAACTTTATACCAAATGCCAACCTCCGATATAAATAAGATTTGTATACTGGGTTGATAACTAAGTTTTTGGATACTTCAGAAAAAGTATTTCGGCTCGTGGTATCGAAAGGCTCCAGGGTATCGAAAATGGCATCTAGTTTTTCAAATTGGTCAAAAGCCTGTAGACAGCCAGGAGATTGAGTTCTCTTCTCCACGTCAAAGTAGTGTAAGTAAGTAAGTAAGTAAACCCAGAGTCGTAAAAAAAAATTCATGCAGAAATATTTAAAATTCGCCGATTTGTACTCGAATCAAAATCCCACTAAATGTCGACAAGACGAACAAAATTATAAGCAGTTTTTTATTTTTGTGGCACTATGGGTTCTAATGAATTTGAGATCTCAACAAAATAAAATGCATTACAACAACTTAATGTAAATTTTTCGATTCTGAAAAATTATTGATCAACCGTTTTTCAAGTAAGTATTTACAGTAAATAGGAAAACGTGAAAATATCCCATAGTAAAATTGGTCCTTATCTATTTACAGATTTACTGGAATAAAAATAATTTTAAATGTGCTTACCCCTATGTCGGTAGCGAGTTTTGAGGGCCGCAACATAAAGCTTGAGGTATCGGCGAACACCCAATTTATCGAATAAGTTAACAGGTTTCTCGACCTCGTTGTAGAATGTCATGACTTTTGTATAGCGATCGTTATGGGTAATCTTTACGCGACTAAATGTCCGGGAAAAAGCACCTAGAGAAATAATGAGAAATGTAATAGAGTACTGATATATAGTAGTAGATATATTTAAATTAAAATTATGTCTAGCGTAACATTTTCTTGAGTTTCAAGATATGTATCACTGTATGTCCAATCCAATAAAACTAAAAAAGTATAAAATAAATCCACAAAATTGTTCACATATTAATATACTTTATTAGATCTTGTGCTTCTGCGTTTCATTCGGTGAGTGAGGCCCACTCCCCCCCCCCTTTTCATCCTCTCTCCCATCTCCTAAATATTCTTAAAGGTCGCCAACGCACCTGCAGCACCTCTGGTGTTACAGATGTACGTGTGCGACGGCAATCACTTACCATCAGGTGAGCCGCTGGCTCGTTTGTCGCCTTTCCTAAAAAAAACTTTATAAGAACAAACAAAGAGGATGAGAACCTCGTTCTGGATCGTTTCTTTTATGGAAGTACTTTTATGGAAATTATTGCATATTTTAATAGTCACCGACTAAGGTTGGTATTTAATATACTTCCAATAAAGTATGAATCTAAAATTAATATGACAAAAATAATATTAAAGTTTTATCGTCTTCTTTCGCTATTTCTTGGTTATGTCGCCTTCATGTGAAATTGCGTCATCACCCTTCCTTTTGGCACAACGCCCGTCGCACTTAAAGTGCATAGCTTATTTGGTCAGAATATAGTTTTATTGCTATATCGTTTTGGAGGATTGGTAGGCTTTAATCTAGTGAAATAACCTAATATTTGATACAAAATATTATTGTTCTGGGCAGAAATAGCTTGTGCTTATACCAAAAAAATCTTTATCTTATTTAACAGCCGAAGTAAGTCCGCAGCTGGATATAAGCCTTTCTATGAGATCGCTAAAAAAGCCGATGAAAAGCGAGCATGCGATGCATACAATATTCATCTATGCTATGTTGTCTAAGCGAGTTGGGGTGCCGATATCCTCGCACAGATGATCAAAAAATAACAAAAATCCTTGTTAACTAATAATATAATGTAAAAAAAAAAGATTATTAAAATATTTCCTTAAATTTTAGTGTATATGTTAGGAAAGATTTTAGTCCAAGCGTTATAAATAACTTGTAATGGTATCAATACTTTTGATGGAAACCGTCGCTTACTTTTTTCTTGTATTCTCATAATAAGAACTCCGACTAATTGGTCTGTACCTTCTTTGACCGCTGCTATAGACATTTTGTCTTTCAACCATATACGAACATTATGAATGAATTCATCCGTCCCTTCCGCGTCTTCTATAAGTTTCACAGATCGGTAAGTTATCTGAGGAAATATTTAAAAGATAACACAAAAATCACATTACGTTGTAGGATGCCTAGTTTTATCGTAGATGATGATTGAGGTGATCGAAGTGATCGAAGAAAATATTTCATTTCATTTTAGTATAAACTTTTAAAAAAAATTACAAAAAAAATACGCCATGTTTGACTTCAGAATACTACCGGTAGCTGTGTATATGTTATAGTGCCGTATTGTACACGCAAAACACAGAGACAATTACTCGTCTCCATCTTATCCTCATATTCCATTTAACATTACTTTGATAAGATCGGATAGAGGCTCTGATATAGTAACAGAGATACAGGACTCAGAGACACTATAACTAGACCCCGAACACCAATCCTTTGAGTTTTGTATAAATATTAGAATCAGCTGGAATTTGAACCACGATTCAGCATTCAGGTACGATAAGCCACGCGGTCGTCGAAAAATTACAAATACTAATAAATTTATATCATAATTTTCTCCAAATAGAAACCTAATTAAACGTGGTAAAGCCAAGCGGCGGCTTTTGCTGCTGCTCGAATAGGCCGGCTCGACCGGATTGGTACCACTACCTCGCAGAATACCGGCGCGAAGTAGAGGCATCTTATGCTTTTTGCGTTTCGTTCGGTGAGTGAGGTATCCGGAGGCCCACTCCCCCTCCCCATCCCCCTACTCATTTTCCCTTCCGTCTCCCAAATATCCTTAGAGGCCAGCAACTCACCTGCAGCACCTCTGGTGTTGCAGATGTGCTCCAGGTGCGGGCGACGGTAATCACTTACAATCAGTTGAACCGCTTGCTCAAAAACAACCTCACCTGCACTCGGTGCACTCTGCTAGCCAACAGACGTGGCTCTTGCGATTGAATGATGCTGGAAAATCTGAATTCGCCGAAATCACACTTATTAAAGATGGGGGAGCAGAATCACTAGTACCAACGCACTCACGAGCTGGCTTACCTAGCGTATTTTTCTTGAACGTACCTACGTGCTGACCTCAGCAGTGGACTAAAATAGGCTATTGTATTGTTGAAACTAACAGAGCATCATAGCAAACCTAGGTAGATTTTTAAAGACTTAGTAGAACTTCATATATTTTGTAGTTTCACGAAAATTTTAAGTTCATCAAAATTATAAGCTAAGCACCTCTTCCGGTAAGTAATGCTTTTTTAGCAACTTCACAGCGTCGTCGTATCTTTTATCTTGAAGATCCTCAAAGCGTAGCCCGAAAGGTACTCGACCCCATATCGAAGGTGCGTTGATTCTCTCTTCTAAAATCTTCATCTTTTCAATTTCTGTTTCGGCTTCACTCTTTGCCATTATAATCATATATGTTTAAATCTGAGAAGTAAAATTTTTTTCGTTAATATTTCTGGCATTAGTGCCATCACAAAGTACACACACCGGGCCAACAGCGCATCACTAATACCTATGGGGGTTCAGACGGTCCGGCATTCAATGCACGATGATCCCGAATTCTCTTCATCGGTCACAGCCTTCAGAGACATGTAGCCGTTTGAACCTTTCTCTTAAGAGAGACAAAAAAGCGGTTTTTTTAATGCTTAGTACTTTCATTATTAGTACTATTACTTTTTAAAAATACCCTTTGTACCATGTTAACAATCAGAAAGACACAGTTGTATTCTATCAGATCATCTTTTCTTATTCTGGCATTAACGGTAAAATATTTTATATTCTGTGATTTTTAAAAGCACTTCTGCCATTTGCCTCTCATGCTAATTTCAAATACATAAGTTTTCACATTCACAACAGGCGTCCTTTTAGTAGCGTCATAGTCAAAATAACAGAAGCGTCTTTTGATTTAACGGTAAAGCAGAAAAAGAGGCTCCTCTTGCTTATCGCGAAAGGATAGTGGTTTACACAGGTTAATGTTATTGTTGTGACGTGTATTTATTTACACTATAACTCGATACGATTTTTTTTGGTTTAATTTATTTCAGATTTCTTTAATTTATCTGTTTCCTTACTTTAATAATAGCATTATCAGTGATGATGTGTGTACCTTCGATTGGCACATGTATCAGAACTTTTATTAACTTTTATTAACTATTATCATAAAATGAATTGTAGATAAAAATTGCATGAATATAGGTATTTTCCAGTGTCATTCAACGTTTGGAAATATACATTTTTCATGTGAGTTTGTACACGTTTATATCTATGTTATTGTTTGTGTTATGTTTATTCAGACACGAAATAAAAACGCGTCAAACGCTTAGCCGCTGTGCCAAATCTTTTTATCATATTAATGCCATTCTCACGGCTAGAAGCTGGCCTTCAAATGTTTTGCTTTTATCCATCCTTGAATAGCGCTTTGTGAGCGGCTGGTGATCGGCTATCTGTTGTAAATTTTGTTCATCAATAAGGAAAGTTATATACCTCAAGAACCTACAGTTTGTTTTAATACACGGTGAAATTTAGAAAACTTATGAGATTGTTAGTAACCTAAAATTAAGGAAACCCAAAAGTTATATTAATAATAATAATTTATAAGTTTTTCTCGTACGTGCAAGCAGACACACAATGTTTCTTTACGCGAATTGAATAAGTTATACAAATTAGTAATATAATAATTAGAATAACATGTTTATCTTCCGATCTAAATTTATAATTTAACTTACATTTGTACCTATATAAAATAGTTGAGATGAATTTCTTACATTAAGATGTTAATACTTTATTTCTTCATTTATAAAACCTTACCCTTTTCATATCAAATATTCGTACATAAGAAAATATAAAAAAAATATTTAGTTCTGAAATGTAATATATTATCAATAAATGTAAGAGAATTAACAAAGTTATGTTTTCACTGTAAGTGACATTTACCTGACATTATAAAACACAATGATTACGTTCAAAGAATATATAAGCATTAACTATGTTCTCCTTGGTCATAACTAACACGTTACAGTGACTTTGATATAATGAAAAAAGTCATGAATTCATATACGCACAGCAATTAAAATATTCTGTCCGGACACTCAAAGTACCACTGTTAATACCTTTTGATATAGAAGTTTTAATGAAAGAGTTATTTTTAGATTTGACTGATGCCAGAGGTTTATCATAATATAGATATAGTAGGCATTTATTATTGATAACTAAATAATAAAATTGATAACTGTTCATAGCCAGTTACATTACAATTAGACAAATTTTATTGATAATTAAAAATGCAGTTCAATTAAAGTTATTGCCTTTGTAAAGCTTTAAAATTAAGCATTTACTTTTTGGTGTTTTATAAAGTAACTTCGAGACAAAACGCTGTTATGATTTATCTTACTCCCAAGTATCTATAGTTGAAATTAATAATTATATGTATTTACAAAGTTCAAAACATTAAATTAAGGATTTGAGTACTCCCATTAACCTATTTTTATCTTCATTAAAAATCCTTAAATAATTTAGACGCTAATCAGGAAATTAAGAAGCTGTCAATATTTAAAAATCATAAACATTAATTTAAAAAATAATAATGTAATTACCGTACCGTTTCTTGAAATTATTTTTATAAGCAACACTTATATACAGTATGTGAACAATGAGTATGTTCCGAAGCTGTAGAACACTCGATATAAAATTATGCATGCACTGAGTACGAATATTAAGCAAAAGTATGATCTGAAAATAACACCAAATACAGACTGGCACGATATCATATTTACGTAAGTTTTTCTACAACAAGTCGAAAACGGAAATCATTTCTATTGGGCGAAATCAAAAAGTTTTCAAGGTAGGCAGCTGTCAGAAAAACGAAGTTAATAAATAGTTTGAACGAAATAGAACTACAACTTTGTATTTCCAATTAATCGATTTTGTTACGTGAGTGGCGGAGGCTCCGTTAAAAGATAGCATTAACTGTTCGGTTTAAAGTTTGTTCTTCATGTGCCACGTGAAAGAGGGATTCGTTACTCGGCGATGAGGCTCGCCACCCATCACGTTCTATCTCTCGACAAGGCGGAAAGTGGGTTAAGGCTTTAGGCCAAGTCAAGTCTTACGACTGCTAAGTTACTGTGCTGAAATTTGAGCTAATATTTTCGCGTTTATTTTTAATTTATTTAAAATTACAGAGAATTCTGTCGTATGCTATCGATGTATGTCATATGGGGCGTCTAAAGGAAAATAAACAAAAAGGAGTGCGATTGCCAATCCGCTTGCCGAGCGGAGCTTGGTGATTATGGCAAATCCTTCCTCTGGGAGAGGTTTACATCCTACAGTGGACTATTTACAGGCCAGTAAAGTAGAGAAAATATTTTGTTATTTATATAATATAGCGAACTGCATCGGATTCGCACGGTCAGATCTGATATATATATATAAACTAAATGTGAATGGGTTATACATACGAAAAATTCTTTGTCAAAAAAAATGGTTTTATACTACTTAAATATTTCTTTGCTCTATGTTAAACCCTATGCCTATCAGTGCGCTATCTATGAATTGTTAAAGGGGAATTACAATGTGAGGAGACCTGTAATTAGCATAATTACAACTCTGATATTTGTGTAAGATATTTACAGACAAGCTTTTACAATATAGTTTTACTCATGTCCGAGACGTAATTGGTGTCTTATAAAACTCTGGTAGTTTAGTCTGCTACGTGCCCAATCAGAACATATTCTAAGAAAGTTCTTGGTCCGAAGTTACGAAATCCCGTCGTTAATCGTTAAGCTATAATTTGAAATGAAACTATTATTTACGGATTACTTCGCATTTAATTTTGTTTTGTATTTCCGACGTTTCGATTGCTTTATAGCAGCCGTGGTCACGGAGGGACTGAGCTGTTAGATGTCTTGATGTCATAGTTAACTCAGGCTTCCTTCAGCTTTTATTTATTAGTTGTGATCCGATCTACGCAGAATGTGTTCACAGTATCTTGAGGTCGTGCATGCTTGCTTGGTTTTAAATTTAATTTTATTTGTTACTGGATCCCAAGGTATCCCCAGGTAATCCCAGGTAGTACCCAGTCATCCTCTCTATTGAAATTAGGATGTTTTTTGATTTCAATAGTCTCGCGAATCATTCTTGGAAGGAATCGGTGTTCTTTTGCGAAGATTTGTGGTCTATCAAATCTGATGTAATGGTTGGGGCGATTAAGAGTAACTCAATTGTAACTAGGAAGCTAGCAGAGAATAACATGCCAATGAAATATGCAGTGTTACTCAAATAGTTTTCGTTAAAAAAATTGATAGTATTTCCCATTTTAATGGGAGCATTTTCTATTTCATTAAATACTTTGAAACTAAAACAACAAAAACCTTTGATTATAAAATATCAATAATTAAAATTATTTCTAACTTAATTCAATAATGTCAAACATTACCCAGCACTTAAAGGTAGGTAATAGGACGCTGATATGGAGGAATGGCATAAATATTAATGCAGGTCCTGTCTCTAACGACGCATCATTAGCATATGACATCCCAGTCATGTAAGGACCGCGATCCTCACGTACGTGACTTTCGTGCAAAAAATCTCACATCGCCATGAAACAAGATCGTAATATCAAAATAATATGTGCCGGTAACTGTACATTGGATGGTTTTTAACTTATGTTCCAGTTGAAAACAAATCTTTAGCAGTACTTTATTTCAGTCTTTTGTGTTAAAAATTGCAGTCATAAGTAGTTTGGTAGATATTTATGAAATAATGTCATATTATGAGTTACATAATTGTACATATTGTATTGTACTGTATTGCATATTGTATTGTACACACACACACATATATGTATATAAATATATGTTTAAGTAATCTGCGTTCGAATCGAAGAATTCGAAGAAGTTTATGTCCGATTTGTATTGTTGGCTTGGAAATTAATTCTAATATTTTAATTTAAATTTCGTCTATTTTATATGTTTTTGAAATAAAGTACGTGTTAATATCAAGAAATAGATTGTTTAGTTAGTTGTTGATACTATTTAGTGTAATTACACGAATCAAGTAGAACCAAAAAGTATTATGATGTTATTAATTGCTTAAAGTATATATAAAATAAAATATTTCAATATATTAATTATTCATACTTCACATATCAGACTTGTCTAGGAATCAAGCACATTTAAACGAACTAGGTAAACTTAACTACTTAATTAAACTTTCATATGAGATCACATCAGATAAAGTGGCTCAGATAAAATACGCTCCATTTGTTTTACCATGTCTCAATATATCAGCTGATTTACATCATGGCTCAGTTATCTCGTATCTCATAGTTACTACATATTACGTGAAGAACCAGCGAGGGTATCAGCATTGCACTAACCCAGCATAAGGAGTATGAACACAATTTTAGCTTTTGCAGGCTGTTTAGAAAAGACATATGTACTGCACTTTACGCATAAAGTCTGGTGGAGAAGATGGAGAACCTATGTACTAATGCCTTCTACTATTTACTATATGCCTAATGTCTTACACTACTTTCAATATGTCTAAATTTCACGTAGCAAATATAAAAATTCAGAAGCATATTCCAGAATATGTATCTTTACACTTGTTTATCCTTTTATTTCAATTTTATTTCTTAAATAAAAAAATATAAAAACCAACGATACTATTGCATAGAATTTGAGTCTGTTTGTTACAAATACTCTCCATTTTTAGAGAGTCTATTTGCAAATTTCGTTTAAAGTTGTTTGCAGGTATTCTAACAGTTCGTATTCTCAATCCATACGTGTAATAACTGAGGTTCCTGTAACATCGCGGGTGGACTTTGTTGTAGGAACAGGTTTCTTCACAAGTTTTGGAATATTTTTGGAGCTGGATAACTTCCTTCATGCTCCACATATTAAGCATTGTTTTATTATTCACGTTGTTTCCTCACAATGTTATTCTTATTGGGGAATTATGGTCTATTACGTTATTGATTACTTCATAGAAAACTTGGAGGACTTAAAGTTACTATGGCTGATATAATGAACGATTAAGTTTAATATTGTAACGTAATTATTTTAAAACATTATTATATTATTAGTTACAAATATTAATTTAGACGCAATCTGATATTAATTTATCTGTAAACATATAATGTGCACACTTCTATTATCTTAACAAACATATGAGATAGATTAGAGATATTTTTAGATTAGATAATAGGAATTTCAATAAATTTATGTATAAAATTTAAACTTTTTTGCTTAAACTGTATTTATTACAAAAGACACAAGTGAATTACGCGTTAGACACACGCAACGTGGATTACGTATTAAAACTAACCTTTCGAATCCTTGAAACAACATTAATTTAGCCCTTTCAATCGATTCTCCACATTGTCCTCTTTTTTTTTTATCAAAATTTATTTTTATAAAGAAGTCACTCCTAGAAAGCATCAGCATAGACTATGCAAATCACAATATATAATATGACGCGCCTACCAATACAGCCAATACCCATAAGCCAATTGCCGTGTGCTATTGGCGTAAGAATCTGCCATCCCCTTTCTTCCTGCGGGTGCCGTAAGGAGAAAGCCTTGATCGCAATGGCTACCGTCATGTTGTGGGATTAATCAATAATCAGCTGCTTCTGGCCAGACGGTCACGGCAGATCTGTACTTTCGACAATTGCAAACCATGATGGAAAAGCTAGCCGTTAAACAACCGAGACTAGTCAATTGCTCTAGCCCACTGCTGCTTCATGACAACGCTAGACCCCATACATCACGACAGACAGTAGCTAAATTAGAGGAGCTACTATTGGAATGTCACGGACACCCACCATATTCCTCAAACCTTATTCCAGCAGATTACCAGACAGAAAAAATTAAACTGCTTGAAAGCAGTTTGGCTTGGAGTGCCTCATTGGAATTGAGATTGGACTTTTAAATTCTTGCTCCCTTTTTTCAGCAGTGGAATCAATGAACTTCATAAAAAATAAACATATAATTTCATAAAAACAATATTTTTTTCTTATAATACGCAAATTTCAATATTAGCGATTTTCTATATATTCTCATCTTTTTGGGTTGTATATATAAATATGTATAGAAATATACTTAAAATTTTATAATATTTAATAAAATAAATTTAGATAAATAATACCAAATAAGCTGGAAACCCTCGGCAGGGAAGACCAGACGGCCGAGGGGTTAGGGAGAAAGGGAAAGAATCCGGCGGACGATGAGAGCGGTATCGAGGAGAACCGCTTTCTGCATTTGAGTTCCTAGTGTCCCAGCCGCCTCAGGTGTTCCGAGAGGCTCACTGGGATTAACCCATTTGCAGAGACGGAATAATTTCGGTCGGCATACTAACCAACATGTCGGTCATCTCGTGAGCCACGACCATATATATAATATAAATATACTAAATATATTATAATTTTAAAAGCAATAAAAATACTGACAAAATAGAATAAATAAAATTATATCACTGCGTTAGCTTTAGAAACAGGAAATACTATAAAAGTAACAATAATTCTATTCAGATAGTTAGGTTGCAAGAGAGAAGAAAATGTAAATAATTTTATTCTATACCAGTCGTAAATGAGACTCGTATAATATTATCACCTTACCGCAATTGAATAAATGGAGACAATTTTATATTTTATTTTTCACTCTGTGCTTTTTTCGTATTCCGTTCAAATTTGTATTTTAAATAAATTATCGTATTTTCTATTGTTCATCGGCCAATTTAAGTTTTCTGCTGAAGAAAGTGCCGCCCAGCAAGCGCGTATTTCTCGAAAGGTTTTCCCATAACTACTGACCATGGGTAAACGGGTAGCCGATCAATGTGAAAAATATTTGATTTGATTTCACGAAATACGCCATTTTTCGCCATCAGCCTGCCGCCTGGACATCGGATTTTAGCTATCAGGGTGCAACCCGTGCAGTTGTGATTGGCATTTAGAGAAAAGGATGGTACATCCCACTTCACAAACAGTACATCACTTATTCCCTGAGGAATTATGTTATATTTCAAATAACCATTTGATCCGTAAAATTTTATTCCGCTTTTAAGTATCTAGTTTTCTTATAAAGATTAAGGTAAAATAAACAGCCTGCATTACAGCTGGGCAAAAGTCTCTTTTCAATGATCGTAAGCGTTCTGGAGCTAAGAACGATTCGGCAAACAGCTTCTTAAAATACTTATGATGCAATAATGATGACAAAATCTACCTGCCCAGTATACCACCACGGCTCTTTTACTACCTTACTCAAGATTAATCTATTCTATAGTATTGTAAAAGTGTGTGCATTCACAAATTTATGAGAAGCCATGTTGGTAAATGTTTTATGATTGTTATAAAATACAATTTTTATGACAACTACAGTACATATTTTAACAACTTCGTTGTTCTAATTTTGGAATGTCTGGTGTTCATATTTTATGAGTTGCACTCAAATGCAACTTTACATCTTAACTCACATCAAAATGTGAAAGTATGTTTGTTAGTTCGTTCTTCACAGCGTAGCGAAGCTGGAAATAAAAATAGATCAATGCTCATAATTTACGAGTAGATATAGTTTCGGGTTTATTATTCCGGAGTTTTGCACAATTTATTGTCTTTTGCGTTTTAAAACAAAAGATCTCATCGGTTTTGATTTGATAAGATTTCATTTGTCTGCATTCTTTGTCGGCAATCGAAAATATGAGAAATACCACCCACCTTCTCCAATAGGTAAAATTTATCGTATATTATTATTACATAATAATTTGTCAAGGAAGCATAGACATATTAAAAATAAATAAATATATAATAAGGCATACGATAATATTGCATTATCATAGGGGGCCTAAAGTTAAAAAGGGTATGTAAGTTTGTGTAAAAATCTGTAATTTTGAACTTCATAGTTAAAATTTTGTTTGTCAATTGTTATATGTTTTACAATCTACCCCCGTTTTGTAATGTGGTTCCTCTGACGGCCAAGAAACAGGCGAAAGAAACTGCGTTGGTAATCTAAATTATACAATTTGTAAGAAACGAATAGTCGCACAAGAAATTGAAGCACATTCTAAGATGTAGTAAAATTATCAACATATAGAAAAATAAACAACGCATGCAGGATGGGCAGACCCGAGATGACCAGCTCCCACAAGCAGCCCTATGTTCACTTTGTTTCGGGTAGAAAGACGTAGACAACACATTTACCTTATTTACTTATTGCAGGTGCTCCTAGGCTGCAGTAGTTACCAATCAGGTGGAAGTTAGCTCGTTTGTCACTCCAAGATTGAAGTTGCAAATAGATATAGGATAGATATTAAAAAACAAATAAATATATAACATAGAGGATCTATGAATATTTCACCTACTATAAATTCTGGACGGCTATTATTTAAATGTTATTATTGTATAAGATCTGTTTATATACTTTATTACACAGGTAATTACTAGGAGCTAATAAATGTAGAGTAAAGTAAGTAAGTAAAGAGTATGATATTTTAATCTAGAGTTTAATTTTGACATGATTCATATATACGTGGAAATATTCCAAGCAAAATTTCGCTTTTGTAATAATTTAAGAAGCCGACACGTACAATACGTTGTGAATTGCAGCTGCCTTGCGGAACACGCAGTTATTTTTACGACTGGAGCGACTTAAAAATATAATTAATAGAAGTTTGTGAAACACTCACATGTAAGTAAAATATTATTTTTTAATGACTTCGTTTTCTACTTGATGTCATAAATTACTTTTTTTTATGAAAAAGACGGCAAACGAGCAAGTGGCTCACCTGAAGGTAAGTGATTACCGTCGCCCACATACATCTGCAACCCCATAGATACTGCAGGTGCGTTGCCGGACTTTAAGGATATTTGGGAGATGGGAGGGAAGAGGAGAGGAATAGGGAGGTATGTAGGCCTACGGTTACCTCACCCACCGAACGAAATGCAGAAGCACAAGATGCCTCTACTTTTCGCCGGTATTCTGCGAGGCCGTGGTATCAATCCGGTCGAGCCGGCCCATTTGAGCAGTACTTAATTTCACTTTGTATTCAGTGATTATTATTATTTTTTGTTCTTTTTAACTGAAATCAAAACAAAAGGAGGTTCGTAATCCGTCTGTATTTTTATGTACGTTACGCGAAATCTTCGCTGATTGCATACCAATTCCAATCGGAGTCCAAATCCAACCGAAACTCTATACGGAAATGTCAGGTTCTAAGCGTCAGGAGGCTCTATTTCATGAGAGTTGCTGTTGCTGTCTTTGAGATGCAAACGCGTCCCCGTTCGAGCCATTTGTTAATCTTACGTTAGACCACTATGAGTAAGCGCACGTAACTTTGCACCGAACGACCGTTGGTACCAGCCTTTTGTAAATAGAAGTGAATTGTGACCGGTCAGCGTAGCATAGCGTTAGCATAGCATAAGCATATCGTTAAGAAATTCTAAGCTTTCTTCTGAAACTAAACAGGCTCGTACAGTGCTGTCGCAAACCTTTCTAATGCTTCAGAAATTCCAGGCCACCTGCTTAAACAGCCGTAATCCTCCTTATGGCAACACTACCATCATCCATCACTACCGGCTCTGCATAATCTGAATACCGTTGGCTATCTCCGCCTACGAGCTAGCTGCAAGCCTACAGGCTACAGATTCTGGACCTTCTCTCCCTATATCTGATCAATGAGGCGTTCTAAGCACTCAACTGTTTTGAGCGGAAGCACGACAAATTTTATTACTGATTACTGTTTAAAGATACACACCTACCTCACTTCTTAAACCAGCCCCTGTTACACGCAGTAAAATTTGGAAAGTTTGAAACAACGATATGTAGCGCTGAGTTATTCGCGATAGAATCTTTCTTTTTTGTGGCCATTAAAATTACACAAATGAAAGATACCATCCAAATAATTATGATCATATTTACGTTATCCTTTTCAATTTGTCAAAATTAAATCATCAACTTAAAAGAAACTTTGTTAAAGTATAAAACGGTAATAAATAATAAAATATGTACCTATATTTATACTTTTAAATATATATATATATATGTACCATTTTGTAGGTAGTGCATAATCCATAGCTACATTATCCCATTGGCGTAGAAATTTTGAGACTTTTTCTCTTGATGTTAACCTAACACTACCTAAAGAATTCTGAAGAGACCGAAGCAGGTGAGAATCTGTGGGTGTAAGGTTAGGGCTATATGGTAGATGCATTAACACTTCCCAACTAAGCTCTCTCAATATTTGCTGAGTGACTAAATGTGTGTGGTCTGGCGTTATCATGATGTAAAACCCGATCCTTTCTGTTGATTAATTCCGGTCGTTTTCTGTATTTGTTGCTCGAGTCTCATTAGCCAACACTAGAGCCACTGCCAACAGTAGAGATCCGAATCGATATTTTTAGCATATCCATCTATTCCAATCCCACCATACATACATCATCACTGCACTGTGACTATGATCTTTTTCGCACGTTCTTGTCTTAGGTAACTTTTCATCACCATTGATCAATCTTTTCAAAAACCGTTCGGTTTCATTACGTTTCTATAGAGAATCGCAAATGAGTACACGTTTTATTAGGTTTATTTGAGTGAGCTCGTGTGGCGCCCACAAAACGAGATTTATTGTATTGTATATCAAGACAAATGCACAAACATAATGACAACGCATCTGTAACTTTCGTCGGTTAAAATTGTGTGTGGTGTGTCCATGGGCTGCAGAAGTCACTTACCATCAAGTAAATAGTTAGTTCGTTTATCACTCCAAACCAATAAAAAAAAAAGAAATATCTATACCAAATATTCTTTGATAACTGCACGCTCTCTGGCCCAACAGAGACCCATCTGCAATTCCTACACCCATTATCTGCCTTCATAAACCGTTGAAACGTAAACAGTCTTGGGCAAGACTTTCCGTCCTCACATTCGGTACCATTACAGTATGACCTACTTTACCTCTCTTATTTGTCGAAACGCAGATCTTATTGAATGAGCCGTATAGTACTCCAGAGGTTTAAGTTAGCTGGTAATGCTACATATTTTATGGCATAATACAATCCAAACTTAATCAAAGTGTCGTAAATAAACAGAAACTCCTGGCAATTGAGATGGAGCTCCTAGCTTGCCTTATTGAAACTTAAACTAAAAGTTTAAATGTTTTTTACGAGTAAATTGCAGTATTTACTATACAATATATATATTTAAATTGAACATAACGACTGTCAAGTTCTACCTCTCCACCAATTGGTATTTAAATCCGTTTAGTTCTAAAGAACTAAAGTTAGTGATTGAGAGGAATATACAAACTTTCATTTCTGTAGGAATTAAATTTTGATTGAAAAACAAAAATAAACTTAATTTGTTTGAAAAAACCTACTGTTGGAGTAGGAATATTTCTTCTTTCGTGGGGGTAGTTAATATACATAAATTGGTAATGGGCAAACATCTCGACCCGAAAAAAATTTTCTAGTGCATAAAAGCATTTGTCCCGTGCGGGAATAGAACCCTTGACTAGCAGCGTCGCGGCCTAACACCTAGCTACTGGGTTACCGAGCCGATATATGTGTGATTAATATTTCACCATTGTATAATAGCTGTATATTTAAATGCGAATCTATCGCTGCCTGATTTATAACTTTAGAGGTAGAGATTGCTCCTTTTTTTACTCACACTTTTTATTAATTTAACTTGTAAGTAACGTAAGTAGGTGCGAAAGAATACAATCGAATCTTTCATTTAGATTTTCACCCACTTGTAGAAGTTCCAGACTAATTTGAAAAATTGCTCAGTATTAAAATCGGTAGGTAGGCAAGTGCCATGTTCCGGCGCGTCTACCCAGGTGGGAGACTGAGAGGATTTATTCTCTCCTCCCAAGGAGAGGACGCGTGGTGCGCCCGGCGCTGGAGAGGTCGGATATATGTGAAAGCTCGTGGCCCTGCCAATATGCAGCGAAGGTAGAACACCGTGGGGTTACAGTCGGTGTAAGCCCGACATAACCTGACCCTGCCTCCGCTTCTGCGGGTATGCGGAACGCATTTCCTAATGTATAAAAAGGCTACACCGGCGTCATAATCGTATAAAAGGAAACTTTACAAATTAAAAACACAGTTACTACTTATGCCAATGCATTCGAATTTAAAATACCTCCAATTTGCAACAATTAGGGAACATTTTAATTACAATGTTTCGAACACCTGCACCAGAATATATTATTTTCTCAATATAATGATTATTTATTTCGAATTTGTTTGTTCTGTTAATGTAATTTATAATAATATTTATTCGCGAATATTGGCATTGTCTCTTTAATTTCTCTTATGACTGTGCTGATGCGTAGTTAGTGTATACACGCTATATAATATCTTATGTTATTAATAGCGATTTAAATTTATTGAATATTAATTATTTAAATAAGCTCTCACGACTCTATATCCAATACATTCTAGTCCTTTCAATCCAGAGTTTATTTTGGACAACGTGACAGGGGGCGAGCCTATTGCCGTCTTAATATCCCAAGCCCACGATACAAATCTTACGTGAGTTTGGAAAACTCATTGATATGGGCCCTCCACATTGGTAATCGAAATACAGTGGACTAATTCGGAGACAGATCCCGTGCTTATATATTTGAGAATACTAAAGAAATCAACTCTATCGCTAGGTGATAGGACTCCTTTTCTGAACAAGAGGATGTAGGTCTTCTTAGTAGCTGATCATTTCTGCTGCCAATCAGCAGCAAACCCGTTGTCGTGTTCCGGTTTGAATTATATAGAGAGCGAGTGTAATAACAGGCTGAGGCATTATATTTTAGTCCTCAGGGGTTATAATGCACCTGTAACCTTCTTCGATAGAAGTTGTGTCTACAGGTCGCAGTAACCATTTACCGACCGTTAGCTCTTTTGTTAGTCCAGTGTTATTAAATGACCTCGTCCAAGATCAATTTTTAGTTTTATCGTAACTTTCAAGTCTGCTTTCGAGTAATTTCTCCATAAACTTTGATTGCTCATCATCGCTCGATAGTAAGCGAGGAAAGTAGCAAATGTCTTCTACTTAGATAGAAAATCCCGTCACTTGTGTGTGAATTTAGTTTTAGGCGGATTTGAGATGACGTTTCGTTAGTCTATTCGAGACCACGTAACGTGTAATATGGTTTTTAAAGAGATGAAGGTTTCGAGATGAGTTGAATAAATAGAAAACTCTTATTTCTGTGCTTCTTTTTACCACTTATAATAATATATAAATACAAATAAGAAGAGAAAGAAGACAAATAAGAACAGAAAGAAGTTTGTGAAATCAATTGTTGATTCTGCGCTTTGCTTAACTTAGCAAAAGTCACAGATTTGAATTCCGGTGCCGGTAGAACAATAAAAAATTAAAGGAGACCTTTGACAATGGAAATGGGAAATTTAAAAGCTGCTACTTTCGTATCGTGGCGTGTATTCCAAATAGGTGCAAAGTTAGTTAATATCAACTTTAAGTTGATCAAATAACATCAGTAAATCGACATTTAATGAAGAATTAACATATTTAAAACGCATCTTGTTTTCTTCGACCGCTGTTCTGCTATCTGTTGACATTGCGGGATGATGTACGTCGTCACTTTGCAAGTTGAAGTCGGAATGTCGGTCGCAGTGAGGTTCATGGCCAAGGTCGAAATAGTAATTTTTGAACTAGGAAAACAATAACGATAAAAGCTCTGAGCTATAGCATCTATCTCGTACATGGCACAAATATCGCGAGCTACATCTGCAGCTTTTTGGCCACTACAACAGGAGAAATGGAGCAAATGTCCAAAATGATATTATTTTGTCTTCTGGATTTTCCACTTCAAAAACTTGAAAACAGATTAAAGTAAACAATACAAAAAAATTAGCAGAGCAAGAAAAATACTTGCGAATGCATACGAGTATATATACTTTACCTATACTATATATTAAAAGGTGGGAATTTATTACACAACCTTAGAACTGTTGGGGATGAAAGGTTCAAACATAGGGAAAACAATTTGAACATGCAAAATACAAAAATAATGTATTTTACGTTGTCTCCACAATTGAGTCGTGTTCTAGGCACGCTGCGTGGAGCTCAGATAAAAAGACAACACTCAGCTTTATGCTGCAGTTATCGGGTGGGGGAGTCCATGCATGCCGGTAGCTCAAAACCGTGCTTTTCGGCAATCTTTTGGAGTGGCCTTTATTTGGCAGCAACCTTGTGACAGGCTGTAACGATGATGAGATTTGATTGTAAAACATTTTTTCTTTCAAACTTTACCTGAGGTAATGCGTTAAAAGTTGCCTCTTAAAGAGAATCGCTCCATCAATAAAATGAATTTATTTGAACACAGAGTGAAACCAGTCGAATCGCCGCTTCATTTAATTTTGATGGTTGAAAAACATTTTTCCACGGTGTGACGAGAATTCGACTTTGCATTTTTCATTTTAATAACTTTGTTTCATGCAGTTTGTTTAACAACAATCAAGTGGTTTTAAATAATATTTATTTTTATGTCACTTATATTTATGTATTTGTTTTGTCAATTCAGATTATACGGTTTTATATGGCCGGATTTTAATTTGTTAGATTGCAATAATAAACGGCAAGATAGCATTGGCGTCTATATAGTCAAGTAATAAAATACGTAAACATTTTAACACCGAAATGTATAACGTACTTACATAGTATAAAACAAACCCGCGTCTGTCTTTATCTCTGTGTGCAATTTTCGCCAAAACGACTCAACAGATTCGGTTCTGGTTTTCTCTAATGAATAGAGTATTTGAACAGGAAGGTTTGCGTATAAATTAAATTTATGAACATGTTTCATATTGTTTAGTAGATATTTTGTAAAACTTGCATGTAAAAAATGTCAGCCAGTAAAAAAGCCGTCGTCAGAGAGTGTTTTCGCGTTGCTCTGCATAAATAGTTATAAAGTATTTTGTGAAAATTAAGCTTTTGATTAGATTTATAAAAAAGTCTCTTTAATATATAAATAATATAATATATATAAATAAAATTGAAGTGTTTGATTGCGACTCCGAAATATCTGTTTTTCTTTCTGTTGTAAAATTTTTGTCTGAGATACGATTTTTACTACTAGAAAATTGCTTTTTTCTAGAAACACGCGACTTTGACCAAAAGGTAGAGGATATAGTATGTAGTAACTTCGGCTACTTTTCGGGAAACGTTTAAGTTTCTTCGCGAAAATTTACAAACCTTTGATGTGATTTTCACGACTTTTGAAGCAATAGTTATGGCTCCTTTTTATCGTGAAAAAAATGTAGGGTTCCTACGCTAAAAATTACCCTTTTTTCTCCTCTTCTCTCTACTAGCAAGGCTAGCATCGGAACGGGGTCCGTGCTTTTTAGAGTACCTCCAATACTACATCGGTAATAAGCACCCCTTGTCCTCCACCGTAAGAACGTTGGATGAGAAAAGCGAGCACATGAAACCTCAAGCTCACCTTGCTCAGCGGCTGTTTCGTTCTTGGCTTTACCGCAGAGCACAAGTAAGCCGCAGAGTAAGTCGGTAGAGCGGCGCAACGTAAGTTTTACGATAACTTAAAATTAAATCCAAATTTTATTTGACATTATATTTGATAATATTTCAAATTCAAGCGACCTCCATGGTAATATGTATTATAACATAATTAATTAATATCCATATAATTGCAATTACATTTGATTGGAACTCCTGATCCATTATTGTAGCTGTTTTAACGTTTGCCCACTTAATCGAAGAATATTCAATGTTTAAGAATATATCTGTAATGGAAATACTACTATCATATTCTTTGTTTCATTTTGAAGTGTTGCAACAATAGCAATTCGATTGTTATGACAATTGGAGGGTTAAGGTAAATTCTAATATTTTTTTTTGTGTTACGGTGAATTTAAAAATTCATAATTTTTTTTTATTTTACTTTTCTTCGTTATCGATTTGTTTAATTGCCAGGCAAAATATCACTCCCGAAGCAACAACGTTATCAGCTTCTTTTTTCGTATAGATTATATGGCATCTACAGAAAATACTAAATGTTATTTGACTCACATTGTTAATTATTGTTTTTTAATTACATAGTCAATATCTTTTACCCATTTAATATTTTTTAATCTTTATTGACTAACTGTATTTTTGTTATGTATTTTTAACTGTATTGTATTAGCGATTTACATAATCGATGCAGCATGATTTAGTTGAAGTATTTCAAACCGTGAAGTCGACATCGGGCTCTATTTGAAATTTAGTATTACAGCACATTAGTGCCAGATAAAAGACCAGATTTTAAATCATAGTGTTTGTTTTTCTTATTTTTTATATATTTTTGTGATGTAAAATAAATAGCTTTTCTTCCGTTTTCTTGAATTTAAATAAGTAAGTAAAACAATATTTTTTCTGATATAGGTTAAAAGAGGTATACAAAAAGAAAAAAAAGCGTTATTATATTTGATTCATAACAATGTTTATTTTCATAAACCCAAGTTTCACGGTGGATAGGTTTATTGCTTGTTCTTCTCTCTTAAATTTCTCGAAGTACTGGTAAAATGAAAAAAAAAACATCGAAGGAGTAGCCAGACATGACAGTTGGAACTTTTAACAAATTGTTGGCAGTATCGAAAATTGATGGGTCGAAAGTACATTGTCGCTCTATCCATAGTGCATATTATGATTATTAATTTCCTATAGCCACACGATCGTTTGAGACCCTAGTTGTTCTAGTAGTTCTAGTAGTTCCAGTAGTTGTAGTAGTTTGTTCTCTAGTAAGCATCATCATCGTCTATCATAACGTGCAGATATAAGTAAGGTTGGCCAACGAAGAAAAGTTACCATATTCTTACTCTAGACTTGTGCAAATGCATGGGCAGTTTTTAAAAGCGCTATAAAATTAAAGAAGGCGAAAATTTCTTGGAAATTAGCGAATTCAGCAACGGATTTAAATCGTAAAAAGTTTATCAACAAAAGTAATAAAGATTCAATTGTTTTAAAACAATACCAAATAGTTACAATTACTAAACATTAAAAAAAATGTTGAAACATGAATTATAAATACTACAGTTCCAGGAAAAAATAATCGAGAAATCAACATCTAAAACGTAGCATAGCATAGCATAGTTGCCATAACTCCTGCACGCCTTCAGTCATGTATACAACGATAGAGTTTATATTTTGTTGTTGACTTAGACGTATACAAACAGATTCCTTTACTTACTTTAAGAATATCTTAGTTCGTGTGCTTCATAGCTCGCGAGCTCATCTTGTATGCAGCTTACGACGAAATTGCTAACTTCAGAAGAATTCTCAAAGTGCTTTAAATTTTACTTCATGCTACTCAGAATTATTGCCAGTTCAATCGACAATTGATAACATTTAAATAAAAACAGATGAAACATTATTTTCACTTAATAAAAATTACCTTCTTACTAATTTCCTTCTTTCACCCTCCGGATCTGGCATGCAGATCGCATTGTCAGGATTCTCCTTCATTTTCCTATCCATAATTTAATTTTTATTTCTATTCCTTTGCAGTCCATACGGTTAGGTTGTGGAACTCACTACCGCCTACCATAAGAGATTCCGGAACTATACTTTTATTTAAGAAACGTGTAAAAGACTTCTACTTAGCATAGTGTCAATCGAATATATATTGTGTATTTACATATGTACAAATATATATGTTTATTTAGAAGTTCTATGTATATTATTTATTTATATGTAATCATATTAATTTAACTGTATACATAATATGTATTGGAAATATACGCATTAAATTTGCCATTTCAATCAAATTTCCTGTAAGGGTCTGCTGGAAGAAATTTCAATGTATAGAATAAGTAGTGCTCTTGTACAAGTACTATGTCTTAATGTTTTTATTCCTTTTTGAGTGATTTTTTTAAAATAAATAGATAAAAAAAGGAAATGTATGTTTTAGAAACTGATATTTTTAAAAATCATATTAATTAACCGAAATATTACCCACATAATGTATATGAAAAGTATATTCAGTTAATAGGTACATTTTGTGGTCCAGAGTAGCATAAAGAAAATATTTAAAAAACATTAAAAATACGATGTACTATTCCTAAGCACGGATTAATGAGGATATTTCATTTATTTATTTTCATAACTTGAACACTCACAATCTAATATTTTTATCAAACTTTTTGATTTAATTTCAGGAGACCTATACAAAGACAACAAGAATTTGTCGAAGCCTAGATGATATATAGTTTTAAACGCTGCCATAAAAACCTACTGTACTGTTAGTTAACTTACTGATAATCTAATTACTCAACACGAACAAACAATTTTGTAAACACTATGACTGTTCAAAAGAAGCTAAATACTCATACTCCGCCTACGAATAGTCGATGCAATTAAAACATTAAAAACTAAGTACTGATATCGTGCTGACCCCAATATACCGATAAAATTTAAATTAGAATATCGCGAGATTATGCATTTAGCAATACACGAGGCAGACACAATGTGCATACATTATTCCAGCCTTAGTAAAGCGTCTGCCGGTGCACAGAGTTGATGTCTGTTTCAATTTGCATAATTATTTCAGCGCGAACGATTTTCCATGCCGAGATGAACACCAACATTTATTTTTACAGGGGTATTCTCAGGATCAACTTTACTTATAAAATAGTTTATTTGCGGCGTGAAATATAGGCATATTTTGCTGTTACGTTTCGTTTGGTGAGTTAGATAACCAGAAGCTCCCTTCTCCACATGCCCCCTTTCTCATACGGCGTGCTCGAATGGGTCTACAACGCACCTGCATCTCCTCTGGTATTGCAGATGTACGAGTACGTGGGTGACGGTAACCATATAAAAAAAATACAAAATAATAAGTCACGAATAGGAGAAACACCCGCGTGTAAAAGTTAAAATAAAATAAAAGGAATATTGGCTCTCTGCAAGCAACCCAAGACTGGCAAATATACCGATCACTGAGTCATGCGGTTTTCTAAAATTGATTAGGTATTTTATAACTCTTAAAATATATACGACTATACTATTATGCCTATACGACAATAAGTACTCGATAGAAAGATATAGGTGGTGTTTAACGACAGTTTGATTAAGTGGTTGATATTTGCCACCTGACCTTCTGGTCTTGATTTTAAACATCGATAACATTCGTGTAGTATTTAAATAATTTGTTTTGTGTAAAAATTATATAATTAATATTTTTTTATATATTTATTATATATTTTTTATACATATTTATTAAATTTAATATATAATATGTTATATTTTAATATTAGGTTTCGAAGTTATCCTCATGTGTCTGATATTACATGATATTTTAATGTAATTTCTTAAGATTTCCAAAGAAATAGAGAGGCGATGAGGGCACGAAGCATTTCCGAGAGCGAAAGCACACGAGCTCAAAACAGAACACTTTAAAAGTAATATTAAAATTCGAAAATAAAATCAAACTTTTCCATGCAAAAAATAAGGTATTCCCTAAATTGAAGCGATTTAGTGAAATTAATTCTGAAAAAAGGAAGACCAAGATTCTTAAATTAAATTCCTTAGCAGCAGGAACTTTTTCAATAAATATCCGAAAGAAATTGAACAAGAAAACTGATTTATTGAGTTTTCAATTCAGGGCGTAAATGAATGGTGGTTAAGGTATGTCACAGGTATTTCCATTATCAAGTTACTTAAAATTTATTTTGGCATACTAGTTTTAATTTGCATTTTATTTATGATGTGCAAAATTAAAAAGGTTACCATTTTATCAACACTGTTGGGGATAATCCACATTTTTTTCGAACTAGTATGTTACTTTTTTATTTATATACTTATTATTTTAACGATATTGTACATAGTATCTTAGAAAGTGGTACGGTGTGCTCTTTAGTAGTGCGATAGTGTTGCTGTTATTAACATATATAAACGCAGGTAGGCTATGTGTATTTCAGACTTGAGTATGTTATGCTCACTGAGAGGCCTCTGCTTATGGCGGCGTTGTGTGACGGTTCGTCCACCTCCCTTTAGTATATCCTCGAAGGCCTGATTCTAGTATTGTGACATTTTGTTGACAAAAAATATTAATAAAAATATTGCAAAATCCTTGAATAGGCCGGCTCGATCGGGTTGGTACTACGGCCTCGCAGAATACCGGCGTGGACTAGAGGCATTTTGTTTCTGCGTTTCGTTCGGTGAGCGTGGTAACCGAAGGCCCAGTCCCCTTTCCCATCCCTCCATCTCTTAAATGCGCTTAAAGTCCGGCAACACACCTGCAGCACCTCTGGTGTTGCAGATGCATGTGGGCGACGGTAATCACATAGCATCAGGTGAACCGCTTGCTCGCTTGGTGCCTTATTCATAAAAAAAAGAAGATACCTACGGAGTTTCTTTCGCCTGTTTATTCTCCATCTGTGGAAACCTAATTTCGAAACGATTGAAGATTGTATTAAAATAATATGTTATTTAAAAGGAGATTATTGTAATTATCTGTTAATGTGAAAACTTAAGATAGCACCAATTTTGCCTTAACATTCTGTTTTGAAAACATTTTCTAGTTACTTTTTAGACCTGTACATTCTGCTTATTTCATTATTATTCATAGCATTTCAAATTATTTTCATTAAAATCAGTTTATTAATTTCGATGATTTCGGACTCGAGTTTGTATGAAAAACCGTAAGACTTAAACTCTCTTAAACTATAAAATGTTTCTACACTTCTTGGTAAAGCTACTGATAACCAACTGAGAATAAGGAAAAAGCTTCCAATAGTTGTTGGTCAGATTATGTTTCTAATGTTCTACATCATAAAATATAAGTTTTTTTTTCTTGTATTTCATACATGCCACGAGTTTTTGTTTGATAAAGACTCAGACAATAAAACGTTATTTATCTTAAACTAAAATCATAATTTGTTTTTCTCCGCGTTAGGCTTTGGTAGCATTAAACTGTGAAAAGGGAGCAAAAGTGATGAAATTTTTTTTGGAATGCTGTTGTTCATGTTTGATCTTTAGGTTAAATATGATTTTAACTGGAATTCTTTTCCCTAGTGTTAGACCCAATTTTGAGTTCTTTAATATATCACTAGATGGTAGCACTAGTACATTAAATTAGGCAGGCATGTGATTGCTACCAAAGCATAACTTCGTGGATACTTTGATTGTAATCGAGTTTTATCAGTGTACGGATATATATATATATATAACAAGTGGAGTTAAGTTGTGGTTTCTTTGCATATGTTTTCCTAGTGTAGTTAGTAGTGAGTTTAACATATAGATAGGTTTTAAAACAGTTATAATTGGGCACGCCAAAGCGACTGTCTGTATATTATGTCCACTAATCGACATCGCAGCGGGAATTGTATGTAACCGCTTTCGCTCCACCTAGCTTATCGAAGTCTTATCTGTTGGAGTTGGGAAAGCATTTCGTTCTACAAGTAACAAATAAACCACGCAGGCAAATTATACGCAATGTCCCGATGGTCCGTAATATAACAACTAATTGAACTATCACCTACCGGGGGCCTGAGCTGTTTTTCATTTTCCGCAATATCTAATTATATGTTGTTCCAATGATGTTACTCGCGGACAAACCAATAACCTTGTACACTTTAAATGTATTTATAATTTGAAGTTAGAAAAGCGGCGTAAAGTTTGCTACGTACTTTGATAATTGTAACAGATGAATGTTATTTAAAATTAGAAAGGAATGTGTTAAAAGTAACTAACTATTTGATGAGCCTGAAAAGAAGCTGGCAGAAATTACATCGAAGCTAAAGTATTGCTACGTAAGTTTCAAGAGTCATTATGATTCAGACACATGTACGCCAAATTTGTTCATTAACTATAAAATTATTACCCATCTTTTATCAAAACGTGTTTATGATAGTTAACGTCTTTTTTTCTGACTGGGAAGCGATAAAAGTTCCTACTAGCTACAATTTACAACATGACTTATAATCTTAAACTAAAATTTTAATTTTAATACATATGTTTTTCATGCACCTATGACGTGTTAAAAGGTATGATGTCGCAATACGGATAGAGCAATCTCAGACATTTATTGAGTTTTACATATGTCAGTATTTTGAATACTTTGCGCATCAGATTTTAACAAGTTGGGTCTTATGTTAGCGTAGTGAGCATAGAATTCTTTCCAATTAGTGGATTAGTAACCTTTTTCGTTACGTTATATTCTGGAGTTTTTTACTTCTTTATCTATTTCAAAGCGATCTCTATTTTGTACAGACTTATTATTTAAAAACCTTTTGTTTTTAATACAGAACTTTGCTACAGAAAATCATCCTCTTAACAATCATCATTGTCATACATAAATATATATATATATGTTTATATATATATATATATACATATATATATATATATATATGAGAATATCCATCTTTTTCTCCAAATGTCAACCTCATCTGATGCATGCACCACGCGATGCACCTTGCTTTAGTGAAAAAGTTCCAGTACTGCGTTCACCAATGGGCAAATATTTTTTCCATGCCATGACATGCTTTTGTTGGTTTTTTCATGACAAAACGTATGTCCAGAAGTGGACTAATAGAGATTGATAAAAAAATTAAAAATAAATATTCAACATTTTAAAGTTTATAAAGAAAACAAATGGATTTACTTTTGCGAAAAAAAAAATGGATTTTTATCAAGAGAATATTTAAACGACACTTTTAATAATATTTTAATTCACTGACGTAATAATCCCAGATAAGCAGACTGTTACCCATGAAATCACAGGATATAATTTATTGTGGTCAATATTGTGTAGACAAACGATATCCATGGATGCGTAAAACTATTCCCGAAACGGTGTTAATAATTGAGTGTATTCACGTGATTGTGGGCCACAATGATATTATTAAATGCATTCCATTCAATTCTTAATTTATTGATATCGTACGAAACAGTTTATTTAAAAATTAATTAATACTACAGATTTATTTAACACAATACACTATTTAAAATAAATATTATTAATATTAAAATAAACTAACAGTGACCAGAAATTACTAATTATCAAAATATGATTAAAATAAACTACGGAAAATTAAAAATAAATCTGTCTTGAAGTATGTATGCCAAATCAGAAAATATGCTTTGTAAAACAGCACTAGCTTTAAATTTCGAAGAACGCCGACCATCTTTTTTTAATTACAGGTACCCTTAAACAGTTAATTCAGCCAGTTCTGGGTTAATTTATAAAAATCAAAATTGCATGTTTGATAAATTAAAAAATATGTCCGGGATATTTGAAGTCCACAATATTGTTTCAGAAATACGACAGGACGCTGTAGCGGGACGTTTTTGTAACTGTTAATAGTTAATGGTAAATAAGGTCTTAAATATAAAGTAATATACGTACGTAAAGTAAAATTAAGTAGCAGCCTGTAAGTTGCCCACTGCGGGGCAAAGGCCTCCTTCTCAAATACGAGTATCTGAGAGGGATTTGGAGCCGGGAAGGCTACTACGCTTCTCCAATGCGGGTCGGCGGGCTTCGCTTATCCCTAAATGGTATTTTTTATTATTTCTCAGACATGCAGGTTTCCTAATAAATATAATAGTAATAAATCATTGACTACTAAATAAATTTATTTAAAAGCGTCAAAGTAGAATGTCTACTTTTAATTTATAAGTGTCGCGCAGTACTGAGGTACCAGCTACTGACCTGAACAGCCTGTAAATAGTTCTAGGTAGATATAGGCTTCTTCCCCAAGGAAGATTTGTTATAATCGCTAAGATCGGCAAACGATACCTCCTTACTTACCAGACACCTCGCACAGACGCTGCTGCCCGTTAACGTTCTGCTTACTTTTGTGCCTGGTATCTTTTAGAGATCTGTCGGAAGCCATTGCGACTTTCAAAGTGTTTCACACAATTGAAGTTGCAATCACAAACTATGTTGGTTTGGTGCCTAAAAAGAAAATCAGATAGTCTAGTCCCGATAGTCGGCCCTGTGGTCGACATATTAAGTAATTAAGAAATCAAACTCTTCCCGCCACCTACCGGAAAGAACTGAACATCGTCTTCTAGGCCAGCTAGTTAAATTATATTATATTACTAATTCTATGCGCACTTGAAGAGGACAAAGTATTGGCTGCTATTAATTTTAAACCAGCTAATGACGCGTTCTGATTGCCATCAATGTAAAATATATATTTTTTTAAAAGTGTTATCTGGGCATTATTTATCGAAAAAGAAAATATTTCGTTAAACAAACTGCCCATGTGATTGACTACGGACAGTCGCAACGTGCAGGCAAGTTTAGTATGTCGTACATGTAATTTATGGAGCATAAAAACAATAGAATGTGACATCCCGTGAAACAGGTAAACCGTCAGTTTAGGCTCCCGTTGTTTGTTTTATTTATTGACAGTTTTATATCCCCTTTCTCTATTCATTCCACGATTTTACGAGAGACATCTTCGATGTAAGACAAAGTGTGAATGTGTACTACATTGAAAATAGTTAAAAGATAGAGCGTAGATGGATAATTTCTCAAGTATCAATGAACAATTTTCAAAATTATACGTAAGTAAACCCGGTGTAAGTAGTTTTGAAAAATTACGGAGCAGCATTAATTTTACGGCATTATTAACAAATAAGATGTAGATAATGTATTAATAAGATAAACTGATAATCAAACATCTGTATCGTACCAAAGCGTACCGCCACGCCCAAACGTTTATTCATAACCTCATGACGCATCCTCAACTCACGTGATTGCGTAATGAGATGTGGCCGCTAGGTGGCTGTTACGTTCTACGATTCGCCAGGTCAATACAGAGGTAAGTCACACGTCACACACAGTACCCGCGGTGATGTTAAATAATTTTATATTATATACGGACAGGCACGCAACACAATGCTATCAAACATAATAACCAGTTATTTGTGTTATGAAGTAAAATTAGCTATAGGTGGAATTCGAACTAAGGAAACATGACTCGGCAGTCTGATACGCTAACAACTAAACCATGCAAACTTCACCAAAAAAGACGACGATGGAATGCCTGAATAATAGGTATTTGGTTCCTTAGTTGTCGTCACTTGCTATGTCACTATACTAAATGCTTTATGCTGTTAATTAACACTGATATTCTGTGAGAAGATCCATCTGTCGTTCAGGGATCGTGCTGACCCATAAACAACCAGTAAAAATATCGTTGGCATCAACCAAGCGACATAAATATTAATGTTCAGTGTTATAAACGACTCATCAATAGCGCTTCTCGCGCACGTGACTTCCATACAGAAAGCCTCAAGTAATAGTGAAATATTTGGCATATGGCCTACAAAACATCTATAAAACTCCTGCACACACATTGTAGAACTCCACCTGCGTTGTGTGCTACACCAGCTAGGTAAAAAAAAGTTACAAAATATTAAAAAAAAATGCATAACCACAATCTAAATATCCATATAATAAGATTGTATTATATTCATTAGGTGGTGTGACCTCGGGGGATCACGCGGTGAAGGCTATCAATTACTACGTTACACGAATGATATCTCCGACCCCGGTAGATGCTGGTTCGTTTATATAAGAAACCAGCATCTACCGGGGTTGCATGACAAATAACTTACCTTTCATTAGTAGAACGAAAGTGGTTTCCACTCAAACAGATGCGATGGGGTCATCTGTTGTTCCCTGGCGATATCACCAGAGCGTAGCAATATTTTTCGTGCTCCACACAGTGTCCAGCAGTTCATAGTTCCACACGAGTAGGATTCACATAGAGCTCTTCATCAGAGCTATTATAGAAGGTTCGGAAAAAAGCATTGAAAACCTGAGCGATCAGACTCACCACTTACAAGACTCGTATCTCCGGAAGAGACGAAAAGTGGGTTACAGAAGACTGCTCTTAATCGTAACAAAAAACTCTGCAGACGTATTTATTGACATACTTCGTAACAGAATAATCCTTTGCTATTAGTCTAATAAATAATGTCTATAATTCTATTAATACATGAATGGTTGTGCTTGTCTAATCGAAATTAATTAGTTTGTTTATTTTCAATTAACTAAATACTCGAGACAGCTATGGTAATGTTTCTTTGGTTTGGATGTCTGTATGTTTCGCGGGTTAATGTTACCCATAATTAATATAACTATTAACTTTTTACATTGTTGGTCTAACCTTACATTGACTGGTTGGCTAACATTATAAAGACTAAAACTTTTATTTTTGAACTTGATCAAATTTGCAAATAGCTTTTTTAGCAACCTTGTTAAAATTATACAATCGGCTTTTTGGAAAGTCGGTGCTAATAAATTATGTATTTATTTTAAAGTTTGTTTTAGACGGCCTATTAAGTATTTTACAATACTTCAGCACTGGATTAATTCAACCCACAAATTTACCGCCACCTTTTAAAAAATTAAAGCTGGCCATTTAAATGTGACCACATGGCTTAGTAGGTTGCGTAACCTAAATTCTGAGCCAAGTGTCCTTGGTTTGAATCCCACTAAGGTCAATATATGTGCAAAGGATAAATTATTGTTTTTCGGGTTTGGTCCATTTGTATCTATGTATTAGAGATTCAGTACTGAAATTGAATCATTATAAATGTGGGAACAAGTCGTCGGCCTGACGATAAGTATAATGCAGAGCTATAAGTATATGTCTAATTATAAACAAAAAAGAAATAACTAAACTACCAATATAATATCTCTAAAGAAACTAGAAAGGTTCACCCAACCATTTAAGTTTGCTAAGCACAATCGAAGAGAAACATTTAGACGCTCGAGAGTTACTAGTTGAGGAAGATGTGAATAGCTTCTCACTCAAGGTTATTCACATCTTTGTGAATTAAATATGTTACATTACACAATGTAGATCGGTAAACATATAGATTAGTATACATAAATAAAGAAAAAGGCCATAACAAAAACTGAAATGTATTTGTATACACAATTATATAGACTGGAGAGTATTAAAATATATTAATAATCCTTCTTTTTCCAAAAACAACCAAATCCATCGTATCGGGAAAATATACGTAAGAGTAAATGTAAAAATTGTAATTATAATTTTTGTTGTTTCTTATGCTTTAAACAATTTTGAATAGTTTTAAACCTTTTTTGTTTTCACTTATTCAGCAAATAAACGTTTCTATTTATTTAAAAATAATCATTTAATCAATGTATAAGGCTGTTAATTTTAATACAGTAATAAATAAATCTTAGATAACTTTTTGCGAACAAGTATTAACAATGCAAATGAGATTTTACTTAAACCACTTTGAATATTCAAATAACTTGGTTTAACATTTTCATTTACTTTAATTTTCCATTTGTAGTACAGGTTAAACAGTAAAAATCTATTCAGCACATTCTTAATGAACGCTCAAATCTTACAGCTTAGTAAAACATAAGTATCTAAACCCTGTTTTAGAGAAAAACCTTAGCTCTATCGTATCGTATTGTAGACCTAGAAAATTTCATTTCAATAGTGTTGTACCATTCAACTTTGCACACACTTCTAGTAGGTTCGACTCGACGTCCATTCTTCTCCAACGTACTGCGTACTACAACAACAACTGCGCCTTCTGCGGACTGGTACACTATGTGGTAGGCTCGTTCTCTTCCTATCAGCTATCAAGAATGGGGTAGGATAGGACAGGGTAGGTACAACCCTCTTACCTATTTCTGTCGTTAAGTAGCAGTGTCGTGTGTATCGATATACTGGTTCGATAGTCAGTAGTATAATTTCAAACTGAGAAGAATTCCATCATAGTCCTCAGGGGTGACAAAGTATATGTAACCTCCTTCTATGGAAGTTGTTTGCAGGCTTATGTGTGCTACTGTAACCACTTACCATTGGGTGGCATTACCCCAATCTAATAAAAAAGAAGGATTTATCGATGCCTATGTACAATAGCGAACTATTTACCGAAAACTATACCTACACGATAGGGTTGCCTTATATTAAGAAAGAAGAAAGAAAGAAAGAAAGAATGATTTATTTGGTACACATATTTAAAATATTACGAATACAAAATATATAGAGTAAAAAAAAAATAATAATAAAAATATTACATTTAGTACAGTCAATAAAAATGAGTACCAAATCGGTCTCCAACTCAGCGTAATGCTGCAGAGGTTGCAGCGCTGATTTTCAGTTGGAGCCTCGTGACGTCACCGACAAGCCGGCGTGCGATCCTACAATAGTTTTATATGTAAAATTTTTAATATTTAATAGTTGTATTACAATAGGAAGTTGTACTTATGTTATAGTTTTAACAAGTATTTTATCCGTAATTATAAAGTAATATCTTTTTTTATCACTTTTTAGACTAATATAGATAACGGAATAAAAAAAAATTAAGTTTTTAAAGTTAAAATTAAAAAAAAAAGTGTAGGAAAATATATACAGAATAGTTTAATAATAATTCAAGTATTGATTTTTTTTTCTTACAATTATACTTTTTTGTAATAAACATCCACTAAAACGTGTTTCAGTAAGTGGCTTAAGTTTTTATAAATAATGATTTTGTAGTTGTGTAAAGAAATAAGATAAGTAAAATTGTTTACCGTAATAATAATATATAGGGGCAGCTTAGTAACTGGTCGATGTTTCCCTCGTACTGTGCAGCGCACACAGGTACCATGATATACGAGCACAAACAACAGAATTAAGTTTAAACAGTGTTTCTATGACTATAACACTAAACAGAGTACTGGAAGGCTTACAAAACAAATTATGTATATGATAAGAAATGGATATAAAAGAATAAATAAAACACATAAATAACGAGAATTTGGAATTAATTTGAGTCTGGGCTAACTGCATCATCGCCTAAAACACGAGTTAGGTCCACCTCAGATCGAATGCAGTGAGCAGTCTTTCCATCTCCCTGGCGAACGTAGATTCTGCCACGTCGGATCCATGAATATCGCCACTGTCGTTGTCGGGTCATCTCCCGTACTCGATAAAAAAGATGGCGATTAGCTTTCGAGAGACGCTCATTAATGTAGAAGCGACAAGGTGGACCCGGAAGCCCCAGGTCAGCAGTGGTGGCAGTGCGCCGCACACGCGCGCTTCGCAATAGGTCGTCACGCAGCTGGCGGCGCGCCAATCGTACCACGACGCGCCGCCTTCGACCCATCTCGGCATCTGCGGCGTCCCTTTGGTACACACCTACGCGATCTGCAAACACGATATCTTTCTCGTTTATTGACACACCAAGTTTCGCGGCCACTAACACGACTGTGTGAGTGATGTTTTCAGCCCTCTCCTCAGGAAGATTTGTAATCTCAAGGTCAGCAGCAAGCAACTCCTGTTCCCGGTCATTAAGCTCCAGCGTGAGTCGGGAAACAGTTTGTTCGAGTTCTTTTACTTCTGGTGACCAGTTGCATTGAGTATTATTTTGAAGAGCACTAATTCTGTTCTCCATTTCATCCATTCTTCGATTACATGTCATTAAAGAGTCCCGCAATTCAATCATATCCCTTCGAAAATCTTTTAACTCCTCTCTAACCCTACCAAGTTCCTCCCTGAATAGCCGCATTTCTGGAATCAGTTCCTGATGAAAAGTCTCGGGGGAGCTGGCAGTCACATTTTCCGAGGAATTATTTGTTCCACAGACTGTAGACTTCAAAACAGGACTAAAAGAGTCGTTGCCTTTAGGAATATGTTTTTTACACTCTGGACATTGCCAGTCCGCATTAGTTCTATGACGTTTTGGGACTCCTACACAGGCTCGATGGTACGATACGGGACACTGCCCACACTTAGCGGCCTCGGTTGCTGACAGAAATTTTCCACAAGCGCCACATTTAACCATATTTATTATTGATCAGATCAGATAGCAATAGATATGTTATGTCGTGGTTGATATCGTAGCACTACGGGGGTATAAACAACAACAATACGTCAACTCCGTTAAGCAAGTGACCGCAAGTAGTAAATAAAAATAATAACTAAATTTACTAGTTCGACTTATTTTTTGATGTCCAGTGGCTTAGTAACTGCACTAATTGACTGCAAAACACTCACAGATGTATAAAGTTATGTTTACTATCACATAAATACACTTTAGGCTTAAATTATTTCGTTAGCGATTTTATATCATTAATTATAAGCGTCAGCTGACCACTACACTGACATGTCCGCGACGTCACTCCACATTAAGAACATTTTCTTTTTGATTTTTTTAAAAACGTTACCTTCCACAGTAGAAATTTCTCCTGTGTCGCGGAGGCAGTTTACATACATGAATTTCACATGGACAAACACCCAGACCGGGAACTATTGTCTGTAGTCCATACAAATACTAGTCCCGTGCGGGAATCGAACCCGCGACCCACGGCGCCGCAGCTGATCGCTCCGCCACTACGCCACCGAGCCGTCTAAATGTTTCAGTTACAATTCAGCATTCCCGCAGCCGAAGTCATCCGCTCAGTCCTTCCTTTATAAGTAATCTTTTAAATCGTAATATGTTGAAATGTTCACAGAACATGTGCTACAGACTAGACTGTCTAAAACAAATGTGTTTTTTTGACAACGACGTCGACGCTCGGTAAAAACGCTGATAAATATCGTTGATAAGAGCGTCAAACTATTATATAGATAATAAGTAAAAAAATCTCACAAGCGTAAGTTTAGCTTGCTCTAAAGTTTCCGAACTGAATGAAAGAAAACACAAATTTTGGTAAATACATGGCACAGATATATTGTTTTTTTGTACGGAACCCTCGGTGCACGAGTCCGATTTGCATATTGCAGGTTTTTTTTCTTTTAAAACGTAATATGAGACTTTAATTATATTTTTCAAGTGGATATGAACCCCTGGGACATTTTCTAATCGAGTTAATTACTAGTTTCTGTACTAGTAAATTTTATTGTAGTATTATTGGATAGCAATCATTATTTAGTAAGTATTCGTCAGCAAAAAGTAGTTCGCGCTATAAATAAATAATACACATCTATGTCGTTGTGGTAGCGGCGCATACGCCATCTGCCGTCTAATGACGGAAGGCGGAACAGATACATTTATTCGGTATTCGCACAACAAATACAGCCTACATACAACCTGTAGGTATATACGCGGTATTTTAAGTTAATAAGAACTGTTGGTTTCATATTAATATAAACTGTGTAAAAAATGAAATGTTCTGAGTGACCGATTCATCATCACAGACCTTTACCCAGTAAACTAGAAATATTAAAATTGGACATAAAGTTCCTTTTATAAAGTACGTACGATTTAGAAAGGAGTTTTGAAAATTTCACCTCTAAAGAAGGTTAACATGGATAAAATATTGTATAGGGAGCTTGTAATTTTCGAAATGAAAACATGAATTTTTACATTTAAGGCTTCTCGTTAGAAGTATCTATTTTAGCGCGAGTAAAGCCCCCGACAACAGCTAGTTGACCAAAAATTTAACAGAATATTAAGGTTTTGTCTACGTTTGCATCGTACTCTGTTTTTACTTCATAACATTCATCTTATCAGTAAAATCACTAAATTAAATGAGCACAATTAAATACACGTCCATTTTTTTACAAACTATCAAAGAGTGTTTTAGTAAAGATTGGATATATTTTATCGGTTTTATTCAAAGCTCATGTACAAGCTACATGTCATTTTAAGTGGAAACGTTGTACAAAGATGATCTATTCAATGTATGTGATCTAAAACTGCGAATACTTTAAAGTGAAGCTAATTCGAAAATTTAAGTTTTATTTCACCCTCCGGGCACATAGGGTAGTACCGGAGACGAAACATATTTTAGTTTTATGAAATAAAGAAAATCGCATAGAGAATTTTTGTAAAGTTAATTCTCAGTTCAGTTTAGTTCAAGTCAGTTAATCTCAGAATTTTTTTAAAGCTGAAAAATGTAATAAAATACCTTAAAAAATACGATTATAACAATGACTTCATTTTGTGATTTCTCTAATTCAGCTTTGCAAGCATTTTCTTGCAACTTTACGTAAACAACAAGATATATATAAACATTCGGACACTATACGAAAATGTTAATCGACAAAAAAAGATATTAAAAATGCTACAAATTTGTATAGCACATAACGAGAATTATTTTATATTCATAAATCATGCCTAGCATGTTTCCAACCGATTTACTATGTGTAACAAACCATTTTAAAACGGCTAACGCAATACAAAAATTGGCGTGATTGGTTTAACTGACCATTCGAGACAATTTACGGTATGTCTAATAAATCATTGAAACAAAATATACATCACAAAATGGATTTATAAATAAGTAAAATGACGTGTTCGAACTAAAAAAAAAGCTTTTCCGAATAAACACGGTTTTTTAATTTGTTTTTGGAAATAAGGTCGTATAAAAAATGAAAATAAAAGAATTAAATTCGGTTTAAAAATTTATTCCTAACGTTGTCGAAGAAATATAGACTTCATATTTAATAGAATCGTTAAAATATGATCTTTTTAGAATTTTCTCTAAGTTTTTTTATGTTTTTCTTATAAGTCAAGAGACCAGGGACTTGTTATTGCAGCAAAACCTCATTTTAGAAAAGCCTTCGCCTAGCAGTGGTCTGTAAATATAAAATAACTATAATTCTGTTAGCTGTTATAGTGTCCTTTAAATTGTTATACGGGGTGAATGCGACGTTGAGGACATTTAATGGAAACTCGGTTTGTACTAATGCTCATCACCATCATTTCAGCCTATCACAAGTCCAATGCTGAACATAGGCCTCCCCCAAAGATTGCCACGAAGCTCGGTCCTCACCCACCTGCGTTCATCGACTTCCCGCAATACTGCGCATATCGTCAGTCCATTTTGTGGGGGGGTCGTCCTACATTGCATTTGCCTGCCTGTACGTGGCTGCCACTCGCGAACCTTTTCTCCCCAACAGTTGTCAGTGCTGCGACCTATGTGGCCGGCACATTGCCACTTCAGCTTGCATATCCTTGCAGCTATGTCGGTTACCCTAGTTCTGCTGCGGATATCATCATTGCAGACTCTATCACGCAGAGAAACACCGAGCATAGCCCTTTCCATAGCGTGTTGAGCTACTTTGAGCCTGCAGTGAAAGACCATGTCTGAGTTCCGTAAGTCATCACTGATAGTGTTGCTATTGCTCATAATTATTTGGAAATAGTGAAAAAAAAAATACGATTTAAATATTTGTAATAAACCGGTTATTCAATTGTTTATGTCATTTTTTAATTTATTACATGATCAAAATCACACAGTATAAATGAAACGCAATCGCCGTTCAGAGATAAGATGAGTCTAAAATATTTTTTTTTTAATTTTTTAAGGTTTATAATCTAATTAATATAAATAATTTTAAATAAATAATAAATTTAAGTTAATAATAAGATTTTGACCACCATCAGAGCTTCGTAAAATTAGTCCTTCACAGAAAAGAACAAGCAATGTCATGATACAATAATTTATAATAAAATCAATACAATGTTAAAAGAATATTTTTTAAATGACAATTTTTATAATATATCGGTAGACAGGGGACTTGCATGTGCTGACTGTGACATCATTGTCCACAAAATATTGATCTATTTTATAGTAGGCCGCTTTAAAGTGATCTAACAATTTTTTTTTAATTTCTTATACATTTACTGACTTTTGTTTTGGTTTGCGGTAATTTAATTTTAATGGTAAGTGGGTACTGCAGCTTACGGACACCTTCAAATAACTTCAATCGAAAAAGTTTATAGATGCGTTGTCACCCTTGACGGAATGCCTCACAGCCCGGCTCTGTGTACCTTTCAAACCGGAACACAATCGTAATTACACTGCTGTTGCGACTTGAAACAGAGGTAGTGAACGACGGTGCGAATGGTCAGTAATGTAGGCCTAGTTAACTATTCGCACAGCAATATCTAGAGTCAGAATAAAAACTAAACAATAACCTGTGACTAAACTACAATACTTATGATTGATTTTGTGTGACCTTTTAATTGATAGTATATAATTTAATGTATATATTTTTAACGCGGTAGAGCCGTGCGGCGGTTTTAGCTGCTGCTCGAATGGGCCGGCACGACCGGATTAATACCACGACCTCGCAGAATACCGGCGTGAAGTAGAGGTATCTTGCGCTTCTGCGTTTCGTTTGGTGAGTGAGGTAACCGGAGGCCCACTCCCATCTTCAAAATATCCTTAAAGGCCGACAACGTACCTGTAGCTCCTCTGGTGTGGCAGATGTATGTGGGCGACGGTAATCACTTACTATCAGGTGAACCTGTTGCTCGTTTGCCGCCTTTCCCATAAACAAAGAATATACGAGGTTAAATTTAATGACGTGACCTCAGTCCAATCTGTACAAATCCCAAAAGCTTGATTAAGTGATAAGTCGTACTTTCAACAGCCGATGCCATGCGCCGGTGGAGAAAAATAATTTTCTAGCGTCTTTCTTCTTGTGGATATTGTAAGATTAGACTTTATAAAGCTCATGGCACTCCGACAGATGGTGGATATACTATTGCAAACAATGCTGTGCAGCAAAAGCACAGACCGATGATGGGTAGCTGCATCTGAAGTAAGTAAGCCGCATGCCAAGCGTGAGGACTTTCTTAGTAGGACAGGCATATTTCCAACAGTAGATTATTAATAGGCTGATGATGGAGATTAATATACAATCCACACACTGTTAATCGTGCAAAGCATGTTTTCTATACGTCGCGAATGAAAATGTTCGTGTCAATGCCTATTTTACATTCGAAATTGTTCAAATAGGGTATTGCCGTCAGTAAAATGTTATGTAATTTCCCTTTGTCTTATTGCATTCTCTCCGCGTTTTAAGCGCATCTTTTATATACTCAAGTATAATGGTAATTTTAAAACATGGATAGGATGTAAAGAAGCAACCTGTAAATACCCACTGCTGGGCAAAGACCGAATCTTAAATATTTTTTGAGAGAACTTATAGCCGGGAAGGATCTGACATGCTACTCCAGTGCGTGTTGGCGCAATTCACACGTATTATTTTTTATACGAAAGGGGGCAAACGAGTCAGCGGTGCACCTGATGGTAAAAGATTACCGTCGTCCAAGTACATCTGCAACACCAGAGGAGCTGCAGGTGCGTTGCCGGCCTTTAAGAATATTTGAGGAAATAGAGGGAGGATGTGGAAGCGGGATGGGTAAAGAGGGGAGTTGGCCACCGGCTACCTCACTCAATGAACGAAACGCAGAAGCAAAAGATGCCTCTACCTCAAGCCGGTATTCTGCGAGGTCGAGGTACTACCGGTACCGAGGTATTCAAGCAACAACAAAAGCCGCCACCTGGCTCAACCCCGTTGAAAACACAAGCATCACACATACGTCCTCAAAATACTACTTTTTTTTAAATATTTCCTGTGTTGTGTGTTTGTGTTTTCCTTCACCGCCGAGCACGTGGTAAATTCAGCACTTAAAATTACTTTTACCAATTTTAGAAGATTGCTATGATATAGGCGGGTATTATGTGCTGTACCTGATGTGGCTAAACAGGATATAAAACGTAAATAAGCTTGTCCCACATAGGACAAGAGGAGATTACGGATTCCCATTAAATACGACTCTGTCCAATGATACATCAGCAACCTTGGTGGAGAACGAGACGTCCCGCGCCACCGTGTGGCGAGCCTAGTCACTGAACTTTCCCGGTGATCACCACAAGATTTTTAAGGCTTTTCACTTAGTAGCTTCTTACGTCGCAAATGGAAAGAAAGTAGATGACCGAATTTCTTTCGCCTCCACAACACGGCCTATTTATCCACTTAAGTTAAACAAAATTCTTACATTCGATGTTTTATTAACATGGCTTACCTTAATTAATATATATTTTTTGTTGCATGGTATAATGGCATTGCTCAGCTCCTTTTAGCTTATCTAAATTAGAACAAAATTAAATTTTGTTCCGCTCTGATCAAAGGGACAGTAAGCTGTATAGTTAAAGGGCGTTAGTAAATTATTTTGTATGTATATGTGTACATCGTTTCAATTCTACAGAACAATTCCGCATACAACAAAATGTGGATTATATCGGGAGTTGGTGGTTTATTAGTATTGGTGATTGGTGAAAGCTTGTGGGGTTGATAAGGTTGTATGGTACAAATAGTGCACACACTTGTGGGAGGACGGGTGGAGCTTTAATTCTCTTTGAATTTAATTTCACAAGCCTAATTTTGCAAAGTACCTTCCTGTAAGATCTATAAAATAATGAAATTTCCACGAAGTAACTCTTTAAATTATCTCCATAAGCAACGAAATTGATTTTACATTATAATTGGTACATGAAATATCAATTTCAGAAATAAAATTATTTTTGATATGACATTGTTTAATAAATTATTTACCTTAGACACAAAACGGTTTAAGTGACTCTAAATTTGTTTTGTACTTGATACGCAAAGTTACCGTACTTAACATTTGACGTGACTGTAGTAAAAGTATATGTACTATTAACTTAGTAGGTATTTATTCTTACATACTAGGTATATTAACTTATTTGTTTGCCTGGAAGAGATCGCCATGCAGCGATAGAGCCGCCGAATTGTGCCTTCTAATTGACTTGCTCTTTTAATGTTTTCTGTATCCTTTTATTTTGTGGTGTATACTAAAAGTATATTAAATTATAAATTAACTAGCTTTCCATTTTCGTAACGCTTTAGTGATAAAAGCGAACAAATTCTGGATTTTTTTTTTTAACACGTTGTATTTTTATCTACATATCTATTTTAGCCTATTTAGGCTGATAAAGAAAGAAGAATTAGCATAGACTTTTCCACAGACACACAGCGTCATTAAAAACGCGATTATTATTATATACGCGATCTAAATTGGTTAGCGTAATACCAGTACTCTCGTACAATTATATATTTGTACTTTAATATTAATAAATCTCAATTTGCTTACACCGTAATACACAGTTATTACATAAGTTATTCCAATCGTGCATGTTTCGCCACATTAGATTAGCGGCATGAAAGTATTGTTAAATTTCTGGATTATGAATGTCAAAAGTCAACAATTAAGTAATCAAATCAAATGTTTTGTATATTAATTATCTCAATTGAATAATAGATTAATTATTGCGAATAGTAAAACTAATATTTGTTTACAATAAAATCCTTAACGTCACGTTAAAATTATACGATATAAATCAACGATACGTTCTCTATTTAAAAATAGTCAGTAATTTTATGTACTTCACAATCCAGCAAATTCTACCTGAACCTATTTCGTTCGAGAAGAAGTATTTTTGATAAACAGTCGCGTAATTAATTGACATTTCTACGTCTAATAAGAATTCGTAAAATTATTCAATGAGATAAATGTCTGTTTGAAACAAACATGTTTTTTAAAATATAATACAGTAAAGTACTGGAATTTTCACTGCACCCTGTGGAGGGTCGTCCCATACTGCGTTTGCCTGTACGTGGCTACCACTCGTGGACCTTTTTTCCCCAACAGTTGTCAGTTCTGCGAGCTATGTGGCCGGCCCATTACCACTACAGCTTGCACAACCACAAGATAGAGTGACGATCTACATAGTGTTTCGGGAAGCCGATGGATGCAGGTGGCACAGGACCGAGCTTTGTGACAATCTTTGGGGGAGGCCTATGTTCAGCAGTAGCCTGGTAATAGGCTGAAATGATGATGATGAATAAAATCTTTCTACTAATCTTTAAAAAAAAAAACATTCAACGTGAATATAATATAACATTAGCATTTTATTTTAAGCACCGCTCATAACCGATTACAACGTCTCTACATTTCAATAGAATCCCTTTGACACAAAATATATTTGAATAAGGCCTCAAACAATTTTTTATGTTCTTAAAGATAACTTGGATTTAGTTTGCAACGTTTGACGTGTGATCCAATATCTAAACTAATGCGTTTTATCTAAATAAGGACAGTATTATTTCATTTATACAAAATTATAATATGAAATTTACATAAATGAATAATAAATTAATTTTTGATATACAGATTGTGTACAACATGTAAATAATAATTGGATTGTGCAAAATGCGCGAAATTTTACATTTACAACCTTATACGTTCGAAGAAATACATAACATTGTTTTTTTAAATAACTCTCACCCACTTGCGCTTGTCCACAGTTTTATTTATTATTCTAATTTTTAATTTAGAATACCGATCGGTTTCGCCTTTACATAACATGGCATCAAGGTATCAAGGCACAAATTTATATTTTTTTGAAAATCAACTGACCAAACAAAGATACTTATATTATAATTGCGTATGTCAATGGAGAAATAAAAAGAGTTCCTCCAAGAGTCAACAATCGCATATAAAACCTATGCATAATATAATATGTATCTAGTACAATAAATAATAAAATATAATATAATAGTCTATAAAACCAGTAAATTACAATCAAAAAAAATATATCTCGACCTTAACCATAAACTAGGGAAGTCAGAGGTCTAGACATTTTAGCCCTTACAGCTCACTTTTTGACCGAGTTTCTTTGGGACAACGTGACAGTTGGAGACTCGGTAGTCGTCTTTGTCCAGTCCAATTATACCATAGCTCGTACCCCTCTTGATAGGGGCACGAACTCGAGTGTCCTAATTCTGAGGAAAATGCTTTAATTACTCGGCTACCCTTCTTTTCTAATATGAACATTAAATCATATTTTATACTTGCGATTGTTTTCACTTAGTGAAACTTCATTGGTTTCAACAAAAAAAAAACGCGAAACCGATTCGTTATATAAAATAAAATGTGGTATGAAACTAATACAAAATTTAATAATAATTGGTAACATTAAATAAGTGTAAAGCGATATTCTTGTACACAGCCCAAGCAAAAACTTATACGATATAATATGATTCAAAGACTTGGAATAAGTAGAGATCGGTCACCTTCACGGATTATATTTCTCATAACAATAGCAAGCTACAATAGTCTACATGTTTCTCGTTTCTAACTAATAAATCTTCATAATTTAATTCATACTATTGTATTATTAAAATAACAATTAAATTTGTAAAATATTGTGCGATTATTTGTTTTAACCGATTAAAACCTTGAACGTACTTACGCTTTTTTTTTTTTATTAAAACGGTATTCTCTTCATACTACGCATATGTGTAGTCTTGGCTAAGGTATGGGGTAACAGCACAAACTTAAATGTCTTATGTAAATTTGGAAAGAAATAAAAAAAATCTAAAGACTAACAAAACCTGAATTTCGACATTTAAGGCTACTGCAGCTGTTGTCAAAGAAATTACACAGCCTCTCGACTCGACAGATTATATGTGACAATTTATTCATTCATATCGTCAATTCATATTTATCGATCACATTAATATACTCAGATAATATGGTAACCTCATCCTACAAGTACTGTGAGTATATGGTAATTGTACGTGGTAGGGTTTATTAATGGCGGCTCTTGCTGCTGCTTGAACTGGCTGGCTGGACCGGTATGGTACCACGGCCTTGCAGAATACTGGTGTGAAGTACGGTACATTGTAATCAATGCTGTGTGCCGTTTCAAAGGTATAGAGAGTCAGTATAATTACAGAATCAGAAATTTTATCCTAGTCCAATATAGGACTACAGGTATATAAATATATCTAAATAGCCATATAATATAATAATATAGCCATAGTCTAAGGCAGTTCTAGACTTACACAACGTAAACAATTTAGATGTTGCGACCTTGCCGTCGGTTACTTTTGATAACAACGTAATTCTTTTCTGTTCTCTGACCTGGGTCTATACGTTGATAGCTGTTTTCTGTAAAACAGCTATCAACATGTAGAATCTGTTCATTCCATGTGGAATAAACAGATTCAGGAGGTAAGTCGCAAAATTTCTGCAACCTTGCGATCTCTTTATCGTCTCAAAAATTTCCTTCCAACCACTACTAAGGCTTTACTTGTTCAATCGCTCGTTTTGCCAATTATTGACTATGCTGATGTGTGTTGCACAAACCGATCTCAACAACATCTTAACACATTGGATCGTCTTCTTAACAATTGCATCAGATACATCTATGGTCTCCGCAAGTACGACCATGTGTCTTCCTTTCGTGCACAGCTCAATTGGCTGCCAATTCGTCAGCGCAGAAATGTTAGAACACTTTGCCCCCTTTTCACATTTCTAAACGATCCTTGTATTCCTGAGTACTTGAAATCTAAGTTTCAATACCTGGGTGATTCTCATAACTGTTCTCATCGTGTAGTCTCAAGTTGCTGACGCCTTTACACCGTACTTATCTAAGTCATTCGCTTTTACGGCTATAAGGCTCTGGAACGAAATCCCTCTTGACATTAAAAAAGCTCCTAATAAGTTTGCCTTTTAAAATAAAACCCGCAAACATTACAGAAATGTTGCAAGTCTGTACTAGTGCTGCTGTTTGTCATTGTGCCGCTTAGTTGTTTGTCCTGACATGTATATTTGTTTGTATTTCGTATTACAATTCATTATTCTATGTGTATATGGTATATTTGTATATATTTTATTTATGTATCTATGTATGTATGTATGTATGTTTGTATCTACCTATCTGTGTAAGTAAATATTTTGATATTTATATCCTTTTACTTGTTTTATTCTCTTAGCTGTATCGCCTCTATTACGTATATATCTCTGCTTAGCTTAATGGTTGACTGGGAGAGAATGCCTCTAGGCATTAAGTTCGCCATGTGTACCAATTTGTGCATAAAGATTAAATAAAAAATAAGGTGACGACGCAACTGTAAACTTTTTTGATTTAAGAGGTTGAAGGTGTTCATTGGTAGCAGTAGTCGCTTACCTTCAAGTGGACCGTAAGTTTGATTTTCATTCCAGTGTTATAAAAAATAATAATAGAAGAGTAAACTTGATAATATATACATATAGTAGTACATATATAGTTGTCAGTTGGTCAACCTTCATCATATTGATAATTACCTCCTGTACTAGTTTTACAACATGTGTTAACAATGAGTATACTTATACCTTCCGATGTTTTCAGAGTATATACCCCGTGGTAATAATAATTATCGGTAAATTTGATATTTTTCTTATATTGTGGGGAGCAGAGGATACTGGAGATCCAGTAAATGTAAAGAGATTTTCCAATATAGGCCTCTAAAAGTCATTGTTATGTTTTGAAAGTGGAAGTTTGATACTGTTGCAAAGTATATTATGTTCACTTTCATCTGATTTTTGGATATCTTCAATCGCAGGCGTCCTTTGTCTTAAAAACTTTTAATGAAATTTGTAAGAAAATTTCTGATAGAAAAATAAGTTATTTAATCTAACTTGGAACAAATGTTGTGATACTATCTCGAACCCATCAAAACAGATTTCTACTGTCGCGAAATTGATGAAGATATTTTGATAATATTGAAGTCTTTAGTGAACAATCACTTTTATTTAAATTTGTTTATTATATATTAAATCGCAAAATAATGATAATCGATATCAATACAGTATATAATCGAATATTGGAAATTACTCTGTGTCTGTATCGTTTCCATCGCTAAATCGCTAAATCGATTTGAATTAAATTTGGTAAGTGTTTTTTGTACCTTGAATACCGGAGAATGGCATAGACTACTTAAGACGTGGGTAAAAAATTATTGAAATTATAATAAATATTTATTCGATTATATTTTAAGCGTGGTAGAGCCAAGTGGCGTCTTTAGCTGCTGCTGGAATGGGCCGGCTCGACCGGATTGGTACCACGGCCTTGGAGAATACCGGCGTGAAGTAGAGGCATCTTGTGCTTCTGCATTTCGTTCGGTGAGTGAGGTAACCGGAGGCCCACACCCCCTCCCTATTCCCTCCTCTTCCCTCCCATCTCCCAAATATCCTTAAAGCCCGGCAACGCACCTGCAGCATCTATGGTGTTGTAGATGTATGTGGGCGACGGTAATCACTTACCATCAGGTGAACCGCTTGCTCGTTTGCCGAATATTCGATAAAAAAAAATATTACCTAAAAATAATATTATTGAGCTAAATACTTATAATATGCGTCCCTAATAGCTAATGTCACGATGAATAATACGTTGTATCTCTTAAAAGATAAATCACAAGAACTTTAAATTGCTACTAATTATGAGTAAATTTTACACAAAGTTATGTGATACTCATATATACCGAAAACCTTGTAAATTGCAACAAATGAAATTTTTGGGTCAGGCTTTTAGTATCATGAATCATGAAATATTCGTTAAAATATAATGGAATTTATAACAACGCTTTATATACCACCATATTCTTAATACGCAGAATAACCAGAACCTTTTAAATAGTTTAACGTTTCAAATAAGTTAAGGTTGCTTTTATAAAGTAGGTAAGCTAGCAATAACCTAACTGTGTACAGCATAAGAATCTGTTCCCTGACTTTCCGTGGGTGTCGAAAGAAAAGTGACTAAAGGAAAAGCCTTAATCTTATGAAACGATTAATGCCCAATGGGTTAGGATTGGGACTGGCGAAACATGACGTTGCAGGTTCGAGCTGGCCATTCGACGATTGTCGTGAAACATTCCAGATACAAGTTGAAATGCTTGGTTAGAGTGGTTAACAGGAATATAAGTTTAAACAGCAGTGCTAGTATTCCTTTTAAAAAAATGCCACTCTACGGGAAAAAATGCGGCGCGGAGGCTCCCCATGGGTCATATTTTTCGGAGAGGATATGAAAGTGGTTTGCGGAAGCCCATCTAACCGAACAGATACCCCTAATCTTTACCTACCGTATTTGTTATGTTAAGTTGTACTATATAATTTCATATGTATATATGTATTTCTATATCGTAATTAGTGATAAACTCCGCTTTTTTTTCGTACATATTGTATTGTATGCAGTATTTGCTACAGTTTAATACTATTTCTTTAGCATTTTTATTTTATAATCAGTCTGACTATTAAACATATTAATTTCACGTTCGAATAATAAATGACAATAACCTGTTCGAATAACTATAATTGAATAAGTGAAAGCTGTCATTCCTTTGAATCCTTATTTAAATTAGATTTCGAATGTAACCAATGAACCATATCAACTAATTGAATGTAATTAATCCAATCATGAATCTGAATTAGCTGTGGGTGCTCTGTTCCTCGAGACACTCTCAGACTCGGATGCTAAAGTACTGATAATACAGCTGAAAATACAGCGTCAACGTCGTCCTTTGTTGAAGTTCTTTAATTGAAGCCGATTTCTGTACTATTATTGTACTGAGCTACCACGTAGATCATTATGATTAATTGTTTTAACGAAGATTAAAACGTCTCTCAAGCAATACTTTATAGTGTTTTATTAAGTATGATAACAATTTTTTATTTTCTACCAATCAAAATAAGTGACGTAGATTTCAATAACTGTATTATTTAATATTATTAATTATTATTTAATGCCGACGTTTCTAAACGTCGAAAATATAAAAACAAAATTAAACACGATAAAATCAGTAAATAAACTTTTCATTTCAAATGAAACGATGTTTGCGTAAATAAAAGAAATTATTATGTATTATTTAATGGTAACTCCATCAACAACCGTTCCGTTCTGGCATGAAAACTTCACAGATCAACTCACTCTCACACTTCAACTTCACCTGTCCGTGTTGCATTCTGCTAGCTGTTTATTAGCTCTGCTCTGAAGACCGTATAATGGCGGAAAGTCTATCAGAATTCGCCGAAAGCAAATCCCACTCTTTAGTAATGGCAAGCAGCATCTTCACTTCGATCATCGGCTCGCTCGCCCAGCGTGGCGAGTAAGGGCAAACCTTCTAATTAATCTATGTCGGCTTGTTATGACACTCTCTTTGAGAGGCCTTTGTGTTTGCGATAGGCTTACTTTCGTCTACTACTTCAGTAGTATGCAATTATCGAGAACGATTTTAATTAAAGTAAAAATTATTATTCGAATCAAACATATAGGTGCAGTTAATGCATTCATAAAGTTGTTTGCGCAACCTACTTTAAAGCAGCGTAATTTTCTATGCGCCTAATAGAATTCTGCAACTAACGCAAAGTTTCGCAGCTGACCACAGAGGCTGCTTCACTGAGTAATTTTCTCAATTAGCTAAATTGAAATTAGACATACTTCTGTGTTAAACGTAATAATTTTTCGGCATTGCCGTTTTTTTTCCACATTACAAAGCATTACAATAAAAAAAAAGTAGACCGCGAAGTTCGGAGGTCAAAGTAACGTGTTTCGAGTGATAATTTAATCTCAGGAAAAACCGATATATCTCAAACAAACAAAATATAGAGTATTCGGGTACTGGCACACTTTCTCTTGACGCTGGCTGTAATTTCAATAGCCGTATAGAGAAATAATACTATTCCACTGATTAGGGACGTCTGGCAGAGAATTAAGAAAAATGAATATTTACGGAAAACACGAAAAGATGAAATATAATCTTCCTCCAAAAACTTTCAAACCATTCAATTAAGGCGTTTTTGCTGATGTTACTTAAATAGGCGATAGAAATGAACCATAATTTTTTTTTATAGAACAAGGAGGCAAACGAGCGTGCGGCTCACCTGTTGAAAAAGATAATACTAATAATAATACTGATAATACTTTATCACTGGAAGATAAGGTCAAACTCGGTTCAATGGTTGCCTCCTTTCTGGATCTAACTGCAAGAATATGTCATGATAAGTCATGATAAGGCAATATCAAGAAGAAGCCCAAGGAATGGTTATGTTAACAAAAAATAATAATTCAGTCTGAATGCGTAACTATTCAACGACTTAGTCAAGTCGAAGGGAGCGATGAACAACTTTTTTTAAAAGATTTAAAATAATATATAAAAAAATACCAAAATAGTAAAGTAGCAGCCTGTAAGTGCCCACTGCTGGGCAAAGGCCTCTTTCTCAAATATCTGAGGGGTGTAGGAGCCGGGAATGGCCCGCTAGTCTGCTCTATTGCGGGTTGGCGGGCTTCACATATCCTCGAAAATACTTTTTTTTTTATTATTATTTTTCAGATATGCTGGTTTCCTAAAGATATTTTCCTTCACCGCCGAGCATATGGTAAATACAGCACTTAAAATTGCTATTACCAATTTAGTGGTGCCGGCACCAGGGATCGAACACAGGTCATTTGCGCTCTATGATACTAAAGTGAGCGCCCTGACCACTAGGCTGCCTAGGCTCTATATAAAAACCATAATTTAATTAAAATTTAACTAGGTGTTGACTGCTGAATGCTGATCCATTAATGTCTCATGACGTGATCTCATACCTTGGTGATCTCATGACTACTTTGATAAGCAAATTATAGAATATAAAACTTTGATTCGGTTATTCAAGCCGATGAAGCGGTCCAGAACTTTTCTGGCTTTCTACAATATATACTTACTTTTAAAGATGGATTACCTCTATAATTGTAATGAAAATTTAACTAAAATGTTTCCACAATGATCACTGTGTGTACCCAGGGATAAATAGTTTTTATTTCAAGAATACGATTGATACCATCAGAATATTCCTTCGAGTTAATAAATAATATAGTTTGACAACTTGAGTTGTACTTTTCCATGATTTTCAATAAATTACAAGGGCAGTCGTTGAAACGAACCAGCATCGACTTGACAGAGGAATGTTTATCTCACGGTCAACTATAGGTACGTGGTACATTCTCGAGTGAGCTCTGACAGAGATCTGGTTATCTAGATGCTAAAGGTAAACATTACAAATATAGTATAAAAGCGGTGTTAGGTTAAAGATACCTAATTTTTTTATTAGCGGATTATTTTGTACAGCATATAATAGAACAGTTTCAGTGCCTAAAATACATCTTCTAGATAGTTCTAAATTAGATTTTTAGAAGTGACGGGATATTTGAAATTTCATCAGACGAACGCCGTAAAACTTCCCATTTTCCTTTTTTACGACACTTACGAAAGGAGTTCACGTGGAGGATACTGTAATAAAAAATACTATTTCCATACATTTTTGACTTTACATTATTTTGATTTTCTAATGTTTCCTAAAATTAAACCCATTCTAAACCTAATTCTTAAGTTAACGTAGTTGAAGTACTTAGATGTAGTATAGCTAGTATATAAAAAAAAAGTTCATGTGAAATAGCTTATAACAATTGACCTTTACAATTAGGGACTATTAATAAGTTTTATTTTCCTTCTAAATTTACACCTGTATCATGATAGGAAAAACGTAAAGATCGAATCGCTGAAATGTCACGGAGCAAAATGTATTGGAAAACTCAATTGAGTTCTTGCGTAAAATTGGAAATGTCCGATAGCAATTGCTTAGGTAAATGTTTAAGTTTAAATGCCCATTGTAACAAAAGTTTAGTTTCTTTGTTTTATTTTGTCTTTTGGTTTAAAGCCCAGCTGCGACTTTTCCTGCTGCTCGAATGGGCCGGCTCGACCGGGGTACTACAACTGCCTCGCAGAATACCGGCGTAAATCTTGTGCTTCTGCGTTTCGTTTGGTGAGTGAGGTAACCAGAGTGGTACTCTCCGTCTTTCCCTTTCCCCTCTCCCCACAACTCTCTAAAGGCCAGCAACGCTCATCTCGCTATGCTCCTCTGGTGTCGCAAATGTACGTGGGCGTTGCTGCTATCAGTTCCCATCAGGTGATCCGCTTGCTCGTATGCCGCCTTGCCTATAGAAACAAAGATTTCTTCGCTTTTATTATTATAACTAATTAATACATATTATGTCTGAAGTAGGGATCTTTGGCGTTATCGTTACGCTTGCAGACGTATTGGTGATCGCAGCACGACAACCAGCATCGTGTTTGTTATCTGGTTCATGTCTCCGACCTTCGAGTTTTAGGTCTGACATATTTTTTCGTCGTTATTTGAACTCCACGCAACTACAAAAATAATTGAGTCAACCTTGGGTCTACACTATCATTTACTTCACAGGCTAAGGATAATATAATATTTTAAGTACTTAATGACGGTTAAGTTTCAAAATACGAAAGGCTATTTTAGCTTTAATCACAAAAAAATATTTGTTGTTATATTATCACATTAGCGGACGTTACTATTTGCACGGAGCATACAGTATAGTTTCATTCAAGATCACTGTATTCTTCTGTGTGTTCCTTCAATGTATTCCTAGGCCTTCTCTTCTTATTTGCTATTTTATAAATAATAACACTTCTTAATGATTCTTAATGAATTGTTAAATAACATCTTAAAAATAGTTAATAATAAAAACATTAGTGAATCTAATAATAAGATTAATATTTCACGTAACAGCAGCGCCATTATTGCCATTTCCTTCCGAGGAGACATTTACTTGATTATGCACATAATATTATACCTATTCGTTAAAGTATATCCCAGTATAATTACATTTTACCCTATTGACATAACAATAGTGAACATATCAGAGATATTCTATTATAATATGTACACTTTTTTAGTCCTTTTGACACACTTTTCCCCAGATTTTATTTGCAGCAAAGTCTAATCAATACGAATCGTACATAAGTTCTGAAAAAGGTATACCAATACGTTCTATTACCTATTTGGAGGGCCAGGAATGGTTTCCGGTATCACCATTATCATACCATTCCAGGCCCTCCAAATAGGTAATCGAACTCAAGTCTCCTGATTTAGAGGCAAATCCTCTGACGGCAGTCGACGCTTATATCGATTGAACTTATATATAATATTTTTTAAATCCTACGTATTAATGCCATCTTGTTATACTTTTGTAAAGTGACATGATAAATGTTGTTCAAGGGCAGTATAGGGAATCTAAAAGAATTGACTGCTACAGAATGTGTCGGAATATATAATTTTCCATGTCATTTAAATTCATTATCTTCTATAGAGCAGTATATGTGGAATGATGTGTTTATTTATTAAACATATTTATTTCACTCTGGCCTACATTTTTCTTTCGGGTTTATGAATGTTTGCATACGTAACCATAAAAACAAAATAAAGATCACTGTTTAAATCTAGAAGCTACAAACTATTTTCTTTCCCGAAAAGTCTGGGTCAAGCTAACGTGCACGTTAGCTACTATATATTTTTATGCGATTATCAAATATTCATCTGTTTCTTTAATAAAACATTTTCAACTGTTTGCACTGCTTCTTGTAAAATAGAACTTGGCGCATTTGAGGACTTACGACAAACCTTATCTCTTCCCAGCGGGAATTTAGTTTATTATATTCTCTTTTATATATTCCCAATAGTAACGTGATATTTTTGTGTAAAATTGCCATCTAACATTTCAGAAAACAAGTTGCGTAACATTAAATACACAACTTTTATAATGGAAGCCAAGGAATTATGATGTTTTTAAAATTGAGATTACCAATTCTTTTTCAATATATTATGTTACCAATTGAAGGTTCAATCATTCAGATTAAACTGATTCTTTGAAGTACAAAAATAAAATGATTAATTAAAAAAATCGCCGTCGGCAATTATAGCGAAATACAGATAAATATTTTATAAACTGGGACCTTGTACTCATGTAAGAATTAAACTGTGTTTAATGTTTCATTTACCATTTTTTTATCATTCATCATTTAGTACCGGCAAAATGAAAAGAAAAACCTTGGGTTCAATAAAAATTACATGAATTATATTATTTGTACAATAATTGATCAAAATTAGACATGCAGTATCCAAAGAGCATTATCAGATATTCATTAAACTTACGTGGGACTTGGCTGTATATCCTTTCGAGTGAAAATAGAATTGCTGAATTTAAGTATGGCTCTTAGTGAATTATCTCAGATCTTTTACCTAGTATCTTGAATTTAATGGATTTTCTAGCTTGACTCTCTTGACTATAACCACGATGTGGGAGATGTAATGTATGATGTAATGAAGCTCATAATTGCATTTACCAATTTTATTAGCCTCGGCACGGGCCTTTAGCCTACAATGTACGTTATTTTATTTGTAAACAAGTCAAAACCATAGAATGCATATGTTATACATTTTGATTATATTTCTATAGTAACAGATTTTAAAGAAATTTTAAGTATTTCCTCTCAATTGAAATTAATTAAATGTAATAGGATTCATTAAGTAGTTAAATGCAGCTATTTCCTTTAACATTGTTCTAATGTTTGAGTTCTTAAACTAGGATAGTAATTTCTGTACATCGTAAAAGCACTCGCCCTGCAGCTGTAGTTGACATTGCAATATACAAATAAATTAATCTTCTTATGGCAATACGGATGCAGATTACTGCGTTGAAATATTTATAGAATATACAATTTTTTCAACGTATTGTGAAGCGTTTAAAGTAGCAGCCTCTAAGTGCCCACATCTGGGCAAAGGCCCTTCTCGAATATCTAAGAGGGTGTAGGAGCCGGGAATGGCCCGCCACACTGCTCCATTGCGGGTTGGTGGGCTTCACATATCCTCGATATAATATTTAAAACGTTTGGCTCGCCCTAACCTCAAACGAATTTCTGTAATTTTTTTACAGAATCTTTCCCTTTTTGAAACTAAAATAGTCACATTCTATATATATATATATATATATTCTTTTTATTATGTTTATATTATACTATTTTGGTCCAATGCTGTATGTAGTAGATTCAAGCGGTAGCTTTTATTCTCAATGACTGCTCGAATGGACCGGCTCGATCAGGGTAGTACGGACCTCGAAGATTACCGGAGTGAAATAGAGGCATCTTGTGCTTCCGTATATATATATATATATGTATATATATATATATATATATATATATGTATTCGATGAAGTTATTGCTGTTAGCCGTTTTGGCTTTTACAGCTTCATAGGTTTGCGCCTGCGGCCTTGAGGCCGCGGGCGTTAATGCTTTAAATAGATGTACAGGAGTACATCTACTGCTTACCTCTTTATGGTAAGCAATCTAAGGACCGTCCGAGGGAGGTTCGGGCCTCGTCTCGGACGGTCGTGGTGTTTCGGTAGTAATGGGCGGTAAGGACCGCCCTGAATCCCGGGTGCAAGGTGTGTACGCGGGTGTTTGATTTGCACGATACGCTCTTACGCGTCGGCGGGGGGATTGTGTATGTGACTCTACTTCTAACTGTATGTACAGTGTGTTCAGGTTGAGTAGTGTTAACCGAAACTAGTTCAGTTTGTCGGTCTGTTGGTGCTGTTACGTCTTCCGGGTCGTCTAATACGTTACGCGGGCGACGGTGACGCACCGTTGCGTTAATATCGGGGAATATTTGTTGGCGTTTACCACCAGCGGGTTAGGGTGTACGGCGGCCGATTCGAAGTAGCGCCGTGACGTTTCCCTGAAGAATGCTTTGATCGTCGGTATTTTACAGTCCTTGTGTAAGTCGTCGTTACGCTGGTACCAGCTTGCACCGGTGGCGCTACGCAGAAACTTATTTTGGACGGTCTGTAGCGAGGCGATGTGTGTTTTCGCCGCGTGAGCGAAGGCTACCGAGGCATAGGCCATGATAGGTCTTATGCAAGCCTTGTATAGGAGTAATTTGTGTCTAAGTGACATCTTGCTTGAGGAGCAGATCATTGAGTGTAGGCGGCCTGCGACGAAGGCGGCCCTGTTCCTGACTGTCCTAATATGGGGGCGAATGTCATCGCCGCGTCTAAGGTTACCCTAAGTATTTCGCCTTCCTTTCCCAGGGATCGGTCGATCGAATAGGGTGATAGTGCCTAATTTACGAGATTCGTAATTATGATTGGCCGTGCTCGTTCCCCTTGTGAAGAGAACTCCTACGCTTTTTCGGGATTAACCTCAATTCTCCATTTCCGGAACCATTCGCCTAGACGATTGGCAGCGGCTTGGAGTCTTAAGGTGATGCGACCTTTGTGGCGGTCGGAGAAGTATAGGGCCATGTCGTCCGCGAATAGTGCGAGGTTGACCTGGGGCTCCTTTGGAATGTCACTCGTGTACAGTGAGAAGAGGATCGGGGAGAGGCAGGAGCCTTGAGGGACTCCGGCTTTCAGAGGGCGGATTGAGGATCGCGTGCCCTCTACTCGATAGCGAAAGGTGCGGTTGGACAAGTAGGCTCGTAGGATGTGCACGAGCCTGTCTGGGATATTGAAGTTATACAGTTTATAGATTAAACCGTTGTGCCAGACTTTGTCGAATGCCTTTGCGACATCGAAGAATAGTGCTCCCGTCCTATTGGGCTTGGGGGGGGAGAGGTTTAGGTTTTTAATATGTGCTCCGTTAAGCGGTGCACTTGTTGGACGCACGAGTGTTCGGAACGGAAGCCGAATTGCTCGTCTGGAATTATGTTTTCTCAAACACAAATTGTCTGAGTCTTTTCAGGATTATTCTTTCATAGATTTTCCCCATAGAGTTGAGGAGACTTATAGGGCGATAGCTGGAGGCGAGGTTTCGGGGCTTGCCTGGTTTCGGAATGCCTATGACGTCTGCCTCTTTCAGGCATCCGGGAAGGAGCAGCTGGCGAGGAGTACGTTGAAGATGTTTGCCAGTAGGCATATTAGTGGGGCTGGGAGAGTTTTAAATACCCTGTTGCTTATACCATCCATTCCGGGTGCTGACCGGTTTTCAGGTTGCTTACTATCTCAGAGACTTCTTTGGGTGTCACTGGCTCTAGTGGATCGTCCACTGGTGGTAACGCGTCCCTACGTGTTACTTCCTCGTCCACCTGCCGCAGGTGGGCCGGATCCGTTGGTTCACGCGAGGTGCATTGGCTCTCTAGACTGTCCGCGAGGCATTCGGCCTTTTCGCTGTCGTCGAAGGCTAGCGTGTCTAAATCGGGGCGTAATAGCGGGGGCATTGTTGCCACGTTCTCTACTTTGAGAGATCGGGCCAGCTGCCAGTAGGCAGTATGCGATGGCTCGATGTCTCCAAGGAGAGAATCCCACCTAGTGTTCCTAAATTCAGTGATGCGCTCTTTTACTTGCCTCTGTAGGCGTCGCATGGTTTCGCGGTTTTGTTCCGTTCTATAACGGTCATGTGCTCTAATAGCTGCGTTTTTTCTCCTAATTAGGCGTCTAAGACCTGCCGGGAGCTCCATGTGCCGAGCGTTCGACTCAGGGACCGTCCTTTTGGATTCTTCGACGGCTGACTTGAGATGGTCTGTTAGTGAGTTTATTGCCCTACATGCTATTTCAGGCGAGTCTATCTTGTCCGGTATTTTGTCTAGGTGCTGTGATGTCGTAGCTTCGAGTTTGACTTCGGTACGCCAGTCCACGATGGTTTTGGTCTGAGGACCTCACCATGCGGCTGGCCCAGCTTGAGTAAGACCGGTCTGTGGTCTGAGTCGAGTTCGTGAAGCGTATCTATCGAGTTAATAGCTAGGCTTACGTCTTTAAGAATCGCGATATCGAGTACGTCCGCCGCGTGAGTGTGATACGTCGGATATCTCGTAGGCGAGTCGGGTGCGATTACGTCTAACAAGTAGCGGTCCCGTATGTCGGCGAGCACGTTGCCGTTTGTATTATTGACGCGCGAGTTCCAGCTGATGTGTTTGCTGTTTAGGTCGCCGCCTATGATGACGGAGGGGCCTAGCTCTGTTAGCGTCCTAATGTCTGACGAATGGAGGGTTTTGTTTGGCGGCAGATAGGCTGATACTAGAACAAGCGGCCTGTGGCCGGTTAGCGCTATTCTACACGCGGAAACTTCGATTGTTATTAGGTCGGGAGGGTCGAGCGGTATGCAATGCAAGGACCTTTTGAAGTAAATCAGGGTGCCGCCTTTGGCGAACGTTAACCTGTCATTACGGATGATATTGTAATTTGCTATTTTAGGATCGCGATTGCTAGGCTTCAAGAAGGTTTCTTGCACTAGCATAATGTCGACGTTGTGATCGCGAAGAAACGTAGCGATTTCGTCTTTCTGCGTTTTGAGGCCGTTTGCGTTGAATGCAGCGACAGTCAGAGAGCGCGGTTTTAATCTTCCTACTGCGTTAGCCATTGGAATAATTAGTGTTTGTTAAATTGGGCATGACGCGGGTTTAGGCGCATTGAAACGACCAGATCGCGTCGATAGTGGGCATGTGCTCAATGGTGGCCATGAGTTTATCCTGGGGTGTCGTTGCCTCGCGTAGTTTGCGGGCTAGGATTGATAGATCAGCAACGTTGATGTTGTTGATGAAGCCGCATACTAATGAAAAGTCGGCGGCGAAGTTTGAGGCGCCTTGGGGCGCGGGAGTGGAGGCCGCAGGTCGTGAAGCGACCGCGCTCTTTTGGGTATACCCTAGGGGTTTAGCCCAGGCATTGGCTTTCTGCGTGAGTTCAGCAGTGGGATTGGCAGGCGCTGGCTTGGCAGGCGCTGGTTTGGCAGGTGCTGGTTTGGCAGATGCCGTTTTGGCAGGCGCTGGCTTGGCAGGCGCTGGCTTGGCAGGCGCAGGAGGTTGGGACCGTGGAGCTCCGGGGCCCTTCCTACGACCGTTCTTTTGGGTGCCGCCACGCTGTCTCTTTCGCGGCGCTCTGTTGCAGCCGCGATAATTCGCGGGATGCCCCTGTTCGCCGCACAAGACGCAGCTTGGCGGTTCGGTTGCGTCGCGCGTGCGCTCGCACTCCGGAGTGCCGTGGTCTCCGAAGGCATTTGACGCAGCGGGGACGCGCGAAACAATTTCTGGCCGAGTGGCCGTATAGTTGGCAGCGGTGGCACTGATTTATGATGCCTTTGTTCCGCGGTGCCTCGATGGATAGATTCGTAAGCTTACAAATCGCTTGGATGTTGAATATAGCCTTGCCTTCCGGGGACAGGTCGAGAATGGCTAGGACCAAGTCGTATGGTGACTTTTTCTGTGGGTGGTACATTCGGTGTACCTCCTGCACAGGAATGTTTTTCGATTAGGTCGTTTTAATATTTTCGAGGAGGAGCTCCTTAGGAGTCCGCGAATTACTACGCGGAGACGTCTGTCCTCCTCTAGCGAGTAGGTGTGGAAACTAATGTTTTTGCTTTTTAGGTGTCTAGTCACCGTGCGAAAGTCATCTATATTTGTAAGGAATACGCGGATTCCTTGAGCTGTGGTTTGTGCTTTTGGGCACAGAATTTTGTTTTGGTCAGCCATACTGACAGGTCGTTCCAGTGCCCTTTGTCCTGGAGTATAATCGGCGGCGGGGGTTTGGGCGCGCGGGCCCCTGCGGTCGCGGCGGCGTTGGGTTTTGACGCGAGTCGGGTTGTTTGAACGGACTTTGCCGATTTGATTTTGGATTCCCGCTTCGGTATTGGCTGGCGGGTTTGCGACGCAGCCTTTTTGGCTGGCGTGCCTTTCGGCGATAATGACGAATCCGAGTTAGGCTCGTCCTCGTATTTTGCAACGCGTTTTTTCGACTTTCTCCTGACGACGACTGTGAAGCCGTCGTCCGGAGAGGCGTCCTCTACTTCCATGTCGGACCCGGAGTCCGACAGGTACGCGGCGTGCCCGTTGGCGGCGGGCGACGCGGGAAGGCTAACCTCCGTGGCTACGGGCGACTCAGGGGAGGCGTCCGGAGAGAGAGGGCTGTCCGTGTCGAACGCCGGGCGCGAGGCGACCTCGGTGTTCGAGCCCAGCCGGAAGGCTTCGAATTTTTCCCAGATATCTGGGAATGCGAATTTAACGAACTTCGCTAGTTCGGAATCTGCGCGATGGTCGGCCATCTTGTCGGCGTCGGCCATCTTGGTCGTGTCGGCCATTGAATGGCGTGTGTGAGAGAGATTCTAATCCTCCCTACCAAAGGCAGGGAGGTGTGTGCCTACTGGTTCTATACCCCGCGCTTTTAGGTGCGCAGGGATGAGTACCTAGCTGTTGCCTAGCGCAACAAGCGACACAGAAATTTAAAAATAGCCGCCTCTGAGGCGAGAGTTGTGTACGAACTACTTACAGGGCAGGAGTTCCGTAGCACTACACTTTCACAGCGGTTTCCCGCGAACACTGGACACTATTTCTATTGTCACTTGTATTGGCTTCTCGTGAGCACATGGGTGCTGTTTGAGAGAAACGTCCACTCCGCACGGGCGCGCGTCGCAGACTGTCTATGGAGCCCCTGTGCTTCCGTGTTTCGTTAGTGAGCAAGATAACCGAAGACTCACTCTACCCTCTCCACCCCTCCTCCTGCTCCTCCCTCAATCCCCATCCCCATCCTCCAAATAACCTTAATGGCGCAACGCCCATCTCGCAAGTCCTCTAGTGTTGGAGATGTACTTAAGCACTTACCATCAGGTGAGCCGCTTGCTCTTTTTAGAAGGTTTGCTCATGCAATGCTGGTACTCTGGCACTGGTGATGCTGCACCCCGTCACGAGACTGTGGGTTTTGGATTCAGAAAATTTGCAGGTGAAGTTGGGACTTTAGAAGAGAGGTGGTGCTCACGCTCATAGACTAGTACACCTTTACATTAGAAGATTTATATAATCTTTTGAAAATATAGGTAGAAATTTTATTTTAAATGCAGAAAAAAATTCTTATGAGGGAAGATGTAATAAATGGACATGTAATAATAATATTAGCAGACATAATATGTAAATATCAAAAAAAATTAAGGATAAAAATAAATTGATATTATTGTATAAGGGTTTTTAGTGTAGAGAAGATTTTTAAGTGAAATGTTTCTTGATTGTCTTTATATATTTATTTTTAGGAATGTTTTCAGCATTTTGACTGTACATAACAACAAACCATTGTTGAATTATTAAAAAAAAATATATCATTAATTGAACAACGGATATATTTCTATTCAATTCAAAGTCTTCATCTTATTTGGTTGTTGAGATAAGGGTACTGGAACCCTCTGAGAATTTATATAATTAATACAGAATATATATTAATTGAATTAATATAGAATAGATACTGTGCCACTCGAAGCTTTCGAAACAATTGCAAACTTCTGGACGGCACTGCTTTCGGTATGGTCTGACGTAACAATGACGAGCAGTCCGTTCTTTCACCCAGACTATGAAAAATTAATATGTAGTATAACAAACAAAGTGTTTAAATAACAATTTTATCTTTAGGCTATTAAATTTTGTATGTCAATTGATTAGCATCAAAGTGTTATTATTAAAGGTTACTGCGATAGATTACATTTCGTCTAAAATCATACTGATAAAATGTGTGTGAAACTGTAATAAAGTTACCATATACCTTGTAAAACATCAATTGATAGAAGTGAATTGATTTTCCAAGGCATGACCATTTTGTACGAACTTAAAGTCGTTCTTAAAGTGACAAAACTCTTTTGCAGTCGTATCTAGTCAATAAATTTATGCTCACAATCTTCTTAGTTCAAATAAATTTTATTAGTACATTCAGTACTGGAGTTTTTGGCGTTTTATATGAAGCTTACGTGAAGTCGTACAAAGTAAGATTTCCGAAAGGTACTTCCTGAACGATGAATTCATCATTACTTCTTAATATCGTCGGTATGTTAATTATTCAAAAAGACCTTGCACTCGTACACGTGTATATCTCGAATAGGCCGTAAATTTGGACTGTACTCGGTACACGGTTTGTTGTCATGTAGTGAGTTGAATTAATTATTAATATTAGTTATAACGTAATTTTTGTAAATAATGACCTTTTTCGGACGTCTTTTACAATAGGGGTTCATCTCTCGCATACTAATTATCCAAGGCCGTCACTAACGCGTTAGAGTAATCTTTGATGCAAGAGTGTAAGGCTTGTATAGCACTAGACTTTGCTACATTGATGAAGAGCGCTCCCATACAGTACTACGGTTTTACACTGAGATGTTCAAACACTTGCTAAAAACACTAGTATGTTAAGCAAGTGTTTTGCCTGGAAGTCGAGCGAACTGCGGATCTGGAATGATGTTAGGGACTGAACAATATCATTTAGATGGATAAGGTCATTCGTAAAGTTTCCCCGGAGAACAGAGGAGATTAATAGGCCAATAACTCGAAGCTCTTTTGGGTTTGTCGGTTTTGGGAATATCTATTACATGGGTACAATACTCATATATCCTTCTACCATTTATGCAAATCTTATTTTTAATTTTATTTTATCTATACTTACGAATTGGTGTATGTTTTGATGTTTTAGTATACCTGTTTTATTCTAAAACATGACTTACTAGTTGGCGCAGAAGTTATGCGATGGACGCTGCGATTAGATCGAATGGTGCCGAAGTCAGTATTTGTCTAATACTCTGTCTAATTTGTCTAGTACCTATCGAGTCCAGTTGTGTTCAGTAGCTTCGCATGTTTTTAAACTGCATTTGAACTTTGCTCCGATCGTATTGCTTATGCGTTACAATGGACATGAGAAGGTAAAGGCTAATTAGTATATTTGTGTAGTGCGTCTACTGGCGCTACTGTAATAAATATTGTACGCAGTTGACAACCGCCGGAAATGCGTTTGAAATCGTCCTCCAGGACATCATCATGTGATATAAAAGTGGGTTTTAATCACAAGCGAAAATTAAATATATGGGCTCATTTTAACCTATTTATAAATTCCAATAATTGTTAAATTTAATTAGATAGGTGTGTTATACACCATTTACTAGAACGAAAATTAAATTAATGTTAATCTGGGTTTCCATGAGAGGGTTCAGGTGCCTGAGTGTCAGTCTCTTCAATGATGCTGGTGAAATCGACTTAGTTACTAGTATAGTACCCATAACAAAGTTATAAATCAGAGGGTAAATGAAAACATTAAAACATAGTATTTTTACAAGGCCACTACTTATTCCATACATTGAAATTTATTCCAGCAGACCCTAACAGGAATTTTTATTAAAATGGCAAACTTAGTGCCCTTGTTTTCTAACACATATTATCTATATATTTAAATAAATATGATTAGATATAATTAAAAAATATACATAGATATATTTAAATACATATATTTATACATGCATACACATTCGTAAATATACAATATATATTCGATTAACACGATGCTACACACGTTTCTTAAATAAAAGTATATTTCCTGAATCTCTTTCTCTATAGTAGGTAGTGAGTTCCACAACCTAACCGCATGGACTGCAAAGGTATAGGAATAAAAACTGCTATTATGGATAGGATAATTAAGGTGAGTTCTGACATGCGATCTGCATGGCAAATCCGGAGGGTGATTGAAGGACAATTGGTTCCTGAGATATGACGGAGAAGATGGATTGTGCAAAACGTTATAAAGGAGATATAATAATCGAGTGTTCCTACGAAGTCGAATTGGGAGCCACTTGAGCGTCTTGCGAAACTGAGATATTCGATCAAATTTCATGAATCCGAAGATAAAACGGATTGACAGATTTTGCAAGCGTTCAAGTTTACTTAGTAGCTCCTCTGTACCATCCAAATAACAGGCATCAGCATAATCTAGTATAAAATATACTGAAAAAAGTAAGCGCCAGTGTGATTTTAGTTTTAAAAGGCAAGACATTTTGAAGGCACTTCAGCGAGTGCAAGTTAAAGTGAAATTTTCAACGACGTGCGCGGACCATGATAAATGCTGATGAAATGTCACACCTATGTTGTTAACAGTGTTGGCACAGGTTATAGGAATGCCATCAAGACACGCGCAAGGTACAGTTGAAAAATCTAACTTATTTCGTTGATGTTTGCTGCCTATTTTTGAGGCCTGTGATTTGGTAGGATTTACTAAGAGACTAAAGGAGCTAGACCATTTGCTTATGCGTGAGAAATCGGTGTTTAAAGTTTTGTATGTAATTTAAATTACCATAAATAAGCTCAGTACTGTAATTGCGTTATATTTAACTAAGTAGTTTTTTTTTTCAATGAGTTTTAAATTTCTTTTAAGGGTCACCTATCAGTTATTACAAATGTACAAATTATTATAAATTACAATTTTTAGTGAAGTAGTACAAGGCCTTCCTAAATTGAACTGAATTGAACTTTTTTTTATTTTCGTCATAAGATAGATAATTTAGTTTGTCATGACAAATCTTTTTATTTTTGCAATCTTTCCGTCTGTGATCGCGATGTTCACCTTCACCGTCCACCACATGATAAATGCGGTACATTCTGCAATTTCAATGAAACGTTTCAGTGGCACCGGTAACTTACGCACTATGGCCTTAATGTCATCTCGCTGAGCTAGCTGTCTGACCTCCGACATTTGTGTGTAGTAGTGTAGACAGACAGAAAAGTGAAAATAAATAATTTCATATTTTATTAAAATGTCGTATAAATTCGTACAAGGTGTTTGAAATGAAACTATTATTTATTCGCGCTAATTCTTGTGAACACGGCTGCTGTAAAGCACTCAAAACGTCGAGAGTATAAAAAAAATAGTTTCATTTCGAATGTATATTGTTCGCGTAAATACAACAAATCATTAGTATAGTAATACAATGTGTATTTTCCTGCGAACAATAAATGCAAAATCGAAGTAAACAATTTTGAAAGAAAGTTCTGATAGCAAGTTAATGTTGTCGGAATATAACTTGGATATCTTGAGAGCATATCCGGAAGTTTCACGCAATTTAGCGAGTTCGTTGCAACTCGCATACAAGATGAGCTCGAACTTTCTGGTATCAGAGCTGCCTAGTTTTACTTTTCTTAAGTTTGATTATTTGTGAAAGTAGTGAAAAATCGAATATATATGTACGAATATAAGTAAGATAAGGTAGGCAGCCTGTAAGTGCACTGCTGGGAAAAGGCCTCCTTCTCAAATATTTGAGAGAGGTTTTGAAGCCGGTAAGGACTTTTCACGCTGCTCCAGCGCGGGATGGCGAGATTCACATATCCTCGAAATCCTCTTTTTATTATTTCTCAGACATGCAGGTTTCCTCACGATGTTTTCCTTCACCGCCGAGCACGTTGTAAATACATCACTTAAAACGGCTAGTAATAATTTTAGTCATGTTGCCACCGGGTATTGAAACCAGACCACTCGCGCTCTGTGAAACTAAAATGAGCGCCCTGACCACTGGGCTACCAAGGCTCCTGTATGAGTATGTAGCTCATTAATATTTACTTAGAATTTAAGAATTATTAAAACACAAAAACTGTTAATCTAGTATTAAATACTACTAAACCAAGTAATTCTTTTATTTAATTATAATACTAAAAAAACATTTATTTGATTATTCTATAACAGGTACCAATAATAGACAATTTCTTTTTATATAAATGTACTTGCACGTGGTGTACAGACAAACAACCGTGTATCTGAACGGCTGACAGTCCATCTGATAATAACGAATCTAAAACCTATAGATTAGAAATGCAATGCAGCATTGCATATGATAGAGGCCTGTAAACCCAAAAGAAATCCGTCGGTGTCATAACTAAAGCGTATCTTATATACAAATGACTCGTATTTTATATACAAATAAAAAAAAAATATTAAAATTTATTTACATTTGTTCATTAAATTCTGTTCAATGACTTGTTGCCATTTTGTAGGTAGTGACATAATCCCATTGCTGTAGTAGGACTACTGATCGAAAACACTGTGACAAGTAGTTTTGAAAGTCCTCTCGTGGTATATATGGAATACCTAAAGAATTCTGAAGATACCGAAACAGATGAAAATCTGCAGATCAGAAAAGGTCAGGTACTGTATGATGGATGCATTTACATTTATCGGCTGACAATTTATCTGCTAATAACGAATTTAAAATCTAAAGAGTAGAGAAATGGAAAGTAGCATTACGTATTATAGAGGCTTGTAAACCAAAAAGAAATCCGTCAGTGTCATAACATAAACCCAGAGTTATGAATGAAATTACATAAAATTTAGTATAAACATACTTTCGATGTACTCGTAGATCTCAGTTATAAGTACAAATAAACTTTAATTAATAATTTCTCGTCCCATGTCTCATCCTCATCCTCCCTCCCAACTCCCAAATATCCTCATAGGTCGGCAGGACACAATTGTCAATTGCCATGAAGTAAGCCGCTAACACCTTGGCCCTTTCCCCTCGCAAAGTTCTTTTTTTATTAAGATAGTTACATTTTGAAAACAGTCTTTATATTGAATATAATTCATTCTTGACAACTGATCTAACGCCATAAATAGAGTATGTAGTACTACTATGTATATAATTATATATCACTATTGTGTACACGGCTTAATACTAAACATGATGAGGTTAAGATGAAAGCATTTACAGAATTAATGTCAACACATTCTTATAATTTTGATGATAAAAGTAATTGAATAAGCGATTTCTCTTACATATGAGCAAGTTACACGGATCACTACACCTCTATAAGTGTACTGATCCATTGTGTTCTTTGTTCATTGACCTTTTAAGAGTTTACGACGTCTTTCAGTCCAAGAGCCGGTGTTAAACAAGTATACCCAACCCGTTATTATAACATTCCTTTTACGTATCGCGTGCAGCAAGTAAAATGGTGGCTACAATTTCTTTTAAGTTCAAAGTACGAATACTATTGTTTTTGAAATGGAGCCCTTTTTCATTATATTAACAAATGAGAATAAATTATATCAAAAGTAATTAAATAGTCTTTCTGCACAGATTGATTATGGACATCATAGTATTTCTTTTAATGAAATATTAACGTGATCCGTGATAGTATTGAGATTACCAGCAATTGTTAAAGCCAGACTATATTCTGCCTTTGCAAATTTCACAGCGACTTATTAGGACATAGCTTGGAATAAGGTTGTCAGGAAGGCAACGCCTCAACCCGGGTCTTGTGACCCGGGTTGAGGCGTTGCTCCGCATTCACTCCGCATTACAGTGGCTCTACCAAATTTAGGCCCTTAATGTAGAAAAAGTGAAGGCTCAATTCTTTCTCACTGCCTAGCTTTTCGTAATTATTTGTGAACCCGAGAACAGTTCGCGACGGACTACCTATCTCTTGGAGGGGCGAAAATTAGATTTCTGCCTCCCTCTGTGAGGGACTGCTGTAAAAAGTTGCCGTCTGTAAATGCCCACGACTGGGTAAAGGCTTCTTTCTCAAATATCTGAGAGGGATTTAGAGCCTGGAAGTGTCCGCCACGCTGCTTCAATGCGAGTTGGCGGACTTCCTCGAAATAATATTTCTCAGACATGTAGGTTTCCTCACGATTTTTTCCTTCACCGCCGAGCACATGGTAAATTCAGCAATTAAAATGGCTATTAACGATTTTAATGGTGCCGGTATCGGGGATAGAACCCAAGTCAATCGCGCTCTATGGAACTAAAGCGGGCGTTTTGACCACTAGGCTACAACGGCTCCCTAAGCACCCATAAAACTATAAACGGAAGAAGAGTTTGTACATTGAATAGGTTTTTTGTTTGTGTAGGTGTTTTGGAAGCCAATTCAACAATTTAATAGCTGATACGTGGCGATGGAACACCGTGGGGTTTTAGTCGGTGCAAGCCTGGCTTAATCTGTCCTTGCCAAAAATACATCTTGGATGAAATCTATCTCTTGATAGATAGCGCAGTATGTATTTATTAAGCATCTGCTTATTATGTAAAATCAAAAATCTTATGTAAATTGGTGCTAATAGCTCGTAGCATCTAGATATGAAAGAAATGTTGACTTGTACCTGTTACACCCCTTTATGTGCTCTGTTACAGTTTTATTAAGTGTATAAATAAACTAAACCTTACTCGCTGCATTAGTGAAGAGTAACTATTGCGAATGTAGGTTCGTGGTTACAGCTTTTATTCTACAATAAATTGTTGAAACCAGTTGGATAGTTTTTTGTGTGATTAACGAACAAATTCACAGACAGACAAGGAAAATAAAATTTGACAAAACAAAGTCTTCAGTCTTAAACACTAAAAAATCAAACATCAAGCGAACGGAGTTGCTTTCGCTAGTAAATTTATATTCCTCTCTTGCAGTTATTCAACTCTAAAATGTTAACATAGCACAGCATAACACGTAACAAGGCTTATAGAAACAATTAAATTGTCTAATAACTTTAAATTAGATTCTCTTATTGTTACTGTAGTTAAGCATTAAACTTCCGGTAATATTTGTCTTCAATAATAGGCCTATATTTTTATCACTTCCAATATCGCAACGTGTCGTATGTTGTTACATAAATATTTATTAGGATCTTCCAACACTACTCCTCGTCGGTCTTAACGTCATTGTCGTATCAGTAAGCTTAACTAGAAAAAAATAATAGAGAAGAATAGTATGAATAATGTGTCAGGAAAAATTATATTACACTCCATTGAAAGTCGTAGACAAAAATAATACGTTTACTCGTAGCTACTGCTTGGGTAAAATTTTCTTTAAACTATCTCCGTATAATTATTTTGAAATATGATCTCAGAGCCTTATATTATTGATGAGCGTATTATCATAAATATATTTGAGTTAAGGTAGCGCCATCTGATATCACCATAATAAGAATCTGCCATTTGAAAGAAGAAAGAAAGAAATATTTATTGCACAAATACGACACTCAAAACCTCCTCCAGATGCGTGCCGTGGCGTATGGGGCAGTGCCACGGGGGGTGGGTGGGTTATTGAGCGCAGTTCCAGTATCCTCACACGAGAGCTGCTGTTCACCATTACTTGTCTATTCTGGTTTGTGTTTGGTTCATTCGAATAGAATTTCCGCTAATATTTTATCACTAGAGCCTCATTCATTAGTAAGCATGCTGCATCGCGAGCTGCTGAACTTTGGAGAATATGTAAATACCGCTACACCTCAACAATAGTATTGTTTTTAGGTTACAATAGTAAATTTTTACATAAATTAACCTTCCATTGCACACAACAGAAATTTTCACTACTGCTAAAGTCCTAGTAGCAGGCCACAGAGGAGAGAAACCTCCGGAACTGAAACCCACGCGACAGGTACCAGGTTGCCTTGTCTCGCAACATTGAGAACTCTGCTCTTGGAGACTCCTTTTATATTGGGGTTCTGAAAATCCAGTCGACTGTTTGTCGGGTGCCTATAAAAGTTAGTGCACCATACCCTATAGATGCTGAGACTGCCGTAATCACCGTGTAGTGACTAGCTTGTCATACCTTTTGTATCTCGATTTAAGCATATACGAGCATTACGAGTTATCTCGAGCTTGCACCGACTAAAGCCCCAGAGTATTCCACATACTCACAATATATATATACAACTATGTTCAACAAAGGCGTAACTCTAGAATTCTGCTTGTTCTCTTCTGTTTGAAATCTCTCCTACTTAGCTTAGGTATACATTTTAGTTTCTTTTCTCAACTCATGACAGGGTCCTTCCCTCTTCATCTTATCATAAGATTATCATTCCGCAATACTTCACCGATTTTTTTGACAATTCCTTTACTGTTCAGGCTGCACAATTCTGGAATTCCTTGCCTGAAGACATTCCGAAAGTGTATAGTAAGTTATAACCATATAAGCAACAGCCCAATAGCTGTTGTGTTCCGGTTTGAAAGGTATAGAGTGGCAGTATAATTAAGGGCTGTGAGGCATTTCATCTTAGTACTGCAGCAAATGTTTATAGACTGCAGAACTCACTTACCATCAATTGATTGATATCTTCATCATGAATTGATATCTTTGGGTATGCAGATGACAGCACAGTCTCGGGGAGATACTTGTCCGATGCAAAGTCTGGGGCAAAAGTCCAGTCTTTCAGGGAATCGATGATTGAGGGGGTGAACTCGACTTTGGAGGCTGTTTCCCAATGGGGTGATGCCAATTTGGTCGAGTTTAACCCCTCTAAAACACAGGCTTGTCTTTTTTCGGTGAAACGAAATTCCGGAATGTCCCCGTTCCGGTTAATAACCGTCTTGACCTCTTAGGTCTAGATCCTCTTCTAATCTAAATTTCGGTCGTTACATCGAGTCCATAGCAAACACTGCTGCCAAAAAACTTAGTATCCTCTCGGGGGTGAGACGGTACTTCACATCGGAGCAGCTCTTAAATCTATACAAAGCTCAAGTCCGCTCTTGCATGGAATACTGTTTCCACCTCTGGGATGGTTCGGCTAAACATCAGCTTGATGCTTTGGACTCGTTGCAGCGCCGAGCGAAGAGGATCATAGGCAGTGACTCGCTAGTAGAGGCAAAACTTCAAAGCCTCGAACACCGTAGACGAGTGGCCTGCCTCTCGGTTTTTTATCGGATTCATTTCGGAGAGTGTGCGGAGGTTTTGCATAACCTAATACCCCCTTCCCCTTTCCACCACCGAACGACTATACACGGCGAGCAGTTCCACCCTTATATTGTAGACATTCCTCCATTACGCACGAAGCGGTTTGCCTCTTCTTTCTTTATGCGGACGGCTAAGGAGTGGAACTCTCTGCCGGGGTCAATTTTTCCGGAAACCTATAACCTGGATATCTTCAAGGCCAGAGTGAACAGACATCTAGGCAAGCGTGTACCATCCTAGGCCTTATCTTCGCTTTCCACCGGGGAAGATTGAGGTCAAACGCAAGCCTATTTTTTCATAAAAAAAAAAAGAATTGGGCTGTTAGCTCATTTTTCCCCTAATGCAATAAAAAAAGATAGAATTTTTTATTAAAATGTTAGTTAAAAATAATTAATGATTTTTGTTTTTATTTTGCTCATACCTAACTGATTCAGATCAACATTAAATTGATTTGAAACCAAAAATACTGTTATATGGACTTCGTGTTAACTCCCAAAGTTTCGAACGCTAATTAAATACCCAATCAATTGACAGGGCTGAAAACCGGAATGTTAATTCAAAAAGAGTTTTCTAGAGAATGATTAGATTAAAATTAGCCAAAAACTCTCAGGTAACTTGTTTTACTACCGGAATGGTGACCATCTGACTCAAGGAGGTGACGGGTTTATCGTCCACAGGTCTCTCATCAACAACGTGATCAAAATCGGAAGTGTCTCGAATCCCGTACCTTATGCTCAGAATAACCAAAAGCTATTCACTGAAGGTCATACATGTGTAAGCACCAAACTCGACACACCCTAATGATGAAGTGGAGGCAATGTATGTGGATATTTCCAGAGCTATTCATTGCTCTCAGACTCACTACATGGTGTTGATGGTAAACTTTAACGAAACATAAGGTTCAAAAAAGGCGATGAGCTAATAGTGGGCAATTTGGAAGTAGGGCAACAGCTACAGCAGTTTTATGGCAAAGGATGGATTATTTATGATGAACACTTATTTCCAAAAGTGGTAAGACGAGATGATGTCATATCCCAGAAACTCAATAGAGAATACGTCTATAATTTGCCGATGACATAGTTCTTATGTCAGGATCGCTGGAGTAGCTTAGCACTATGCTCAATGTTATCAATAGTGTATCTCAGATTGGTCTTAAGATGAACATGGACAAGACGAAGATCATGTCTAACGTCCATGAAATTAACGACCCGTATTGGGGATACGGGTCGTTAATTTACATTTGAAACTGAAACTTCTTTAATTAACATTTTGGTAAACGTATAATTCTATTTGATTTTCCTCTAAATTTTATTTCCTTCAAATTTATATTAATCGAAAAAAAAAATCAAGATGTTGCTGCATAAATACCGCGGCTTCTTTAATGAATATACATCTTTTTACTACATTTAACTTGCGGGCCTTCTGCTCGCAAGTCTCTACCGCTGAAGCTGTAAAGGCCACTAGGCCAACAGCATATCTACCGTGGGGGTTTTAGTCGGTCCAGCATTTTCAATGCTGATCCCGACATAATCAGTCACCGGAGACGGTAACTGCTAGGTGTGAGCACCTTTCCCCCACATTAAACTAAAACAAAAAAAAATGTATATACATGCGAGTGGTAATACTTTATTTTTTGAAATGACGGTTTACCTGATTGTATGTAGTGTGTTCCAAGGCTCATAGGCCTTTTTTCTGAATTTTGAAAACACGTTCTATATCTGTACAGTAACACCAAATCAATAGACCATATTTTAATATCGATGAAACGTAGCCCTGATATGCATTTAACGCTGCTGTATCGGATGCCGTTTCTCGGAGGCGGTGAAGTGCAAAGACAAACCTATTAAGCTTAGCACATACACCTTGCACATGCATTTTCCAGTTGCATCCACTATCGATGGTGATATCAAGAAACTTACAATTGTTAACTTGTTCTATTATATTCCCGTTATAAATTATACTTGAATCAACTCCTTTTCTTTTATTTGTATGAAATTGAATTATTTCGTTTTTATTTTTATTTACGTTCAAATTATCTGCAGCCATCCAATTATATCCCCAAGCGGGTTATTAATATTCATTTCAAAGTTACCTGCGAAAAAGGATAGTGTCAGGCAGTTACTGATGTGTTATCCCCTCCGTTACTTCCTAACCCCTGAAGTTTTAATAAATGTTCACTACTTCAATATCTCATTATGAATATCTTGAAGATGCTGTTCGGCGAAACCGTTGAACTTATATAAATAAATTAAAGTGTTGTAAAACTAGTACAAGAGATAGTAATAATTGTTAAATATTATGTTTTAGTTACATATTGACTTGAATTCTAATTTGATCGAAGTGAAAATATCTCCGTATAAAGCCTATTTCCAGTTGCATAAAGTGTACTCAAACTTTTGTCCGATATTTATTTGAGCATGTGAACCGATGCTGAAGTGAGAGTTAGTGAACGAGGCATTGATATACATAAGATGAAAAAGTTTCTCGAATAAAGTATCGATTCGTATACCAATAAGCGCTTAAAGTTTAAATTTGAAGTAAGTTATAATTTATTTTTGTCAAGTGAAACTTCATAATTATGAACATTATACTAACACGTGTATTGTACATGGTAGAGCCAAGCGGCGGCTTTTGCAGCTGTTCGAAAGGGCCGGCTCGTCCTGTGTAGTACCATGGCCTCGCAGAATACCGGCATGAAGTAGAGTCATTTTGTGCTTGTGCGTTTTGTTCGGTGGGTGAGGTAACTGGGGACCCAGTTCGACTTCATTTTTAAAGTGAAAAAAAAATATTTTGAAAAATTAGTTTTGTGCTATAAAATTAGCAACCGTGGCAGTTTCCATTAAATACAAATCCTTTTGGCATTGTTTTTTGACAGTTCGAGTACCCACTTTTGATTGACGAACGACTTGATCATTGCGAAAATTTATTGACTACGTCAATTCCAAATACAACAAACAAGTGATAGGGAGCAGCGTCTCTTGTGAGAAAGTACTAGCACTGTGTTCACTAACCTTCCGCCTATCCAGTGTATGGACTTGGCACGCCAGCTTTTCTTGGCAGCTTTGTCGGCTTTTCCAAGCCCGTGTACATCTTTATAGGCTGATGATAAAAAGAAGGAATATATAAATTATATAAAGTACTTTTCCTTATAATAAATAATTCAATAAATTCTTCAAAGCCCACCTAGTGAGACGAACCTACAGAATGGTATCCTCTCAGAGCATTGAAAATTTAATACGGTACAGTAGCATTAGTAAATAAAAATATTTTATAAGTAATCGCATATACGCAAATCGCTTAACAGCATTAGAAATAAAGTACCGCGAAACCACTTTACTAAATTAGTATATCTGTAGTATACATAAATATGGGAAAAGCTCGGAATTACAGCTGTCTGCTTTTAATATTTATAGTTTTTCATATACGGTCCCATAGGAACTGTGAACATGCAATTTCTCTCTGAAAGTAATAAATTACGAAGTAATATTTTTATGGACAATTGATGTAACAATTTTTTATATTTAATCAATATTTCATCGTAAATAACTATCTTATTACGTTATTATATCACTCAAATATATTTTTTTAATCTATGTTCTCAATGTCATGACTTTCAACGTCGTTCATATGAAACCATAATATATATATTATCAAAATATTTGAAATTATATTTCTATGAATAAATATATAATATAATTAAAATATATAGAGTAGCTCCAATAAGATTTTCGATTCGATTTTAAATTAACCTCTCGACACGCTTGACGATATTTAAAGTTTCAAGTTTCCAACTTGCTAACGTAGTTAACAACTAGATGACAATACAATAATAACTAGCTCGGACAAGTAAATAAACAGACAGGTAGTCTGTCCGTTTATTATTTATTTATTTGTTTATTTGTCTGTTCAATACAAATATTGCGACTGATTTTAAAGTACGAGTAATTCCCCAATGAACTAGAGCATCCTAATCTTTAAACATAGGCTCCAAACTGTATTAAACATTAAAAATGTAGCAAAAAATTGTTTTAATATTAAAATAATTTATTATTTTGTCAAGTGAAACTTCATAATTATGAACATTATACTAACACGTGTATTGTACATGGTAGAGCCAAGCGGCGGCTTTTGCAGCTGTTCGAAAGGGCCGGCTCGTCCTGTGTAGTACCATGGCCTCGCAGAATACCGGCATGAAGTAGAGTCATTTTGTGCTTGTGCGTTTTGTTCGGTGGGTGAGGTAACTGGGGACCCAGTTCGACTTCATTTTTAAAGTGAAAAAAAAATATTTTGAAAAATTAGTTTTGTGCTATAAAATTAGCAACCGTGGCAGTTTCCATTAAATACAAATCCTTTTGGCATTGTTTTTTGACAGTTCGAGTACCCACTTTTGATTGACGAACGACTTGATCATTGCGAAAATTTATTGACTACGTCAATTCCAAATACAACAAACAAGTGATAGGGAGCAGCGTCTCTTGTGAGAAAGTACTAGCACTGTGTTCACTAACCTTCCGCCTATGCAGTGTATGGACTTGGCACGCCAGCTTTTCTTGGCAGCTTTTGTCGGCTTTTCCAAGCCCGTGTGCATCTTTATAGGCTGATGATAAAAAAGAAGGGAATATATAAATTATATAAAGTACTTTTCCTTATAATAAATAATTCAATAAATTCTTCAAAAGCCCACCTGGTGAGACGAACCTACAGAATGGTATCCTCTCAGAGCATTGAAAATTTAATACGGTACAGTAGCATTAGTAAATAAAAATATTTTATAAGTAATCGCATATACGCAAATCGCTTAACAGCATTAGAAATAAAGTACCGCGAAACCACTTTACTAAATTAGTATATCTGTAGTATACATAAATATGGGAAAAGCTCGGAATTACAGCTGTCTGCTTTTTAATATTTATAGTTTTCATATACGGTCCCATAGGAACTGTGAACATGCAATTTCTCTCTGAAAGTAATAAATTACGAAGTAATATTTTTTATGGTCAATTGATGTAACAATTTTTTTTATATTTAATCAATATTTCATCGTAAATAACTATCTTATTACGTTATTATATCACTCAAATATATTTTTTTAATCTATGTTCTCAATGTCATGACTTTCAACGTCGTTCATATGAAACCATAATATATATTATCAAAATAATTGAAATTATATTTCTATGAATAAATATATAATAAAATTTAAATATATAGAGTAGCTCCAATAAGATTTTCGATTCGATTTTAAATTAACCTCTCGACACGCTTGACGATATTTAAAGTTTCAAGTTTCCAACTTGCTAACGTAGTTAACAACTAGATGACAATACAATAATAACTAGCTCGGACAAGTAAATAAACAGACAGGTAGTCTGTCCGTTTATTATTTATTTATTTGTTTATTTGTCTGTTCAATACAAATATTGCGACTGATTTTAAAGTACGAGTAATTCCCCAATGAACTAGAGCATCCTAATCTTTAAACATAGGCTCCGAACTGTATTAAACATTAAAAATGTAGCAAAAAAATTGTTTTAATATTAAAATAATTTATTATTTTGTTGTTCTAATTTCTTTAAATTTTATTAAAGTACCCTTTTTTAAAGGCATTTTTTTTTAGAATTTCTTTGTTAGAAATGTTAAATATTTTTGTAATTAAAAAAATATCTACGTAACGAAACTACCATTATACTTAGTGTATAATTTCAGTTATAAGGGTTTGTTGGTATTTTAAAGTAAGCCTGTTCAATTTTTATACAAAATGGAAAATCACAGGCAGAAACACATTTCCAAACATTTGTATTTCTTCTTCTTTTTCGTCAACGTATCGTAACGTAACGTTGAGCACAATGCTGAAAATCTTGAGTCATGACCATCGTAAAGTCGCACCCAAATACTACAATTTAATCATAATAAAACTACCACCTCGAAACTAAGTAAAAACTTTAACTGAATTCAAATTCAGTTAATTACGATTTTAATTACTGATATGAAAACCAACACAGATTCGATATTACGCCCACGGGGATGTATATAGTTTATAAATTATTAGTGCCGCACACTAAGTTATGCTCAATTCACTTCGAGTCCCGACGAGGTTTGAATATCTAGTAGTTTCAATTCATGTATAGTATTTGTAACTTAAATCAAAACGGGAACCAATTTTATATATATCATGATATGAATAACATAACATTTCTCCGTTTTATATATTCGATGTAGAAACAATGAAAAATGTAACTCATTCTCCATTATCTAGACATCAAAGAAAACGAAAAGCTTCAGAAAAATCTCGCACCACACGCACCAGTCAATACGCAGGATTCACCACAACCTGTCGGAGCCGTGTTGCAGTCGGTTTGCGTATTTCAACAATTTCTTTGTACTCCTCTGTAGTATTTGTTGTAACTGTGCCGTTCGTATTTGTTGTAATTTAATGCCGTGCACGTTATAGTAAGCCTATAGCACCTTTTTGGTATTTTTCATAGAAGAACCATTTCCAAACCAAGATGACCATTAACTTTTTTTTTTTTATTTTACTACCACGTATTGCAATTCACGTAACTGTACTAATAAAGACATTTTATTATACATTAGCGTTCCACTCTTTTTTATAGGTGGAGAGACGTCCAACAGCCATCTCAAGCGGCGACATGGATAATTACCTTTCACTGCTAAACTAGATTGCGTTTCCATTTCTGGCCCGGATATAGCAAATCTTTAACTACTGATATCACAATGATCCATTGCGTTCTATGTTTGGTAAAGGCCGTCGTTGTGCAGCGTTGCGATGGAACGCAACAAATAAAATAATATAAAATAGCAAAAATAACTCTACAAACATAAAATCCTGTAATATTATTTTATCTTTAATTTAATTTACTTTACTAAGGCGTCGAACTTAGTAGAGTAAATGTATATTAGGTAAATTAAACCAAGAAAAACCCTCAGTATAAATCAATAGGGCAACATAATAAAAATGACGATATATTAAAATAATGAATATTATTTATTTTCAATCTGTAAATAAATTAAATTGAGTGCCTGTAGAAATCTTAATCAAAAATGAAATTAATAGTTTAAAACTGTAGACATCTGCTAGCACTTTTTTTCTGGTTACTTTAATATCTAAAGATTAAATATTGTTCAAGAAATTGAAAATTTTTAGTGATTGAATCAATAACTTAGCGACATTTAGTTCCGGCGATGATTTTTACTCTCGTTAAATAATAAATAACTTAGTTTTAAAAACGTGATTTTATCTTTTCCCTTTCATTAGGTCCTGTTCATCCGCTGAAATGAATTGGGCTCGTTAAGACAAATCCAATGAAACCAAACTCGGTGGGTTTACTAGGAGTTATTCAAGGGTTTCGTTAGTCACCTTCCAGTGCAATCATCAGACCAGCTCGATGGTATCATATAATTGTGTAGTCATCGGTCCTTAATACGTGTCTAAATTCCAAATCATTCGAACGTCGAAATGGAAGATTTCGTTATATTCAAACATTTTACTTCGATACGTGGTAGAACCCAGCGGCGGCTTGTGCTGCTGTTCGAATAGGCCGGCTCTAACTGTGTAGTACCACAGCCTCGCAGAATAGCGACCTGAAGTAGAACCATCTTGTGCTTCTGCCTTTCGTTCGATGATTGAGCTTACCGGAGGCCAACTCCACCTCCCCCAATCTATAATTAAAGTCCATCCCCCAAATATCCTTAAAGTCCAGTAATGCAACTGCAGATCCTTTGGTGTTGCAGATGTTTGTGGGTGACTACCATCACTTACCAGGTAAGCCACTACCTCGTTTGCGCCCTTTCGTATAAAAACACACACATTCTGTTTCGTGGTAGAGCCAAGCGGCGGCTTTTGCTGCCGCAGGAATGGGCCGGCTCGTCCGGATAAGTACCACGGCCTCGCAGAATACCGGCGTGAAGTAGAGGCATCTTGTGCTTCTGCGTTTCGTGCAGTGAGTGAGGTAATCGGAGGCCCTCTCCCCCCTCCCCCCGCCCCAAATATGGTAGCAGTATATAATTTTGAGCTACACCAGGAGGGTACCAGTACCTACGGTTCTGGAGAATCCCTCGCTGAGCATCCACGTTCAGGCTTTCCTACGCTACCTAATCGTGGATGCTCAGTCTGCCCCGCGTATTCTGGGGGCAATATTCCGCTCTCTTTCTTTCCTACTCGAGGCAAACGCAGCTATAAACTATGACAAGGAAACTATGACATCCCCTACCGCGCTCGCCGTGGATTTCTGCAATATCAGGGGACTCCACTCGAACCTTAGCGCCGTTCATTACCATCTTGAAACGGCGAAGCCGGCCTTGCTTTTTCTTACAGAGACTCAGATATCCTCTCCGGCTGATATCTCTTATCTCCATTACCCGGGGTACAAACTGGAACACTCCTTTGTGCCCCGTGCCGGAGTTTGCGTATACGTCAGAGATGATATCTGTTCTCGAAGCCTCGGTAGTCTTGAAGGTTTGGACCTATCTACCGTTTGGGTGCGCATCGACAGCGGCGACCATCCGCGCGTCTATGCGTGCCTTTACAGGTCCCATAGCGGTAATACCGTAACTGACCGACTCATCGACCACATCCAAATGGCTACAGTTTCCGTGCTACAACAGATCCCATCCGCAGAGATCGTGATTCTCGGCGATTTTAATGCCCACCACACCGATTGGCTCGGTTCTCGCATAACCGATCATGCAGGGAGATCTGTTCACGACTTTGCATTAGAATATGGCCTGACACAACTGGTAACCTCGCCGACGCGGATCCCGGACGTGGAAGGTCATTCACCTTCCCTGTTGGACCTTTTGCTGACCTCACACCCGGACGGATATTTGGTCTCAGTCGATGCCCCTCTTGGCTCGTCGGACCACTGTCTAATCCGGAGTGTAGTGCCTATCGCGCGCCGATCCCGAATGCGATCTGCGGGCTTCCGCCGTGTGTGGCACTATAGGTCGGCAGATTGAGATGGAATGCGGTCTTTCTTTGCTTCCTACCCATGGGGGCAGGTTTGCTTCTCGCTGGATGATCCCAACGCCGTTGCAGATTCTGTCACCGATGTGGTACTTCAGGGAATGGAACTTTTTACTCCGTTCTCTGCAGTGCCTGTCGGAGGTAAATCCCAGCCTTGGTTTGGTCGCACCTGCAAAATAGCGTCACGCCAAAAGCGGAAGTGCTACCAGGCCTGGGCCGATGCATCGGCGTCTCGGGATGCAAAAACCAGTGCTCTTAAAAACGAGTACAACTCTGCCTCCAGGTCCTTCAAAAGAGTTATCGCTGCGGCAAAGTTAAAGCACATTGGCAGAATTGGCGAGAGACTAGTTCGCCTCCCATCGGGATCCCGCCCATTCTGGTCTCTCGCCAAGGCTGTCCAGGGGAATTTCTGTCAGCCATCTCTCCTATCTCTACACAAGGAGGATGATTCGCTGGCCCATACTGCAAAAGAGAAAGCCGATCTCTTGGGCTCTCTTTTTGCATCCAACTCGACTCTTGATGACCGAGGAAATTCTCCACCTACCATCTCGTGGTGTAAGTACTCCATGCCGGAAATTCAGTTTCTGCAGAGCTCAGTGCGAAAAGCACTCCGCTCCCTGGACATTCATAAGTCGAGTGGGCCGGACGGAATCCATCCAATTGTGCTGAGGATATGTGCCCCTGAGTTGGCACCGGTTCTCACGCGTCTTTTCCGGCACTCCTACTCTTCAGGCGTCGTCTCGGAATCTTGGAAGACTGCATTTGTGCATCCAATACCCAAAAAAAGCGACCGCTCTGATCCGTCCAACTACAGGCCTATTGCCATCACCCCCTTGTTATCTAAAATAATGGAGTCACTCATCAACACCCAGCTCCTGAGGTACCTGGAGGAACACCAGCTGATCAGTGACCGACAGTACGGTTTCCGTCGCGGACGATCAGCTGGTGATCTTCTAGTTTACCTGACTCACCGATGGGCAGAAGCAGTTGAGTCTAAGGGAGGCTTTGGCGGTTAGTCTGGACGTAGCGAAAGCATTTGATAGGGTTTGGCATAAAGCGCTTCTTTCAAAGCTTTCATCTTACGGGGTTCCTGAGAGATTGTGCAACTGGGTCACCAGCTTCCTCACGGATCGGAGCATCAAGGTTGTTGTCGACGGTGCATGCTCGGACCCCAAACCCGTGAATGCTGGTGTTCCACAAGGCTGTGTGCTATCTCCCACTCTGTTCCTTCTGCATATCAACGATATGCTACAAATCAGTAGCATTCATTGCTATGCAGACGATAGCACGGGTGATGCCCTATATACAGGCCGTGCGAATATTTCTCGGGAACACGTCGACGAGTGCCGGAACAAACTTGTGTCTGAAGTCGAGACCTTGTTATTCAAAGTCTCGGATTGGGGTCGACGTAATTTGGTCCTATTCAACCCCAAAAAGACACAGGTTTGCGCGTTCACCGCTAAAAAGAATCCCTTTGTCGTTTCTCCTCTTTTTGAGAACATTCCCCTTATTGGCTCAGCCAGTATCAGAATCCTTGGCGTTGACATATCAAGCGACGTTCAGTTCCGTGGTCACTTGGAGGGAAATGCCAAATTGGCCCGCAAAAAGCTTGGTGTGCTCTATAGAGCGGGACAGTATTTAATGCCGGTCCACCGTTTGCAACTTTATAAAGCGCAAGTTCGGCCCCACATGGAATACTGTTCTCATCTCTGGGCAGGGGCACCCCAGTACCAACTCCTTCCATTTGACCGCATCCAACGTCGAGCGACTCAAATTGTCGGCGACCAAGCTCCTCTGATCGGCTTGATCCTTTGGCCTTGCGAAGAGATGTTGCTTCTCTTTGCATTTTTTACAAAATTTTCCAAGGGGAATGTTCTGAGGAACTTTTCGGGTTGATCCCAGCTGCTGAGTTTCACCATCGTACATCGCGACAGAATTCGAAGTTCCATCGATACCACCTAGATGGTTGGCATTCCACCACAGTGCGTTTTAATCGAAGTTTTCTGCCACGCACTTCGACTTTGTGGAATCAGCTGTCGCCTGTAGTATTTCCGAACAGTTACGACTTAGGGACCTTCAAGAAAAGAGCTTATTCCTTCTTTAAAGGCCGGCAGCGCATCTGTAGCTCCTCTGGTGTTGTGGATGTTCGTGGGCGTCGGTGATCACTTACCATCAGGTGAGCCGCACGCTCGTTTGCCCCCTTCTTCTATAAAAAAAAAAACATTCATGAGGAGGAGGATATTTGGTGCATTCCTATGTTCAGCAGTGGACTTGTGACTGGCTGAAATGTTCATACAAGACGATGAAGTTCTCAAAGCCGATGTCGACCACGGCGAGAACTTCCGAATACTAACGTCAATTTTCAACTGTGCAGGTGATATTGATTTATTCGGCATTGCCTTACCATGTCCAATGTAATGCGCCTTTGCGATAAGATCGGAGGGAGGTTCAGATTCAGTGTCAGAGACGTGGGACGCAGACAACTTAACCAAACCACGAAACCAAAAAACAGTGTTTTGCACAAATATTGATCTCTGCTGGAAATCGAACCCAGCACCCATGTGGCTGATACGCTAAACTCCAAGCCATGCGGTAATCGTACATACATACAGGTAAAGCTAATAAAACCCATGAAAAAAGTTTTCAAATGGTATTCGTAGATTTACAGATGAATTAATAAATACAAAAATGCATATGTCTATAATATATCTATCTATAGCAAATAAAACAGCACAATCATTATAAACCACATGCATTTACATAGTGTGGGTGAAATAAGCACGGCTGAAGTTAACGCATTCATTGTTGTTTGAACTACCAATTTAATTCGGAGTAATTTGCAATGCACCGACCTAAAAGTTTGCCACGTAACTGTTATAATTATGCCTTAGTTATATGTAAATTGTGACTACGTGGCGGCTTCGTGGTTTTGTCGTTGTTTCGGGTTTTTGTCCTTGACTAAAGTCTATATTTTCATGGTACATAAATATTTTTCAGTCATCATCATCATTTCAGCCTATCACAAGTCCACTGCTGAACATAGGCCTCCCTCAAGGATTGCCACGAAGCTCGATCCTTAATCACCTGCATCCATTGACTTCCCGTAACATTGCGCAGGTCGTCACTCCATCTTGTGGGGGTTTATCCTACACTGAGTTTGCCTGTACGTGGCTGCCACTCGAGAACCTTTTTTCTCCAACGGTGGTCAACGGTTCTGCGAGCTATGTGGCCGGCCCATGGCCACTTCAGCTTGCTGATTCTTACGGCTATGTCGATTACCATAGTTCTGCTGCGGATATCATCGTTGCAGACTCTATCACGCAGAGAAACACCGAGCATAGCCCTTTCCATAGCGCGCTGAGCAAATTTGACCTTCAGTGAAGAATCAAGTCTCAGTTCCGTATGTCATCACTGGCAACACCCACTGGTTGTATACGTTGCTTTTGAGGTTTTGCGATATACTCGATGAGAAGATATGACGTAGTTTCCCGAACGCAGCCCAGCCGAGTTGGATTCGTCGATTTACCTCTGGTCGATTTTAAGTCATGCCATAAGTAAATGTATTGTGAATTATGGATAAGCCGTGGGTTTTTCCCCTAAGATAATATTTGGAGGACTTGTCTATATGACTGATACTTATAATCTCTCACGTCATTGAGGTCGGCAGATATTGTGAATTTCCATTTGGCACAACAGTGCGTAGCCAAATCTTACGCAACCCACTTGTATCTTCTTGACTTCTCCACGAAATAGAACGTAACTGGTGGGTGCAAATAATATAAAAAAAAAAATTAACAAAATCTTTACATTTTCATAACTCTTCTTTTCTTTTTTTTGTTACGTTTTCCTTTTTATGAATACTATGCATGTATAAGGAAAAACAACACGAGGGTTTTGCTAAATATTCTAGAGTATACGTGAGAATATAAAGATTACAACAGCTTCCGGCATAAAATTTGTTGTAAAAATTCTTTATATATTTTGGTAGAATGTAGTAAATGTTTAATAAAAATTTATGTAAGAAGTATTTTTAAAAATATGCTGTTTTGCCAAACACTATATTCAATGCTAAATTCAAAAAGTATGTATTTACTCTTTGTAATGATTTTTGTATATAAGAGTGTAGCTGACTGCGTTTAGTTAAAAAAAAATATATCTAAGACAATATTTTATAGTTGTAGATTTATCTGATGTTGATAAAATGTTCCTAAAGTTACTAATGTAAAATTGCAACAGTTTATCTACATGCTATATGCTAATGACCCGTAAACTCTAAAACGTCAGGGCGTTCGCTTTAATCAACAAACTAAAACTCACTTATCGATGTTTAAAATTATTAAAAGAAATAATTTTGAAGCTTTCACAAGGCTGCGATTTTAAATCATACCAAAAGTTTTTTTTGGGAGACTAAATCGTTGTTGAGTTAAGTAATACAGTATCGATTTTTTTTTTAATATAATGAAGATACTAGGCAGGCTGCATGGAGTATGTGGAGATATCTATGTCATTACATAAGAAGCTTTAAGACTCCAATTAAATGACATACTTCAAAAAGCAAATAACAGCTGAAGATGGCACTATATACAAAACACCTTGAGCATAAATTCATCATCGTGCTGTGGAATGTTCTGCAGATGCAAACCATTTTCATGCTATTCCTTCACTCTCTATTTGCATTACTCTATGTGCTTCACCCTTTTCACATGGTGGGAATCTTATTAAGTTACCTAACTCTGCACTAATTTTATGAAAAAACCGTCCATTAGTTTATTTTTGTAGATGTTTTGAAATTACTGAACAGGAAATAGAAAAGTTAGTCATCAAACGCGTTATGAATTAATCATCAAACATTCCTTCCTGTAAACATGTTATAAAGCTTTAACTTTGTGATGAAAAATAATTCTGATTTAATACAAAATAAACGAACAAGTTTAATAACAATATGCCTGCATTAACTCGCGAATAATGCATACCATAGTAATTTAACACAAATCTTAGCAAAATTTTTTGTTTAAAAAAGTTTAGTACATGAATATTTATAAATACACACGATTGTCATTAAAGAGGTAGAGCAGAGAGAGAGATTTCAGTCTTTAATTTATCACTTCGCATCGCAGCCGAACTGGCTTCCGTATTCTACTTTTTGTTTCTCCAGGAGTTACTATGTGATAAATGGCACTCGTCACCCAATTTGCTCCAGGAGTTTGAAATGATATTTTTAAGGCTATTCGCGTAGTTCATAAAATGTACAACACCCAGAGAGAGAAAGGGGGTGGTAGATTCTTAAAGGGTCACCTCTCAAAAAGAACAATGCAATCCCTTGCATGCGCTGAAAAATAGATGAAAGTTGATTTTTGCATTGTTCTGGCCAGCTTGATTTTTTTTCACTGTAGACTGAATTATTTTTAAAATGCCTCTAGAAAATGGATTTTATACTATCATATAATCATTTAATCTACCTCATATTTCAGCTAATTATATGAGTGGATTAAATAAAACATACATTTTCAGTTCATCATTAACTATGTCCAATTTTAATAAAAAAAACTGTAGTAAGGAAATACATAGCAATATTTTGATTTTAATTCACAATATGAGACTTATTATTATTCTCTTCTCCATTAATTGGTTCAATTTTAAACCTAGAAGAATGCTGCATCTGCAACTCTTGAACTTCTTGAACATGAGGAATACGAAATGCCATAAGCGCTGCTCCGTTACCAATACCAGCTTTATTAAAGAGAACCTACAAAAATCGTTTATTCAGACCAAATGTTCTGATTTATTTTCGTAACTTTGGGCCTTGATGTACAAAAATCTCTCAGGTCATAGACATTGCTAAAATAAATGGTATTGTAATGTTTTTCTGAGATATATGGAGATGTTATAACTGACTAAATCTAGGAACTTTATTAAGTAACAGTTTCTACAGTAGTTTTCACAAAAAACATACCTGGCCATTAGGAATATACTGTCCATACAAAATCTCATTAAACTTGATAAATCCAAGCTCCTTCGCTATAGCTTGAGTGCGCTGTGCTGTAAATATGCCGCTTATAGCTGGTACATTGGCGCTTGCTGCAAGTGCTATTGCCGCCTTTAACATTTCTTTTGCTAAACCTTGTAACATTTAATAATTTAATTATGTCATCAATATATCATACGCAACATCGACCAGTTCCTAGGTTGGATCCTAGGTTTAAAATGATTGTATTCCCGGTTTTGTTACAATGTGTTACGTCACGTGTCACTGACCTTCCCTGTCTTTCCTACGATCTTATTCCATTAGTGTTACATCGGGCACAGGAAGATAAACAAGAGTAAGTGCCTCTGTGTTTGCGCATATACTCACGGCGCTTTGATACATCCTGCGAAGTTGGTGAATGCTATAGTTTTATAACGGATTCGGTTGCAATTCTACTAGTCTAAATAAATTTGACACGATAGCGTCTCTACCGGCTCGACCTATATGGCGGCTCGGTGGCGCAGTGGCTAAGCGTTTAGCTGCGGCGCTTTTGGTAGCGGGTTCGATTCCCGCACGGGACTAGTATTTGTATGGACTACAAATAATAGTTCCCGGTCTGGGTGTTTGTCCATGTGCAATTTATGTATGTAAACTGCCTCCGTGACACAGGAGAAATTCCTATAACAGAAGGTAATGTTTTCCTAAATACCTAAAATAAAAAAAAAATAAGAAAATATAGGGTTGGGAAAGATTATCCAGTTTCATTTGCCATGACTCAGCATAGTCAAACAGGCTTTCGCAATTCGATTTTTGCTTTTCCGGGAGATAAAATATGACGATTGGCGAAGCACTAACGATCAAAGTAACTGCATTAAACGAAGTCATTATTATGAAAAATGCAACGTCAATTTCTCTTTGGCCCGGAAAAGTTTTGTTCAAACTCATCCAAATTAAACGGAATCGCTGTTGGTTTCGCTGAGAGCGTGTATATTTTACAAATAGCATGTTCTGTGTCGTTCATGATCAAACTGCTGCATATAATGTTTATTTTTGAGAACATTACGTACGTACGGAAAATTATGAATACGTTTAATAAAAGAATTACTGTCTCCCGTAGCACAAGTCGCGCAAAGTGGTAGAGATAGGTTCCGCTGTAGGAATTCCTAATTCCTACAGCGGAAGGCAACATTTTTAAAAAATAAACAAAACACAAACAAAGAAACCGGGTAGTTACCACGGCCTCGTAGAATACCTTCATGAAGTAGAAACATCTTATGCTTCTGCGTTTCGTTCGGTGAGTGAGGTAACTTGAGGCCCTTTCCCCTCCTCCCCAAACCTCCTCCCCACCCCCCAAATATCCTTAAGGCCGGCAACGCACCTGCAGCTCCTATGGTATTGCAGATATACATCGGCGACGGTAATCACCTACCGTCACGTGAGCCGCATGCTCGCTTGCCCCCTTTCACAAAAAATATATTTTACTTTTTATTTCACTATACACAAAACAGAATCATAGTCCAGAGTATGTGTATACGAAGTACAAAAAGTGTAGAAGCATATTTCCATAGACTTATATTTAATATCAAATATATTACAAATTTTATTTTTCTTCTTTGAATACGTACAGTAATTCAAAAGAAAGTTGCTGAGGGGATTCTATTGTGTTTTCTTACCTCTACGTCGAAAGTTAGTTTTTAACGCCAAAGCATAAGTCTTTAAGTATTTCCTAACATCTAACTTGTCGTACAAGTTAACTGGTTTTTCGATTTCATTGAAAAATGTCATTATATCCGAGTAAAGTTCGTTGTAAGTAAGCTTCACGCGACTAAATGTGCGAGAGAAGGAGCCTTAAAGGAAAGAAAACAGAATTAGGTTTCAAGAAGTATTTTGTTTATATACTACTACACTACTACATCAGTCTGTTTTAGTCCACAGCTGAACATAGGCCACAGGAACAGACTTGTCCATATTCACCACGCTGGGCAAGCGGGTTGGTAAGCATAGTGCTGATACCCACCCACTAATGATGCTGCTCCCAATCACTAGTCAGATGGATATTCAATGTGGCAAGATATAAAATGGCAATCGCCTTGTGTGTTTGCTAGTATGCAAACCTCACGCACTTGGGTGCACCAAGCGCGTGTGATCGGCATTAGAAGTAATTATATATTCGAGCGGCTCAAATTCTCGGCGACCAAGCTCTCTCTGATCGGCTTGATCCTTTGGCTTTGCGAAGAGATGTTGCTTCTCTTTGCATTTTTTAGAAAATTTACCAACGGGAATGTTCTGAGGAACTGTTCGGATTGAATCCAGCTGCTGAGTTTCACCATCGTACAGCGACAGAATTCGAAGTTCCATCGATACCACCTAGATGGTTAGTATTCCACCACAGTGCGTTTTAATCGAAGCTTTCTGCCACGCACTTCGTCTTTGTGGAATCAGCTGTCCCCCTGTAGCTCCTCTGGTGTTGTGAATGTTCGTGGGCGTCGATGATCACTTACCATCAGGTGAGCCGCAAGCTCGTTTGCCCTCTTCTTCTATAAAAAAAAAAGTTAGAAAATGTATGTTCCTTCTTACACCAAAATTGCATGCTAATTATATTCCAATCATATCCCTCTGTATTTACTATCCCTTCTTACACTCCATTTATATGCTAGTTGCATGCAAATCTTTTCCCTCTTTATTGACTTGATCTGATTGTGTGAATCTGATACTGCTGACTTTCTCTGATCTTATCGCATTGGCTTAGTGGTTAAAATACCTAATACCTGAGCTGACTTCCAAGACTCCTGGGTCATAATTCCAGTCGTAAATTATTTTTTTTCGGGTCTGGCTGTATCTCTGACAATTCTTCCGATCTAATTGCATAAACGTTACGTCGAACGTGAGTAGGTAAAGATGAGATAGGGTCTCTATACCTGCGCGTACGCTTACGGCACTATTATATTTCCTGCACAGTTGACAACTACCGATGTTACTTGGAAGTTATCGCCGTGCTCGAATTCCTCCAGGAGTGACATCATCAAGACAAAATATTTTTACGTATTTTCAGTTACATTATTGTGTTTTAGAGTGTATTCTGTACGGTACTACATTATATCCTATTTTGTTATTAACTGTTGACACTATTAAAAAATAGTCACACTTTCCTAGTAGACATGCCATATATATATATATATATATATAATATATATAGATTCATTTTGTATGAATATTATTGAGAACGAGATCCGAGTGCTGGCAATGAAACATTTCACCTAAATCCACAGGGGTACTCGATTGTCACCTGTCTCACAAACCAGGCTCTGGCGTTGAAGGAGAACTTTCAATATCTTTGCTTATCGTATTCGTTGTCTGAACAGCGATGGACTGAACAACACGATCAATTTTTTTGCTATTTACAGTATTTTTCGAAGGTCTCCGTTGGTCTCCAAAAATAGCTGACGTCCACAATACGTCACAGTTTGTATGATTTTATTAGCACCTTTGCTTGCCCTGTGTAGAATTACAGTTATACAAAATTCCTTTTGTTTTAGCTTCCGGCGTTATTTAAATACTAATTGAGGTCAAACGCAAGCCTATTTTTTCATAAAAAAAAAAATTATATTGCTGAACCGACATGACATATTTAATGCCTTAGCTGAAATATAAAAATTAAAACAACACTTACTATGCACTACTTAAAACTTATTTATTGTATTGTTTGAAATAATATATCTTTACCTGCATTTATAACTTAAACGAGTATTATACCTTATAATGTTGTAAAAATACTCAACATATTTGTTTAATGAAAGAAGGACCGAGTACCGAGTCATTAGTATCACGACAATTAAAAAAAAAAAGTAACTATTACAAATATTACATTTTTCTTGTATCCTCATAATGAGAACTCCAATTAGCTCATCAGTTTCTTCATTCACAGCTGCAATAGACATTTTATCCTTCATCCATATACGAGCATTATTAATAAATTCCTCTATCCCTTCTTTGTCTCCAATAATGTTTACTGAGCGGTACGTTACCTACAAGTTAATATTATAAATTTAATTACGTTCGCTAATTTTGGTCACAAACTACTGCTTGACTTAAATTGGGGCACGAACTAATACACACATAATATACTCAATACTCAGTCTTTATTGCATTCTCGTAAGTATTTACACAGAAAAAGCCATTACAGTTGTTTAGAACTTGCTTGCTGATACGTAATCATTTAGTATTTTAATAGTCTCTGTGTTAAATGAACAATATAGATACTAAGCCCGACAAACCTGGGGATAACAAACTTATATCTATGATTTTTATATTTTATGCAAATGATTTAGATACCTGACTACTGATCAATGGGTCTTGGGTTAATCCCAGCCGAGACCAATATTTGTCCATAAGCAAAAATTATTGATTTTATAGTCTGGTTGTGTTGTGTTTGTCCTGATTCTTTGACTGACCGTTACATCGGATATGAGCTATAATAACTCATGCTCAGTTGACAACTGCCGATAGTACAAGGAAGTTTTCGGAGTGGTCGAAATCGGTAAGGAAGATATCATCACCATCATCGTCATATCTATCGATCTATCTAAACCAGCCTGTAAAATTTCACTGTTTGACATAGCGCCATGAAAGCTTTCCATGAAAGCGCCAACAAATGCTGGCATGCGGCGCATAGAAGATGAACCTATAACCATCGAGCTGGGCAGGCGGGCTGGTGAGCGTAGTACGGGTGCGGTACGCGCACAACCCCTGCACAACATCTCTTCCCATCACCCGTCTATCGTGTTTGGGGTCACCAGAACCTCGGCCGTTAATAAGCTGGGTGCACTAAACGCGAGTGAGGTTGAAGTTTGGAGAACAATATTAAAATTAAGAAACTTAGTTGCACATAAATAAAAATAATTTATAAAAATTCATATATTAATTCAAAATACTAAAATTTCAACAGAATCTCATTCGAGAAATCTTTGGGTTTCAGCTATTTATTTAAACTAACTTTTACTTCCAACCGTTAGAAAATTTTATTTTAAATATACATTGTGTGTACTCAAAGGTGATCCCATTTAAAATTTAAAGAAAATATTCCACAAGATGGTAAAATAAGGGTTGTGATCGGTTGTTTCTCATTTTTTTTGTTTTATATTCACTTGTATTACTTTAAATTTATCTTAACATGTAAGCTAATTATTGCATCGAATCATTATTCCTATTTAAAAAAAAAAACAGTATGTAACTTTTATATTTTCATTATTAAAACCATTTTGTAACACTAACTTACCTCTTCTGTTAAATAATGTTCTTCCAGTAACTGAATAGCTTCGTCATACCTAGTATCTTGAAGATCCTCGAAGCGTATACCGCATGGTAAACGACACCAAATCGAGGGAGCTTTTATTCTTTCTTCTAAAATTTTCATTTTTTCTATTTCAGCTTCTGCTTCAGTTCTGGCCATAATTATTCATCGAACAGTTTGAAAAAATCACTTCTTTTTGAGAACAAAGTTATTTATAGAGAACATCGGTTTTGACGCAGTTAATTTATAGTTTGATAAAAATTGCACATAACATTAAAGAAAGGAAATTTAGACGTGAGAATATAACAAACAACGTTAAGCAAATGTGAGTCGTACGTCTCGAGCGATCGAAGACAGCCTGGCACCAAAAAATAAGTCCGCGACATTCCGTGAAAAAATGCGAAAACAGAAATCAATACACGGCCTTTGTCGGCCCAGGTCACTGATATAGAAGTTAAACGTTTCAATTGTTTGCTTCTATTGATAATGCCTTATCTTAACAGCTTAAAAATAGTCCACGGCAGGACATAGGCCTAACCGATAAGGGAGATTAGCCCTAATCGTCACCCTTGCCAAGCGGAACACATGTATAAATATAAACACTCATAATAGTGTACCTATTTCCCGACAGGGATGTGTAGATACTACGGATATATTTTTATCACGACAGGGACACATATCTATGATGGTAAAATATTTATAGCAGGTTGTTCTATAAATATATGGTGCGTAACAATAGTGTACAAAAAAATGTGTAGTTTAGACAGACAATTCGTAAATAAATAATTTTTTTTTTTATTTATAAAAATTCATATATTAATTCAAAATACTAAAATTTCAACAGAATCTCATTCGAAATCTTTGGTTTTCAGCTATTTATTTAAACTAACTTTTATTTCCAACCGTTAGAAAATTTTATTTTAAATATACATTGTGTGTACTCAAAGGTGATCCCATTTAAAATTTAAAGAAAATATTCCACAAGATGGTAAAATATTTATAGCAGGTTGTTCTATAAATATATGGTGCGTAACAATAGTGTACAAAAATGTGTAGTTTAGACAGACAATTCGTAAATAAATAATTTTTTTTTATTTATAAAAATTCATATATTAATTCAAAATACTAAAATTTCAACAGAATCTCATTCGAAATCTTTGGTTTTCAGCTATTTATTTAAACTAACTTTTATTTCCAACCGTTAGAAAATTTTATTTTAAATATACATTGTGTGTACTCAAAGGTGATCCCATTTAAAATTTAAAGAAAATATTCCACAAGATGGTAAAATATTTATAGCAGGTTGTTCTATAAATATATGGTGCGTAACAATAGTGTACAAAAATGTGTAGTTTAGACAGACAATTCGTAAATAAATAATTTTTTTTTATTTATAAAAATTCATATATTAATTCAAAATACTAAAATTTCAACAGAATCTCATTCGAAATCTTTGGTTTTCAGCTATTTATTTAAACTAACTTTTATTTCCAACCGTTAGAAAATTTTATTTTAAATATACATTGTGTGTACTCAAAGGTGATCCCATTTAAAATTTAAAGAAAATATTCCACAAGATGGTAAAATAAGGGTTGTGATCGGTTGTTTCTCATTTTTATGTTTTATATTCACTTGTATTACTTTAAATTTATCTTAACATGTAAGCTAATTATTGCATCGAATCATTATTCCTATTTAAAAAAAAAAAAAGTATGTAACTTTTATATTTTCATTATTAAAACCATTTTGTAACACTAACTTACCTCTTCTGTTAAATAATGTTCTTCCAGTAACTGAATAGCTTCGTCATACCTAGTATCTTGAAGATCCTCGAAGCGTATACCGCATGGTAAACGACACCAAATCGAGGGAGCTTTTATTCTTTCTTCTAAAATTTTCATTTTTTCTATTTCAGCTTCTGCTTCAGTTCTGGCCATAATTATTCATCGAACAGTTTGAAAAAAATCACTTCTTTTTGAGAACAAAGTTATTTATAGAGAACATCGGTTTTGACGCAGTTAATTTATAGTTTGATAAAAATTGCACATAACATTAAAGAAAGGAAATTTAGACGTGAGAATATAACAAACAACGTTAAGCAAATGTGAGTCGTACGTCTCGAGCGATCGAAGACAGCCTGGCACCAAAAAATAAGTCCGCGACATTCCGTGAAAAAATGCGAAAACAGAAATCAATACACGGCCTTTGTCGGCCCAGGTCACTGATATAGAAGTTAAACGTTTCAATTGTTTGCTTCTATTGATAATGCCTTATCTTAACAGCTTAAAAATAGTCCACGGCAGGACATAGGCCTAACCGATAAGGAGATTAGCCCTAATCGTCACCCTTGCCAAGCGGAACACATGTATAAATATAAACACTCATAATAGTGTACCTATTTCCCGACAGGGATGTGTAGATACTACGGATATATTTTTATCACGACAGGGACACATATCTATGATGGTAAAATATTTATAGCAGGTTGTTCTATAAATATATGGTGCGTAACAATAGTGTACAAAAAAATGTGTAGTTTAGACAGACAATTCGTAAATAAATAATTTTTTTTTTTATTTATAAAAAAAAGTGTTGACAATCTCTGATAACGAGTTATCCTCCAAATGTTAGAAATTATCGAAAATCTAGATTTTCGCACGTTCTATGAATCTGGACAATCAAAACACAAAATAGTGATTCACAAATTTTGAAGCTTCGTTGTTCGCATCATAACAAACTGTCAAACCATAGTACTTGTGTAAAAATATCCTATGAATGTCCCACCGCTGAAGCAAAGGCTTCCTCACTCTCTCACAATATTTAAGAGAGTTGCCGGGTTTCAGATGTCCTCGTAATAATATTTTAATACTGTTACTTCATTTATTATTTCTCAGTCATGAAGATTTCCTCTCAATAGTTTCGTTCAGCGCCCTGCACGTGGTAAATAGGCCTTTATCTGCTCACATTCTCTCACTAAATGCGAGGTGACCACTATGCTACTACGATACTTGTGTAATAATAATTATATTTGAAACGAAACTATTATTTACGGGTTTTATATTGTATAATTTTATTTTATGTTCCCGAAATTTAAGGTGCTTTACAGCACTGAGGTGTTAATTGTCCTGACGCTATAGTTAACTCTGAGCTTTTAAATATTAATTTTGGTTCGATCTACGCAGAATTTGCTCACAGTATTTTAACGCCGTGCAGTGGTATGCTTGGTTTTAGATTTAATTTTATTTATTACTGGATTCCAAGCCAGTGGCAGCGCTGGAAAAGATAGTAAGGAAACCTGTATGTCTGAGAATTATTAAAAAAATATTATTTCGAGGACATGTGAAATCCGCTAATCCGCAGCGTGGCGGACCCACTTTGGCTTCTAAAAGCCTCTCAGATATTTGAGAAAAAGACCTTTAATCAGCAGTTGGCATTAAGGGTTACTTTTATGCTAACTCTTGTCCGGTTTCGTATTTCAAGACATATTCAATGGTTTGAAACATAGTGAATAAAATAATTAAATTCGTAATACAGGCTAACAAAGGTTTAAGTTAATGCCAAATAAAAAAAAAATATCGTAAGTGTTTGTGTTAACTAAATTTAAAAGTATAACTATAATTATAAAAGACCAGAGTTTTCATTGTATTATATATCTAACAGTATATAAATTGATTTTTTATCTAAATATTTATTCTGTTAAATGTTTTTTTTTAAGTAGCGTATTTGTGCAATAAATGTTTATTTCTTTCTTTTTTTCTATTTTACTTTACCTGGCCTGATTACGGTATCCTGTCTACAAAAAAGAAACACGTGTTAATTCCTCTGAATTTGAGAAAATATATACGACATTATTACCAAGCCTAGTATGAAAAAATCTGCGCTTATGACATGTGCTTTTAAGTAAAAGATGTTATTAGGCCACGTCGTAATTTTTTTATCAAACTAAAGAAAGCTTTCCAAAATCTTATGGAGATCTCCGGGAGTAAGTAACTATAAGGGAAGCTCATGGAATAAGAATGTAAATATAGGAGGCTAGACTTTTAAATTTCACTTAGTTCGTCAATTATAATTATTTCTTGTACTAGTATCATAACATATTTTATATTTTATATAAGTAAGCGACCGGTTTCGCCTTACGGCATCTTCGGGGTATTCAATTGAAAATGTGTTGTGAAAGGTAACATTGTCAATATAATGAAGTTTCACCGATGGACATTAATCGCAAGTATAAATTCACTTATTTCGGTTCTAAATTCAGTTATATTTACAATAAGTAGTTATACAGGCATGATAAAAGCAAAAGTTTACTTTAATTGATAAATTTTTTAACGTCAATTTGTAATAAGCAATATCACCTCAGTATGTTTAACTTATATTTTTTGATTTACTTACTCAATGAGAGTAAATAAATTTATTATTCTCAAAACGGAACAATTTCCTCCAGAACATTATTAAAGGTTAACGTTATTATAGAACTTTTAAAGGCGTTCAGCGCTTTCAATCGATCCCCAAAGTTTTTGGCTGAGGATTGTGTGTGTAGTTTTATACGAGAGCTATAATAACATATAAATTAATCACAAAAACTTGTCGAACCACTTGATTAATGGTACGCAACAGTGTACGTGACAGTTTTAAAAACAATGAAGTTATTAAGTTTTCAGGCACATTCCATATATATACATTATTTATTCACAATTTAATTCGATTTAAACGCAAACAAGGAATACAATTTGCAGAATTAAACGTGTCAGCATTTTTCAATAACTGAGAGACAATTGAAGCTTTACAAACAACTTTAATATTGCCCATAAGTTTAAGTATCACTATTCCTGTGTGTGACAGGTAAGAGGGTTTATATTATTATATCGCGTGGCTTAATAGTTAGCGTACTTCACTGACAGACACGGGTTCTTGGTTCGAATTTCAACCAATTTTTTTGGTCATACACTTACGGCTTCTCCATCTTCTATGCAGTTAACAACTGCGGTAAGTATTCGGATGTTGTCGAAATCAGCCCAGATCATTATTATAATCGATGGATATAGTTCTGTAAATACTGGTAACTATACTATGTAATACATTAGCCTCTTAAAGAAAGAAACCGCATACGAAGCGCCACACATTTCTGGTGAGTTTGCCGATATTCAATTGCCTAGACTGTCTATATCTAGACTCCATAGAGTCAGTAACTCTTTTATATATACGTTTGTACAACATAACCCCAGCAAGTGCGCAAAGTTGTTCAAAGGCTTCCTATTAATAGGTTTAAAAAAACGTTAAACGGAGACTTTATATACAGGGTTATTATAATATAAAAGAATACTTACAACCCCTGGGGTCACTCCAAGCCATTTTTAAAAAAAATATTGTAATATAAGACTACTAAAATGTTTTGTTTTGAAAAAAAAGGGTATACCTACGAAGTTTCTTTCGTCTGTTTCTTCTTCGTAAAAAGACGTTTGGCAAGTGAAATGTATGTTTCTTATGTTGAATAAATGATTTGATTCACTATACCGTTGGTTAGACATTTTAATTAGCGCAGTACAAGTACTCTAGCATTAGATGCTGCTTCCCAATACTAATATGTGAGATTTGGATCCGGTAATTGCCGATCGATCTACCGCGTCTCGATCTACTCGATCGAGTTTCGATCTACCGCAGTGGACCACGCGCAGGAGAGGTTTGCTTTTGAGGAAGTATATGGTATATTCCTCTTCAAACCCTCTATTGTTTAATTACAGCATTATAGTTCAGTATATCCCCCCACTGTACCTATAAATTTGAAAAGAACAAAAATCTTATTATGAGCATGACACTTTTAAGGCCTTTAACTCTCTACGTGGTAGAGCCAATCGACGGCGTATGCTGTTGCTCGAATGGGCCGGTTCGTCCGTTGTAGTACCACGACTTTGCAGAATACCGGCGTGAAGTACAGGCATCTTGTGCTCGTGAGTTTCGTTCGGTGAGGTAACCGGAGGCCGGAGGCTCCGATCCCTATTCCGCCTTCCATCTCCCAAATATCCTTATAGTCCGACAACGCACCTGCAGCTCCTCTTGTGTTACAGATGTATGTGGGCGACGGAAATCATTTGCGACCAGTAGAGACGTTTGCTCGTTTGCCCCCTTTCACATAAAAAAGAACTGCGATCATTTTTAATTGCGATATGCGGGCAACCTATGGTAGCTTAACTTAACGATTTTGTCTAAATGTTGTATTGGCTTCGGATATAAATATCATTGTCGTGAGATATTATACATATTTGGAGAAGATCATCTGACGCTACTACGTGGAGATTTTAAGTGACTGTCAACTATATATCTTCGTGACAAAAAGCACCTCGGTTCTTTGCTACGTCAGGAGTTAAAAAAAATACACATTATCGAATTTTAGAGTTATAATTTAGATTAAGATGTGTAACATTTTTATCTTCCATTCCCCTATCCTTTTGCACAAGTTTGATTTTAATAAAAAAAAACTTTTTGTACATACATATGATTCAACTGTAAATATAAGCAAATATTTTTCTATAAAAACATAATATGCAGCAAATCGCATTGTGTATCATGTGTGTGTTTTTTTTAATTATTTATACCGTGATTTCGAATACAAACATACATGTTATTTGCCGTACAATATTTCTTATTATACTCGTGGCAAAAATCTAAATTACATGTCACGCAAGCGCTGAGATTCATATTTACCGCGGTATGAAATATTTTATTTCTTTTGTTTAAAATGCAGCAGACTCATCTAGGATTAAAATTACAACAGAGAAAAGAAGAAAAATACTTCATATTTTCTTTTCTTTTCGCTTATTTTCCATCTAGTTTTGCGTGAAGAAGTTATTTTGTTTGTATTTTTGTTTTTACATATAACATTAATCGTGAATTCAACTTTTAGGTGTGTTTTTGTCGAGTTTCTGTTTATTAGTTACTGGATGGGCAGTATTCATGTTAGTAGTATTATACTATTCAGTCAGATCCTACTTGCTATGATGGCGGATGGCGGCGTATGAAAAATCGTTTCATCTTTTCTTCTTTCATCCCACTGGTGTCTTAAGAGACAACTAATTAAACCTTATAAAACCTTATAAGCTAATAAATTGACGTCTTATAAACATTACTTTTCCGCTCAACAGACTCCAGATTATTTAATAACTCGAAACACATCTGGGAGAAACCCGGGAGACGGGGCACACCATTAGTCACATTCTTGTTCTAGAGAGAGGCATTAAAGAGGCGAAACGTGGTTTGCGGAAGTCTGTCTGAACCAATAAATATTAAATATTAAATATTTTAGCAGGGTTTTGCAGCCAGGAAAATTCTTCTTCGCTGTTTCAATGCTCGCAGAATACCGGCGTGAAGTAGAGCCATCTTGTGCTTCAGCGTTTAGTTTACTGCTTACAATCCCCCTCCTCATCCTTTCTCCCATCTCTCAAATACCCTTAAAGGCTGGCTACGCACCTGCAGCACTTCTAGTGTTGCAGATGTACGTGGATCACTTACCACCAGGTGAACCGCCTGCTCGTTTGCCACTTTTTCCATTACAAAAATAATTAAAAAAAACACGGACTTTACGCGCGTACCATTAACTTAACTCCTACGATGTACCTAGAACTCCCCCTACTGGACTTCCCCCGTGACTCCCCGACTGCGGTAAAATACTCTAAACGTCAAAAAACTCGAAAATAAAAAAAATTAGGCGATAAAATCCGTAAATAAGTGAATGTCAATCATAAAAAAATCAATACAATTTTTGTCAAGAGTCCTTTTTAACAACATATCAGCATAGCCATGCGACCCGCGTGTGCTGAATAAGAGCTATTGCCGCGTGGAACTTTCTCCTCGATGTATTGTATTGGATGTACGATCTATTTCATAGTAGGCCTTTTTAACAAAGTTTATTTACTTTAATAAGCTTCTTAAAAATTGACATATGTTTGTTTTGCTACATTTTTAGGGATTTTGTTGTAAATTTTTATGCATTTACATTAAAATGCCGTTCTAGTTTTAGCCAATCTAAATTTAGTGACCTCTACCACTTTGCGCGACTTGTGCTACGGGAGACAGTAATTCTTTTATTAAACGTATTCATAATTTTCCGTACGTACGTAATGTTCTCAAAAATAAACATTATATGCAGCAGTTTGATCATGAACGACACAGAACATGCTATTTGTAAAATATACACGCTCTCAGCGAAACCAACAGCGATTCCGTTTAATTTGGATGAGTTTGAACAAAACTTTTCCGGGCCAAAGAGAAATTGACGTTGCATTTTTCATAATAATGACTTCGTTTAATGCAGTTACTTTGATCGTTAGTGCTTCGCCAATCGTCATATTTTATCTCCCGGAAAAGCAAAAATCGAATTGCGAAAGCCTGTTTGACTATGCTGAGTCATGGCAAATGAAACTGGATAATCTTTCCCAACCCTATATTTTCTTATTTTTTTTTATTTTAGGTATTTAGGAAAACATTACCTTCTGTTATAGGAATTTCTCCTGTGTCACGGAGGCAGTTTACATACATGAATTGCACATGGACATACACCCAGACCGGGAACCATTATTTGTAGTCCATACAAATACTAGTCCCGTGTGGGAATCGACCCCGCGACCCAAAGCGCCGCAGCTAAACGCTTAGCCACTACGCCACCAAGGCGCATATGAATGTCAGGCGTAATTTTTATAGGATTTATGTCACCAACGAGTTAACAGTCCACCTGATGCTAAGCTACTGCAGTCCATGGACAACCTACAAATAAATCGAAGAAGGTTACAGTTGTGATGTCACCCCCGAGGACTAAAATAATATGCCTTACATCATGTAATTGTACTGGCTCGCTAAACTCGAAAATAACAAAGATTTCCCTATTGACTGGCGGTCTAAGTTGCCTTAAATCTTACCGCCTCTTTAAATGTTTAATTATAATCCACTTCTCCTTACAGTGTTCTATCATGTGCTTGATGATAAACTAAACCCAAAAAACATTGAATTTTTAATGGAAAATGTTTTCATATTGAAAGTAAACACTAAGTTCTATTTCCTGCGGGTAAAGTGCTTGCTGATGTAACTTGATTGCTCAAGACACAGGTGCATACTGTACTTAGTCCGCAGTACTCAAGATTGGTTTGCAAAATCTAGACCGAGCTCTAGTTTCAAATCTATTCCCAAGATTCTCAATTCAAAACTTAATAATTATTCGTGTATTACATCCTAAGTTTTTATATGATAATTGCCGGTTGCTTTTTTTTTAATTAAAACTAGCCGTTATCTGTTAATAAATATATTACTTAATTAATAAATAACTAAATAGGAAATAAATTAAATATTTATTTTTATTTGTTCGCAGCCTATTTCTAAATTAAACTGTAAATTTACATAGTTTAGTTACCTTCTCATGAAAGTCCTTCCAAAATTGGTTCAATCATTTCTAAAATTAGAAGCAATAAACAAAGAGTTGCTCAGACAGAAATACTGAAAAAAAGTTTTAAAAGGCTGGTTGAGTTTTGGTCGTCAATAAAAAGGAACACTTATTTCAAAATAACAGAGATTTAATTTTATTTTTATGAAAAATCTCGGATATATATTATTAAATAGTTCTTTTAGTTCCTTAGTTTCTTACAGGTTACAGGTACCTAAAAGAAACGGAATATTTAAAAGAAATACAACAAGTGTACTTGAAATACATAATAAATAAAATACCCTTTTTTTTATTATCAAATTATTTATCTATTTTGTTCAATTAACTCCTGATACAAAATAATTGGTGTTATAATTTTGAAACATTTGTTTTTCTATTGACCAATTACAATACGGTTTTTTGTGAAGGTTGGTTCAATCGAAATGGTTTTTAGTTATGATAGATGAAAATATATTCGACTGATTATAAATAATAAGACCTCTTCCTAACTCGTTAACGAGGAACTTCTGTACTTGTGTGATCGTTAAATTCCCGGAGACATAAACACTGGAACGGTCAATTGTCTATTAAAGGAGGCCAGCGCCCCAGTCTTTTATTTTATTTAAGGCTATACACGTTCTCATGAATTACGAACATTCTCGTGACTATCCGCCCGCTGTCCATTTCAATGAGCAAAGCATACATTCTTTATTGAGTTATCCGTTAATATAATACCTGAAAATAATCAACCAATATCGTCCTTATAGTATTAAAACTACCTATTTTCTTCTTTATTTACACGAAAATTTTTATTCGCCAATCCAAGAGCAAATCATTATGATATTACGGTCATGTTGTCTGACGAAGCGAGATTTTACGCACAAAAGTCACGTGCCCGAGGATCACGATCCAGGCATGACGGGGATATTATATGCTAATGACTAGTCGTTGGAAATGGAACCTACATTATTAATATTTATAATGGTTACATCAAGGCAGGGACGAAATTCAATTTTGTATCATATTATATTTCGGCGTTACATTATTAAGTTCAACCTACGTATCGGAATATTTGATTGTATTGTTATAATTTTGGGGAACGTTATATTTGTAAGGGAAAATATAGAAACTTCTTGTGGTTGGCACTTAAGTTTAGCGACAGTTGCCAGAACAACTGAGTGAAGTAAAGTAGCAGCCCGCCACGCTGCGCCAGTGCGGGTTCCTCGAAATAATATTTTTTTATTATTGCTAAGACATGCAGGTTAAAAATTTTAACGGCACCGTTAAATAAATCTTTATGCCGTTATTGCAATTTGGGTCCCTTTTTCTTTATGCGAAATTGATATAACTAGCAAGATTTTTTAAACATGGTACAGTCTAGCGGCGGCTTTAGCTGCTGCTCGAATGGGCCGGCTCGTCCGGATTAATAATACCACGACCTCGCAGAATACCGGCGTGAAGTAGAGGCATCTTGTGCTTCTACGTTTCGTTCGGTGAGTGAGGTAACCGGAGGCCCACTTCCCCTCCCCATCCTTATCCTCCATCCCATCTCCCAAACACCCTTAACGGCTGACAATGCACCTGCAGCTCCTCTAGTGTTGCAGATGTACGTGAGTGACAGTAATCATTTACTATCAGGTGAACCGATTGGTCGTTTGCCTCCATTCCCATAAAAAAAAAATACGGCCGTAAATAAAACGTTGTACTTATAGTTTTATCGTATATAGGGAAGTGAAGAGTTTCTCGGTGTTCGTTCGGACACTTACGGCTTGATAATATACGTCGGACCGCACGGCGTGGGGTAAATTGATTCCCGATGACACATTGCGTTACACGAGATCAATACACGCAGAGGTTTGCATTCCATGCAGACACAAAGGTAGTGCCGACCCTAGCTAATTTATTTAGGTTAACTACCTTTTTTGTGTTACACATACTTTATCCTCGCCACTGAATACCACTGAATAGTAAACATAATTTAATACTTCATTAAATAAGAATAAGATAAGATAAATCTTTATTTGTTAAAAATGTAAATAAAAAAATTTAATTGAAAATAACATGTATGAGGATGTTATAGTATTATTAGTCCACTTGTTCTGTTTTTTATATAAAAAAAATGTTTTTGAGTGTTTTATTTAACAATTAATGAACGCGATGGATTACAATAGTGACAGACGAAAGAGTTCTACAGAATTAAATTACGCAGTTAATAAAAAAAATCAAAGTGATTCATTCGGTTTTCCGAGATATATCATGCGTGGAAATAATTTAAGCTATGTGAATCGCAACTTTTTTAAGAAATAGATGGGCACTGCCTCTCCGCTTCGCGTTCAAGTTGAACAAATAAAATGTCGGAGTGACGTTTTGTGCATGTTATGTCCTCTAGTACTGACCACAATTTGTATTTCAGAGGGTTCAAATCTGTACTTTACGAGGGGCAGTCTTCAACTCTTATGAAGTCCGGAATACTGTTCCCGAGCCAGTTTAGAATTTTTCGTGTCTGCGCTACAGACAGATCTAAATGACTCTTATTACTGTTTTTGAATAAGGTCATATTTTATTAAATGTTTATTTCATAGAATTATAGATAATTACCATAGATTATTTACTTATTTATTATTAAACTTCATACATGAGATATAGGCGGACTTAATGCCAGAAGCATTCTCTACCAGTCAATCTTTGGATGATGCAGAGATGAAATGAAGTAGGTGTAGGTGATAGAATAGAGAAAACTAAAGAGAGAGGAGAGGAGATTAAGTAGTATAACTGGAATTATTATCTAAAGTGTTATCTGTTAAGTTTCTTTTGATTCATGTACATACTCGTTCTTGTACGATACTAATACTTATACATTCATTCGCATTATGACTTCAAACTGGCACGCACACAAATTCAAAATGAATGACTAACAGCACTGTTCTTTTTTAAACTAAAACTAATAGGCTCGATAAATTTTGGCCGAAGTATCTTTATCCATTTTTACAAAAAATTCGTAACTTCTTGGTAGGATTCGCCCCACCCAACTATGAAAATACTATTTCGAGGATATGTGAAATCCGCCAACCCGCACTGGAGTTCCGTGGCGGGCCCTTCCCGGCTCCAATACGCCTTTGCCCAGCATTGGGCACTTACGGGCTACTTACTTTACCGATACATTGGTGGAAGACACAGAAATGTCCTCTACATTTCTGTGTCTATGTGTATTTCTGTGTGTACAGTAAGCGTTTTCATCGATCCAGTCTCTTAATTAATTCAAACCATGTCCTGGGTATCGACGGTTAGCTCCTGGAAGGAGGAAACTAGGCATAGGAAACCAGCATATCTGAGAAATATAAAAAAAAATAGTATTTCGAGGACATATGAAGTCCGCCTACCCGGACTGGAGCAGCGTCGAAGGTGGCCTTTGCCTAGCAGTGGGTATTTACAGGCTACCTTTATTTACTTTATATGGCAGAATATCAAATAAATTTATAATTATTATTACTAAAATACTAGTTATGTAATATCCGTATACCTGCAACTAACTTTTAGAAACTATGTATTGTTTCAATAAATACATACATGCGTACAAACCCATATAAAATCGTGTCTCCTCGCAAGTATTCGAATTATATTTTTATAACTATAAACAACTGCAGATTTTATAGAATTTTGTTACATTTTACATGGAAAGTCGAATTTCAATAAAATATGTATCTAGTATACAGCATATAAATACAATATATTATGTGATGTTTGCTGTTAACAAGATTCTAACCGACGTGGCTTCTCATAAATATTTTATTACACATGTATTGTGTTTCCATGGTAATAGATTTATTGTGAACTTGACTATAAAATACATATGACGATAGTATGTATGGAGTTATTGAATATTTTACTAGCTGTCTTACCATTTTCATTTGTACGAGTATTAACATGAAATACCATGTAAGCTTGATTTGTTGTGTGTGAAAGTTATTCTAGAATGTCTTTTTTTAACCTCAATGGATGTATTAATTGTAGTGGTCTCTTCCTGGAAGTAATCGGATAAGACGACATTTTCAATAATCTAATAAGCTATAAAGCTATAATCTGCACAGGCCTTTTTACAGAAGAAAGTATTATTATTATGTGATATTATATTCTTCTCTTCAACCCATATTGTGTGTCCAATTGGAAAATAATCATATTAGAAGTACAATCTAAGGTTTAGATACCAGCATATAATATTTCGATATTACGGCCATGTTTCATGACGATGTGAGATTTTTGCACGAAAGGCACGTACGTGAGGATCGCAGTCCTTACATGTCTGGAATGTCGTATGCTAATGACTAGTCGTTCAAGACAGAATCTGTATTAATATTTATGTCATTATTTTATTTCATAGTCCTTTTATTTTTAATAGCATATTTTACATTCGTATCAATTTAACTAGATTATATTTCACATGCAATTGTTGTATACCGAATGAATTATATTGTCCGCAAAACTGATAACAATAAAAATGATTTTGGTAATGAAACATATCATATACAGAAGGGTACTTCCGTTACTTTTATACCAAATTGTTATACTTCAGTCGGCCCTATAACTCACCTAAACCGATTCTCAGCCGCATGTTTGTACGAGGTAGAGCCTAGCAGCGTCTTTTGGTGCTGGTCGAATGGTGGGCCTGATTGGGATTGTACGACGGCCTCGCAGAACACCGGCGTAAAGTAAGGGCATCTTGTGCTTTTGCGTTTCGTTCGGTGAACAGGTTTTTGAAATAATTTAATTATTTTATTTGTCAAAATGTGGTAGTGGTATTGTTTTTGAAATTATATAATAGCGTAGAAAATATATTTTATATAATAAAATAATTTTATAGAAAATATATAATTATATTTTAAAACAATTGTACAAATTTCAAACATGTAAAATTTAAACAGAGTAAATATATTTTTCTAACAACCAAGAAAACATTTTCAAATTAAATTGATTGTAAGATCTTACATCTTTAGGCACTTTGGTATATAAATATATTTATCGCCTATACAATGAGCATTATTGCGATATCTAAAGATTTTGGTTGGATCTCTACTCTTACTTCATCCTAATATTACATCATGTAAGACAAATAATTCAGGATGTTTCTTAATTAAACAAAGTTCAAATATATATTGACACGGTAGGTGCAGGACTTTTAATTCTTTACATATGGGTGTGCAATGAGCTAAGTCTGTGTCTCAGTTAAGGCCTAACACGTTTTTTTAACATGCTCTTCCGGAATTTACCGAATTATCCCATATAGCCTGACCATATCGAAGTGTAGATGCTACGTAACCATGGTAAGCTGTTAATGCGGCATCTTTAGATACAGTTAATTGCAAACGCCGTAACGCAAGAGGATTATCAATAATTGTCGATGTGCACCTGCATCACATTTTAAACCAAATATGGTTGCCAAACCAAATAAACTTAAAAAAATCCTCTATAGACTTTAATACATAATATTGTGCGCATTTTAGTGCATATATAGTTTTACAGAGAAAGATTTGTCACAACTTGTGTCATATTGATTTAAATAATTTATTAGAGGATCTGGAAACTGTAATTAGGACACCTTAAGCCCAGTTATAAATAGGAACCATACCATATACTTTCAAATTATTCGGAGTCCGAAGAAGAAGGTAATGGTGATTACGATGTTTTCTAATATCGACAGTTTTCAACTGCTCAGGATATTATATTGCAGTGCCACGTCCTGGCAAATACAGAATCACTATCTCGACTTTAACTTCTAGTACCCGTCTAATGTCACTGCGATAAGATCGGAGAAAGACCAATGTCAGGCCAAATACAACATTTATTTATAAGTGCTAATTTACCATGTACTGGGTGGTGAAACAAAACATCGAGAGAAAACTTGGCATATCTAAGAAATAACAAAAGAAATTTTGTTCCGAGTACGTGTGAAGTCCTCCAACTGACACTGAAGTTGTTTGGTGGACCCTTCCCAAATTCTTTACCCACTCAAGTATTAAAAGGTGACGTGTACCACAGATTATAATATTTACGGGTTGCAACTTTTACAAATATTGCATCCAGCTGGGATTTAACCCAATGACTCAACATTCAATTACGCTAACCACAAAGCCGGTCGCCAATACCTTATAGGTTGATTACTTTTACTTGTGTGAGCAGATTTAATTATGAGAGCCGTATTTCTCTTTTCCTTTGGTGGTATATTTAATAATGAGATTTTTCAAGAAAACAGGACATTTAATTTTTTAAAGAAAGGACGCGACCTTATCTAAAATCTAATTAAAACTGGCAACACGAACAAGCTGCTGTTAGTCTAGACTATTATTTAACATGAATATCACGACTTTAAGAGACATTCTAAAAATCTTTTCTATAACCATGAAATATTTAATTAATAAATGTTACTCAAGAAAATTTAAATTTGGTTCCTACACAAATATATATTCGTCATCATTTCAGCCTGAAACAAGTCTACTGCTGCGCATAGACCTCCCACGAAGATTGCCACCAAGCTCGGTTCTGAGCCACCTGCATCCGTCGACTTCCCGCAACACTGCGCAGGTCAACGTTCCATTTTAAGGGGGGTCGTGCTACACTGCGTTTGCCTGTACGTGGCTGCCACTCGAGAAACTTTTTTCCCCAACGGTTGTAAGTTATGCAAGCTATGTGGCTGGGGTATTGCCACTTCAGCTTGCTGATCCTTACGGCTATGTCGGTTACCCTAGTTCTGCTGCGGATATCATCGTTGCAGACTCTATCACGCAGAGAAACACCGAGCATAGCCCTTTCCATACCGTGCTGAGCAACTTTGAGCTTCCTCATATGGCCTGCAGTGAAGTACCAAGTCTCAGTTCCGTGTCATCACTGGCAACACGCACTGATTGTATACTTTGCTTTTGAGGTTTTGCGGTATACTTGATGAGAAGATTTGACGTAGTTTCCCGAACGCAGACCAGCCGAGTTGGATTCATCGATTGATCTCTGGGTCGAAGTTGGACTTACCTAATCGGACAATTTGTCCCAGATATACGTACTCGTCTACAACTTCGAGCCTATTGTTCCCAACAACAACCGGTATTGGTGTGACATGGAAGTTTGACATGAACTTCGTCTTCTAATGCAGCGGTGAAGAGTTTCGGGGATATGACATCACTCTGTCTTACGCCTTTCTGCAGTTGAATTGGTTTCGTACTCTGGTTCTGTACTCGTATCGACATTGTAGCCTTATTTTACAAACACGTCAGCACTTCGATGTACCAAGAGTCTGTTTGGCACCGCTGGAGAGACTGGAGCACCGCCCAAATTTCCACTGAATCGAAGGCTTTCTCATAAATACTATTCACACTTTGTATATTTTTCACGAGCCCAAATTACAAATCACAATAATAAAATTCAATAGATAACCAATTAAAACAATACTTTATTCAAAGTGATATTCTCGAAGCCAGTACCGTACACAAAACATTTGTTTGCCATGACAATTCCATCAAAAACTGTCATGACATGCATGAAACCAGAAGTTGTTTGGGTGGAGTACCTTTTAGTACCTAGTAGTAGAAGTACACAATAACTTACTCGCCTTTAGCATCCTGGACAAGGTGATAACACGATACATAAAAAAATATATTGTATGAGACTTATAGGCGCAATACACTAATAGGTCTAAGTTTCGATTATTCAAAACCTGGCCCCCAAATTAATTAGACGCACCCTGACATCAAGTACTATTTGTATTAAAAAAAAGCAAAAAACAATGTGAACGTCGAAAAAATATTACAATTAAATAAAAAAATTAACGCAAGCAATCCGAGGCAGGTTTATGAGATTTCAATCCGTGTTGTTTTACGCAAACATAAATTACTACTCCTTCTACTGGTATTGTGAATGTGAACGAGTTTTGTAATTGCCGACCTATCAGTAGTTTGAATATTTATTTTTGAAATAAATTTATTTTAAAAATAAATTACCGAGGACGGATAATGTTTTTTTTGTAATAAATATAGTAATGCATTTGATACATTAATTTTGTTTTAACTGACGACTGTGTGGCTTTGTGGTTAGCGCACTGTTCAGAAATATCGCTGGCGACATCTGATACCACAAAGTCGTAGCGCGTGGGAGAAAATTTCGAGAGAATCGCACTGTGGTGGATGATCTAGATGATGTTGGTGGAACTTGGTCGACGTCGCAAATGAATCAACCCGATCATAGAGAAATTTGTCTTTGTGTTGTCTTGATGCGATGGGTCTTATCTATATCGATACATCGGATACAGAAGTTGCTGCCCTGATGAATATTAGTCGGGAAGTTTTTACTTTGATAAAATCGATGGAATCGAACGACTATGGCACTCAGAACGCAATACTCGTACGGTAGTATGTTTAGTACTATGTAGTAAGTAAACCATTTACATTTGTAACTAGAAGGCTTACATTTGAATATTCGTCTATAGCAACAATATACCTGTCTATTTATTTCTACATAATTAAATAGTCAATAACTTCTCGATGAATTGTCATTAAATCTTCTGATTCAAATGAGTAAACTATCCAATTCATAAGAGAATACCGAACCCAAATCCCACAGACCAGTGATGATAAGCAATTACGACACTAGTGCGCGACAATAGCTGTCTAGATACACATATCAGTTTATGTTGTTGATTTCTCTAAAATTTATCCAAAACTTAGACATGTTGCACACACTGTTTTTTTTTAGACTGCTGTGAAAAATTAAAAAGAATTATTTTATATATTTTGTCTCACTATAGAGTTAATTAACCCTATCAAGTACTATTTAAACTTGTGTCAAGGCCTCTCTCGAAACGAGTGATGCCTTAACTATTGTGAAATTAACTTTACAATTTAAAAATATATAATTTTAGATATGTTATGTGTGAATGGTATTTCTGTAGAAGAAAAGAGTTTATGGTGGGGTATTTCTATATTTACTCATCTGGCTGGTCTGATAATATAAATAATATTTTATAAATTATATATATAATAAATTTAAATTGATAACTTAAACCCAACCAGATGGAAGCCCCCGGCAGGGGAGACCAGACGGTCGAGGGTTAGGGAGAAAGGGTAAGAAACCGGCGGACAATGCGAACGGTATCAAGTAGCACCGCCTTCTGCATTCGAGCTCGGAGCGGTCCGTCACGGAGTCCCAGCCGCCTCAGATGTTCCGAGAGGCTGACTGGGATTAATCAATTCGCAGAGACGACGATCGGAATAATTTCGGTCGGCATACCACCCCACATGTCGGTTACCTCGTGAGCCAGGTCCAGATATTTTGTCTTCTTGTCTGTTTCGGCTTTCACGAGGTTCTCGTCATATGGAATGGTGATGTCGACCAGAAATATCCTCGACTGTGCCCGGTCCATCAACACGATGTCAGGCTTGTTTGCATGAATCCTCCTGTCCTTGATAATGGACCGATCCCAATAGAGCCTAGCGCGGTCATTTTCGAGCACGGCTTCCGGCGAGTATTTATAGTAAGGCAGTCTCCGATCCACGAGACCGTATTTCAGAGTGAGCTCCTGGTGTAGGATCCTGGCTACTAGGTTGTGTCTGTGCTGATACTCAGAGTTAGAAAGCACTGAACAACCGGAGATGACATGCCGAAGTGACTCCCTGGGACGGCGACACACTCGACAGATGTCGACGGTGCCATCCCTTAGGATGTATCTCCGATAGTTGTTCGTCTTAATAACCTGATCTTGTATTGCACAGACAAAACCCTCGGTTTTCCCTAAGAGGTCAAAAAAACGCAGCCAGTTTAGGGAGGCGACGGTATCTACGAAAGGCTAGAACGGCTAGAAGCTCCGTGGAGCTCTTTCTCCTTCCATACGGTCTCCCGGTCCGAGACGCTCTGTACTGACGGGTCCTGCCGTTGCTCGTTGGCCAAGGATAGAGGGGTAAGCCCTTTATCACAACTAATCACGTCCGAATAGAATGCCTCATCCGGTCTCGCTAGGAAGTAATTACGGAGGCTGCACACTTTGCGATTGTGCATGGTGAGGGCGCTTAAGTAACCCCGCCCACCACTCTTCCGCGGCAAGTACAGCCTCATCACTGACGATCTCGGATGATGCATCCTGTGGGACGTCATGATTGTGCGGACTTTGTTAGAGCCAAGCGGCGGCTTTTGCTAGTACTCGACCGGGTTGGTACCACGGCCTCGCAGAATACCAGCGTGAAGTAGAGGCATCTTGAGCTTCTGCGTTTCGTTCGGTGAGTGAGGTAACCGGAGGCCAACTAACCCTCCCCATCCCCTTCCTCATCCTCCCTCCCATCTCCCAAATATCACTTAAAGGCTGGCAAAGCACCTGCCGCACTTCTGGTGTTGCAGATGTACGTGGGCGACAGTATTCACTTACCATCAGATGAAATGCTTGCTTGTTTGCCGCCTTTACTATAAAAAAAAACAGACTGTTAATAGTCCACTATAGGACATTGACCTCTCACATACGGAGGATTTGCCATAATCACCATGCTCGGTAACCGGATTAGCGATAGCAGTAGTGGAGTCTCGCACCTTAGTCGCCTTTTACGACACCCACGTGACGAAAGGGGCGGCAGTTTCTTACATCGATACCAAGCAGATAATAGTAAATATAATCAAGATACTCTATATCTTTGCAACAATTCATTTAGTTACTATTCCCAGCTTTAAATGGTAAGCAAATAAAATTAAAGCGAAAAAAGAATATGCTACTGAATGAAAGAAATCTAAATTTGTTTTCATTTATGCAATTGCGACAGAATAAGCGAGTCTTGTTTCTGAAAAGCGCAGTATTTCATTTGTATTTTATTTCATCTAAACATTGCAACAAAAATGTAATTTTTCCATTTCCTTCCCTGTAATGGTATGAACCCAAAATTCAAGTATTACCCAAACATAATGCTGTCACTCATGATAAAATCCAAAAAAAAAATTGAAATTTAGTAAATCGGGGCATTTACGTTAATTTTGTTCCACCAAGAACATAATGCATCTATAAATTTGTTATGTGTTAGCGCAATAGGAGTATCCATCACCCTGTCTCGTTTCGTTAGAGTCGTTAGAGGCGTCTTGGAGAATAAATAAAACAAAGGAAGGATAGCAGGTTCCTTCTGTTCGGTCGTTTTGTTTAGTGAGCCCCAAATAGGAATGATTTGTTAAAAAGGCCTATTTTTAGCAAAAGACGGGCTAATTTATTTTTAATGGCCACAATAGCAGACATTGGACAATGGTATGCGAAACATGTAATGGTGTGTACAACCTAGTTCAAAGAAAAGAGCACTGCCATTCTGCTCACTTTAAATATAATGTCACCTTCACCGCACCGATCATTAATATCAATTAACAACTGCTACAATACCAGTTATAGGGACTTAGCTACCCACAGGCATTGTAATTTTAATAGATCCAATTTAGCGAAAAATCTGTTGGAAACTTTGTCATAATTTAGCCAATGACCGTTTCTTTTGAAGTTCGAAATGATTGTGATGAAATGACAGTGTGCTTAAGCAGTTGCAGGGCCTTGCTGTTCCGCTAAATGATTCGTTTGTTTTATTGTTTATTATTTTATATGTATATTACAAATTTTTCCGTGTATTATCGGCGTAAGAGTCTGCCACCCGCTTTCTTTGTGAGGGTGACTTAAGAGGCAATTAAGAGACTATCGATAGACAACGAGATAAAAATCTCAAGGCAGCTACTAAGGTATGATGTGTCTGGCACTGGATGGCCAATCCGCTTGCCAAGCGTTGTGATTATGGCAAATCCTCCTTATGAAAAGGTTATGTGCTGAAGTGAACTATTTACAAGCTGTTAAGGTAAAGTAAATTGTTTGTATACTAACGTGACGTATAGCGACGGTAAGTTTTGATTATTATAATAGCTAATAATAGTGACTTCGGTGGTGGCCTACATTCTACTAGAGAAGGTCACGTGGTAGCAGCGTAAGAAACTGCCACCTACTTTCTAATCGTGGGTCACGTAAAAGATGACTAAGCGAAGATGAAGAATATATATTTTTTTTTTTCTTTTCTTTGCATAGTTTTAATTTGAAATTTGTATTTTTGTTAAGTTTTGCATTTATTTCTTTTTCTCTTTCAATAATAAGCAATGTGTTGTACTTGTGTTGTGAATAAAATGATCTTTTTTTCTTCTTAATTTCTATTTTGTGCTTCTTACACATCCAGGTTTCCTTAAGTTGTTTAACTTTTCCACTAAAGACACGGTAAACTATTAGTTAAACTAAATTAATACAAATATACAATTTTATAATCTTATGACGTCCTGATGTCATAGTTAACCCGGCTACAGTCAGCTTTATAACTATTAATTTTTGGTCCGATCTATACAGAGTAAGCTCACGGTATTTTGAGGTAGTGCAGTGATATATATATATATATATATACATACATTAATTACCGTATCCCAGGTAGGTGGCAGCACCTAGTCATCTTCTATATAGAACTTAGGATTTTTTTTAATTTCAACGGTGTCGCGAATCAACCATGGTAGGAATCGGTGATCGTTTACCGTTTCGGTGTCAAACAACTCAGTCCCCTGCGACCACGTCGCACGTCGGACTGAGTTGTTGTTGTGGTCTTGTTATAAAGCACCCGAAACGTCGGGGTTTTAAATATCTGATTAAACGCTATTAATTCCATAAATAATAGTTTCATTTCAAATGTGTTTTATTTTCGTAAATAGAAGAAATTATTATAAAACTTCTTATGGCATTTAAGCTATAAATAAAATGTTCTTTTCAGTTCGTCATTTCAGTCATGGTTTAGCTTTTTGGAATATTTCGCCACACAAAAGGAGTAAAATTCCTTTAAAGTTTTCGTGTAATAAAAGCATGTAGAAATTGCATCGCTTTTCCGTATGTTCGAGCCATTTCCGCGACGTTCAAAGTGAATACTTTTGTAGAGTACTCTGTGAATACTAAAACAATTTCGTGTGATTTCTTCTATGTAACATAATTTCTAGACACGCTTTATCGCTTACCGTTATATGAAAAAATGCAAATTTTGTCGCACTTTAATTGACTTATTAAAAACTTAATTGAATTTTGTCGTAATTTGAATGTTGAAGGAGCTTTACAACACCTATTTTACCTGAACAATTTCTATATAAGGCTTGATGCAATATTTGACACATTTATTAAGCTATATAGTGACATTTTCGACACTTGACAAACTTTTGACATTTTTATCATGCTTTCATAACTACATGGTAAAACATATTATGTGAATTTTAGTTTTATGATATTTCAAATAAAATCTTATTTCAAATAAAATCTTATTTGAAATAAGCATTATTGTGAACAGACAGAGGTGAACGAGCTGACGGTTCACCTGATTGAAGTGGATACTGCAGCAAATGGTCACCTGCAAACCACCACTGTTGAAGAAGGTCACAGATTCGTTGTCACCCATGAGGACAGAGGTGGAATGCCTCATCGCTCGTAATTATACTGGCCTCTATACCTTTCAAGCTGTAATAGAAGTGTAGGTGAACTGCTGTCCGGCGGCAGAAATGGATAAGAGTGTGATACTTACCCAGACGACATCTAGGCAGAGAAGGCGTGTAGACCAGCTGAATAATGTTAAGTTAATGTTCTAAGTCAAAGGATGCATGTATCCTTGTAATTTCTTCTCTAGCAATCTATAAGGAAGATCTATATTCAGTTTCATTCACTCAATTACATAGTATTGTAAAATATTTGTTTATTTTATACACAAAAATTCATGAGATATTTAGATTAAACCAATACATCAACAATATTACAAAAACAACAAGTCTGAATAAAAATGTGTAGAGCTTCTGAATTTTCAGTTGGAGCAAATGCTTTTATTCGTTTTATTGAGAAAACTTTACTACAATGGTACTTCTTTCTGAGATAATGTTTTCCTTACATAACAAAATGCAAGCTATGTCGAAGTCTTGTTAAAACGGCTCTGTCGCACTGTTATTACTTATTTAAATAATGCACCTACATTTAAAAAAGGAATTATACTATTAATATGTACATACCAATGTATTTAAACTAATACTGGGTTGATCAGAGTTCTAGTTTACATTTTAGTTATTTCAATCCACTTTGCACCTAAGTTTTTCGGGACATGGTGGCAGGTGGAAAGCTAGACGCCGTCTTAGTGTCCAGGCCAAAAAAATGGGAGATAAGTTTCGAAAACTCATTGCTAAGATAATATTTTGCACATTGTAAGAGATCTGTATCTTCTACAAAAAGAAGTTCAGATTATTTTTACACACATACCATTTATCAGAAAAATATATCCAGTTGGCGATGGTTATGATGGCGATGATTTTTTTTTAAATCTTGTTACGAATTGTTTCTTATAGTAGCAATCCAGTAAATACAGGATAGGGATAATTGGTTTTCCTTCCTTATAAATATTTGTTAGGCGGAGGATAGAAACAAACAAATCTTTGAGCTACGTGTCGGTAACGGTTCCTGTTTTATTTTCTCTTTGTTAAGTACCATTGGTAGACTAAGTATAAAGTAAATATTTTATTAAGTAATTACCTAAACCACTATAACAAAAACAACACAAGGTAGCAGAAAAAAATGACTAATTAAAGAATTTTAAGTTTTTTGCCGTAAAATATACTTGAAAAAAAATTTAAAAAAAAAATTAGTACAATCACTACAGTTTTAGTTAATGAAAATAGTTTCCCAATCTATTCGGTTGGAGCGCTTTTTACTTTCATTTAAATTTAAATTAAACGTTGCTCTGTAGTAAAATCCAGTACGGATAACATCGTAAAAAAACTTATGCAATTCTATTAATCAATTTTTTCTTATCAAAGAATAATGATAGTAACATTATTCTTGGCATAGCAAAAATCAGAAGATATGCGTTGTACGAAGAACGACATTATATACTATGCTGTCCTTTTCCCGTAATCGGTAGGATAGTGGTTGCACTAAATGAATCTAACTTGTTTGTGATGCGTCTGAGACACACCTGTTCGCTACGACCGCATAAAGAAGACTCCCAGCCTAGCGCGCGATTGAGTCACAAGAAACGTCTCTATTCGAGTGTACATCACATATACCAAACCATTTTATATGTACATGGGGAAATACCTATCGTGTACCCTTCGCACAGGCAAGAACGAATAAAACTTACTTCTACTACCCCACAGTGTTCACCTACGTCGCGTATTGCCAGAGCCATGGCAACTCTTGCGCTTGTAGCGCACTTGGTGGCCCCTTCCGCGGATAAGGAATCTACCTCTCTCTAAATTTACCCAACTACCCAGATAGGTGATAGGTCCTGATGAACTTAAATTAAGTTTGGATATTCTTATATGCGAGGTTTGTGACTAAAGTTAATTCTTTCATATGTCCAGCTGTGGATTGTTTATTGATTGCTTAAGGAAAAGCCACTACTACTACAGCAACCTACTGTACCCACCGCTGAACATAGGTCTCACTAAGAAAGCAACAGCAAAAGCCGACATATCTATGATCTTGGAAGGTTTGCCCATAATTACCACGCTAAGGAAGCCGTGTGGTGAGTCACCAGTAATATATCCAGTGATATTCTACCATCATTTTAAGCGTGGTAGAGCCAAGCGGCGGCTTTTGCTGCTGCTCGAAAGGGCCGGCTCGACCGGATTGGTACCACGGCCTCGCAGAATACCGGCGTGAAGTAGAGGGATCTTGTGCTTCTGCGTTTCGTTCGGTGAGTGAGGTAACCGGAGGCTCACACCCCCTCCCTATTCCCCTCCTCTTCCCTCCCATCTCTCATATATCCTTAAAGACCGGCAACGCACCTGCAGCATCTATGGTGTTGCAGATGTATGTGGGCGACGGTAATCACTTACCATCAGGTGATCCGCATGCTCGTTTGCCGTCTTTTCCATAAAAAAAATAAAAAAAATTGATCGCCAGATCCTCGTTTGTTGGCTAGTAAGGTGCATCAGCAAAAACTGGCATTTGAAGTAAAAGATATTTATTTGTAGATAGAGATATTAAAGAGATATTTTATTATTTGAGAGAAAAAAAATAATAATAAAAGAACTATAGAATAACTTATGGTAAAACAAGTAAAAGATAGCTGGGCTGATTGATTCCGACGGGTGAACATTCACGGCATATTAACTGGCTTATTGCGTCGCGCGGAGCAATTTACATTTGCATAAAACCAATATAGCTTGAAATCCCGTGGAATTGCATCGTATTGCTTCCAACGACAGTGACATCCGTTCAATAACTTTTATATTACGATAGGTTTTGATAACATAATTTTTATAAAATCATAATTCATAAAAATATATAAGTGGCGTGGCTCCGTCAAACTGTTGAGCGGGCCACCATGACAGACACTTTGATCTAGTTTTGTAATTTTAAATTTATATAAATTAAAACTTAATTAATTAAATATATCATTTCATAATAATTTATTTTGAAGCGAGCTTCGATCAAAACGTTTTACGGAGGCCACCGAGAAAGATTAGTTTTTACCATCTGTCAAGTTGAGTATGTCTACAAGATGCCGGAGTACACAAGCTTGATTGTGAAGGGTACATAACACGCGGCAAGAAACGCAGAGCTGATGTAAAAAATTGATCTAAAAAGTCTTGAAAACATTCGATTCGACAGACCACATATCGTCCAAAAAAAAAAACAATACCGATTCCTGCCAAGGATAATCCGTGAGGATATTGAAATTAAAAAAAAAAAAAATTATTCCAATAGAAAGGATGGCTCAATGTTTCCACCTGATTGGTATCCGATAATTAATAAAATTAAATCAAGTACTAAGCATACCATTGCACGAGCTCTAGATACCATGAGCTTTTTCTGCCTAGATCGGATCAAAAATTAATAATTGGAAAACTGACGGTAGCCGGCTTAACTATGACATCAGGTCGTCAAGCACCTTAGTCCATCATGATCACGGGTTCTGAAATAATCAAAATATAATAAAACAATAATTAAACGCATCACAAAATCCGTATTTAGTTTAATTTCAATAGGTAGTATCCGTCTAAATACAAGAAATCATTATATCAATTGGTTATTTAACTCAAGTTGTTTTTATTTATTCCATTCAACATCAACAAATTTCTACTTGGAGATACCTATGAAACAAATAACAATCTATATTCGACGTATCGCGATTCGGCCCAACAGTTGACCCTGAGGAGTGAGTAATTGCCGGGTACCGGATTTCTGAAGGAACGATGTTTGATTGTCATTTAAATTCAAGAGGAGGATTTCACAAATGAGATCATAAATTTCACTAGAGGTGAAAGAGGCTATGTGGTATCTTTTACCCAGCATAAGCGGAAAAAAAGAAGGGGAGAAAATTAAAAAAATAAGACCGTCATAAATTTAATGCATAGCCGTGGATGATTCCATACAAATTGTATTTTAGTATTTATTTCTTGATGCAATATTCAAGATTTTTGTAAAGGTTTTAGTATTTTGTTAAGTTATAATAATATCATACTCGTGGAGAATTCCCGACGCGTTTGCTATAAAGTGTCAAAGATATCCTAAAACTGTCTCCTAACACAAAATTCATTTCCATAAGATCACGCTTCCTTGAGCTCGTTGATAATAAAATGCGGTCGGTTATTTTGCACGTTGTCGCATAATGTATACATTATTTTTACGATACAAAGGAACATACGAAATATGAGGGAAAATAACTTTAAAAAAATATTTCTATAGTTTACTTAACTGGCATTCAAAATAAATACACGCATATTTTAATGAAAGTTCAACATCAATAGTACGCGGCTGAACACTTATATATATACACATAAAATACAGAATATATAACAATACATATTTTAATAATACATATTTTAATTTTAATGCCTACTAATTAAAATGATATTTAAATCTTTACATAATTTTAAATACCAAATTTGGTGTTAGTGCGGTGTAATTGTCCGAAGTTTATCTTAGCAAAAATAGATCACGAGTGAGGAATATCCAGACGGATACACAGGTAGTCAGATAATTACCGACTTGATTTTTAGTTTAGAACATAACATAAAACAAATTAAGTCGTATAAATTTTATTGAATAAATATGTATCAGTAAATATTTTAATTAATAATTCAGCTGTAGAAATATGTTTATGACAATTTCTTTAAAAAAATATCTTAATCAAAGCTAGGATATCCTTTGTCAATCTTTTCAAACTTCTTCACTAGTCTCTTAATATTACATCACTAAAGATAAGTGACGAATTTTTTGAAATAGCTTATATTAAACTTATTATAAAATACTATATTTTAACATTCTCGGTTATAATATTAATGCTTAAAATTGATAGTTCTTTTTCACGCTTTGTCGGAACTGAACAAACATGACTTTATGAGTACTTGAAAAATATTTTGAGTACTTAAACAGGCACATTAACCGTTTACACGTTTAAACAAATACAGACTGTAATGCTTACGAAATAGGCCAAAGTAATGTTTGACCAGGCTTTGATTGTACCTAGTAAGAAAACGTAATATTATTTTTCAACTTTGTTTCCATCGCGCTATAAGTTCGCCGTGAAATTAGCAGTCGATGTTTTGTTTATTTTTGTTATTTATACAGTTAAAGCAGTTTGCAAATGTTTTCAAATTCAAGAAGTCGTAGCAAAATACGAAGAGAAGATCTCCTTACGTTAACTAAATCTGAATAATACAAAACCGGCATCTATTTGCGTATATATTGATTCGAGTAAGCCTCAATTCTGTGCAATGTCGATCACGGTAAGATTAGGGAATAGATTCTAATAATGCTGCCAGGCCAAATTTTTTTCGTACCCTTTAAAGGAATTTCCGTTCAGCTTTTGTATTCCACGTTTGCTTCAATGGTTAAGCGACAGCGTTCTGTGCAATTTACAATGAACAGAAAATATTTATTTATGCATCCGTAGTAAAGATAGATTATTTATTATACTTGAGGTTTTATCTTTATATATTTATTAAGTAGTGCGTAACAAATAAACGTGGCATTATTTTTTTAAATCCCTACGGTTCAATTATTATATTTTCATGTGTTAAAACAACATCAAGCTCTATTTGGAAACTAGCGCTGCAGAGCTATCGTATTACAACAATTTACTAAAAATGATGTAGTGTTGTGCTGTACGTGGTAGACTAAGCGGCGGTACTGCATTTGCTGCTGCTCGATGTGCCGGTACGACCGGCGTGAAGTAGAGGCATCTTGTGCTTCTGAATTTCGTTCGGTGAGTGAGTTAACCGGAGGCCGACTTCACCCCATTCTTTAAACCTCATGCTTGTTATGTCCACCGCCCAAATATCCTTAAAGACCGGCAACGCACCTGAAGCTCCTCTGGTATTGTAGATATTTGTGGGCGGCGGTAATTACTTACCATCAGGTGAGCTTCTTGCACGTATGCCCCCTTAAATACCATTAAAAAAAAGACGAAAGTGTAAAGTATTTATCAATTTATCTGTTTATCTTCCTTTCATATTCAGAAAATATTCGTAAATTAATATATTATATAACTTAATATACATTTTATGCAAACATAACTTATGACGTGTCGCAATGATATAATCTCTATCTATAGTTGGGACACGATAAGAGTTAAGGAAATACAATACTTACTCGTATGCTTTGTACCACAAATTTTATGCTTAAATCGGATTCCAAGTTGTCTGATGTGACAGGTAGGTCTGAATTTGGAGATATTTTGTATCGCTACAAGCTGAGAAGCGATTGTTTTGTGGCCTATTGATCGATTTGGATTACGTGACATATTCTGAATATTATCCGTGATAATGTCTCGTCGGCAAGTATGTGTCTGGCTGTATGTACTGTTAAAAAATATAATTGGAGATGACGCTGTGATACCAAAGATGAAATCTTTAACCAGTGGGAGGTGGAAGGATGACGGGAAGAGTAGTTGGGGAGGGAGAAGTGTGCCTCCGATTAAATCCTACACTTCAATAATTATAAAGTGCTAAATTTATCACATACTCCGCGGTTAGGGTAAACATCCGAAATATTAAAATAATTATTTCGGGGGTCTGCTCAAGTCCGGAAACCCGCACTTGTGCAGCGAGGCAAATCCTCCAAACTCCCAGATACAGGCTGCTAACTCTTACAAGATAATATAACCCGTATTGTTGTATAAACGTCTTGTTTGTCACATATAGCCATTGGATAAAAACCATTATAGCTATCACAATTATCTGCATTTCATTAAAGTACTGCTCTCAATCAAACTGCACTACGTAATTATGACATCCAATCTCTCATGTTTTACAACGCAATATCCGTATCTGACGATGCGAGAAATAACGTCCAATGTGGCATTGCTCATTTACTTAATTATCTTTAGGATCTGAAACATTTCATAATGTCTACTTGATAGAAGTGCGTTGCGTAAACATTATCTTTACCACTGTATAAAGTAAATAACTTAAGATTAAATACGCAAATTTTTTTCAAATATTTCTTGCGATTTCAGATGTGCTACTATTATCTACTTAATATTTCTAACAGGAAACTCTGTACTTCAATTTAAAACAAAATACATAATTAGCAGAAATACAATGGAACAAATTATACTTTTCGTCTCAATTAAGAGAACTCGTGAGACAAAACGGCAGCAGCCATTTAATATATTAATAATGATAATTATAGCCTCAGTATTCTATAATATTTCTAAAACAACGACATCATTTAGTTAATATTCAAGTAATATAAAACAGTTGTTTCACCTAACTCATTTGTGAGGTGTAACGAACTACCACCGTTTGATAAACTCTGAACGTATTCATAAAACACAAAACATGTCCAAACCTATGAAGCTGTAAAAGCCAAAACGGCTAACAGCAATAACTTCATCGAATAAATAAACAAAACATGTAATGAATTATTTTAGGAATGTTGATAATATCGGGCGACATTAAATAAACCTGCTTTGTTAATTTGTCTGACATTAATAGTAGCTAATGGGTCGCCCTCGTTAACTAGGTACAATATACTGAAAAAGTTTTTATGTTCGATATCATAATTTGTTCAATTTTTGAACACTGCATATTGTGTCGTACATTTTTACGAGCCGTGTGGAAGCTAACCAAGAGTCTGCCACGTTTCCATAGATGACCTAAGACGCAATTAAGGGAAAACCCTTGCTAGAAAGTCAAACTTTTACTAGATTCTAGACTTCTCCACCTAGGAGTCATCTGGGAAGATGCTGCCCTCTTGTTCATTTCTGTCATCAATAAACAGTGTAACAACTATTGTGGTGACGTTTTTTTTTATAAAATAATAGGCTTACTTTTCACCTCAATCTTGCTTGATGGAAGGCGAAGATGAGGCCTAGGATGGTACACGTTTGCCTAGAAGGTGTTTGTTCACTTTGGCCTTAAAGATGTTCAGATTATAGCTTTCCGGAAAAACTCGGCAGACAGTTCCACTCCTTAGCCGTCCGCATAAGAAAGAAGAGGCAAACCGTTTCGTGCTTAATGGAGGAATGTCGTTAGAAAGGTATAAATTTTGCGGACTGTGAGGCATTCCTTCACAGTCTACAGGGATGACAACGCTATTCGATTGAAGTTGTTTGCCATGTACAGCAGTAACTACTTACCATGAGGAGGACTGTAAGCTTGTTTTTCATTACAATCCGATAAAAAAAATCACAGCCGACGAGGCTCACCACCAATCACGCGTCTCTCTGAGATCCGAAAATAGTATTGCGGAAGCCGATGTTGCTACGCTGAGCCGTTCTAAATGGAAATCTGTAATATAGCCCTACCCCTATATAAAAGTACTAACTAAATATTTTAGTGATCTCCTTTGTGTGAGTCAAACTTACCTGGTAACGATATATCCTAATACAGAGAACTCTACTTTTACAGGCTGGTAACTAGCCATATCTGTAGTGCGAGGGTACCTCTACTGCTCTCTGTACAGGCGAGAATGTGTAAACCTTTCATGGCACTACGTGGTATATGCAGCAGAGAAATTTAAACATTCAACAGGTTCAAAGTTTTAAAAGGTACAACCACCAGAATTGTAAAACAAACATGTGTATACTGTTTATCATAACATACATTCATCATTTGGTTCCAAATATTCCATCGAATGATGGCGGATAATTCTTCAGTCTAGTGAAATTTATCGAATCCCAGTCTCACAGAAAAGTCACCATCAACTCACCAGCATGGTGAGTATGTCCAATCTTCTATGAATGGCAAGCCTCCTATATTGACGCTTTCATAAACTTTCACAGGCTAATAAAGAAGAAAGAAAAAGTAAAACCTTTATAAAAATAAGTTACACAAACATAGTTCGTAGTTATTGACATTACCATTTTACGTATCAATTTACACTAGACTCGTCGCTTGTGTATACCAAACAATAAGCTTTATTCTAAAGTGCATGTGTATTTTGGAACGAGACCAAATCTGAATTTAAAAATGTCCATTTTTTTGGAAAATTATGTATAGTAAGTTAAACAATGTTAAAGCAAATATGGTTGGAGCCCCAGTAAATTGTATCAAAAGGAAAATACTATTTTAGCCGTATAGTTCATTATAATAACATTTATAATAGTAAAATAATAAAATGTACGAGTGTATTTATGGAGACAGATCGAGATCTATTTTATTTTCTTTCAGAAGAAATAATAAAGACTTTTTCTTTTTGTGACGTCTATTCTTACCTATTCTCTCGCCTTTTACTATGAGTACACAGCTAGGGATTACATTTAGTACTCCGTATCATCATTTAATACTCACTTAAATAGAATATAAGAGATTGTCTTAGGCTTATTTACTTATAGATTTTATTTTCCCGTTTGTGGAATGGATTGTAGAGAGATCTTTATTAGCCAACTGTCGTGATATATAACAATTATTACTGAATTTTAACTTTACCACTTACCTTTGTAAGGTTGGTTGGAGAATTTCTTCCTGACGCGCTATTCCTCGCACATTGTCTTCCACGGGTCTTTCTGACACCAACCAATCCTTTTGTTCATTTTCTACTTCGTGATCTTTCTCTTTCACTTGCTTCAGAACTCACTACTGAACTGTCCATAGCGCGCTTCAGTGCTCCTTACATAGTTCCTAATTTCGATCGTCTTTTATAAAAAAAAAAAGATCTCTCTTTCAAGAAAAATATAAAAAATCATCAACAACATCAAACGCTTTCACAAGATCGCCGTAAGATGAGCCCTAAGTTTAAGTAAGGCCCTAAGGCTTTATTTAACACCGAGCGGGCGGGTTTGCTAGCACGGTGTTGGTTAACTCACTATTAATGCTCCTCTACGTCACAATTTTGACGGATTTTATTAGATCAAATGACCGCTAAAGTTTCATTTGTTTCTCAAGTATGCAAAAAAATCTTTACTTCAATTGTTAGTTCTTAAGATAGAGCTAAGATGAATTAAGACGGAGTTTACGCTTATCTGCGACAAACTTGATAAAGAGTTTGTAGTAAATTATTGCTAAGTATGTAGAATCACAAGTTGTTTGAATCCTCGCAAGGAGTGTAGGATTTTTCCTTTGAGTTCTATTTTCGATTGTATAAGTAGTTCATGTTCCAGTAATGGTATTGACTTTAACGCGAGAATCGAGATCCTCGCCCCAGATTGTCTGTGCCCTGCGGTGTACGGCGGCAGATACTGAATATAGGAATTGCAGATGTGCCTCACTATGGGTTAGAAATTACGTCATTTGTTTGATGTTGTAAATAATTGTCGGAAAATATAAACATCAGACTAATGTTTTTTTTAATTGTCAATGGAGATTGTTATTTCGTCATTTGTGAATTACAAACGTAAAAGTTATATAAGCATGATACGTATCTATGACTATGTCGCGCTTGTATAGACTAAAATCCAACGATGCTCCGTGCTGGCTGGGATACGGGAACGCTGTCACGAATATCTACAGACCCACTAGTGCCGAATTCCTAAGCTGCTCCACCCCAGAAAGAGACTCTTCCTCTCCCTCATGGCAAGGCGCGCTGGTACACACACAAGACGCCGGTGCTACAGGAACTAGTTTTGCAATTTTATCGGCTAATATACATCTGATAGTGATGCAAAAATATTACAAACTACTGTTTTTATAGCTTTTTGTTATCACTGGCTTTAAATTTTTAACGATATGGATAAAATATTTATGTCGATATGTCAACTCATAAAAGTATGACGAAACATTGAGAGTAGAGTGCCATTAAGTTAAGATAACGTACCTGCTAGAGAATCGCGCTGATTTCGCACGATTTTCTCACAAAACGAGGAATTTTTGCAAATAGCGATCTCAGCTTCTTCATTAACATCAAAACCAAGATTTTTTTTAATAAGTAAACATAGACAGTGGCTACCGGAAACTGTGTGGCTATCTAACGGTAGTATTAGGTTTTTTATTAGTCCGATAGCTTTATACATGGTAAGAAGCACAGAGGTAAGTAATTTTTCGACTTATACGAATATCAATTTTCTCACGGATATTTTGAAAGAAAGTAAGAATATTAATGGTAAACCAAGGCTTGTCAATACTTTGACTTGGAACTTTTTTTAAGGCTCTAGTTACTGAATTAACCAAGTTCTCTAAAGCAACATTTGCGTTTGTACGTTCAATTAAGTCAAATAATATTTTTGTATGTTTATGTTCACCAGAGAATAGACTTTTGTAACTTTATTTAGTGTAAGGTGGATGGTGTTGTGATCTGCAACAGAAGAATCAATTACTATAGTTGTAACATTAAACTTAGTTTTAGTAGGGCCTGATCAGGGGATTATTTATCACGAGTTACACGAGTATGCAGGCAAAAAAGACTATGAACTGTATGTAGTACAAAAATGTAAAGTACTTATATTCTTGTACGGTGGTAACCATTTATTTACACGTAATATGTAAATGAGATGGTTTTTTTTAAAGCCTTAAAATGCTTAAGGCATGCTAACAGAGTTAACAATTTAACCTAAAAAAGTGTTTGTATACATTTTTGGAATGATCAGGTACGCAGACCTTTTACGTATATAAGCACTTACTGATACCACTTATAAGGTAGGCAGAGGTTACGGATTTCCGTTCGGCATGGGCTTCCGCAAATTCCGCTACCAATTTATGCTTTTGTGGGAGCAGAGGATGCGGCCTTCTCTGTTATAAAATATCTTTGCGTTCCTAAGACATGTAGCAATCTTCAAATTGCAATAGGCAATTCTAGTGCTGCCAGCATTGAGGAGCAAACTTAGAATTCTCGCGTACGATGAATTACACAACTTTGTAGATGTTATGTTATGAAAATAGAAAGGGAATATGTCTCAATGTTAAAATAGTCACATCAAACGTGCCTTTTTGTCTTTTCTGTAATTATATACGAATACGTATATTCTTTTTCACCAAATGCGAACCGCATCTGCACGTGGCGTACCCTGTTCGCCTTCAAACGAAGCTCTGGCGACTGAATAATGGCGGAATATCCATCCGAATTTGCCAAACCCAAATTCCCCACACTAGTAATAGGAATACATGACTACCATCAATACAAGCATAGAGGTCACCCACCCGTTTGCCAAGTGTGGTGAGTATGGGAAAACTTTCCGAGAAATAAAATCGGCTTTTGGCGGCGGTTTCCTTGAAGTAACCTATATTCAGCATTGAATTAAATACGTTTAAGATTGAAAATAGGCTAATGATTTAGAAGTAGTAATATTATTCTGTGTTATGCCTGACATATTAGTTTTGAATTTTATCGAACTTTAAAATAAGATTTTTGACAAAAAAAAGTGAAGGCTTTGAATTCATCAATATTTGTTGCCTAGCGTAAATGTTCAGCCAAAACATTAAAAAAAGGCTTCCAAACAATAAATTATGAGAATTCGAATTTTTAAACAATGATCAGAAAGTAAAAAAAAAGTTTATATACATGTACCATTTGTTATCATCATATATTTTAATATGATGGCACCAGTATCGAAAACGCTCCTACATAAATATTTAGTAGGGTCTTTTAACACGCGTACTGGACGAAATAGCCATTGCTACAGTGTTCCTACATTTCGTAATAGAGATAGACAATTCTTTCTTTACCAAATATTTTATAAATATTTTCCACATCTTGAGAAATTCTAACAAGTGCTCCAAGTAAAACGCCCTTCCAAGATCATACCTTTCCATTTTTTTAACTATCATGGATAATTCCGAGAAGTGGATCAATCGTCAAGGTCAGCGTTATCTGTTGAAATTTAATTATTTATAATTCTAATTTTTGCACTTTATCTATAACTGTTTTAATACAAATATTAGGCCCTCACATACGAAATTAGCGTACATCTAATAAAAAAGTAAAATGTGTTTTTTTTATGAAATTATATATTTAATCAATAAAAGTATGTACCATTATTATCTATGCACTTTCACCTTTTTTTGATTCCATTGCTGAAAAAATTTTGGGAGCGTGAATCAATAAAATCTTTGAAAGCCGTTTGGACTGTTTCTTTGGAATTGATTTTTTTACTTGCAAGAAATTGTTCAAATTCCAAAAAAAGTGGTAATCTGTTGGAGCAAGGTCCGGGGAGTATGGTGGGTGTCGGAGACATTCCAATCGCAGCTCTGCTAATTTAGCGACCGTCTGTCGTGAAGTATAGGGTCTAGCGTTATCATGAACCAGCAGTGAGCTAGAGTAATTGAACAGTCTCGGTTATTTAACGGCCATCATGGTTTGCAATTGTTGACAATACAGATCTGCCGTAATCATCTGGCCAGATCTTAGGAAGCTATATGTATGACACCAGCACTGGTCCCCAGACACTCACCAGTACCCTTTTCTGAGTTATCTTTCGCTTGGGACAGTATTTTTTTTGATTTTGATTCATGCGGTACCTATTTCTCGAGCTTACAATTTGTTTCAAGTGAGTTAAAAATTTTTTGCCACTTACACCGAAGCCTGCCGCTAACTGTGACGTGGTTTGCTATGGATAAGTTTGAATCATCATCATCATCATCATTTCAGCCTATCAGAAGTCCACTGCTAAAAATAAGCCTCCCCCAAAGATTGCCACGAAGCTCGGTCCTGAGCCACCTGCATCCATCGACTTCCCGCAACACTGTGCAGGTCGTCACTCCATCTTGTGGGGGGTCGTCCTACACTGCATGATCAACTTTAATTCTTCATTGTCAACATGGGTCTCCGGCCATACGCAGGGTTTCTTTTGGAGGTCAAAATCTCCAAAACGAAAACGTTGGAACTAAAAACGTACAGTCGTTTCTTTTACAGTAGCTTCCCCATATACATCATTAATCGAGCTGTTGGTGCAGCGCTGGTTCCATCGTGGCGAACTCATATTCATATATAGCGCGATATATTAAGACTTCTATTTTATTAATAAGAAAGATGTCAAAGAAAAAACAAATGTCGCGAAAAAAATGTATCATTAAATTCAAAACACAAATACACAAGCCTTAGATTATCACAAGTGCAAGTAGATTCAATATGCTCGTACATAGTAATTAATATTTATTGTTTCTTGCCTTATGTAATCTGTATTGTGTTGTAGTTCTTTTTTCTCAAACGTTATTGACTTTAAAAAAAAATGTCTCGCGAAAAAAAATCAGCATAGTCACCGTACTGTGCGCAAGGGAGAAATAAAATAAAATCGTCCCAATTGACTTTGCCTATACAACTAGTAATGTAGTATCATCACATTGTGCTAGTTTTCTTGAATCAATGAACCTACATAAAAAGGTTTTTAATTTTAATATTGAAAATGGGATTTATCCCGCGGCCTCGCTCGCTTGAATTCAGCGCTATAAGTTTAGTGGTCCCTTTAAAAAACTTAATTCAATTCAGGGCTGTGCCAGGCAGGCTGTGTTCTGTGTGGGAAAAGCCATAAACTTTTTTCAACCGAATTTAAAAAAAGAGGATGTTATCAATTGGTTTTTTTTATGTATTTTACGCGTCATCTATGCCGCTTGTAAACTGATTTTTATGATTATTTTCTTTTATCGACTTTAATTGTTATCTCGATGAAGGTCCGATTTAAATTTGAATTAAAATCACACTTAAAAAATAGGTGGTGAAGTCAGCTGTTTCTTTAAACTTTTTTTAAATCCTTACCTAACCGATTCGAAATTCAACTTGTTATGGTTCAGAGTAGTCGGATATAAATCACCTTATAATATGTTGTTCATGAACAACCGGCATGCAGCCAAATTTCACATTAATCCGTCTAGTAGTTTTTGAATGAACCACAAATGCGTGCGTAATAAAGAAATATCTAAAAATCACTTATTTTTCTTTAATGTAACTGGTCCAGTGCCGTGGTAGGCTAGTAGCCAAGGCGCTCGCTTTAGTTTCATATAGCGCGAGTGACCTGGGTTCGATCTACGGTGCCGGCATCACTAAAATTGTTAATAGAAATTTTAAGTGCTGTATTTACCACGTGCAGGCTCGGCAGTGAAGGAAAATGTCATGAAAAAACCTGCATGTCTGAGAAATTATAAACAAATGTTATTTAGAGGATATTCCACCCGCCAACCCGCACTGTAGCTGCGTGGCGGGCCTCTCCCGGTTCCAATTCCCTCTCATGTATTTGAGAAGGAGGCCTTTGAGCAGCCGTGGGCACTTACAGGCTTTACTTTACTACTTTTATAAAATTAATGTGTCTTAATTATAGCAGTTATAAATAATTGGCCTAACCACTTCCTAGCATGTTCTTCCTTCATTATGTTAACTTACTGACCGGCTCTCGTAGTAATGTAGTAATCATAATCACACTTGTAATGTGTTCTTATGGAACACATTATTTTTTCACAAAAATATTTCATTTGTAGAAACCGCTATTTCACGGATTATAAATCCGTGAACCTATCTATGTAAACTTTAGCGAATCTTAATCGAAATGTTATATACCTAGTTGTTGATGCGTGCAATAAAAAATCAATGTTAAATAATTTCGAAACGAACTAAGTGGAAATAATGTGCATACCACTGAGTTGCTGCCTGCTTGAATTTGCATATTTTGAATTTGTTGCAGGGAGATAGATTTTCTACTTTGACTTACCTGGAAATGGTAAACGCTGATTGTTTATTTAACTGAAAGAAATTCCATAATCATGGGTTACCTACAAGTCCCAGAAATGATAAAAATATTATTTTAATGGCTCGTGCAATCCTTCAACCCGCACAAAGTTATAACTCTATATAAATTGACACCACAATTCCTGAGCAGGTTTCTTATCAGAGCTCTAACTAGGTACACCAGAAACAGGTTAGTATCTTTTACCCCTCCCTTACGAAAAACTGTTGTGGGTTTAATCTCTTCCGTAGCGCGGTTGAGTGAACTTTGTAACGTTTACAGTGTTTCCGTCGGTACAGACACACTCTGACCTTCTGGCTAAATTTTGATTTTTTTTTAATTTAATTTATAGTAATGATTATATATAATTAATATTTAATTTTGGGTTATAATCTATATATTTATATATTTATTTAAGTATATATTTATTTAAGTATATATTTATGTATTATTTTTAATTATTAACCTTTTACGAGTCATCATCATCATCATCATCATTTCAGCCTATTAGAAGTCCACTGCTGAACATAGGCCTCCCCCAAAGATTGCCACGAAGCACGGTCCTGAGCCACCTGCATCCATCGACTTCCCGCAACACTGCTCAGGTCGTCACTCCATCTTGTGGGGGGTCTTCCTACACTGCGTTTGCCCGTACGTGGCTGCCACTCGAGAACCTTTTTTCCCCAGCGATTGTCAGTTCTGCGAGCTATATGGCCGGCCCATTGCCACTTCAGCTTGCTGATCTTTACGGCTATGTCGGTTACCTTAGTTCTGCTGCGGATATTATAGTTGCAGACTCTATCACGCAGAGAAACACCGAGCATAGCCCTTTCCATAGCGCGCTGAGCAACTTTGAGCTTCCTCATACGGGCTGCAGTGAAGGACCAAGTCTCGGATCCGTATGTCATCACTGGCAACACGCACTGATTGTATACTTTCGTCTTGAGGCTTTGCGGTATACTCGACGAGAAGATATGACGTAGTTTCCCGAACGCAGCCCAGCCGAGTTGGATTCGTCGATTGACCTCTGAGTCGAAGTTGGACTTACCTAATCGGACAATTTGTCCCAGGTATACGTACTCGTCTACAACTTCGAGCCTATTGTTCCCAACAACAACCGGTATTGGTGTGACATGGACGTTTGACATGAACTTCGTCTTGTCCATGTTCATCTTAAGACCAACCTGTTGGGAGACGTTATTGAGGTCATTGAGCATTGTACTAAGCTCCTCCAGCGATCCTGCCATAAGAACTATAAATGGATACCACGGCAGAAGAAGCAGTTTTACGAGTAACTTCCAGTAATTATTGTGCCAGTAACTTTCTGTTTATATATACTCGACATCAACATCGCGTGGAAACCTGAATGTCTGAAAATAATAAAAACACATTATTTCGAGGACATGTGAAGTCCGCTAACCTGCACTGAAGCAACGTGGCGGGCCCTTCCCGGCTCCGAAATCCTATAAGATATTTTAGAAAGAGGCCTTTGTCCAGAATTGGGCACCTACAGGCTGCTACTTTAATTTTTTTGTACCAGTATATGTACATATGCAAAATTAATTTCTCTTTCACAAAATCACTTCATTATCACAAAATTTTGTTTAAATATTTACATTCATTGCCCTTTTACTTCAGAAATTTAATTTGAAGTAAATTACTTTTAGTTGGGGTCGTCCTTGGTCGGCCGTATAGTCAAGTAAATATCACTTTACAATAGCGAGTCACTAGATTAAATGTAAATAAGGTTTTGTTTAACAAGGTTTGACCGACTTCTCAAAAGAAAGAGGTTATCAATTCAATAATTTATTTTATTTTATAATGTACGTTTATGTCCACCGATTACGTGATTCATTTCTAATCCGAAAGATGCGCTTCTATTCGAGTGCGATAATAATATAAATATTTCCAAAAGGAGGATTAAAATTTATCTATTTTTATTTTATGTCGTTAACTGTAAGAGAGAATATTTACTTTTTACTAATTTAAAAATTACAATCGCTGGTAATTTTTCTTAACATGGAATTCACTAGTTTAAAAATACTCTGATGTCAAGTTTTGTTCCAAAAAAAATCAAAAAGTACTGTAATATGTAAAATATACCTCGTTCATAATTACATAATTATCAAAATAATGAAGAAAACCTTTTTTTAAGATCATAAGCTATCCATTACTTTTACTTACGTTACTACTTTACTATTGTACTACCAGTGAGCTCTTTAGGAAAATTGTTAAGCATGCTTAAGACCATTGTTGTACACAACCCGAGACCGAGACTTTCGAAACTTAAAAATAGTATTCGCTCTACTTGCGTAACTCCTTGGCACGGAACAAAAGAAATACGAACTATTCCATTATGTTGTTTATCCCTGCATGTCGTCCCCGTAGATTTTGTAAAGCGTTCTTTGCATACTTGTGCAATTTACGGACATTTAAGTATAAAGTAGTCCGTGCCTCGTTTAAGCTTCGAAAATAAATTGTGCCTTTGTATAATACGAAAGTTTTTGGAAAGAGTGTAACGTAGCAAATTGTCGTTCTAAAGCGAGATCTTAGCAATTTAATAAAAATTCAGTAATAACACTAATTGAAAAATGTCACAGTCAAATAATGGAAAATATTTAATTGAATCCCAATATGACAAAGAAAGAAAAAAAGATAGTGTGTTCGTTGAACATATTAATACCGTTTTCTTACCACCGAACTATTAACAAAAAAGCATAATTAGGTTCACTATCAGCACAAATAAAGCTGAAAAAAGTACTGTGAAAACTAAAGCTTTTATATTAAACGTTTTAAGAAATGGAGTTATTACTGTTAATATTAAGATAAAATAATCAGTTACGAGTATATCTCCTTTCGTACTCTTAAGAAATTCAATTGTCGACGGCAACAGACGGTAACATTTTGGTGCAATTTATCTTTCCCATGAGCTGTCAGACGTTAAAGAAGATAGACAAGCAGAAAAGTTTAACAGCGAACATTTTTGTCACTTTTTATGATGAAAGGTAATTCAGAATTATTATGTACTTTTAATTTTTTTAATGCAGAAACATATAAACAGAATGCATGACGATAAATGGTTAATTCAATCGTATCTACAAAATGCAAAAAATAGTTTACTTGAAATTAAACTATTATTTACGGAATTTATCGCGTTTAATTACATTTATTAATTCCCGACGTTTTGGGTGCTTTACAATGTAATTAAACGCGAAAAGATACGTAAATAATAGTTTCATTTCAAACGTGTGGTATTCTCGTAAACATCATTAAATAATAGTTTATTTTAAGTTTTTTAGACCGCGTAGCTAAAGTGACTAAAGTGCTGAATCATGGATCCTTGGTTCGAACTCAGGCAAAGACAATTTATTTTTATACTTTAGTATTAAAACTATCGATACTTTTCGCAGTTTACATCGTAGTCGATGTGGACAAGGAAGGGCATCGTCGTCACATACTTTTTATTCAATGATAATGGCTTTTGTATGTTATTGTTTGATTACATAAATGTAACTTTATGGCATACGAAGGCAGAGTCATAATGAATTTATATCAATTAAAAGCCTGGGTATTTTTGTTAATGGCTTTTCATAGCCGTAATAACATTTCATAAATTTTACGATCTTTGTATAATATGTTAAAACATCAGATCATTTGTAATATTTGCCAGCATTAACAATATAACGGCCAAATTACATATTATTTATATATATGTATAGCCAGTTATACTGCATATGCAGTATTAACGAATTTGTAAGAAATAAAGAACTCATCTAATGGTTAGTGGCCACTGAAGCCCATGGGCACCTGCAAACAACTTCAATGGAAGGAGGGTCAAGATACGTTGTCACCCTTGAGGACTAAGCTCCTACCTCCTTGTAGTCAATTTTAACATTTATATAATTTGTAATATATTTCTGCAATTTTTTTTAAAAATATGTTTAGAATTTTTATAGTTTGTATTTGTAATACTTACTCGTATTATAAAAGATTGAAGACATTTTTAAAGTGTTTTGATTCTTAGGGAAAATATATTTCATTAATTAAAAAAATAAAAAATATTACAACCTTTAGTAACATATTATCAATTTTTTTTCTTTGGGATACTGAGCATCAGCGGCTCACCTGATGGTATATTATTTCCGAAGTTCACCAACCCTCACTGAAGTAGCCCTTATCGCTCCAAAACTATCTAATCTATTGAGAGGAGGCCTTAATCCAACTAGAAAGAAATTGTGGTTATTCTAGATCAAAATTTTAACTACTTAATGAAGTCAAGTGTTACTTTGTGGAAATCCATTAAATTTAACATGGGAAAACATAACATCATAAAGCCTCGTAGCGAGGCGAACCATGTGTCGTTTTATCGTCGTTGGTGATGTGAATTATCTTCTTTTCTTTTTTTATAGAAAAGACGGCAAACGAGCTAGCGGTTCACCTGATGGTAAGTGATTACCGTCGCCCACGTACATCCGCAACACCATAGATGCTGCAGGTGCGTTGCCGGTCTTTAAGGATATTTGGGAGATGGGAGGGAAGAGGAGGGGAATAGGGAGGGGGAGTGGGCCTCCGGTTACCTCACTCACGGAACGAAACGCAGAAGCACAAGATGCCTCTACTTCACTTCGGTATTCTGCGAGGCCGTGGTACCAACCCGGTCCATTCGAGCAGCAGCAAAAGCCGCCGCTTGGCTTTACCACGCTACGAAATCTATTGTCAGATTGTGTGGTTGTGGTAGTGACTGGTGTAATGTTGGTGTTTGTTTTTTTTTGGTGATACGCACACGAAACTATACAACAGTGGTACGCACTTGTGGCGCTCTTCATCTTTTAAAGTCACAAAGGTGAAGATAATCCACTTAATTTTATTATAGTTTGTGGATCTAAGGGTTTTTATCACTTTGTCTTCTATCGTATATAGTAAACTACTATTGCCATATTTTTATGCAAGTATTAATGCTGTTAATTAATTTTGAAAACTAAATTAAATCTATGCTTAAAAACGAAGATGTACTAAATTATTTCTTTAAATTTGTTAATGTTAAAAGTTCTAGTATTATTTAAGGGTTACCTACTTAATTTAGCTTATCACAGAATTTCTCATTAACCAGTTTAGGAGATAGGTTTGCAGTAATGGAGAAAGTTTAATAAGCAACGTTGTCTGTATCATATCTCTTTGCGATCTTCCGATGGATGTCAAGAAAACTTTTATATCAAATTTTAGAAGTCCTAATTTTATCGTAATAATGAATCGCTGCTTACAATAATAATTAACAAGAAATATTTTCTGTAATTATTCTTTAGGTACTAACGTTTTTACTTTAATTAATATAATATTGTTACGAGTATACGAGTATTAGTAATATTGCTATCGGTTAGGGGATTGCAGTGAAAGGTTCTATTCGTATTTATTTGACGACTTACAAAGAGTGCCGATTTTCTTCGCCTATGCCTTAATATGGTGTCCATTGCCCATGAATATATTTTTGATAAAATTCATCGAATGCATTTGAAGTTACAATTTGTAGTTTATATTGAGCTCCTTTATGTCAACTTAAGACACGTTAAGTTTAGTTCGAATTTTCTAACTTTCCTCGGTTTTATCACGACGGTCTTGTAAATAGTTTACTACAAACTTTATTACTTACGGTACAGACTTATTACAGGGTAATATTAGCTTAACTAACTTGCATTTAATTTTTTTCTATAATGATTACCATTACTTGATGATTATGGGTACCTCTTATGTTTTAGTACTTTTATTGATTAATTTTATTTTATTTTCTTTATCGTACACATTATGATAAATTTACAATTTTGATAAATTTACAATTTTAATAATATACTAGATAAATGTACAACGGTGAGCTTAACCTTAAGCAGAGTTCTCTTCCAGAAAACCCTTGAGGGAAGAGAAAACTATTATTATTATACAAGTAGGTAGTTTTGTACTTAATTAATACATAATATCTTAACTAATATAATTGACAATGAAAAAAAAGTAAAGCAAAGTAGCTGCCTGTAAGTGCCCACAGCGGGGCAAAGACCTACACATATTATACGATATTACACACACGCATACAAACATATAAACGCGTATATTTACCAATATTACATCACTTTATAAGCAGTGAGTACAAAACTATTACTAATATTACGTATCCAAGAGTCTACTGATGAAAATACGAGGTCTCCCATTATCACAACGCTGGGTAGACGGGTTGTTAAGCGGTAGTACCAGTTCTTATCCACTAGTGATGCTGGTGCACCGGGGATCGAACCCGCGTCACTCGCGCTCTATGACACTAAAGTGAGCGCCCTGTCCACTAGGCTAGCACGGATCTGTGACATTTGGGTTCAGTAAATTTGGGTGGATTTAGACCAGTCTGTCTCTAGAGCCTTCGATTTCGTTTTTTAGCTTGCTGGATGGATCAAGATAATTTATTTTACTTATCTTCATTACCTAACCATAGTATGTACTATACTCAGCATATGGACAATCACATACGTCTTTCAGTCCCAAAATTGGATTCTAACTTCGCCCTGTCCTTTTATAACAATGTAGTTATAATATAAATATAAACGTATACATACATGGATAATTCATTCAAAAATATATAAACGACGATGACTCGGTTACAAATATTTATTTGGCGGAGTTCGAACCCGCAAACCCCCAGCTTCGAAGGCAGGATAACTACCAACTAGACTATCGGGCCGTCTAAAACTTGTTTGAAGTCTTTGTTAAACGAAAAAAATTATAACTGATGTTATTGTTGTTTAAAAACGTGTTGTTCAACGAACTAACAACCAATGGGGAAAATATGTTCTCTATTGGTCACCTCGTACAAGCAAACGAAGGTGGAAAAACCCTCCACAAGATGGAGTGTCCACCTGTACAATGTTGATCGATGTCCATGGGTGCTGGATGGAGTCTAAACTGTGTTTTTTAAAGGCTACGTACACATATTTTTAATTAAAAAGTCACTAGTTTCAAATTACGAATTGCAGTAGACTTGTAAAAGCATTTAAAAAAACTCAATCGTATCCAGGCTCTACCAGTACAGGCTTGCCTAGCGTGAAGGCTACATGCATATCACTGTATAATTCAAACCTGCGCTTGATATAATGTGTTTATTGTGTAAAGATTTTGTCTTTAAAATTTTGGTATCTTTCGCAGTCTCATTAAATTGTTGTTGTTGTTGTTGTCAATGTTATGTTCAGCAATAAACATGCAATGATGATGATGTATCATTCTTTCAGTATACAGATATTTTAAATTTTTTCATGTAGTTAAATAACAGAGGTGGACTAGAAATTGTATCATGTGCCACAGTTAATAAAGAAGAAATTTTATAAAGTCGTTCCAGCGTTCAAAGAGTACTTTAGAAAAGTGTTCACTTTGAACGTCAGCGAAAATGGCTCAAACATACAAAAAAGGCACGCAATTTCTACATACTTTTATTACTTGAACGATTTTAAAGAATTTTTTTTTATTGCTTGTACAATTTTAAGTTTACTGGTCATTGAAATATCGTCTTTATTATAATTTCTAAACAGTTATACACTTATGCCAGAAAGTAGCGTCTAATGTGGGCGTCGTCTGGCACTGCCATTGCGTACCCGCCAGCCAAGCGTAGTGATTATGGCAAATCTTCCAATGGGTTTATGTCCAACTAGGGACTAGCAATAAGTTGAATTCACCTGAGTTAAGAGTGAGTTTTAGAGTGTTAATTACCTTATTAGTAAGAACTATCTAGCAGCGAACTACAGGCAGATAACAAGGGCAACAACCTGTCAATACTCCACTGCAGGACATAGGTCTATCCCTTAAGGTGGATTTACCATACAGCCGTTTGGCCAGACACACATTAGACGCTGGTGCCCGTCACCTATCTGCTTCAATCTTCCACCCACTCTTTTACCATGGGTTTCGTAAGTGGTAATTAAGGCTAATAATTGAACTTAGGCTTGATTTAATAAATAAAGAGAGATTTTTTCAGAGAAATTAAATTTTGCAACATTAGCTTCTTGGAAGAAGACGCCTAAATACACAATCGTATAATTTTCAAGGAAAAAAAGAAGCTAACGCAGTTATTATAAAGGATCACTGAAAAAATACTTTGGCTATTTTCAATAGGCATGAATTAATATTATAATTAAAATAATCAACTTTTCCATCATTTTGTGTACAATTAAAGAACAAATTATAATCAAATTTGTTTTGTCAATGACTTTAGATCATAAATTTATAATTTAAAGCTCATTAAGTTGAATAAGAATGAATTGACAAACAAGTTTAAAAATGAAATAATTCAGTCAATTTAAATGCAAATTCGTAGAATTCAAATTTAGAAAGACGTATTTTTCTGACATGGCACCGGCAGTTCTGTGAATTCCACAAACTTATCGAATAACTTATACTCACTCCGAATTCACATGAGGGGTTCACTCATCCAGAAAACGTCGATAGCATACTTTTATTCGGTGTTCTGTTGACTTGGATTAATTTTAATTGAATAAATGTATAAAATTGACGCGATATTTGTGCCAGTAATATAGGAGGATAGTAACCAGCAAAAGCCAGTATAGACCAGTTAAAAAAATTGTATAAATAAGATCCTCGTACAAAATATTTTTGAAATAAACTTGTACAATTACATAAAATTTTCCGTTTCCTGTCAATTAATTGGTACCGGTCTTTCGTTGCTACGTTGTACCAAAACTTCAGCAAGGTATACTTTCATTACTTCCCGGTTTGTTGGAAAGGCAAATTACATTTACATTTTTAACGTGTGTTGCTTCATATCCTGCGTTATTAAGCTGGTTCAACGGAAGATTTAACGAGAAGATTTTCTCTTTATTTTTACACAGCGTGTAGGTAAAAACAGAATTTTAGCAAAAACGTGAAACAACTCTTCATAAATCTGAACTAGGCGCTTTTAAAATAATTACTATGTCAGTGTGTCTGTAAATATTTTGATGACTCCTCCGTATTATTAGACTATTTGCTTACAGAAGCAAATAGTCCTTGGTTTTTCTTATTTTATTTTTAAAATAAAAGAATGCCTGCTTTATAACCATTATTTAACATCGGATATTAACTTATATTCAGTCCCTAAGCTAGATGAACTTATCATAAGTACCCATACATTAATTTGTTAAAAGCCGAGTCTGTGCATAGAAAACATAAAATAAGATTTAAGTATGAAATCTCTGATGAATTTTTTTGATTTGATTCGGTATTCTTGATTTAAAATTACTAATTATAACAAAACTATTTTCACTGTTCGAAAGCGTATGACTCAAAATTAAAACTCCGATGCTTACATATACATACGTCAAATTTTGGGAGTTATTTTTAAAATAAAAGAATGCCTGCTTTATAACCATTATTTAACATCGGATATTAACTTATATTCAGTCCCTAAGCTAGATGAAGTTATCATAAGTACCCATATATTAATTTGTTAAAAGCCGAGTCTGTGCATAGAAAACATAAAATAAGATTTAAGTATGAGATTTCAGCCTAACGCTTTAGGCTGAAATCTCTGATGAATTTTTTGATTTGATTCGGTATTCTTGATTTAAAATGGATTGACCAGTACGGGATTATTATGCAAATAGTACTGTACTAATTATAAAAAAACTATTTTCACTGTTCGAAAGCGTATGACTCAAAATTAAAACTCCGATGCTTACATATACATACGTCAAATTTTGCGAGTAATTTTCAAAATATACATTTGTTTTTAATTTTATTATGTTGTATAGTAGCGGCGGAGCACTTTGCCACGAAGGGAAAAAGCGTTGAAAACCTCGTGACAGACAGGGAATAAATTCAGTACACTCGGTCACGTTCCATCTCTGTAAGTAATTAAACTGCTGTTTGAAAACAGAAATGGGTAAGAGTGTGGCATAAGCCATGACGACTCCTAGGTAGTGAAGGAATCTACCAACTGTTTATGTCAAATTAAATATCGCCACGGCATCCGAGTGTTTGAGGACATGCCTTCGTATCAGAAGACTCGAGTTCGATCCCCTATGTGGAGGGCTCGTAACGACGCTTATGTACGATTTACATAGTTAGTCTGGATACCAAGACAGCAAGAGGCACACCAAATACGTTTTGGAGAAAAGCGTGTTGAAAAGACACTTGTATCTGATCTCAATATCAGAGTCATCCTAGTATACGAACGTGATATCTTATTTTTTTAAAATCAAATTTACAATATTTAAAGCCATTTCAATGAAACAGACGTATGACAAGGTTTGAGAAGACAGAGTTTTAAAGTTATGCAAAGTCAACCTTATATCATACGCTACTTGCAAAGAACTTGCTAACTTTCTTGAACGTTCCGGATTCACTTTGAAGATTTTTATTTTCTTGACATTTTTCTTCCTTCACATTTTATAATTTTGCATTATTGTAACTTGTATTAAAATATTATTCAGGTCACGTAAATATTAAGTAACTGCATGAATGGAAATTCTATATTCATCTACGTAAGAAGGATAACTTCGTTTGTCGAATGTCCATTCTTATTATTATTTTTTTACAATTTAACACAGTTTTGTCATGAACTTCATCTGACGGATAAGACAGATGAGATTAACTCTAATATCTAAAAATAAAAGGCATGGTCCTATGGCCAGCTGAAAGTATTCTAAAGAAGATATTAGAAAAATATCAGAAGTGTTCACGAAATTGAGACACAAATGCATTACAAACTCGAGTAGACCAGCCTCAACGAGCAGGGCCTCTTCACAAGTAAAATGCATGTAGTGCAACAAATCTAAAAATTATAATAAAAAAATTTTAGTGCGCCCATTGTAACCTTAAGCTTAAGATCAACAATAAAGAATAAAATAAATACATAAATAAATAATAAATAGTAATCAGTATAAATTACTTGCGATTGTTGTCACATGGTGAAACTTTATAATAACGTAAATTATTATTAACTATGTACTACATACTAACACTAGTTTTTCTTATTTACATATTAAATTATTACTTGATACCCTAAAGTTGCTGCAAGGCGAAACCGGTCTTATCTCTATATAAATAATTTGATAAGAAAAAAGGAAAATGAATTGTAAAATAAGTACAAGCGTTTATAATAATTTTCAATTAATAAATACATTAAATATTTCGATTATATATTACATTAACCCTTTGACTTCTTTTACCGTGAAGACATTTTAGGTATTTTGAGGGAGTGTTTACTTCCACTGTTGTACTTAGATCGATTTATGAATCTCCGAACTACACTGTTTGGGTGAGTTGGTTATATTCTAGTGACTGTTAATTCGTCTTATGATATTTTTCTTGTTTTCGGTAAGTAATATATCATCTTATTTAGTCCACTGCTGAACGTAAGCTTCCCAAAAAAGGGGCTTACTACAGACGGTACGTTTTTGGAAGGTTTACCAATACTAACCGCGCTGGGCAAGGGGGTTGGTGAGCGTAGTGGTGACCTATAACACGTGTGGATGCTCTTCATCACTAGCCTATGGGATTCGGAAAATCTGGATGGACATTCTGTCATTGTTTGATGCTCAGTCTCGTTTATTTGCTAGCAGGGTGCAATTAAGAGAAAAGAGAGAGAAAAATTTGGTATATTCTACCTTCCTTCTGATAACTTATTACTTACTTACTTATTAAAGTTATGGGTAGATTTAAATTTAATTGGGTGGAAAAGCGTTTTCAGTCGTTAAACGAAATAAACTTTGAGCATCTGTCGTAAGAGGCTGGATGAAACATTAAAGGCCTATGACGTTAATTTTTTAAGTAAAGCTTAATTTGTCTGCAAATCAAATTTAATATCTCTTTAAAAAGTGAGATATCAGAAAAGCTGTTTTATAAACAAATATACTGAATTAGTACGTCATTTTTGGAATTTATAGAAGTCCGGGCGGGTAACCAGATTAACACGAAATAATATTTTATTATTTATTATTTATGAATCATAAAGATTTAATCACGTCAATTTCCTTCACCGTCGTGCACGTGGTAAATAGCACTTAATCTGCTCTCTCTCTCTCTCTCTCACGAAATCAGCAATAAAAATTACTACGAACAATTTTAGTTTTAGTAATATCAAAATTCGGAAACATGTTATGAAAGTACCTAAGTGTTTTGAAATGAAATAACTGCGGACAACAAGTTTAGCTTTTATTCAGGGAAGTTGCATTTCCGCAAAGACTCACTTAATTATGGCGTTGTTTACAACTGAGGGACAGCACAATTAAATATATTGTAAAATAGCTACCCGTTCTCGAGGCTTTAAATGAAAGTTTATTTCCGTTATTTCCATGAACTTGTATTTTAAATGTGCATTATCAAACACCCGGGGTCCATTTATTGATTTCACAATTGGGTATCTGAATTTTGTTCATATAAGCGTATTTTCTAATTTGTATTAATTACAAAAAAGTAACAAAGCAAAATCTTAACACAAAAAAAAAATATTGCTATGTATATAAGAAACTATAAAAAATGATGACGAATCAGTAATTTATGAATTTTTCCTTTATTTTTCCGTGTTTTTTTATGTAATATTTATTGCATCCACGACGATGTCATTTACATGGGATCATAAAATAAATACAGTTTAACATCAACCCAGATAGGGAACATCAATGAAGTGGCTTTTGATGCTGCTCGAATAGGCCGGCTCGACCGGGGTAGTACGTAGAGGAGCGTTATGTAGAGGGGTCTTGTGCTTCTGCGTTTCGTTCGCTGAGCGAGGTAACCGGAGGCCCACTTATCTCACCCAAAATATCATATCTCCCTTTTACATAAATAAAACGACTGCATCATCATCATCATCATCATCACAGACAAGAAACAAAACCAATAATTTGTTTTGCCCGTTTGTAGCGGTAACAATAATGCAATTTTAACGAAGCAAAACCAGGTTTAGTAAAATGTTAATCATATCATCATCCCATTTACTTATATTGTCACTCGAGAACTATTCTACTCCGACGGTTTCCAGTTTCAGTTCTACAAGCTATTTGAACGGCCCATACTCATTTCAACTTGTAGATATTAAAGGCTATGTGGTTACCCTGTTTTTGCTCGGTTCGGATCGATATCATCGTTGCAGATTCCATTTTGCATAGAAACACAAAACATAGCCCGTTAAGCAACTCTGCTCTTTCGCAGAGGACCTACAGTAAAGGATCATGTCTCGGTTTCCAAAGACACGTAAAACTCCATGGATAATAACTTTCTTCGATAGGATATGAGTTACACTCAACGAGAAGATGTTGATTGATTAAATTGAATAGTTAGTAAAAAAATAATTTTAATAATTAATTTAGTTTTAAGTTATCTCCTTGCCACTCTATTACATCTCTGCTCTATTACATCTCTGCTCAACTTAATAGTAGACTGGTAGAGAATGCCTCTTACCACTGCATCCGCCTTTTTGTTCTTTTATTAGCGCGAACAAATTTTAAATAAATATATAAATAGCATCACAATTATAAAACTAATTTCTACCTCGTACACTGCTGTGTACATAGCAGAGTCTAGAGAACATTGTTCATCCTTAATTTTAATAACTTTAAAAATCTTATATAATAAGAAGTCGAAATTATCGATAGGTATTTATCTTTTTAGTTCGTGTTGATGGATATAGAGATTAAACGAGAAGACATGAAAGCAGAGGATGAAACGAATTGCTCTAAGTTTACATTTGGATGGGTAAATCCAATAATGTGTCCAGTAGACACGTGAACAAATATGTACCGAAAAATATATTGGATGTCATTTGAATATTTACACAGACGGAGAAATACATGACGTGTCGTACGTTCTGCTGCTTATCGTATTGTAATATAATATAATATGTATAGACATCATTGTTCAAATATTTTTAAAGAAAAAATTTCACGGTCAGCGCAATATGTATTTAAATGTTATGTTATTAATAAAATAACTATCTCTATAAAAAATCTAACACCTACAAAATATTGCTGATTAGAAACACGTTTTAAGAGACGCAGTAGAAACACATTTTTAGAGTTCTCTTTCTATCTTCTTAGCGTTACCAGCCTATTTCAGTTCACTGCTTTCTCTGAAAGCGCTAACAAAAGTAGGCAAAACTTGGAGATTAGTCCATACTCAATACGCAAAACGAGCGGCATGATGCGTGCAGTGCCGGCACCCGACCACTGGAGGTACTGGAGCGTTACTACACATTGTGTCATACACCCCCCCAGATTTGAGATAGACATTACAAATTATTTGAATAGTTAACTAAACGTGGTAGAGCCAAGCGGCGGCTTTAGCTACTGCTCGAATGGGCCGGTTCGACCGGATTGATACCACGGCCTCGCAGAATACCGGCGTGAAGTAGAGGCATCTTGTGCTTCTGCGTTTCGTTCGGTGAGTGAGGTAAACGGAGGCCGACTCCCCTCCCTATTCCCCTCCTCTTCCCTCCCATCTCCCAAATATCCTTAAAGACCGGCAACGCACCTGTATCATCTATGGTGTTGCAGATGTATGTGGGCAAAGGTAATCACTTACTATCAGGTGAAAAGCTTGCTCGTTTGCCGTCTTTTCCATAAAAAAAAAAATGTAATTGGTATAACAAATGCGAAATTGGAAATGAGTCTGCTGGCAATCGCGAAACTTTTTTTAACCATATGAAATATTCACCGGCCACGGTAATAGTTTTTTTAAACACTTTGTATGTTGTATATGTTACTATTTACTTTTCAATAAAGAAAGACGTGAGATCTGAATACAGAAAATAACATTTCTCAGGGACATTTGCGGTTAATACTCTTTTATTATGAATTAATTTCAACGTCATATGAGAATACATGACCCATACATATTAAAAAATATTCCTGATATTTACATTTTTTATATGTTTACTTATGCTCTTATAAGGTTCCGTTTTAGACAGGATTACTAAATTTCGTAACATGAAAATATAAAGGAATAACCTTTCAATGTAGTTCGAAGATGCATTCTTACTAAAGTGTTTGTTATTGGCATCTCTGTAAATTAACATTTTCCTTACAACTTCACGACAAATTTCCGAGCGTCGACTATGCTAATGCGCTGCCAAGTTAAATGAAAATAGCTAAGCAATTTCATCAACTACGGTATGCAATTCAAGTCATTTGCGTTGAATGTGATTCGATTGCTGTGTTTACTTTGTTGATAAACCAGGTTACAACAACGATAAAATGTGAAGAAATATAATGCCTCACTTTCGATCGATGTGGAAAGAAATATTTTCAAGGTGTAAAGGGTTAAATTAACATTGTCATTATCATTCCAGTCCATAGCTTGTTCACTTGTGAATATGGGTCTCCCTGATGTATCGCTCTTCGTGGAACTGCTCCTGCGCTATTTGCATCCTTCTACTTCTCGTAATATGGTGGAGGACGTCACTTTGTCTGATTCCTTCGGAGGATTGTTACATTCCTTTTTTTTCAAAGGTTTTCAGTTGTCCGTGCACGAGGCCCACTATAAATACTTTATTTTACTAATCCTTATGGCCATTGTGGTGACTTCTTTTGTAGATATCGTTGATGGAACTTCGAGCACAGACTTTTAAAGCCCGCTGAACAAGTCTCGGACTGTATATATGGCTCCCAGTGAAGTAGCACGTATCGGTGTTGAAGTTTTGAGGTGTTTTAAATACTAAGATATTACGTGGTAACTCTAGTGACCCCGCCACAATTACTACTATGTATGCATATGTAACTTCAATATATGTAAAGGGTAACTAGGGTCACTATCTGTAATAGAAATATTATTGCCACCCTGCATTCCATTTCAAACAAAATAAAAGTACATTAAAAGAAAAAGCCTAAGTAAAAAATATATGAATAAGCTTAAATTCATATATTAATTCCCCTTTACGGGTTATGCAGATGTGTGGTATCCAAATTATCTCAAAATATTTTAAATAAGTGACGGTTTTTTTTAATAAGGATTTCATAAAACTTTTTTTTTATTACCCTTGTCTGTAGAAATTAGTCCAACACATGCTTTTTGTTCTCCGGCCTCATTAGACCGTCGTGACACCTATTGTTTGTGCACGTGTTACGTATTCGTTTTGTTTATGTTTTCTTTTTTTCTTAAAATCCACAACAATTGCAATTTTACAGGCCATTAGAAATTACTTAGTAATTAACTTGTTTTGATATTTAGTATGATCTAAAAACATCATATCATCATCATTTCAGCCTATCAGAAGTCCACTGCTGAACATAGGCCTCCCCCTAAGAAATTACTTAGAAATTAACTTATTTTGATATTTAGAATGATCTAAAAACATCATATACTTAATATCAATTACATAAGTGTAGTAGTTTAGTCACAGAGTTTCTTTTTATTTGTAGCTATTTGAGACTCATGATATATTAGCGCTAATAGTTAACTAGGCCAACGAGACCCAGATCAAATAACTTAAGACTGTCCGTTTCGAAGTTCGGAAGACCTGTTAGAAGTCGCCGACACACCAACAATGAAATCCAGCGAGGTCGCTGCTCTAGCCCAGGTCAGTAAACCATTATTCACGATGAATGGTGCTTGGGTATCATTAAGATTATTACTAATTCCAAATAAGCATGACTGGTACTAACCAAGTTTTTATTAAATAACTATGAGGCCATATCTACCTGTGTATTGTAATGTCATAAAGAAAACTTTCTTCCATGCAGGCCTTAACTTTTTTTAATCTTAATAAGACAGAACACAGAAGACACTCTGTCATGTGAACAGAGACATTATAGAAAAGCTTAATAAGACCTCATGTCTTCGATATAATATTTTTTATTATTTCCCAGACTTGCAGATTTCCTCAAGATGTTTTCCTTCACCCAGTATAAAATTTGGCAAAAAGTTTATGCAAATTTTAACACATCAATGGTCATAACTACTTTTTTCCATAATTCTAAAATTAAATTCTTCGAATCAGTTCATCTAGGAAAAGAACTCGAAAATCTCATAGAAATTGGTGGACTATACATACCAAAAATGTTAGAAAAGCCTTAAAAAAACCCTCTCATAGTCCTTCATATCTCCCAAATATCCTTATAGGCTGGCAACGCACCTGAAGCTCTCCCTGTGTTGCAGATGTACGAGGGCGACGGTAATCACTTACCATCAGGTGAGCAGTTTGCTCGTTAGCCCCTTTTACCATAAAAAAAGGCCAGACCTGTTTTATTTTTCTGTTTTTGCCCATTTGGCCACTATTAAGAAGAAAAAAAACTAACTTAACCATAACTTGATTGAAGTATCAGTCTTTTAATATCGCACTGCGGTACAAAGGTCACTTCCCATGATTGAAAGGGTTTTAGAGTCCGGAAGATTCCATTACGCTACTCCTAATAGACTGGCGGACTTAATAGGTTTTTAGAGGTATTTTTAATTATTCCACTAAAAATACAGATTTCTTCGGACGTTGTTGTACTTCACTGCCAAGCACGTGGTAAAATAAGCACTTAAAAATTACAATCAAAAGTTGGAGAGCGGCTGGGTTTTCGAGCCAAATCACACGCGTGCTATAAAATTAAAGTAAGTACCCAGACTCCTGAACTACCACAGCTCTTATCGCAATATACTCTAGCAGGAAACTGACTCTTTCTGACTACAAAACACTCTTCAATATTAAGATTATTCAAAGACTACTACTCTTCCCTTAGTCGACTTTTACTCCGAGAAGAAGGGAAAAAGCAGATTTTCTTACGCCGCCACAACTCGGCTTACAAGGTAATTATTGTTATATTAATAACTACAATAATATTAAAGTTCTAATTCCTTCAAGTAAAGTAAAACAATAGTCATAGACACATACACATAGAACTTTCAATATTTGAGAGAATTTTTGACCGTAAACTATATAGGATATGTCCGTTATATAGCCCATTTACTTAATTTACTGGTCAAGTAGTAGTAGAAGTAAAATTTCAGAACTGAGCCCGTGCTATAGTGTTTTATAGAAAAATTATTTTATAAAATTTGAATTAAATCAGGCAAATTAATCGTATAATGATTATACATGAATTTCAATTTATAACGACGAATGACATTTTCTCTTTCCCCGGTAACCTGATGGTGAAATCAGAACTAGAGGTGCTCGCATATGTTAATAATTACCAGGCCCTGAGTGATTGCTCTCAAATTACCAATTCTAACAAATTATATGAAAATTTACATGTATGTCCGAAGACAAACTGAGCCGGCTGCCCTAAGGCGACAACTTTTAAACGGAAATCCCATAAATTTTGCCGTAGCTGGCCTCCGGCCTCAGCCGCAATTTATATAATGCATGATCTCGGCTTTGCGGGCTAATGTGGTTTTAAGCGGGCTATACAGCTCACTAAATGCCTTTGTCCGTGAAAATAAGAAATATTTTTTTTAAGGTTTATGTTCTTTCCGCTGACAATTGCATTAATTTATCATTAATATTGCCCTTTTTAACGTTCTTGAACAAGTTAATAGTCTGCATAAAAATATGTTGCCTTTATTATTTTACATAGAAAAATAGCTATTACCAATATAGCATTATATAATGCTGGGCGTCTAGTACAATTGTCATCGCTAACTCGGCTGCTTAGCGTTTACAGCAATTTCTTCTAATATGGGAACGATTTATGTCCACAAATTTTTTAGTTTAGTCCAGTTGATATTTTTGTTTAAGATTATTTGGGTGAAAAATAATTTTCTCGGAGATTAAACCTATCCAGATAAACTTGTAAAGTATTATCTAAATACAAAATTTCATTCCCTTCGCAAGAGCCGTTTCCGAAGACCTATATATATATATATATAGAGAATTACTCGCTTGAAGTATTAAGATAAAATATTTTATATCTCTAGCTCACAGCTGGAAGAAAAACCTATTCCAAGAAAGCACTAGCAAAAGTTGGGTAGTCTTTAATAGACGATTTGCCAATACTCGCCACTGTTATTGTGAGCTTAATTAACGCAGTGCCTGGCGATATCACTAGGGGACTGTGAAGATTTGGGTGCGCATACAGTGTACATACATGTACATATTTCAAACATGTGATAAGCGCAAAGAGCGTTTTGTAACTATATGAGATTTCATATCGGTACATTAACAAAAATTCGATTGAAAGGGCTAGAATATAGACCTCTGACCATCCCGCTATTGAGTCTACGATAGTGAGAGCTAATATACTAAACTACCATATGACCTATCATGATAATTGAGATCTCAATAGAAAGTATTAAAGTTATGTGATATATTGAATGGATGAAAATTATTTATTCTTAGACGCAAGAATTTGTAACACGTTAGAGCCAAGCGGCAGCTGCCTATTACTAGTACTATCGCTAGTACCAACAAAACGACGGCTAAGTACCAGGGCCCCATTCTTCCTCCCATCGCCCAAATATACTTAAAGGTCGACAATGCACCTGGTGCTCCTCTGATCTTATGCCGGTAGCTCGTTTGGCAACTTTCACAAAAAAAGTTAATTTCGTTTGTCAAATATTATTATTATTTTCTTCAATTTCCTCTGAAGCGGAGAAATAACAAGCGTAAGAAGATGCATATCATCATTTTAATTTTTTTATTTATTCGTGATGATTTGTACTTTATTCGACGGTAAACCATTAGATTTTTTCTCTTCGAATGAAGAATTCTTGTTTAAAATTTTAGTTTGGTTTTTGTAACAGCGTTAGTGTAGCCGAAAATATCTGTAAATCTTCACTATAACGTATGAATTGCGAGATACTATGCATTAAACAACATGTTCGTGCTTTATCAAATCAAGCGCTGTCGATGCTTTAGCTGTCTTTCACAGGCTGGCAAATGTCAGCACTCTCCAGCGGTTTAAAGGACGTTGATAAATCGTTTCGGAGCTTGAGAGATATTAAGGGAAGCGGAAAACAATCGCCTTCTAAAACTTATTCACTTTCAAAAGTTTTTTGCTACAAATTTTTTACATGCTGTAATTTAATGTAAAAGAATATTGTAGGAATCGACTGTGTTCATCCTGTTATTTAGTTTCGTTTATCCCTTGTATCAAAATGTTCCCTTATTAAAACCGTGTAAGAAAATCTGGCAGCCCCTTAGGGGAACCAACACTAATATACATACATTAACGGTTACGGGCAGCATCATCTGTGGTAAGAGGATTCTGGTATTGTCATCAATCCGCTTTCCAAACTTGACAAATGCGACAAATTCTTCCTTAGGGAGAGGCGAATGTCCAGCAGTAAATGAGAATAAATTAAGTTTTAAGTATATGTGTAACAAAGCGCCATATTAAAATTGTATTCGTCACTAATTAAGTTAGCACTAGTACTTATACGTATTTAACGTTTTCTTATAGTAAATGATACTACAGCTTTTTACACGCTATGTATTTTCAGCTAAGACGGATATAAATATTAAGTGCTTTTATCTTTATTATGGTCATATCGCCATTTTTGACAATTATTCCAAATTGATCTGATTATATAATTATAGCATACACAATCTGATTATTTATTGGTTTCAGTAGTTTTTAAAATACTATTATGTATTATTTCCTTTACCAATATTATACTTAATAAATTTGTTATTCATGTATCAAAGAATACGTTTCACTATTCTGTTATTTTAAAAAGCTAGTTTTTATAAATTTATTCCATTCGTTCCTTGATTGCATGTTACACGCGACGCATCCGATATCATTGACACGCGCCAACTTTGTTACTGCAAGTTTTTGTGGAAAATTTTAAAAATGTAACAAATATTACAATTGTTACAACTGTGCATTTTCGGTTTATTTTTAAGTTTCTATATTATATTTGCTAGACAAGCAATTGTTTGGAAAAAGATCAGAATGTTTTGAATTCGTACAGTATCGTGTATTGTTTTGGTGTATTATTAGAAAGCTTTTCAACATTAAGCGATAATCCCTCGCGAATACAAGAACACAAACACCACGACGGCGTATTGAATGAAAATCAATTTAAACAATAAAAGAAATAATAAATCATTTAACGAATTCATTCATTACACATTATTAAAAATGTTTTCTGTAGTTTAAATCTGTTTTCACATTTCAACATTTATTTACTGTGACTGTGGAAATAAACTCGTGAAGTCGTCCATCACGTCAAGCCTCAAGCAATCAGTAACATTCAATTCGCGTATTGTTTAAACTAAATCCAATGGTGCAAGAAAAAAGTGAGCGAGTATTGAAGAAGGTACATTTTTATTTAACTACAAAGACAATATATGTTAGATTTTTTATGTACTTGCCTGTTACGGTGCTTTTTGAGCTGAATAGTTTATATATCTTTTTCGACTTAATACGTAACTATCCAGTACTTTAGTATTCGATAAATTCATACCAAAGGAAATGAAATATATCTAGAAAGGGTCTGGGAATGGGTTAATATATCTTATTTTTTCCTTCCTGACAATGTCGGTTACAGTACGCTTTAGATTTATATTTTCAGTGATCTTATAATAATTCCAATTGGATAGCTTTTTCATAATAAACAAGAACGACGGCATTAAAAAATAGGTCCTCATCTGGTAGTCTTTTTTTAATAATTGAATGAAAAGATAAATTTTTTGAGTTGTGCTATAATGATTTTTTTTTTTAATTCTGCTTTTTTTGGAAATAAAATTCTTCAAGACATTTTAAAGTCATAATACTCAGCAACATAGTACTATGCTTCACTGTGTATACCAAAATGATGTAATGAATGTTTACCTAAGGAGTTTTATAGGCCATGTCTTAGAATTCAAGTCGCAGCCAATATTATCTTTATCTTATGAGCACGTTGAACGATCTTCTCCATTACACATGATAAGGAATTGATTGTCGTAGAAGAAGAGCGATTTCCTTTAACACAACGGTTGAGATGTTGCGATGAATTTACGCGGAGGATTTAGCAGACTATATTTTTGTTCACGTTGGTTTTAAGTTACAAGAAAGTATGAATAAGAATTATAAAACACCTATTCGTGATTCAAACAATATTGCAAATAATAATGATTTGTTACAATTAGTAATAAACATATGAAAATTTTACCCCCACTTCTCACAGGTTTGACAAACCTGTTGCTGCTACTGCTAGTAATTCAGCAACATAACGCGCCTCCATAAATGCAACAAATTTTCCTTAGACTCCGTAAGGCTCCAGGAGCCGACGGCATTTCAAACCAAATAATAAAAGCTCTTCCTAGCCCGCTACTATACTTAATAGTAGCGATATTCAACACCCTCCAGCTGCTCCTTCCCGGACGCCTGGAAGGAGGCCCACGTTATAGGAATTCCCAAAATAGGAAAACCTACAAACCTAGCCTCCAGCTATCGCCCTATCAGTCTCCTCAGCTCTCTGGGGAAAATCTATGAACGCATAGTTCTCAATCGAATTAAGGACAATATTCAGTCATTAAATCTACTTCCAAACGAGCAGTTTGGCTTTCGAGCCAAACACTCTTGTGTTCAGCAAGTACACCGCTTCACGGAGCACGTACTCGAGCGCTTTCAAGAAAACCCGAAAAATCGGGTAGGAGCTCTCTTCTTCGATGTCGCGAAGGCATTCGACAAAGTTTGGCACAACGGCTTGCTATACAAGCTGTACACTCTAGAAATGCCAGACAGGCTTGTGCACATCATTCAAGCCTATTTGTCAAATCGCACTTTTCGCTATTGAGTCGAGGGGACCCTCTCGGACAGCAGGCCCATAAGGGCCGGCGTTCCGCAGGGCTCGGTTCTCTCGCCTACCCTCTACACGCTCTACACGAGCGACATCTCAAAAACCAATAAAGTCGAAACGGCTCTTTTCGCCGACGACACCACCTTATACGCCTCCGATACTAACGTATCGCGGGTTCACATTCGCCTCCAGGCCGCAGCCAACGCACTTAGCGATTGGTTTAGGATATGGAGAATCGATGTCAACCCGGAAAAAAGCAAGGCAGTCCTGTTCGCAAAATACCCCGTTTCTAAACGCAAGGTATCAAGCAGATTCTCTTCGATATCACTATTCGGCAAACCCGTACCATGGGTGTCGGAAGTGAAATATCTAGGTGTCACCCTAGACAACAGACTTAGCTTCACTAAGCACATCCGAAACGTAAGAAATAAGGCGGCCTTTGTGTCCGGTCGCCTATATTACCTTACGAACAAAACCAACAAAATGTCACTAAGACTTAAATTACTACTATACAAAACTTGCATACGACCTATAATGTCTTACGCAAGCGTAGTATTTGCCCACGTCCCGAAACAGCGACTGAAACCACTCCAAGTGATTCAGAACCGCTTCATGCGCCGAGCAACCGGCGCTCCTTACTACATGCGGAATGCAGACCTGCACCGCGACTTAAATCTGCCCACTCTGGCGGCCCTCTTTAAAGAAATATCCACAAGATATTTCGCAAAGTTGAAGGATCACCCTAATCCGTTAGTAGCAGCGCTAGGAAATTACACTCCTGCGCTTAACGACCCGCCTGACAAAAGGCGCCCCAAGAACGTCCTCATCGACGGGGACGACCTTATCACAAGACACAACAATGCGTTCGCGGACACAACGCCCGTTCACATTATCACACAGACAGCTCACATGTCGAACGCGCGGTCACAGATTCACGCCATACACGAGGATTACTCGTGTGCAAAGGCGTTCTTAACATCAAAGTTTTGCCCAAATGCAACCCAAGCCGAGGTTTTACCTCCCTAAGAGGAAGTAAAACCTCGGCTCTCGACAAAGACCCCCCTAGTTTTTGTCGAGAGTCTTTCTTTCGTTAACAGGGGTCCGAGCGCGACACAGCATCTGCCTTGCTGAACATAGGTATCTCAAACAAATCGCCAGCAGAAACCGACGTATATTAATTTTGGATGTTTTGCCCATACTCACCACTCTTCGTAAGCGGGTTGGTGAGCTGAGCTGAGAGCTGGTACCCTCGCACTAGTGATGGTGCTCCCCTTCACTAGTTTTTGGGGTTTGGGTTCTGCGAAATGGGAAGGATATACGAAAATTACAATAGATCTAAATTAGTCTCTGACCATTCAAAATCTGTGCCCTTTCATGCATAAAAATAACCATCCGTGTGCTTTGATTTTGTTTTACTGCCTCATGTCACTTTGTCATAGAGTAATAATTAATCCATTGATTCTATGATACCAGCTAGGAGAATCGCCCACAAGAATTAAAATGATCCTTGTTGTCATTATTTTTTATTTATACCTAAAAATATTTTGGATCCCGTGACCGCAATATGTGCCCATTCTTACTTTAAAAATAAAACATCCGTGTACTTTAACTTTATTTTACTCTACGTCATGTCGCTTTGTCACAGACTAATAATCAACCCATTCATACCTTATCTACTCGTCGTAGCGCACTCTCATGTTCTTTGTTTTCTGGCTTCATTAGAGTCCGGAACAACAATGCTAGAAATAACACGTAATACAGGTCGGGGCGATGGCATTTAAAATTATTTTTTATGTACAGATAGTGAATACAAATATTTTTGCTTTTTAAGTGCATGGTATTATATACCATGCATTACCATAAAATTAAATATATTCATAGTATACTATTACATATTAGTAGTACTAAATATATTTAATTTATGTATGTATAGATCTTACAATTTTATAATGTTTTTAAATTATACTTTGGGAAAAATGATGAGAGTGAATTTTTTCGATGCGCGCGCACACCGACATCTAAAAATAACAGGATGAAGTTAGTTTCTAACTGACATCTTCTCAATGTAATCTTTAACACAAGCGGTTTATGTTAATGGAGATAAAAATAAAATCATACGTAAATATACATGTATGTGTGTGATTTTTATTTATAAAATCGACGTGAATGATAATTGTCGGTAAGTAAGAGTACTTCGATCATTTTATCATTTTTGCTACGTTAAAGTTTTTTTTTCTTACGCCTAAGAAGTATAACTTCTAACGCGTGTACGTACAACAATTATTTAAATTTTTTCCAGCAGCAATATAATACATATTTTTTGCAATATATTATGAAATTCAGCTCGTGTTACTATGCACGCAGAATACTGGCGTGAAGCAGAGGCAACTTTTGCTTCTGCGTTTCGTTCGGTAAGTGAGGAAATCGGAGGCCCACTCTCTCTTTCCCCATCCTGCCCTACTTATCCTCCCTCCTGTCTCCCTAATATCCTTAAAGGCCAGCAACACACCTGCAGCTTCTATGGTGTTGCAGATGTACCTGGGCGACGGTAAGCACTTAACATCAGGAGAGCCGCTTGATCGTTTAAAAAAACATTTCTTATTCCGGAGAGGCAACAAGTGGGTTGCGTAAGTCCATTTAGCTACACTGTGGTGTTCCAGATCTATTAAGCATCTGCAATAGCCTACTTCAGTCTATTGGTGCACAAATGCCTCTCAAAAAAATGCTAGCATGGATCGCCTGGATGCATTTCTTGTAGGGTTTTGTAGATTGCACGAGACAAGCCTGTTGGTAATCGTTGTGCTTACCGTCGTTTTAGTGAAGTTCTTCTCCATAATTGGTCTGCCGGATTTTGGTTCGGTAAATTCCGATGGATTATCCGCTACCACTAGGTCGCTAAGGCCTCATTTGTTAGCTGATAGTGGGCGTGAAATATATACCGTCTAACACCGTTTGCCAAATGGAAAATGTACGTGTAAATATGGTAGAGTTAGGCCTTGTTACCATTGGATACCAATGTTTCTCTTGATGCAAAGCTTCAATGAGGCCTATATATATCTATGCTAGCATATATGCTTACATAGCTCTGCAGCATATGCTCTAAGGAAAAAAAAATCTGACTGATGACGAAACAGCTAGAACAGTTCTATGGAGTATTTTAGTCATATAATATTTTGCAGTGGAGACATGCAGCTGATATATAAACAATATTCGTGTTGCAAAAGGGAGTTTGTATTATAACAAAATCCCACTAAGTAAAGTATTCCGAACAATAGATTGTTAACCAAAAACTATATAAAAAGGGATACATGGATAATTGTAAACCCTGGGAATGATTTTATTGCTCCCCAGCTGTCTCTAAAATTTGTATTCTAATAATATAATACTATAATTATTATTAAAAGGAGGACCTACAGAGTTTTATTGCTTGTTTCTTCTTCGTCAGAGGAATCTCGTTTGTGTGGTTACGAAACCACCGTTTCGTAATGAGATTTAAAAAAATAAAGACTTAGGCCAAAATTTATGTGTTGGGTCTGTAGTAAAGCCTTTCAATGATACACTATTCAAAAAATGTTGTGTGAACTTTCCAGCAAGACTGCTCCTGGTCACAAGGCACGAAATTTCATACATCTGATTTTAGAATACCCAAATCTTACAGAATATTAATGTGGAACAGCATCTCTAGTTTGAGGGTACGGGTACTGCGTTCACTGGGTTGGTGCCTGCCCTCGGCAACCCGTCTGACCGGCGCTTTCATCGAAAGTCCAGCAGTGGACTTGTGAAATGCACATGTATGTGGAATCGGGAAATGTTTTTGTTAATTTTTATAAAAGAAAATTTCCATTTTTATCGTAATATTGTTTTCATATTTTTATGCCATAATGCAAGTTGTATTTTCATTTGCAACATATTTATGTTGCACTTACTAGGTTTTTAACAAAGTGATTGCTTAGCGGAAGCTGATAGATTGTAAAAGGTGTACTCTATAGGCGACAAAAGGGAAGTACTAAGTCACGTTGAAACCGATCAGCTATTTTTTATAAAATTATAATTGAACATAGGTTAATAATTTTTTTTGGATTAGCTGTCATACTTCTTTATCCGACACGGAATGGTATTATCCACTCATATTTCATTGTTTGACAGAGGTGACACATTTTTCGGCAACTAAGTTTATAAATACATAGGAGAAAAGAATATCACCACTACACTATTCGCAGAGTAGTTGCAATTAAATTTTTCGAAACATAGTCTGGAGTAAAAATCGTGGCTACCTTAACCTAAGACATGGACTTGTCCCATAATGACTATTTGCCTTAATCACCTCGCTCGGCTAGCTAGATTGGTGATCGGAGTAACAGACACCTCGCACCATAGAAACAGCTGCCAATTATCGTCCATTCCGCTGTTTAGACCTGTCCGTATTAGGTACGAAATTTGTTCCCACGATAGAATGAATGATGCATAGAAGATAATTTGATTCTATATAGGAATACGCATAATATTGTAAAACTAAATGATTTAGTAATTAATTAAATGGGACATTTTGAATATTATTGTTTTTAATTAATAACCTTTGATAAATACGTGCCCAAGTTTTAATATTATTACATATGATATGCATTACATAACTTAGTGCTGTACTAGGTATAACCCATATCTAATCCATAGATTTTGATTATCTGTCGTTATTGTTCTTTAAATTAAATATTCTCTCTCTCTCTCTTCCTGTAATTAAATAAGACTATTATCATTGTTATATTCAATGAAGGCTACCTTTATAAATTAATCTCGGAGGAATATTAATAGGATTGGGGGGCGAGCCGGTTGGTGAAAAAGGTTCTGCTTCCGTTGATTTATTAATATACCATAAACGTTTCACGCTCAAACGTTCCAATAATACAGCATTGGCAATGGGGTGACAGATTATTTCACAAAACATGACGTCATTCGACTTTTGTCGTGAGCATTGGTTACCTGTTGCCTGGAATATTATTAGCTAACTTCCGCAGATGGATTTTTTTCTCAGTATTTCCAAGCTAATAAGTAGCTTATGTCCTTCCCTAGAGTTCAAGGAATCTTCTTATAAAATTTAATCATAATCGGTTTAACCGTTAAGTCGTAAAAATGTAACAAACGGATGTATTACTAGATTGTACCGCTAATCAGTAGTGAAAACACATCTATCTTCTCGTTTAAAGTGATAAAGAGCTAGTTTAATTATTGGCTGTAAGGCATTTCAAGTTACGACGCATCTGTAACCTTATTTGGTTGTTCTGTGGTGTCCATTGGTTGCAGTAGTCATTACCCACCAGGTGAACTGTAAGCTCGTCAGTCCCTGTCTTTACAACATTCGTAAAAAAAAGACAAAATTACTAATAGATAATACACGTACGTAGTATAATTTAATATGGAGTTCGTAAGTATGCATGTAAAAGCTTTGCAAGTAATCTCTATTATTTTAAATGTCATATCCCATATACGAAAGTATGCGAACACTGTTAAAAAAGTAGAAGTTTTTTTTTTTTTAATTATGGAAGAAGGGGGCAAACGAGCGTGCGGCTCACCTGATGGTAAGTGATCACCGACGCCCACGAACATCCACAACACCAGAGGAGCTACAGATGCGCTGCCGGCCTTTAAGGAAGGAATAAGCTCTTTTCTTGAAGGTCCCTAAGTCGTAACTGTTCGGAAATACTGCTGGCGACAGCTGATTCCACAAAATCGAAGTGCGTGGCAGAAAACTTCGATTAAAACGCACTGTGGTGGAATGCCAACCATCTAGGTGGTATCGATGGAACTTCGAATTCTGTCGCGATGTACGATGGTGAAACTCAGCAGCTGGGATCAATCCGAACAGTTCCTCAGAACATTCCCCGTGGAAAATTTTGTAAAAAATGCAAAGAGAAGCAACATCTCTTCGCAAGGCCAAAGGATCAAGCCGATCAGAGAGAGCTTGGTCGCCGACAATTCGAGTCGCTCGACGTTGGATGCGGTCAAATGGAAGGAGTTGGTAATGGGGTGCCCCTGCCCAGAGATGAGAACAGTATTCCATGTGGGGCCGAACTTGCGCCTTATAAAGTTGCAAACGGTGGACCGGCATGAAATACTGTCCCGCTCTACAGAGCACACCAAGCTTTTTGGAGGCCAATTTGGCCTTTCCCTCCAAGTGACCACGGAACTGAACGTCGCTTGATATGTCAACACCAAGGATTCTGATACTGGCTGAGCCAATAAGGGGAATGTTCTCAAAAGAGGAGAAACGACAAAGGGATTCTTTTAGCGGTGAACGCGCAAACCTGTGTCTTTTTGGGGTTGACCAAATTACGTCGACCCCAATCCGAGACTTTGAATAACAAGGTCTCGACTTCAGACACAAGTTTGTTCCGGCACTCGTCGACGTGTTCCCGAGAAATATTCGCACGGCCTGTATATAGGGCATCACCCGTGCTGTCGTCTGCATAGCAATGAATGCTACTGATTTGTAGCATGTCGTTGATATGCAGAAGGAACAGAGTGGGAGATAGCACACAGCCTTGTGGAACACCAGCATTCACGGGTTTGGGGTCCGAGCATGCACCGTCGACAACAACCTTGATGCTCCGATCCGTGAGGAAGCTGGTGACCCAGTTGCACAATCTCTCAGGAACCCCGTAAGATGAAAACTTTGAAAGAAGCGCTTTATGCCAAACCCTATCAAATGCTTTCGCTACGTCCAGACTAACCGCCAAAGCCTCCCCCTTAGACTCAACTGCTTCTGCCCATCGGTGAGTCAGGTAAACTAGAAGATCACCAGCTGATCGTCCGCGACGGAAACCGTACTGTCGGTCACTGATCAGCTGGTGTTCCTCCAGGTACCTCAGGAGCTGGGTGTTGATGAGTGACTCCATTATTTTAGATAACAAGGGGGTGATGGCAATAGGCCTGTAGTTGGACGGATCAGAGCGGTCGCCTTTTTTGGGTATTGGATGCACAAATGCTGTCTTCCAAGATTCCGGGACGACGCCTGAAGAGTAGGAGTGCCGGAAAAGACGCGTGAGAACCGGTGCCAACTCAGGGGCACACATCCTCAGCACAATTGGAGGGATTCCGTCCGACCCACTCGACTTATGAATGTCCAGGGAGCGGAGTGCCTTTCGCACTGAGCTCTGCAGAAACTGAATTTCCGGCATGGAGCACTTACACCACGGGATGGTAGGTGGAGAGTTTCCCCGGTCATCAAGAGTCGAGTTGGATTCAAAAAGAGAGCCCAAGAGATCGGCTTTCTCTTTTGCAGTATGGGCCAGCGAATCATCCTCCTTGTGTAGAGGTGGGAGAGATGGCTGACAGAAATTCCCCTGGACAGCCTTGGCGAGAGACCAGAATGCGCGGGATCCCGATGGGAGGCGAACTAATCTCTCGCCAATTCTGCCAATGTGCTTTAACTTTGCCACAGCGATAACTCTTTTGAAGTTATTTTAATAACTTACATTATGGCCTACATAACAAACATAAACTCGTATATTCATACTCATTTCATCTCCCAATCCAATTTTCGAATTATTTTATTAATATTCAGTGACCTTAAAAAGGAGAACGATTTTATGAAGCACTTCTTGTATTTACATAACGAATGAATGTTGCCTTAAAAATTATAAGTATTTATGCAATGAAAATTGTGCTCTTTAATTTATTTTTAAAGCACAGGAGTCACAGTAGCTCAAGTGTTAGAGCGCGCTATTTAATTACAGTACATGGATGAACTGGGATTTAAATCCCCGCGCCACTAAACTTGTTAATGCTAATAAAAATTGTTAAGATATTTCGAGGGAATATGAATTCCACCAATCCGCATAGGAAAGCCGTGGTGGAACCTTCCAAGCTCCAAAACCCTCTTGTAAAACTTTACGTAGCCTTTGACCAGCAACTGGGTTTTATCGGCTTCCTACTTTGCTTTTGAACATGTTCTGGAAACAACGTATTAGACATGTTTATGTTTTCACAAATTTGATTAGCTTTAAAGAAAATCAACATAATGCTGCGGCTTAGTATATTTTTGAAATGGAAATTTATAATTTGAAATACCATTTTTTCCGAAGAGAAATATATTTATATGATAAAACTATTTACTCTCATTATCAATGTCATATATTTCTGCCATCTCGAGGGAAGATCATTTGTACCTTTGCGATAGAACTCTGGGGATCTGAACTCTACAAAGTCTATGAACGCATTGTGTACCGCTTCCTGAATTGCGGAAATGTAATCGGTCAGGGCTAGGTCTAGCAAATATGGAAGACAGAGCATGGTTTCTAACTGCAGATCTTATAATTTTAAAACAGTTTGTCGAGCAGTGTGAAGTCTTGCGTCATCATAGAGCAATAATACAAGATTGACAAGTCGGGGTCGTTTTTCTGAGAGCTTCGCCATTATTGTTCAAAGTTTAGAACAATAGACTGTTAAACTACTCTAGATCTACTCTAGATCCTCTCTTATTGGTACTCTAAATCTCAAAAATCTAAAGACACGACACAGAGCATGGAGTAACCACCAAACTCTTACCAGTTGCTATTGCGTTTTTAGCTTATGATTATCCTAGACAATCCACTTTTCACCATACGTCCTAATTTTGTCCAAAATCCCTTAATTTCTGTACTAACTCATCAAAGCCAGACAAGCTTCAACACGTGCTTCTCTATGTACATCTGTTAATTTGCACCCATTTTTCAAGTTTTTTTATCTTACCAATTTGGTGCAAACGAGTCAATATTGTGGGTAAACTAACATCAAACTATAACCATGACGCTAATTGCTTTGTTATTTGACAAGGATCGGCTTCCGATATTACTTTCAATTTATCGTTATGGTACTGAGGTAGTTCTTGTTTTCTTTGTGGTTCATTCTTAGTGACAAAGTTTGCACGAAAACGATTAAACCAAAAAACACTGCAATCATATCCTCTCCAAACGCATCATTGACATTCCGAGCTGTTTCTGTTGCTTTAGAACCACGTCAGAACTCCCATTCGAAAATTTCTCAAAGTTTTGAAGTCTCCATGTTTAACTCAAATACTGAATGTAAAAATAATTGTACGTCAAATTATAAAATGTTATAAAACTTTTGAATTTAGAACGTCATAGTTTATTTGTAAAAAAGGTTTAATAACAAATCTTAGGCAAAGGTTTAATTTTAATTTAAATTTACTCTGTATCAAAACAATAACTTCATACCCTTAGCCGCTATTTTTTGATAACTCGTAGTGATGAGGCGCGTTAGTAATGCAAACAAATATTGAAGATGCGAACAAGACAACTTAATGCGACCTTTCATTACATTATAAATTGATTACGTTATAGTTACAGAAAAGGGCATATTATTATGTCTGCCAGGGAACCATGTACAGTATGAATGATTCAGGGCATGTAAACGCACGTTGACTCTGATTTTGTTATTACTATCAGTAAATTGCGTGTATGAAACTAGAAAATTACAGTTATTAAAACCTAAAAGGTTATCATTATTTGCCATTTTATAAAGATTTCCGTAAAGTGTTTTTGTAAAATCAATTTTTTTCGACGAAAATTAAGTCAGTTTTATGTGTTCCTTTAAGAAAAGCCGTGTAGTCAAAAGAGAATTATGATGTAACTTCGTGGTACTGGGCTCGAGTATACATAACTGAAAATTGGATCTACAATAACAGGCTTATTTTTTGTAAGAATAAAGCTAAATTGTTTTGATCGTGGTGGTCTTTTTGTCGCGATGGAATAATAAAGTTTTATTCTACAAACTACTATAACGATAAACAAAAAACAACAAAGGTTGCTGTTGTCCATGGTCACTGATGTAGGTTACAATAACTATGTTTCAGGGCCAGTATCTCAATACATAGTTCGCATTAGTTTATAATACGCACGCGGGGTATTGCCGCTTCAGCTTGATGTATTTTATATCCTCAACCTACCATTCCGCAATTGGGTGGGCTCTGTACTCGAATACTTCGATAAAACTAAATTCAATATAAAATCCCTAAAGAAACTGCACCACCCAAATTTGCTCTGAAATGTTTCGGGTTTTTGCTTTATTATAATATTCTGTTGGAAAATTTTATCCATAAATCGGTACATATGGCGGATTTAATACCTGAAATCATTATCTCCCAGTAAAACATTAGACTAAGCAGAGACACGACCTTCGGGAAGCGGTGCAGCAACAACGAAACTTAAATAATAAAGTGATGTTATGTAAATACGTAATTAAAGCAAAACTTAATATATACAAACCCTTTTCTTACATGCAATATTTATATATAAATATGTGTATACATATACCATCATACAAAACACTCTCTGGTCACGTGATTTACCCACTATATTCATGAGGAATTTAGCCACTGCAGCTCTAAAAATTTCTTGAGTGACTCAAAACGAAGTAACTATGGTTATAGTAATTTATAACCATAATTTCATCGGGTGTAGGTCTGAACTGAACTGTGGCGAGCCTTCAGCTCTCATGAAGTTCGAAATATCGTTGAGCCAGGTTCGAATTGTTCGTGCCTTCTGACCTCCTGGTCACAGTTGTTCTACCAAGTTCACGATACATTTTAATAAGTATATTACTCAGAGGTTTCACTACACGAACCGAGTCACTCTATTGATAAACATTGACTGAATTCTTTACTCCGTTTTTTGCAACAATTAAGCTTCCTGAGTCTTTGGTGGAACACCATACCAGGATGATGTCCACGCTGAAGTTTTCAATCGTAAAAAAATTCTCGTCTGGTGCTTTCACCTCTTTTTAGTTTCTCTTTAGAAAGACCGCATGTGTCTTCTACTAGCAATGTATCAGTACAGTAAGTGGTTTCATCGATTCTGTCCCTTTAGCTGTAAGAACTGAATTTGGATATGCCCCTTGTATTGACGGTAAGCATCTAGCTTCAAGTCTTGTTTAATAATTCGCGAATAAATTTTCCGCGATAATATTTTTTTATTTCTTTACAGATAAGTTTTTTGTGTATCGATAGATCGATACAAATGTACGGCAGATGTCTAGCTTTTGAAGGGTTTAAAAATTACTGACGGCTTCATACCCACTTTGAGCAAAGCAATCACTGCAAATCTGTTCTCTTTAACATTCCAATTAATAATCACGGTGGAAAATTGTGCGAGCAACGCGGCAAATTGATCGAAATATCTTGCATAATAAACGCATTCCAAATTTAAATTCAGAAGAATGAATGTAATTAAAAAAAATATTGACTATTGTTACGGTCGAACTAATGTCGTGTATTGGTCGAACTAATTATGTAGTCTATGATCTCACAAAATGCAAGACCGCAAGACTACAGATTCTGGTTCTCCATTACGATTATTTTATTTTTATTGGAAGCGGTTTATATCTAGTAACGGACTTTATAAAGCGTGATTAAGATAGTCGCTCTTGTAGAAATTCCTATAAGTTGTCTGCTAGAGTGGTTGGAGTGTAACTTCTGTATGGTGCATTGCATGCTTATGATTTACTAATATTGTTCGCTTAAAATTCAAATTCAAATTAGAACTTATTGTTAGTTAAAAAATCGGAAGTTAAGATATTTTAAATCCTATGGCACAATTAATTGCATTCAGTACCTGTGACTAAATTATGAATTTAATTTGCAGTACTCACAGAACAAGTACCAGTTAGAATGACAAATGCCTTTTGTATTCTTGTTGCAACTTAGTTTCTGTAAACAGTGGCGACACATAAATCAAGTACCTGTTCGTATAACTGTCTCATATTTCGTTGCTGCATGAGCTGATAATTCATTGCTATAATATTATATAGTACTATACAGCGACAATTGTTATTTTTAAGTTAAAAATATATTTGTTATGAAAAAGATAATATTTAATCTACCACACCTATCTTCCCCTGGGTGAACTAAGAGGCGACTAAGGAAAATGCAATGGAAAATCGGACTACCTACCGACAGATTGCTGGAAAGCTATCTCGAAAACAACTACAGCAAATTAAACAGCAGCAGCAGCGTCTTATATGTGGCGGCGGCGGCTTTTGCTGCTGCTCGAATGGGTCGGCTAGGCCAGGGTAGTGCCACGACCTCGAAGAATAACGGTGTGAAGTAGATGCATTTTGTGTTTTTGCGTTTCTTTCAGAAAGTGAGGAAACCAGAGGCTCAATAACCTCCCCTTCCCCTCCCCAAACATCCTTAAAGGCCGGCAACGCACCGGCCCCTCTGATGTTGCTGATGTACGTGTTCGTCGGTAATCACTTAATACCACGTGAGCTTGCTTGATTGTTCCCGTTCTCAAAAAGCTCGTCTAACACACGAAGATGAAGATGATGTTTGTGTAAAAGCTAAATACCGAGAAACGCTGTATAAGTCGTATAAATTTACGTCCATTGGTTTCTATGTTAAGATTATTCTGATGTTGCTATTTTAAATGATAGAATGAGGATATTTATTTACTGTATAATATATCAGGCTATATATCTGAGTATTACTGAGTTGCAAGCCCTATGTAAGTTGACGAAAGGTTAAACGTATCAAGACAATTACACCTACAGACTCTGACAACTTTTCGAAAAATTGTGAGTTCGGCCTCTATATCTGTAGTACTGTCTAATTGTAGTATAGTAATCAATACACAGATTTAGTTTCGTTTGAGATTTAGTACAGTGTAGATAAAGTTAAAAAAAAATCGATTGCCTCTGATTTTTGAAATAGTCCAAGGCTCCCGTCGATAGAATTCTGTAATTGGCGTTTAAATTATGAGCCAAGGTCACAGAAAGGGAGACATGCCCTAAGCGGCAATTTAGTTCAATTTAAAAAAAAATATATTCTTAAATTCAGTTACATTATGTTGTGAGTTGTGAGGAGTTCATTTGTTATAAGATTTTTATATTTATCAATATTTTATATGTAATTTTCGTCATCATGTATCTGTTTGACGTTTATGCTTATTTTACGGAGGCTTAGAATATCTACGTCTAATAATAAATCTAATTTTGTTTCGGTAATTATCGATGATTTTAATTATAATGAAGTTGCTTAATAACAAGTTAATTTTAATGTCTCAGGTTACAGATGGACATTACATTACAGTGATTTCGTAGTAACTGGAACTAAGAAGATTGATTCATTTACACGCAATAGAAGTACATAAAAAACAAAAGTTTCCAGAACACAAACACACATGAGATATAAATTGAAAATTAAACCATCACAGTGATTCATCATCAAGCGATTGCTGGTTATAGCAGTAAAAAAGCTTCCTTTTCCTATTACTGTAGTATTCAGTACTCTTCGCTTTCTACTCGTGATTAATTGTCATTATTCTGCATACGGAGCGACGTGAATGACAATGAGAAATGTTTCAAGCAAAATGGCTATTTCCGTAAATGATGAACGGCATGGTATTTCATTGGACAAATGGATGTGAAAGTGGGCTTATTCGCATTATGATCCATCGTTACCGTTATCTATTGAATGAACGGTTTCGCTTAACAACTATATTTTTGTATAGCCAAGCTGCGCTTTTTGTTGCTGTTCGAATGGGTCGGCTTGACCGTCGATCGTAGAATCACGCCCTCGCAGAATACCGGCGTGAAGTAGAGGTATCTAAACTTCTGCGTTTCGTTCGACGAGTGAGGTAACCGAAGGTACACTCCACCCTTCCCTTCCCCAAATATCTTTTTTGGCCGGCACTGGCCTCCAGCTTCTCTGATATTGCAGATGTACATGGGCGACGGTAATCACTTTCTATCAGGAGAGCCACATGCTCGTTTATCTCACAGCCTGTCAACAACTGAACATAGGCCTCCTCCAATAATTAGAACAAAGCACGGTCTTGATCCACCAGCATCAATCGGTTTTCCGCGACAGTGAGCAGGTCGTCACTACTTCTTGTGTGAGGTTGTTCCGTTCATTTATATTAAATATAAATGAGTGTAATATATGGTTTTACTTACTTTGTATATTTTTATTATATTATTAAGCTCGTCGTGGTTTTTGTTTTACTCTTGCTTTAACTTAACAATTTCCAAATTTATTTTAGTATAAACTTACAAAATCAGTTTCTTAGTCAGTACCCGACGTTTAAGTTCTTATTAAAAAACTTCTTATTGTTTTTAAAATTGATTTAAGAATTTCTGTCCTCATTTTAATTTTAAATTGTTCTCTCCGTCTTTACCATACTATACCCCGCATCATGTTCATTTAAATATTTTGACAACCACGTAATAAAAAAGGTAGCGTAGTCGTGGGTACTGGGTTCGAATCCCAGTCGAACTCAATTTTTATCGCAAAATAGCTGGTAGTGACCCTTCTTTCGAAGCTGTAGGTTTCGAGTTCGAATCCCGTAAGGTTTCGAACTCGATTTAACTAATTGAGACTGTTACTTAAAAAAAACGTGCAGACATGAGTAAATAAAACATAATGTATTTTAATAAAAATATCTTGTTCCATTTGACTTGAGAAAAGTTGAATTTCCGCAATGTCTTTAGACAAACGTATTTACTCACTCTCTTGCAACCTTATCAAAATAGAAGCCATGCGGGAAAAGAATTATTATCCTCGCATTTACGTTTAAGTTGCAATTTATTTTCCTGTGGCGACAAACGGGCTTACTTAACACATAGTTCTCTATCAAAATTAAACTACATGTGATGTGTAATAAGTATATTTCATTACAGTATGTTGCCATTACTAGCCTGGCTACAGGCCCCGGCAGAGGGCGACAAAATTTGTAGGCCGGAATGTTTTGAATGAGACTGAAATTGATAATATTTGTTTTTCAACAATAATATCATAATAATAGAATAAATCAATCGGCGTCAAATCGTATTTTGTTTCCAACAGTAAAAGAAAAAGGATAGATAAAAAGAAATCGTAAATCCGTCATTAAGAAACGTTTTGTAAGAAAAGCAAGAGCCTGTTTCCACTGATCGACCTTAGCCTGGTGACAATTTAAATATTGTTTAAGGATAAAAAGACACAGAGAGGATGTTTTCTTATACAATGTACACTTTTTTTCAAGGAAAAGCGGGCAAACGAGCAAGCAGCTCACCTGATGGTAAGTAATTACCGCCGCCCACGTACATCTGCAACACCAGACGAGCTGCAGGTGCGTTACCGACCATTAAGGATGTTTGAAGGGTGGGATGGAAAATTGGGAGAGGAGTTGGGGAAGGGAGGAGTGGACCACCGGTTACCTCACTTACCGAATGAAACGCTGTAGCTCTGTGCTATGCCTCTACTTCACGTCTGCAGCAAAAGCCACCGCTTGGCTCTACTACTCGTATATTATATAACACGTTAATCATAATAGATTTAAATAACATTAGATTAATGGGTGTGAGCAGATGAAATAATACCAGCTCATTGAAGTATACGAATTTTATGACCGAGTAAAAATGTAGAAATATAAAATTTGCAGGAAATTTTAAAAGCTTCTAAAAGTTAATATCAAAATACTAAGTAAATTTGTACCTCTAGAGCTCATTATTTAAATAAAATGTCCGTTTCGTTATTAAATGGGTTTTTCAATAGTCAAATATGAAGCAAATATTTCAATAGTCAAATATTATCTTTTAGTCTTTTGACATCTGTGTTATTTAGGCGACAAGCTTCATGCAAGTGTCGGATAAATAAGACACATTCATTGACAGTTAGTCATATGTTTGAAGTAGATAACGCTTTGCGTATCATTTATATTCATTAAAGTTTTATCTTTGTAGATTTCGAAAAAATTTACTTCTCCCGGGAAATCGCTAAACGTAATATTGAAAAAACCATTATATTTTCTTATTATTCATCTCTGTATAGTTTTCTAGTGTTGTGAATATTAAAGCAATGAATAAAAATATACTTTACCACCTATCATAATAAGGATAATAATCGATAAGCTACAAGAGATTATTTGTAATTTTGAGAATATTAATAAAACTATGAAAAAAGACGCTGTTACAAATAAAGTTTGCTTGGTGCTTGCAATTTAGATTTCCACAACCTTTGATGTCACTTTTAAAAATACCGTCGACTCGGACCTTTCGAGCGACAGTAAATATTTGGCTCTATCACGTACAAAATGTGTAAAACATTTACATTATAATGTACAGAAATAGAGGAATCGATAATTCGTAATCAAACCGCCATAAATTTACTTTAAGGCCGTTTACATGGCTTACGCTAACTAAACCATAAGAGACACAAAACATAATGTAAATAATACAGAATTGTAGCTCTTAAAAAAAGTTAACATAACTTTGGTAATCTTTAAAAATAGTTAAAGATAACCATTTCTGCGTTTCAAAATTTGATTTTTTTTTGTTTTTTTTGATGGTAAGTGATTACCATCGCTCATATACATCTGCAACACCATAGATGCTGCAGGTGCGTTGCCGGTCTTTAAGGATATTTGGGAGATGGGAGGGAAGAGGTGAGGAATAGGGAGGGGATGTGGGCCTCAGGTTACCTCACTCACCGAACGAAACGCAGAAGTACATGATGCCTCTACTTCACGCCGGTATTCTGCGAGGCCGTCGTATCAATCCGGTCGAGCCGGCCCATTCGAGCTGCAGCTAAAGCCGCCGCTTTGCTCTACCACGCTTGAATTTAAAAAATGGTTTTAATACAAAGCTATTTTGCCTGACATAGTCATAATCCTTATGTTAGTTACTGTCATATTTTAAATGAACACTCTAAATGTTGCTTCACCGCCAAGCACGTCTTAAGTAGCTAATAACAATTTTAGTGATTTCGTAGATCGAAATTACGGGTACATTTTACAAAGGCGCTTAAATACGATTCTTATATAAAAATTAAAATATGGTTAATCAGATACTTTGTATTGATAAATAAATGATATTAGTACACAAGGCCTCCTCTCAATAACACATATATATTTCTCTATCCTTGTTTATGCGTAACTACTAGCAAGGCATTGTTTAACCTCCTGAGTTCCAGACATACATTTTTTCTCTTCTAGTACAATAGTTGCAAATGACTTTATATAGGAAAAACGGTAAGAAAATTCTGGCGCTGGAAAATCTGTTTGGTTGCGGTTTTTCACTATGTTCAACTTAAAGGACAAGGGGATCGTACTGACGACGGTTTTTGTAAAATTTTCAAAATCAACACAAATATTTTTTTCTTCCACATAATTACCAAAAAGTTAATTTTAAGTTTTTATGAAATTTTGTGAAGCGATTACGATTAGGCGTAAAACCTAAGTAAATTTCGCACTTTTTGCTGAACACTGTGGTTTATTTTGTCATAGCCACATTCAGTGCAACGCAAATAATTTTTTATACCTTATTCAGGCAAATGACCAGTATTATTACAATACTACGCTTTTTATGCTGTGGCTTAATTTCTGCACAAAATAAGTATCGAGGTTAAAAGTTAATTATTAAGTTTTTTGGTTTTTGAGAATGTGAATTAGGCAGTGACGGAAAACATCATGAGGAAACCTGCATGTCTGAGAAATAATAGAAAATATTATTTTGAGAATATATGAGGCCGTCAACTCGCACTGGAGCAGCGTGGCGGGACCTTTCCAGCTCCAAAACCCTCTAAGATATTTTAGACCTTTTTTACTATACTGCGTTACGTTTTTACTTTATTATACGTTTACTAAGTATATCTGTTTCTTAACCAAAAATTTATTTATTAGTCATAGGTCTAATAAAAAACACCATTTAAAAATATATGTAATAATAAAATTCGACAAATTTTAGAGTGAAAATTGTACAATTCTGTTTGGGTAAGTTTTTTTCTGGCGCACTGCCCGTTGCAGACTCGGCACGCACGCTTCGCTTGTTCGACTCGTGCGCTGTGGTCACTGTTAGAACCTCATCGCTTTATTGATGCGTATAACAGACGACCTGATTATTTAAAAACTAAAATTAACTGTTTCATTTTAATAAAGATTTACGCATTATATTACAGTTAGTAACAAAGTAAATCTAAAATAATGATAAGGCCTTCTGAAATATGGGTTATATTTGATAGGGTTTTGGCGCTGGAAAAATCGCTCTAAGTGCTCCGGTGTGTGGGTTGGCGGCGGACTTCATATGTTAGTGATAAGTGATATCGGCACCGGGGTTTGAACCCAGTTGACTGTAAAATTTAAGCTGTTTTGTATGCTCCTAATGGAGCTGCATCAATAAAAAGAGTGAAACAGAATTTCATATAAACATTATCCATACTTAAGATCGAAAAACTCGTGCGATAATACTAGCGTGCTAAATCTTGCTGGACAGCTTATTTCAAGTAGAGCGACAGCAAATTGGTTAATTAAAGGGCCACGAGCTTTCTTAAGAATCATCGATATAATCTTCGCATCCGAAGTGGTCTCGAGGGGGAGAGGTGAATTGGTATTGCGCTGCGCTACTCTTCATATACTCCGAGACTGGCGGAGCTGTACCGCTGCTGCGTGCCGCAGAGGCAAAGGTGAGTTGGTATTACGATATCCCGCCGAGCCATGAACGAGGTCAGAACTTGGGGACCAGGAGAATAACTATCTCATACAATATTCATATTATCTACCTACTGAAATGAAACCAATGTCTTTTATCGCTTATTCTCTAACAAGAACCTAATTTTGGATTTGGTGTAAATTTTTAACGTATCTACCAGTATGTAAAGAATCAGCTAGGTAAGTCTAGAATCAGAAGTAAATTAAGACGCAATCTTTATAAAAAAAATCAAAGAAAATTAAACTTTCATAACTAGTCTGGTTACAAATATTGCATAATAATTTTTAAAAAACTCTGCTCCTGTTCACAAATCACGAATAACCCAAACCTGGCTCCAAAAGGTTCCACAGTTTATTAGAGCCGTAGACTAGCCCCCGCCAAGTCTAGATCTATACCCGTTGAGTTACAAAGCGTAGGTAACACTTGAGAACATGTCCAGTTCAAAATATTACTCCGACATTGTCTCTCAAGAAATCTTTAGAGCTGGCAGTTGCTAAATTTTCCATGGATAGTGTGCGTTTTCGTGGCGTGGAATTCATATTCGTGGCTAGAGAGACAAGAAGAGAGAACGGCCTGTATCAGCCCAAAGGCGGCCACTTTGAATAATTTTTTTTGTAATAAATCACCTACACTTCAATAAACATGTACACATAAGTTTTAAGCTATAAAACTGTTCCTTTAAAAAAATATATGCATTCTAATGTGTAACAGAAGTTGTGCCTATACAAGGTATAGTAACAATTATTATATTTATTATAATTAAAATCAATTAAAATATGAGAAATACTTTACTTCCTCACAAATAAATTAACTAATCAATGGATTAGATAATTCAACAACAGCTTTTAACAACTTACCTGGTTATGAAAGGAACCACCGCAGAAACTGCTATATTTACCATAATCTTACTGAATCTGCGTCCAAATTATGGATTAAGAAAATTATTAAATCGTTTTGGAGAGCATACGGAGTAACAAGGCTTAGCATAGCAATTGTATAAAAAAATCTGTTTTAATGGTATGGAAATGAATGGACCCTCCTTTATTGCGCATACATGCGTTAATGATCTAAAAATGGATTATTCTGCAAAAGTATGCGATACGGGCAATCTACAACTTGTGGCCTCGAGCCTCGTTATGCGAGCTTTTCAAGGAGACTAATGTTCTGAGACTTCTGTCGTTGTTTATCTTTGAAGGTACGGTTAAAATATAAATTTCTTTATTCAAAAACTGGCTATTTCCTGTAGAACATGTCAAGATAATAGCTATCTAATACTTAAACTAGAAACCAAGCATACATTAGTACAATAAAATCTCTAAAAATATTGTGCAATAATCTGTCATAAAATTGAAAAATAAAGGTTGTTGAAGAAACTTTTTTGAAAAGGCCTATTATAAAATAGATCAATATTAATATATATATGAATATATCATATCTTTATAAATAATATCTTTAAGGCAAGTGCACTCTCCAGTCCTCTGGCTCCAGACATTTTATAAAAATTGAGTTTAAAAAAAATATTAATAATTTATCATTGTATTGGTTGTATTATAAATAACATTGTTTTACTGTATATTTGATTTTTACTTTTTTCTGTTTTCTTTAGTTTTTTTTTTCGAGCTTTGAGGAAGTTGAAATCTTTGGGGAAGGCCTGAAGGATGAAGATGTTGACTATAATGTGTAAATGACATTAAAAAAAGGACCATGCAGGTTTTTGTCATATGCTTGCATACGTGGCAATATGCTGATTCGAAGGTGCGCACCACGATGCTTTGAACAAGTTGAAACATCGTTGATCAAAGCGTATTGTCAGACATTAGATACGTGTAGGCCTGGACCAATTATATGCCACGATCACAGAACATTCTCCGTGTGCAATACAACAACGTATTTACAGCTATGTTCAAGCATTATATATATCTAGAAAGATACTGTAGTGAAGCATGGATGTTTTACAAAGCTTGTACGAACGTGTGTGCTGCTGTAATTAGGAAAAGAGTATACTCGGACTGTATGTGGCAGGTTTATTATTATCATCAGAGCTATGGACACTATCTTGGATTTATTCCCATTGCAATTTTTTTCATTTGATCTCACTACATTATAAACATAATTAAGTTATATTTGGCTAAATATAACCTTAAGCTTCATATATGTTTATTTTTATTTCTACTGTTTTAAGTCTGAAATGATAATTTATTATTATTGTACATTAAATGATCCAATCTATTTTCCACTATGGACTATGGATGAAAAGTAATTATAAATGGTGTCGAGTAGAAACAGTTACACAGTTATGAATGTTCATAGAAAGGCCAATGTTAAGTTATGGCAATGAAAGGTGAAGAAAGTGGCAAACACGTACAGGTACAAACGCAGAATGGGACGATTCCCCACGAGGTGGAGCGACGACCTGCACATTATTCCTGTTGACGTATGCAGGTGGCACAAGAACAAGCTTTGTGGCAAACTTTGGGGGAGGAGGCCTGTATTGAGTAATGGACTAATCACAGGCTGAAGTGATGAAGACGATGAAAGTCCCCATCATTCCTCCTATCCTCCGAATATCCTTTAAGGCTGGAAACGCACCTAAAGCTTCTCTAGTGTTGCAGATGTACGTGCAGGTGTACAATCTATATCTATATCATCAACGGAAACTCTCCTATACTATCTCGGTCGGCTGGCGGACTAACTGGCGCAGGTGCGAACGCACTAGAAACGTTGCTCTCCATCAGTCAGACCCATAGCTTTGTCCTTTACGCAGTAGGTAGCATCACATGCAGGTGAGGTTAACTTTTAAAGAAAAAGTTCATATATCCTATCACCCAAAATAATTACGCATAAAATAAATAGACGTCCAATTTTAGGTTTACAGTGCGAAAAAGTTACACAGTACTTACCTCATTAACGTAGATTGTTTTGTTTTAATAGTAGTTTAGTTTTTTGTACAATATCTTTCAGTAAAAATAATCTTGCGCCATGGATTTCAATAAGTCACTTAGTTGACAGGAAAATAGCTGACCGAACAATGACGGGCTATTTGAGCGTGAAATTGAATGCGTCCACTAGCTCCGTCGCAAAATAAAAGTAATACTTTTAGCTTCGAGTTTGTGTTGTTTTTTGTTTCGTCGTATAACGGAAGTGTGAGGTAAATGGTTGAGAAAATTTCGGCGTTAGATACATCAATGCTTATTCTAAGTGCTTATTTAAGTGTTATGATGAAATACTGTTGAAGATGAACAATTCCATTACATTATAATAAAATGTAAATATATCAGTTAAAATAAAAAAAATCTTTAACTTCTAATTTTACTTAACTTACGTAAAATATAATAATGAGTCGTATATATTGGCGTAAAAAATATTTACTTTAATGATACAAGAATATTTCAAAAGAGTATATTCATTTATAACCTCTGCTAACTTTTTATGAACCTTCTTTAGTCTTTTAGTTTATTACGACCCAACTAATCTCCCGCTAGAATTCCATGTCTTGATAATCGGCTGCTGATAAGTTAAGTACCTTTTCGAATTTTATGTACATATTTAATATATATACATTAAATACATATTGCTGTACTAAAAACAGCAGAAGTTTAACGTAACGTAATTTTAACGATATCGAAACTATCCTTTCTACGCCAAGTATAATAATAAAAAGCGTAAAGACGAAGCTTATCATAAAGTTAACCTTTTAATTTTACATACTTCTATTTAAATTTGCGATACGTTATTAATAATAAAACTAATAAAGTGAACTGTGCCCTGTCAATGACAACTGGTAGACATGAATTAATTAATTTTTCATAAATGTCAATTAGTTTCATTGCTCATTATTTAAAAAAGATAGAAATAACGAATAAAATTTGCTAAAGTCAATGTTTCACTTAATTTTAAAATATTAAAAAAAACTTAATTGTATAATTATTTACCTCAAAATAATTTATGATAAGCATACGGCGGAATACAGGTGATAGATTCCTTCTCTGTGTAGGAGTCGTCTGGGTAGATATTACACTCTTACCCATTTCTTCCACCAAACAGCAGATTTGTTTTCCGGTTAGAAAGGTATATAGAGTCAGTATAATTACGGGCTGGGACACATTCCAGTGTAATCCTCAGAGGTGACAACGTATCTGTAACCTTGTTTGGTGGATGTTGTTTGCAGGTGTCCATGGCCTGCAGCAGCCACTCACTATCAGGTGAACCGCTTGCTCGTTTGCCGGCATTCCAATGAAAAAAAACCTCTGATTTCGTAGTCTGTGTCTCTAATCACTACGCTATCTGGCTATGTTTACTAAACTTGTGTTTTTTATCCCCATGTATGATTAATGTTAATGTTTGTACCTGTTTCGAGGATGTTTTATATATAAGTAAGTATAATCCATATATATATATAAATACATTTAGGTACGCTTTTAATAATAGTATCTAACAGTATACTTTTTTAGTATCCAGTGTTTTATGATATCATACTAGCAATCGCCCGCAACACTAAAAACAAACAAAGTATAATAAACGCAACCGGATAGCCTGGAAAACAATTGCATATAAGGAATATATTTAATGAAATAGTAAGACAATGATATCAAAGATTACTGATTTACTATTTGAGACAGAATAGTTGCCCGTAAATGAAAATTCACTCTTCAAAAATTGTATTCTATTGAATATTACTAAAACACAATTGTCTTTGCACGAGATAATTTTACATCAGACATCTTCCAATGCATGATAACGTTGCTTCTTCGATCTTGATCCAGTATAATTAACTGTTATGTCTTGGTAGCTTAAACATCATAAAGCACTAACTTTAAGTTACATTTTACATGAGTCTGCTGGGGTCGAATAGCGGTTACTGCATCGCTAAAATTGTTTATTACAGTTTGATGTGCTGACCTTACCGAATATCCAGGGAGAAAAAAAAACAGCGTCCGGAAACATGGATGTCATAATATTTTTTTTTTATCCCCATGTATGATTAATGTTAATGTTTGTACCTGTTTCGAGGATGTTTTATATATAAGTAAGTATAATCCATATATATATAAATACGTTTAGGCACGCTTTTAATAATAGTATCTAACAGTATACTTTTTTAGTATCCAGTGTTTTATGATATCATACTAGCAATCGCCCGCAACACTAAAAACAAACAAAGTATAATAAACGCAACCGGATAGCCTGGAAAACAATTGCATATGAGGAATATATTTAATGAAATAGTAAGACAATGTTATCAAAGATTACTGATTTACTATTTGAGACAGAATAGTTGCCCGTAAATGAAAATTCACTCTTCAAAAATTGTATTCTATTGAATATTACTAAAACACAATTGTCTTTGCACGAGATAATTTTACATCAGACATCTTCCAATGCATGATAACGTTGCTTCTTCGATCTTGATCCAGTATAATTAACTGTTATGTCTTGGTAGCTTAAACATCATAAAGCACTAACTTTAAGTTACATTTTACATGAGTCTGCTGGGGTCGAATAGCGGTTACTGCATCGCTAAAATTGTTTATTACAGTTTGATGTGCTGACCTTACCGAATATCCAGGGAGAAAAAAAAACAGCGTCCGGAAACATGGATGTCGTAATATTTTTTTTATTTCGATGGTCTAATACTATCTAAAGAAAAGTCTTTCTTTATTCATTAAAGGGTTATTACAATACAAAGGGATATGTGAATGATAATAACCCCCGGGAATGTGTTAACCGCTCTTAAGCTGTTTTTAAAAGTTTTATTGTTAAATAGTAACAGAAAATGAAATAAATAAATTCAGATAAGGGGATACCTCATTTCGAACCGGTGGTCGATTTAATTTATAAATGTACATATATATATATATAAATACATTTAGGTACGCTTTTAATAATAGTATCTAACAGTATACTTTTTAGTATCCAGTGTTTTATGATATCATACTAGCAATCGCCCGCAACACTAAAAACAAACAAAGTATAATAAACGCAACCGGATAGCCTGGAAAACAATTGCATATGAGGAATATATTTAATGAAATAGTAAGACAATGTTATCAAAGATTACTGATTTACTATTTGAGACAGAATAGTTGCCCGTAAATGAAAATTCACTCTTCAAAAATTGTATTCTATTCAATATTACTAAAACACAATTGCCTTTGCACGAGATAATTTTACATCAGACATCTTCCAATGCATGATAACGTTGCTTCTTCGATCTTGATCCAGTATAATTAACTGTTATGTCTTGGTAGCTTAAACATCATAAAGCACTAACTTTAAGTTACATTTTACATGAGTCTGCTGGGGTCGAATAGCGGTTACTGCATCGCTAAAATTGTTTATTACAGTTTGATGTGCTGACCTTACCGAATATCCAGGGAGAAAAAAAAACAGCGTCCGGAAACATGGATGTCATAATATTTTTTTTATTTCGATGGTCTAATACTATCTAAAGAAAAGTCTTTCTTTATTCATTAAAGGGTTATTACAATACAAAGGGATATGTGAATGATAATAACCCCCGGGAATGTGTTAACCGCTCTTAAGCTGTTTTTAAAAGTTTTATTGTTAAATAGTAACAGAAAATGAAATAAATAAATTCAGATAAGGGGATACCTCATTTCGAACCGGTGGTCGATTTAATTTATAAATGTACATATATATATATATTACAATAAATAAACGATTTGTTTTGATTTCTCTGAACGCCAGCCTCACCAGCACGCGGTGCATTCTACTTCCTAACACGAGGCTGCATTACATTCTGCCTTCTATAGGAAGCCATGAAATTTTTCGGTTCTTTTTCTTAGTCGTTGATACCCACGGTATATGACGCGGTATCCGATTCTCTATGCTGGTACTACAACTTTTTGTACATGGTATAGTCAGCAGCCTTTGCTGCTGTACGAATGGATCGACTCGATCGTGGAAGTCCCACTGTCTATCAGCGTGAAATAGAGGTAAGTAGTGCTTCTGCGTTTCGTTTGGTGAGTAAGATAACTGGAGGCCCTCTCCCCTGGGTAGGGGCCCCGTAAACCCTCCCATCACCCAAACATCCTTAAAGGACGGCAACGCAGTCTGCAGCTCCTCTGGTGTTGCAGATCTACGTGGGCGACAATAATCACCTACCAACAGGTAAGCCGCATGCTAGTTTACCCCATTTCCCAAAAAAAAACATATTTGTAGCCCTTGCTGGAAAAGCCAGTATTGGATTTCTTAGAAGGTTTTCCCATATTCAGCACAATGGGCAAGCAGGTTGGTCGGCGGTATCATCTCATTCGGTGGTCAGAGTCTTTTCTATTTGCAAGTAGACAGAGATGACGTATTCCCTCTTACACCCTTGCCGCTCACCACCATATGCCGTTACTACACAGAGAACCTCATAGCTTAATGACATTAAAAATATCAATAATCCAAAGCATCACCAAGCGTGTAAGTTACCAAGTTATGAAGTAATATAAAGTGGTCTCAGTTCAACGGTTAGAATCCTATTATAACGCATAGCAAATGTAATTTTTTATTTTTTTAATTATTAGTATGTGCTATGTACAAATACTTTAATTGGTACCAATTACACAGCGTGATATATTATCAACTATTATGTGCAATACTCTGTCCGCGCCGTTAATCAAAAAATACCTATATATTTATATAGGCATTTTCCTAACTCCGAATTCAGAATTTGTATCTGGTTGCTCAGAGATCACGCAGGTTTACACAATTTGGAAGGTTATGTAATTCTACATAAACTTGTTATTGTTGTCACTTCGTCATATTGACAATTGTTATTATTTCTTGTACTATTTTCACAAGTACAAAAGACAATAATAGTTGTCAATAACAGGTTATTACTTAAATTAAAATCTGTGATATTTTTGATTTCGTGAAAATTCCGGGATTGACCAGTACGGAATATTTACGCCAAATATACTGAAACAATTGTATAAAGGCTTACACTGTTCGAAGGAGTATGATTCAAATTAAAAACCCCGATACTTTTAATCCCGAAAAATACTGAGATCGACCAAAACAGGATCAATACCGTAGATAATGGCTAGAACAACACAAAAGCACAGAACAGTTTAAACGTTACATTCTTGTTTAGAGCCCTTTGAAAATGATTCAACGTGTCTATTTATTAAGAAACCACATGTTTTTTTTTTGTTATAATCACATAACCAGTCACCGAAGGCCGACGGGTTAAGTCGGGATCACCAAATAAATTTTGGACCTTGGCCTTCACAGCTTCTGCTGAAGAGACAAGCGAGTACAAAGCCCGCAAGTTAATTAGTAAGAACATATAAATAAAACTATGTTGCACCTATAAAAGCGGATGAAATTGCGGTCAAAAGCTGGTTACACACATATATACCTCACATATGCGTTGCTCTTGCCACCTGTAGCATGTTGTTGAAGTTAGAAAATTTCTCAATTACCTCATGAAACTAGCGATTTCATACTTACGACGTAATTTTTATGGCGGTGTCGTAAATTTTTTTACGGAGGATGTGAGTCCACTTAGTCCGTAAAGTTCTCATCACAATAAAACTTTATTTTTGTTCGTAAAAAGAGGCTGTGAATAATAAAATACGAGGAGTTTGTATTTATTTTTTGTTATTTTCAGGAAGCAAGAAATTCGTAAACCTCATAATATGTTGCGCATTAGGAACATAAAGACAAGATGTCGTCGTTAATATAATACTTAAGATCGTACATGGTTCAAATATTCCGATAGTCGTATATATACATTTAAATAGGTTTTGATCTTAGGACCGCATCGTTTGGTAGGCACTACGACAATTTATCTCTACTTGTGAAGTGTTTTTCAAATATCGATATCATGTTAATGCGTCTGACAAAATAACGTAAAGATCCGCAAAATTTTTAATTAATTACATCAATGAAAATAATTAGGAATATACTTTCTCCTCTTGTCCTACCTCACATACACATATCACGTGGTGCATACTTCTATCTAACAAACGAGGCTTTGGCGACCATCAGATGGCAGATTCGGAATTCGCACGCACTTGTGATGGGGAGCACCTCAAGTGCCAGAGTATCAGTACTGCATTCACCAACCAGACTGCCCAGCGTGAAAATGTTGGCCTACTGGTGCTTTCTTGGTGATGCCTATGTTCAGCAGTGGACATAGTCTGATTAAGATAAAGATGATTTTCATCAGTGTACGATATAAATGAAATAAATCAAATATAATTTAAAGTAAAGTTTGAAGCATAAAGTGAAATTAAGTCAATTGATATTAACATGTCATCCTGAGTCCTTACTAACATAACTAACATTGAAATACTTTTTTTTTATGGAAGAGACGGCAAACGAGCAGGCGGTTCACCTGATGGTAAGTGATTACCGTCGCCCACATACATCTGCAACACTATAGATGCTGCAGGTACGCTGCCGGTCCTTAAGGATATTTGGGAGATGGAAGGGAAGAGGAGGGGAATAGGCGGTGTGGGCCTCCGGTTACCTCACTCACCGAACAAAATGCAGAAGATGCCTCTACTTCACGCCGGTATTCTGCGAGGCCGTGTTACCAATCCAGTCGAGCCGGCCCATTCAAACAGCAGCTAAAGCCGCCGCTTGGCTCTAGCACGTTTAAAAATCTGCTCTGACCACTGGACTAGCACGGAACATTTGCATAGTTTTTAAATATTTATTGTTTTCAACCTAATTTAATAATAAGGTATTTAATGCCTATTAACATTCACTGCCAGTCAACCCATGGCGTGGTGAAATGTAGTGGCGGGTACCGCCATAACAAAAGTTTAACTCGCAGCGTAAAGTAAACACAAATAGTTCAGCACTAATAAAGAGACTCATATTTATGACACACTACAATTTAACACAAACAGGGTAAAGGGTAAAAGGTTCAAAGTATATAACTTGACATTTAATTGTAGAGACGAGGCGGCGTAAAGAAGTCTGGGATTCTGTCTCAACCACTTAGTTTCGTAAATGTCACTAACAAGGAAAAGCCAAAATGGCGGAAGACGATTTCGAGTACACAGATACGTGACAGACAGCAGCGTCTAGGGCGGCGAAGTATGAGGCATGTCAAGCGTGAATAGAACGGGAAATATTTCTATAGTGGAAGACTTATGTGCAACAATGGACTGTCCATTCAAGACTGATTTATGATTATAATGACATGAAATATTATCTTTCTTGCGATTTAGTGCTAGCCTTGTTCCTTTGAATCCAAAATAGATAAAAATTATTTCGTTCCTTGTTAAAAAGTACGTCAAAAAGGCAGATCCGACTTCGACTTTATGCACTACATATCTAATTAACAATACGTATTACACTGATATTGATGAAATGCCAAAGCAATTCAGGTTCTGGATATATTTTTTTTTCGCCTGACTGTCTTGATAATACCTTTGCCGACCAATGACAGATTAACAGATACATACTGACATGATAACGCTGCGGAATTTACTTCTTAGCCGATATTTCAAAACAGAAATGCATGTTATATGCACTATGTTCAACTGAGAACTTAAATAGGCTAATAAGGAAGAAGACGCAGGAAATGTTCAAATAGTGGTAAATTTTTATCTGGAACACTCCATCACGGACATAAAAATAATTACAAAAAAACTCATCTATCAGAAAACTTATTCGCTGTCAGTTCTATGATAATAGGTAATTTAATGATTCTGTATTTTTCAACAAGTATCTGCCTATCCCTAGTGACAGGCCTTTATGCCTGTCACTAGGGATAGGCAGATATTATAGATTTCTATTTGGCAGTACTCAACGCAGTCAAATAAGTCACCGTGATCCGTTTTTCGGCTACCGGGGAATACCGGGGTAGCATATTCCTACGGCACTTGCAAAAAGTAGCAGGTACCACTAGAGGTAGCATTTTCTTCGCAGTGTTCCAGCAGACGATAGATAAGTGGAGTGTCATTGACAATTAAGACGCAGAGAGAAGCAATTATTGTTATGCATTCATTATTAAGGCAATATATGCCTAACTAAACATGAACTGTGTTTATTTATCCGATTTCATTCCCAGATCAATGTTTTGTATTTCCTGTAATTAAAAGTAACATTGAAGTCTATATTTATTTCATTGATATTTTTTATACATCATCTTGTTGTTTCAACAGAGAAGAAAAGTCATGACAATTTCCATCTGGTCAGATTTGTCCACTATAAAAAGTTATAACAGTTTGTCAAATGTGCAGCGTAAATAATAGTGCCAAAAGTGTATGCGTATGTACACACACAATGGTACTCACTGATCTTTACTTTATTGTTTCCGTTATACGGTTTGACGGCTCGGTGGCGTAGTGGCTAAGCGTTTAGCTGCGGCGGTGTGGGTCGTGGGTTCGATTCCCGCACGAGACTAGTATTTGTATGGACTACAAATAGTAGTTCCCGGTCTAAGTGTGTTTTTCCATGTGCAATTCATGTATGTAAACTGCCTCCACGACACAGGAGAAATTCTTACAGCGGAAGGTAATGTTTTAAAAAAAAAAGAAATGAAAAAGAAAAACGAAAGCGTATATGATAAGATTAGCGAAAAAGTAACATCCAGTATCAGATATACAGCACGCAACACAACAGGACCAGGCCAGAAAATATTGGCTTCTGCTGGGATCTAAAACGGACAACAGCATTCAGTTTAGTACCACTGAACCCTGCCGTCATCAAATGCAAATATCAAAACAATAATTAGGCGAATTGAGAACTGAAATGATTGTTCCATAGCTACCAAGACATCATAAGAAAATTATAATTAATAAACCGTTAGTCCCTTCAAAGGCACGGACTAATTCATGAACCTTCCCTTATCCGACGGAATGAAACTACAATACAGCAAAACGAGAAAAGCGATTCGAACTTAAAACTCGGAACTTAAAATACTGTTGACCACTCAATTACATGGCTGCCAACATATCAACAATCTTTAATCGTACCACCTAATAATAGCCACCAGTGTTATCAATCAGAAATAATACAGTTCCATTTGATCCACCCAAATGGATAAACTTTCAGTAAGTTTAATAGCTTCAGTAAGAGTAAACTTTCCTGTTTGTGCTTCACTACGAGGAAACAAACTATTAGTCAGCATTTCATTTGTGTTGCTCCATTTATCTCCCTTGATTTCTTTTATAGTTGTATAATTATATAGTAGGAATTATTTAAAAATTTTACCACGTTGAACTAAATCGAACAGTAATTATCGATGCCTGAAGTTACCCTTTGCTCGATCTCGTAACGATACACAGCTGCGTAATACTGCTTCAATTTTGATAAAGATAAAAAAAAATATGGAAGGAACGGCAAACGAGCAAGCGGTTCACCTGATGGTAAATGATTACCGTCGCCCACATACATCTGCAACACCATAGATGCTGCAGGTGCGTTGCCGGTCGTTAAGGATATTTGGGAGGGAAGAGGAGGGGAATAGGGAGGAGGTGTGGGTTCCTCAGGTGACCTCACTCACCGAACTAAACGCAGAAGCACAATATGCCTCTACTTCACGCCAGTATTCTGCGAGGCCGTGGTACCAATCCGGTCGAGCCGGCTCATTCGAGCAGCAACTAAAGCCGCCGCTTGGCTCTACCACGCTTAAAAACAATATATTGTGAAATAGATAAATGTTTGTATTTATTTTTTATCTTCATCAGTCCATCAAAAGATGGATTACTATATGCCATCTCTCGTCTAGATATAGAGGCCCCTTACACCCCTTCTATTTATATAACATTCTATTAGATTAAAATAAAGACTATTTTTGAGATTAAACTGTTATTTCGGCTTTTTCCGTGTTTAATAACTTCAGTTTTTATTTCCGACTTTTCGGGCACTCGTGTTTACGGGGGAACTGCACTAGAGATTAAATAATTTACCCAAGGTAAAGTAGCAGCCTGTAAGTGCCGACTGCTGGGCCTCCTTCTCAAATACCAGAGTATCAGAGAGAGCTTAGGAGCCGGGAAGGGCCCGCCACGCTGCTCCAGTGCGGGTTGGCGGGCTTCACATATCCTCGAAATAATATGCCAAATTTACACAAATTTGAAGATTATTAGAACACACTCATACTTTTAGAAGCAATATCTGTCTATCGATTGTTGTGATGGAGTGTTAACAAAGAAAATTAGGGCTATATTTACCAGAAAATCAGCAAATGGAGATAAAAAAAAATTGCGTCTCTAATGCTAACAAACAATTTGGGTAAAAAGTTAGCGCTGCCGTTACACTGATTGACTTGAAACTGATTACAATACAGCTCGTGCCTAAGATGTGGACACACTAAGCGAACAATTTGTTATATATTTTTCTGAATATAATGCGAAAAAGTTTGGAATAATTGAATTATTGCCCTTTGTGACATTAATGATGATAAACCATTTACATAAGTATCTAACTACCATTCACAAATCTAGATCATGGAATACCGTTTCTACGGCATACTCCCTTGCCTATATTTGTGGAAGGACGGTAAAGAGAGATGTTCAATTTCAAATAAATGAGCAATGCAATGCAATGAGCACGTAACTGTAATAGTAGTAGAAAAAATTAAAACATTGGTTGTCAATTATGACTGAATAATGTAATGAAGTTTTTATCCCTTATTAAACGTAATGACTAAAATGAGAATACAGTTTCGCGTAAATATATTTTTAGATCATACAGTTAAAGGTTAAAGTAAAAATGAATATCCCAGTTCATCTGACAGAAAATGCTGGTCTTATAAATTAGTTAATTAGTTATTTTTTTAATCATTACTTCTGTAATCTCCCGGAGTCCTGTATTTTGTGAGAAGATCAAAATTCACAAATTTTAGACATGCTACAATTGCTGTTTGTGACTGAAAAAATTGTTAAAGTTGAAGTAACAAGTTCGGACCAGTTAAAAAACTATTAGAATCGATAAAAAATAAAAGAATAATAATTCTAGATTTTCTACTTATCCAGGAACCAAGTATATCGCGTACATAAGAGTTAACCTAGATAATGAAATAGTTTATAACTAAATCAAAGCACTTAGATATGGCTTTAATTGCGACCGTCTACAAACAAATCTAGTTTCTTAACTCCTGACTATATTAACGCACTTGCAAGCAACCATAACATTATCAAATGAACTTGGTGTGCTATTAACTTTATAATGATTCGGCGAAAACTCGTATTTTTACTTCGTTCCTAACGCGAGCAGGAGGTGACTTGCGATCCTATTTTTGGTAATAATGTTAATGTTCTCTCAATGAAATATTATGTTGACGAATGTTTTGGCATTGTCACTTTTCCAATATCAATATTAAATCATAATATGAGTATTTACGAATTTGAAGCAGATCCTTTTACGTGTTTTCTAAATAAAAATGGGCTGTTTAACTTAACTTGGCCACACACTACCACACACAGTCTTGACTTTGGTTTATAAATTTATAAAACAAAGTCTATTACATATACAATGGATCTTAAATTATAGTTAATAAAAAAAAAAGTAAATATGCTATACGGTTTCAAACGTTTAAGATTTACTATCGTTGATTTAAAGGGGGAATAAAAGTTTGTGTCAGACTTATCTTGTAACTTTTATTATCATATTTAGTCACAGAAGGCAAGAATTGCATTCTTGACCCCCATGGCCTTCAGGAGGGTCCGTTTCCCAAATTGAAGGCCATATAGGTAAAGGTACGTCTGTATTCCGTTGAGACTTGCCAAGAGCGAAAGAAACTGTGCACTTGAGGAGGAGTCACTTGATTTTGGGGCCGGGGATGTGTGGTCTATGGTCTTGCTAATTTGCAGTAAAAGTAAACGTTATGTATTTGTCGTAAGGTAGTGTTTTTATGAGTACGCGTACTTTGAACATTTAAGTACATATTTTGGTTTTGTTACAAATTTGTATACATTGTTCTTCACTTCACATTAGAAAGACTTCACATTCATCAAAATTCATATTTCTTTTTCTTGTAGGTATTTACGCTTTTGAAATGAAACTATTATTTATGGATTTTAGCATGGTTAATTTTAGTTTTTATATTTGAGACGTCCTGATGTCATAGTTAATAGGAAAGGGCTATGCTCGGTGTTTCTCTGCGTGATAGAGTCTGCAACGATGATATCCGCAGCAGAACTAAGGTAACTGACATAGCCGTAAAGATCAGCAAGCTGAAGTGGCAATGGGCCGGCCATATAGCTCGCAGAACTGACAACCGTTGGGGAAAAAAGGTTCTCGAGTGGCAGCCACGTACAGGCAAACGCAGTGTAGGACGACCCCCCACAAGATGGAGTGACGACCTGCGCAGTGTTGCGGGAAGTCGATGGATGCAGGTGGCTTTGGACAGGAGCTTCGTGGCAATCTTTGGGGGAGGCCTATTTTCAGCAGTAGACTTCTGATAGGCTGAAATGATGATGATGACCTTCTGCTTTATAATATTAATATCGAACGGACAAATTTTTATTTTATTAATAATTTTATGTACTTCTAGGCATTGGCTTCTAGTGTCAAAAATACTAGCTACTTATATAATTAAAGATATACTACTACTAATTATAGACATACTTTTAAAACCTTTTTCATCGCTTAACGCTGCCCTATATTTTGGGTAAATTTCTTCTCCCATAGATGGTCACGACGTCGTTCGTTGATAGATATGTGCACTAGGTACAGCTTATTTCCTCCTTAACGTTTATTAACCTGGTTGAATAATCTATCGGAGTGAGTCCTAAGTCCCAATAACAAGTTTTTCCATTAATCTTAACTCAACACCCGAGTAAAATCGAAACACATGTTATGCTATTTGTATTTTCCTACAAATCCAGTGGACGTATTCAATTTCACGCTCAAATAGCTCTTCATTGTGCACACAGCCATTTTCTTGTCACTCAAGTGACTTATCGAAATCGTAATATAGGATTTGAGTTATTTTGATGTTCAATATATGACTTATTGAATGAATACCTAGTTATGTGATACAGCCGTTGTTATAATATTAATATCGAACGGACAAATTTTTATTTTATTAATAATTTTATGTACTTCTAGGCATTGGCTTCTAGTGTCAAAAATACTAGCTACTTATATAATTAAAGATATACTACTACTAATTATAGACATACTTTTAAAACCTTTTTCATCGCTTAACGCTGCCCTATATTTTGGGTAAATTTCTTCTCCCATAGATGGTCACGACGTCGTTCGTTGATAGATATGTGCACTAGGTACAGCTTATTTCCTCCTTAACGTTTATTAACCTGGTTGAATAATCTATCGGAGTGAGTCCTAAGTCCCAATAACAAGTTTTTCCATTAATCTTAACTCAACACCCGAGTAAAATCGAAACACATGTTATGCTATTTGTATTTTCCTACAAATCCAGTGGACGTATTCAATTTCACGCTCAAATAGCTCTTCATTGTGCACACAGCCATTTTCTTGTCACTCAAGTGACTTATCGAAATCGTAATATAGGATTTGAGTTATTTTGATGTTCAATATATGACTTATTGAATGAATACCTAGTTATGTGATACAGCCGTTGTTATAATATTAATATCGAACGGACAAATTTTTATTTTATTAATAATTTTATGTACTTCTAGGCATTGGCTTCTCGTGTCAAAAATACTAGCTACTTATATAATTAAAGATATACTACTACTAATTATAGACATACTTTTAAAACCTTTTTCATCGCTTAACGCTGCCCTATATTTTGGGTAAATTTCTTCTCCCATAGATGGTCACGACGTCGTTCGTTGATAGATATGTGCACTAGGTACAGCTTATTTCCTCCTTAACGTTTATTAACCTGGTTGAATAATCTGTCGGAGTGAGTCCTAAGTCCCAATAACAAGTTTTTCCATTAATCTTAACTCAACACCCGAGTAAAATCGAAACACATGTTATGCTATTTGTATTTTCCTACAAATCCAGTGGACGTATTCAATTTCACGCTCAAATAGCTCTTCATTGTGCACACAGCCATTTTCTTGTCACTCAAGTGACTTATCGAAATCGTAATATAGGATTTGAGTTATTTTGATGTTCAATATATGACTTATTGAATGAATACCTAGTTATGTGATACAGCCGTTGTTATAATATTAACAAATATTTGAATTTTAAAATTACTTCGCGTGGCCCTTCCCGGATCCAAAGCCCTCTCTCTCATATATTTGAAAGACTTTAATTTCAGACTTTACCAATGTTAAATAACTAACAAGCATAATAAAACACACAATACATGGGATAGTACAAAAAGAGTAGAATTAATTAGTAACTTAACAAGATTTTTTTCGATAGCGCAATAGTGCTACATTCTTTAGCATTAGACAGCTTGATGTAGAGTTGCGTTCTCTCAAATCTAATGCTCATTTCTCCGATGCCAGTTCTAAATGTTTGTAGCTCCCGTGTGTGTCTCTTGCGGATATGACATCAGTGTTACTCTGTGTATATATTTGGCGGGCATAATTTTAATTATATACGAAATAATAAGTTAATACATACAAATATGGTATATTCAATTGGACATTTATTAGACCAACAAAAATATGCACACAAAAGTATTCCTAGTGAAGAATATACTGCAACAAATCCACTTTGAATAGTCAAGCAATGCATTGCAATAAAAGGTACTACGAACAGCATAATTTATATCAATTTCGTAGCGTCCAACGGAATTGGAAATATTTAGTAAATACGTTTGCTTCAGTCAGAATACAGAATTTTCTTTAAGGAATAAATTCACTGGAACGTACATAGCCAGCACTAAAAGGAAATAATGAAAGCTACAACTCACCAGAAAAATCGGGGTAATAAAGACAGTTTTATTCAGATAAGATAGTTTTTTTTTCTATTGAAAATGCAAACTATCTAGTAGCTCACCTGGTGGTTAGTGATTACCGACGTACTTACGTTGCCGGCCTTTAGCGTTATTTTGGGAAGGATCAAGAGGGCGAGAGAGGGGGGAAGTGTCTCCGGTTACCTTACTCACCGAAGAAAATGCAGAATTAGTAAGTTTGAGTGGTGAATTTAACACGTGCTCGGCGGTGAAGGAAAATATCGAGAGGAAACCTGCTCGTCTTAGAAATAATAAAAAAAAAACCTTATTTCGAGGACATGTGAAGTCCGCCAACCCGCATTGCAACATCGGGGCGGAACCTTCCCGGCTTCAAAACCCTCTCAGATATTTGAGAAGAAAGTCTTTACTTAGCAGTTAGCACTTTCAGGTGGCTACTTTACTTTACTTTTTACGCGAATACTAAACATTGTAATTCAGTTGATTCAACGGAATTTATTCCGTTTAATTGAAACTTTTTACTACCCGTAACGTTTTAGACGCTTGAATGCGTTCATTGCTGTATAAATTATTGTTACTTTAGATAAGCAATAGATCTGAATAATATTAATATTCATTTAACTATACTCGACTGGCTACTGCCTTTCCCTAATTAGACCTTTTTTTAAAAAATAATATAAAAAAGAAATTGTTATGTGTTAACCTTGTTGGTAATCCTTAATAAATAAATAAATAAAATAAACAAATAAATTTAACTTAGTTTTCTTCTTCATTGCCAGCCAGTTAATTATTACCTGTTGGAAATTGTCCTCTCTTAAAATAAACGTTTTCCATATTCGCAACGCTTGGGTTGTTTTGTGAAAATGGTAGCGGACACCGCGCACCTCAGACACTGCTTTGCTTCTTTTCTTTTAGGTCGACTAAAAGAAAAGAAGAACGATGAGAAAGGAGTTGGCGGGTTATCTTACAATGCTGTCATACATCACGCCTGCAGCTCATCGACATTATATATTGAATAGTAAAAATATAAATTTCTGCAGTCGTTACTATAAGTTGAAGAATACATGTACGTACATAAAATCTTATATAGAATTTGAATAGCCTAAAGGAATGATCAATGTCAAAAAACGTTGAAGCATAATGCATATTACCATTCTATCGATCAATAGAACCAAAACCGAACACGCATTAGTTATTTATTTATTCTTTATTGTTAGCCTTAAGCTTAAGATTACAATGGGTGGACTTAATGCCAAGTGGCATTCTCTACCAGTCAACCCTTGTTATGGTGAAAGGTAGTTGGCAGGTACAAAACAAAGAATAAAAAATAAAATAAAATAAAAAACTCCAATAATAATAAGTTGATAAGTACATATATAATTAAATAAATATCTATAACATAAAATACACAAATACGTATACAAGTATATAAAAGGATACATAAATAAATATATAATAAAAATCAAAAATAGGTAAGCCGACTATTGTCAATGATCTAATATTCTATTAGGTAATTACGAACTAGACTCTTAAACGATTTCTTGCTAGGAGCTGCTTTTATTTTATCTTATTTACTCTTACTTTATGCTTTCAAAAGCAGCTTACAATTTCCTTTAGGAATTGAATGCACAAAAAAAGTATCCCGGCCTGCAGAATTTTTATATATAACACGTGTGAGAATTTACTTCTAAAAATACTTTGTGGTACAGACAGAGCTTTAGAAAATAGAGATGAATATTACCAAATACTCTATGCATGGTCGACCTTATGTCAGGGCATTCATGACAATCATTTGTCCGGCAGTGACGCAGGCTTATGAAGAAACTCTCTATTATTCTATAATCATCTGAAAAGGCACTAAAATGTTTTGTACCAGATAAATAATTCAACAACTTGTTTCTTGTAATAAAGGCGTTCTTAAAGCAGCTATAGAGCTCGTTTAAAACTACATTAAAAACTTTAGCTGCCCGTACATTACATTTTCAGAGGCTAAGGCCGAGTTTATGCTACCGCTAAGATTTATGTAATGTCGCATTAAAATATCATCGCCTTAAGGCCGTGTAATACTTACGACTTTATTAAAACACTAGCAACCGCTCGCGACTTTTCTCACGTAAGGTTGTTCCTTAAAGAAATATTTTTTCTGCGATGAAAAGTACGTAGATATACACGTAAGAAGATGTACGTAGATATAGATATTGTTAAAATTGAGGTGGAAAAAGTCACGGGTTCAGTTAATTCAATTAATAACGTAACGTAATACTAGAAATAAACTCAATATCTTTTTTTATGTTGTAATGTAAAACAGTTGTGGTGCTGGGTATCAAAATGTTTTAAAAATGTTTTATTCGAATTATAATTATGAAAGAAAGCTTCTTTTTGGATAACAAGCAGTGGTTTTGTAAAATATCCTGTTCTTAAATATATTTTTTTGCTTGGTGGGAGGAGTTTCGCTTTGCCTAAGAGTATGTCTGTGTAAGTGCAATCCCTCAATACTCATTTCTACCATTAAGCAGCAGTGGCCTCCATTATTGCAGTATGAAATAAGTTCGATAGGGTCTGAAAACCGCTACAATTACATATTTTGAGGTATGCTATAGTTATTGTTGTGACACTTGTATTGATAGTATAGTTAAAATTTATAATAAAACCAAACCCCAATAAAATTTTCACAAATGTATTTACTGTAGCAAAATAATCCTCTTAGATTATTATTATGGTATATACTCATTGGTTGCAATAAAATGAAACAATACTTTTGCAGAAAACGAGACACGTTAAGGGTAGGGCAAGGAGAGGAGTCCCATGAACAGGTTCCCGCGTCGTGGGCTTAGTAACCGTGACTTGATCACCCACTATGAAGAAGAAGAAGAAAAACTATTTTGGCCAGCCTGAATTAGTGGACTAGCCTGGAAAAGCTATTATGTGTGGATTCGGTGAGCCTTGATAGAGAGAGAAGAAGGTAGTAACCTCTCCCGAGGTAGGGCCACCAGAGGGCAGCCGTCGCTGGTTAGGGCGCAAAAGTATGTTTGGTCATTCCCATGACCCAATTGCTATGAGGTAGAGATGAAATGCCGAGGGTTCAAAGTCACACACTAGGCATTGAAAGGAAATGACCAATAGACGGATTCAAGGTCGGGTGCGGAAAACAGCGAAGGAACAAGTGTTCCACTTGCTAGTTATAAGTAGGTCAGTCAAAAACGTAGTTTTTATACATTCAGAAAGGGAATGACTGGGATAACTAACTAAGGGATCAGTAAGCGGAAGAAACAAAGGCCTGAACATCTCGTATGGAATACATGGCTCGTATAAATAACGCAACGTTCTATACAACACAAGATGCATGCTGCGCACTTAGACATAAAAATGGATTACTTCTTGTGTTAATTCCAAGTAGAGTTTGATGGAAAAATAGTTTTGCTTATAACTTTAAATAATGAAAAGTTTAGAGCAGGAATATTTAAAAAAAAATACGCCTGTATAATATTTACACTCACAAGGAATGTCATAGCACAAAGATTCAGAATCAAAGCACAAGATCATAGCACATGGGTTTTTTCTTTTTTATTTCCTTTAATTTAAATTAGGTTTTCCAACAATGTATCTGTGGAATGAATTGCGTTACAACTTACATTCCACTGATACATTCAACAATAAATAAGAAAACAATTAATTTAAGTGACAAAACATTACAAAAACTGTTATTAGTTGGCTGCGACTTTTTATTTATTAAGATATGTGTTACGGCCACTGGTATCAATTCTGTGATAGTTGTATACAGAATACACGAGTAATTCCGCAATGCAAACCAAGATTAGTACGGTACTTAGGAGTACGGGAGAGCTTAACGTTTGTTACATACATTATATGGAATATATATACTATATTAGTATATGTAATATATACAATACTGTAGTACACGTTATAATTATCAGTTTTCTCAGTTCAGCAAGTGGCCGGAAAAGCGATTAGGCTTAAATCGCTGAATTGAATACTCAATGCTATTCGATTGAGAGATGTATGATTGCGATAATTCTGTCATTTGTCATTTAATCCTTTCCGTGATCAATTTTCAAAAAGTTTTGCATGTAAATAATATTTATTAGCTTATTAATAACAGCTAGCCATATGTCATGCACTATCTCCCGGTGAGGCGAGAAGTGGAAGACGAGCATCCCGTATTCCTACGCTCAAAACGTCCCAAATAGATTATTATTGTAAAATAACAATTTTTGAGCAGGACAACGGGTAACATGTGTTATAGATTAGTTCTATGGACTTTGAATGGTAAGATGAAAGTAGATATAAAGAATAAGGACTTTCGTACCCTCTTCTTGTAGCACAAAGCATGACAACATTGTTTGCTTTTCGTTCATCTCAGGCACTGTCACGATGTAAATATCATTTTTGTTTAGGAGCCAACTATAGAGACCTAAATACATGATTAAATCAGTTTGACTCATTAGAATCTAAATTTAAATTCTAGTCGACCTACATTATGTCTACAGAGACAAAAGGCCACCGTTAATATTAACTCGCAGTTCATTCTGCTGATTAACGAGGGCCTGGGAAGTAATTGATAGTAAAGAATCCATCCAAACATACCGAACCCTAATACAATACGGTGGTGAATGTGGGCAATCCTTCCACGAAATGTATGTTCAGCAGTGGACTTAAATAGGCTAATACAATGGATGTAGACTAACAAAAGTATATCGATCCATGTTATGCTTTTGGGTTCTGAATATAAACAGGCATCGAGTTGGCGCCTGAACTTTTCCTTACATGACAAATACTTAGAGATAGTTAGCTCCACGATATCAACCAGTCCATTCAGGCCATAGAGTTCGGCGTTGGTTGTGACTGTAGAAAAAAACGATTCTCGCGCGTAGATTCGGTTTTATTAAATCCAGACAGAATTCTGAAAGTTCTGAACTTCCTTTAATTTTGTCCTCAATATGTATCCGATCTTCAATTATATACTACGAATTTTTTAACCTTTTTTTTACTTACAAACTAATATGGATTTATTGAGTTGCAGCAACAACAATTATAACTTCCTCTAAGGTCGGCAGCGCATCTGTAGCTCCTCTGATGTTGTGAATGTTCTTGGGTGTCGGTGATCACAAACCATCGGGTGAGTCGCATGCTCGTTTGCCACCTTTCTCATAAAAAAACTTCTCTAAAATAAAAAAAAAACCCTATTTCTTCAAAAAACAGTATCCTACTCAGCATAGTGTATAGTAATGTTACCACAACTACAGCAGTGCTGTATATTGACAGACATCTTAACATAACCGTCAATCGAGAGAGAAAACTAAAGCTACGCAGAGTGTTGAACCCATCTTTACAAAACACTTACCAAAAATTAAAAAGGATCTGTGTTCAGCTGTGGCATCTGGCATTATGTAGGTGATAATTAAATATACATTAAAGTATAAAAGTTAACAGATCGTTATAAATGAGATACAATTGAAGTAATGTATATGAAAAAGTATTTAAGACAATTTTATGACCTGCTCGAATGCGGTTGCTTACATAAAAGTTAACGTTTAAAAGTCATTAATAACTACGAGCTTATAGGCAACATGTTCTAACCGTATTCCACTCATCATCAAAGACAATTTCAGGACCTGCTCGAAAAGGATTTCTTACATAAAATTTAACATTCAAAAGTTATTAATAACCACGAGCTTATACGCAACATGCACAAAAATAAATATTGTTATGATTTATTTAACTGTAAGTATTCAAAAATATAAATTCTGTATCACTTAAGATTTTCCCTAATTTTCGATAATGTTCATTACGAAGAAATAAGGTGCAAAAATGCGAAACTAAAAGAAATAAGTTAATTTCTCAGCCTGTACGTAGGGGCGGGTGGCGTGCCACGTCGTTTCGTTTATAACATCCCTTGTATATGATGATGATGATGATTTCTTGTTGCACTCACTTGTCTTTGCATTTTTTATTTAAGCTTATGCGATAGAATCAGAAGCAATGTCAAAGACACGCATATGAACACAACACAACTAGAACCGAATAGCTTTGATTTGTGTTTTTACACAATTATTGACTTTGTACCTGAACCGAACCCAGAAGCCATAGCACAGCAGTCAGGAATGCAAACAACTTATTCACATGATTGCAGCCTTTTATATAATGTTGAAAGTGATTTACAAAAATAATAAATAAAGATAGCTTCATTTTGTATGTTATATTTTTATTTTGTGTTTTGTAACTTGTGCACTTTTCTTTATATCAGAAAATGGATATTAACTCGCAAGGACGGAACCAATAAATCACCTACTAAGTGTTCCGTAAAGTTTACAATGAAGCGAGAAATAATCGGGGGCGGGAGCAGCTTGAATCATCCTTGAATGTGTTTTTCAATACATATATCTAGTTTAAAACTAAACCAATAAAACCTTTTTTTAAAATTAAGTAGCCAATAAGAAATGGATTGAATGTGGCGCTTTTCCTTATGAGGATTATTCTTGGATGATTTAAATTAAAACTCTTTGCGCACGTGTAGCTTACATAGAAACATTGATATGAGAAAGAATAATTTTGAATTTTAATTCCATTTGGATACTACGAGTAAATATAGCTGTTTTCAATATAGTAGAAATAAATTCGATGATTCAAAGTGGCAAAGAATTCTTTATGGCCAATTATGAAAACAGCTAAACTAGAACTTTATTTTTATTTATCGGTAATATACCTAATAGGACTGGCAGAAGAACTATCTGAAATATACCTAAGTTATCCAGATTTTTCGAAAGTTTGACAGCATTTCTCGCAATCTCTATTGAGTCCAATCTTTAGTGAGTAGGACGTATTGTTAAACTAAGACCGAAATTAAGATATGTAATTTTCGCTATCAGAAGGATAAGATAGCTGACGAATGAGGCAACAGCTATTATTCTACTTTGTATAATTCCACAGTATCATATACACATATGTTACTGTGGGGATCCGAAGCCGAACTGAAAAAAGTGATCATTTCGCGGAAGCAATCAATACGGGAAATCTATAATCTAGGCAATCGAGTGTCGCTACGTGACCATTTCGGGGAAACTTATATTTTGACATCGTTGTATATTTTTTAAAACATTATGTACATACCAAAAAATATATGAATTGATTTAACAAAACACTGTTACCTGTATAACGGATCAAGGATAAACGATACGGGTTTCTTAATTTAGATTGACCAAAACTAGAAAGTGTTTTCAGTGTAAATGCATAAACTTTGCTAAATGCTATCTCACCAACCCATGGGTTGACTGGCAGAGAATGCCAATAGGCATTAAGTCCGCCCTTTGTAATCTCAAATTGGGGTGTAAGCAATTAAGTATTTTAAATAAATAAAAAAATAAACTATGACATTCGAATTTCTGAAAATGTAGTGCAACAAACTGACATAAAATTGCAAAAACTATTGAAAAGGCCTACTATTAAATGTAATAATATGTTGAGGATAATATTGACTGAAAATTATTTTAACAATAAAACTTAAGTTACAAAGCATATATTTTGTAAGAGAATTTCTATATTAACTATCTTGGAAGCCTAGGTGTAACAAAAAAAACAAATACGGTTGATAACTGTATATTTGATAGATAAATCTTTGATATAAACAAAATGTAAAACTCGTTTACAATTATTTCTTCCAAGTTTATTTTATTATTCCAAGAAATCTTAATATATATAATTTATATTCATGTAAAAATGAAAACTTAAGATTTATTTTTTACATGAATATAATTAATATTATGTTATAAAGCACACAGCAATTAGACACAATTTATATTTATACCTATTTATATCGTGACAGGATAAGCAACCGACTTAACCAATCATTTTGGTGTAAAAAGTTTAAAATATGACGTCTGGGAATCAAAAAAGAGAAGATCAATAAAAAAAATCACGCTTTCCGGTTTTTTTTAATAAATATTTTTCTACTTGTTTATACGTTCATTACGTAAACTTTGAATATTTAATACCAGAAAAGTGAAAAAATATCATTACAATGGAGCCGAGGCGACTCGCAGTCCAGGCGTTCGTTTTAAATTTCATAATACGAGGTGACTTGGATTTCACTAGTAGTGCTGGCACGATTAATATTGTTAATTTGAATTTAAAAGCTAAATTTACTATGTACACAAAATCTTTCAAGGACAAGCAAACGCCGACCCGAACTAGATCAATGTAGCGTTCCCGACTCTAAGCGCTCTTAAATCTCAGAGGGCCTTTCACCAGTAGAGGGACTTTTATAAGGTACATAAACAATTACAATTTTATTTTTATATACTTGTTAAAATAATTCAACGTATATTGAAATAAGAAAAGGACAGTATAGATAACATGTGCCACCAGCACACGACAATCAATACTATTTATTTTAAAAGCCAGTCTTCTTTTATGATATCACATGCTTTTTCAGCTATCATTATAGCTGGTGCATTTGTGTTACCTCTTACAATTTTTGGCATAATAGAGGCGTCAATTACTCGTAAGTTTTCAATTCCATAAACTCTTAACCGAGGATCTACTACAGCGTCCCTGTCCCAAATCGGGCCCATCTTACAAGTACCAACAGGGTGGTATATTGTTGATGTATACTCCATTAAAATGCAAATAAAATATTCATCTGAACCCCATTTATAATCTTCACATCGCTGAATCGGAATTTTGTAAAAGCTTGCACCACTTCGCTTAAATGCTTCGGTATTTTCTAAACTTACAACATAACGCATACCAGCTAAGAGTGTTTTTAAATCCTCCTTATCGGTAAAAAATCTAGAATAAATTAACGGTTGACCAAAAACAGGATCTGTTTGGTTTAGTAATATGAAACCTCTACTTTTAGGCGTAAGTAATAAAGTTCTTGCGGCTAAGCCATCGTAAAATGATAAAGGAAAGATGTTCGTAGCTAAATAATTGGTAGGGTCTAAATATAATTGTTGTACATTTCTTCCATCGAAATGAAATTGTATGTCTGGGGCGTCTTCATTCGCGTATTCTGTTTGTATAAACGCGATTCCATTTAAGGTACCTGTGGCAGACAGAGCTCCTGTTTTTGTTGGGTATTGTTTATGATATTTGTATACTTCATCCATTAATTGTTCACCACTTACTAAAGTAGAAGTTTTATTAGAAAGTTGTATTACCAGTACGTCAGTCGTCACATGGTCTTGAAGATTAAGCCCTACTTTAAGATCGGCTAGAACTGGTATTTTAAGACTTTCTAAGTGATAATTTGGACCTATTCCAGACAGCATTAAGAGTTTAGGAGAGTTTAATGCTCCACTACTTACAATTACCTCTCTTTTGCTGTAAGATACATAGGAAATTCCATTTTTAATAAAGTTAACGCCGACGGCGATTTTTGTTGTGGGATCAATTAATATTTTTGTTACAAAAGCTTCATTTATAATTTTTAAATTAGGCCGTTTTTCTCTAATAGATCTTATATAGGCGACATTTGCTGACATTCTACGACCATCTTTAGAGGTTGATTGACTAATATCTGTACCAACTTGGTTTTCTCCGTTGAAATCCGTTATAGGCAATCCTTTTTCATTGAAAGCTTGTACTAACATAAGTGTATTTATGTCTGTGTAAGAAAACCTCTCGACATTCAACGGTCCATTGCTTGAGTGGTAAAAAATGTTATGAGCTTCAATGTCTTGATTATTTTCTGCTTTTTTAAAATATGGCAGCACCTGAAAAATAAATAAATTTCACTATGTACGCTATTCAAAAGTTTAAATAATTTTTTACCGTAAAAACAGTTGTTAAAACTTCTGGTTATAATAAAGTTAATGAAAGTTAATAAACATGAAGGAAGAATGAAATGACGCACTAAATTTTAATTTCTTACGTCAAATAAAGAATTATCATTAATTTTATTCATTCATTATACATATCGTTGGGGGAGGCCATGTTTAGCAGTAGACTTCTAATAGAGACTGAAATTAATATTACCAATCCGCCTAGCTAGCGTTGTAAATAAAGACAGATCTACCATGCTAGCCGAGTGGGGGTTTTTATTGAAAATTCTTTGTCTACTACACTACCACTTTGCCGTCAGTTACGTGAACTAAATCAATGTCGTAAATATTTGTCCACTGTTTCTGATTTCGTGTAATATGCTTAACAGAGTAAAATTTAGTATCTAATATCTATTTTTACAGTAAAAATATTACCTCCTAGTAACATTATTACGGAAGGAAAGTAGAATTCGTTTAAGACTGTACTTATAATATAGGAGGTTTAAGCTATTTTCTGAATAATCTGATATATTCTGCGGGAAATATACTAGGAAAAATATATATTTCACAAACAAAAAACGTAAAAATTCTTTGATCCTTGTTAAGTGAAATAAAATGTTACTAAGTCACTTCATAGATAGCATTGCAATGTACCTCAGATCAGGGTATAGTTAACCCAATAATATTTTTTATTTCTTTCTTTAACTCACCTCCGCAAAACTCCATCCATGATTACCCATCTCCGCCCATGAGTCGTAATCTCTTCTATTTCCTCTCATATACACCATATAGTTAATTGCGCTAGATCCTCCCATAGTTTTGCCTCTGAAATATACCATTTTAATGTAGATATTGTTAGAATACTTACGTTACTAGACTAAATAGGCTTTCAATTCTTGAATACTACGTATACTACGATGCTTGAAATATATATCATATTTGAATTGTATTGAATTAAAAATGAACCTCATTCATACAGAAATGAATTTCTACGATGTTACTACGTAATATTACTACATATAATTAAGGTGAAATACTGTACTGGTACTGGTGGAATACATATAATTGACAGCTAAAAACAGTTATCTATAGAGTAATTATTACTCTCTAGATAACTGTACTGTTATAACTACTAGCAATTGCATCAACAACTACACGTGCTCGATGGTTTAGTTTAGTTCGTGCTGTTTATTTTGCGAAGATAACATACCACGTTTTAAGCAGCGATGCCAATTCAAAGTTTTGCCTTAGAAATTGATTAAAAAATTAAATACATCACATTAAATAGATTCAATAATTTATTTTTAAAATTACATTTTATATAATATTTATTTAAATAACCGACATAACATATAATTTAATTCTTCCAACGTTCTTTAATAATTTCCGAAACTTTTTCACCAATCATAATCACTGGTGCATTTGTGTTTCCTCGCACTATATTTGGCATTATAGATGCATCTGCTACTCTTAAACGCTTAATCCCATATACTCTTAATTTACTATCGACAACTGAATTTATATCCTCCTTTGGTCCCATTTTACATGTTCCTGCAGGATGGAAAATCGTTGATGTGTATCTAGTTAATAAACAGAAAAGATATTCATCTGATCCCCACTCTAAATTCTTGCAAGCTTCGACTGGAACCTTGATATATTCAACGTCGCGATCTTTAAACGCTTTTGTGTTTTCTAACTTTATTGCATATCGAAGAGCTGCAATTAATGTGTCGATGTCTCTTTTATCAGTAAAAAAATTTGGGTAAATTAAAGGTTGTCCGAAAACCGGGTGAGTTTTATTCAAGGTCAAATAACCTCTACTTTTTGGTAATAAAAGTATGGGTCTTACATTTATACTGTCGTAATATGTTAATGGAAGAACGTTTGAAGCTAAATAAGTTGTTGGACTCGAATAAAAATCTTTTGCATTACGCCCATCAAAGTGAAATTGTATATCAGGAACAGTTTCATCTTTATCGGCATGCTCAGTTCTAATAAAAGCAGTTATTTGGAGTGGTCCTGTAGCCGCCAACAACCCGCTCTTATGCTTTAATTTGTAAAATTTCAAAATCTCTTTCAGAACTTTCTTGCTATTTATCAACGTTGAGGTTTTGTTAGAAAGCCTCATCAGTAAGGCATCAGTCGTAGCATGATCTTGTAAATTATATCCCACTTTTAAATTTTTGTAAACAGAAATACCCATAGATTGTAAAAGTTCTCTTGGTCCAATACCCGACAGCAACAATATTTTAGGGGAATTCAAAGCACCAGCACTGATTATTATTTCTTTTCTTGCAAATGCATTTCTTTTTATCCCATTTTTTAAGTAAGTTACTCCATAAGCTTTTTGTTTGTGACGTTTGATTTTTATCTTGATAACATGAGAATTAGTTTGAATATGTAAATTGTGCCGTTGTAATCTAACTGGTCTCAAAAAAGCTGTATTTGTGGAAATCCTTCTCCCGTCTTTCGATGTGGTTTGAGTTGTCATAGTACCAATTTGCTGTTTTCCATTAAAATCTACAAGTGGTAGCCCGGATTCATTAAATGCAGCAATTAGTAAAGGTATGTTCTTGTCACGGTTAGCAAACCTTTCCACAGTTAGCGGCCCATTTTTACCATGAAACCCTTTATCTATGACTAGTGAATCACGATTGTCTTCAGATTTAATGAAATATGGAAGTACCTATAAAATAGGAATTATTAAATACATGTGTTAGTTTACACGAAAAGTATTTCATATTTTAAATAAAAAAGTTACTTCTCTATAACTCCATCCTTCATTTCCTAAAGCTGCCCAATCATCGTAATCTTTCTTGTTGCCCCTCATATATACTAAATAATTGATTGCACTCGATCCACCCATAACTCGGCCACTAAAACGTTTCATTCAAAATGTATTCAATTTACCTAACAGTAATCCTTAAATTAACCAAGGTTTTAACGTAGAGCTCAGAAAGAAGTGTTGAGTGTTAATAAAAGAAGTTTACCCTAATTAATACTACCAAAATGGAGTAATAAAATATAATTACAAATTGAAAAACTTCAAAAATGGAAGTACTCACTTTTATCGATTCAAGGCCCATTTTTCGTTGGTGAATATTATATTTCCTGTTGTACTCGCATGGACATAATAATAATAGAAAAAAAGTTATGCTAACAATTTCAAATACACTATTTATTTTACCTTAACCAAGCACAAGTTTGTCCTCTTTGTGCTCTACATGTCAATTCTTCAGGCTGTGTTCTGTACATCCAGTCAATACTAGATCTGCCTAACGTTGAGGCCAAGCCCGGCACGCTTGTAACGTCTGGTTCTTCGGGACCAGCTTCTAGTAGCAATATCTAAAAATTAATAAAAATATTTTATTGACTATTTAATTATTTTCTTCATTACGGCTCATCAAAAGTCCATTGCTGAATACAGGCCTTTATTAGAAAGCACCAGTAATAGTCACAGCGCGTATTTAGGTGAGAGTTGCTCTTACTCACCAAGCTCAGCAAACGGGTTGGTTAGCGCGCCGCCGGTGCCTATGCAATAGATATACATCAGCACTATTCTGTAGGTTTTGGGTAAAAAAAAATCGGATGGATTTTCCGCCAAAGCCTCGGTTGTTAAACAGCAGCTATACACTGCTGTTCACTACTGAAAATGTTACTCTTGGAGAGTAAGCGCTAGCAAAAGCTGGCATATCTTTTTCTTAAATGTATTCCCATGTTCGTCACGCTGGGTTTGGTGCGCGCAGCCGGTAACCTCGCACTAGTAGCGCTGGTCTTCATCACAAGCTTCTGGGATTTGGCTACAGCAAATTCTGGTTGAGTTTTTCTATCATTTGATCACCAGAACCTTGTTCATTACCTAGCAGAATGCACCGCTTGGAGGCTAGGTTGGCTTTTGGAGAAAAATATTTTATATTTCCACTTACAGACCTGACAAAAATAGAAAAAAAAATATAAAAGTTTTAATACGAAAACTTTTATATTATTTCTGCTTACTAATTTTAAATTAAATATTTAATAAAATAACATTAAGTTTATATATATAATTGAAAATTTGAGACGGAACAAATCATACAGTAACGTTTTTTATAAACAATGTAAGACGTAATAAACATCTTTTCAAACAGTAAATAAATGTTTTCTTAAGGAAAATGAAATGACAATGCAATCATTTTTCCTCCCATACAAGATTTTGTTACTGATTTCTCAACATAAAATAGAAAATTCAATGTGATTTCCCAAGAAGTATCAATGGTTGCAATTTTCACATGGTAATAAAACATTTTTAGAGCATGTCTTACAAAAAAGTTTATTGTATGTGTGCGAAACTTTACGTAGGTCTTTATAGTCTCTATCTATTAAGTATGCTTATTGGGTATATTTAAGATTTTTAAACGACGTGCAAAACAGGATAAACAACCGATTTATCTGATTGATTAAATTGAATGATTAGAATCAATTAATCAGGCAATTTTCAAAACCATTAAGAGGGTTTAGATTTAGTTTCATAAACTCGGGTACATATAATTTCGACTGTTTGGTGATGTGAACCAATGACGACCTGATCAACCGCTGATGGACAAGCAGTACCTTTGATGCTAGGCGCTTAGTACTGGAGATGCCTATGTCCAACGCATATTAACAGGCTGATAAAAAAACATTTTAAATTAAATTTCATAAAAATTTATTTTTCATTAATTTCTTAAAAACTATTTCCCCCCTATTTTTGTTCTAGTTCACAATTTCTGACGATTAAATAAAGATTAAGTGAAGAAGAAATGAAATCTCTACGTCGTATAATCAAACATTATGTTACGTTATTGTGACAGACGTTAGAAAATAACAATGCTAAACGTTACTTATGTTAAGCGTTAGTTAAAAACTACTTTATTCATCAGCGACTAAATTCACAAATTATAAAAAACTGTGATGATAAAAAATAGCAGTGTAGAGATGAAATAGGATAATGAGATAGAGATAATAAATTAGATTACCAGAATATTACGCATCGTAATCGTACGAATTCGTAATAAAGATGATTTATTTTATAAGAAATTTAAATCTTTACTTTCTTTTAAATGCATACATATATTTTTAATTTACTTTTTGATGTTTCACTTAATAACTTAGTTGTTAATATTTTTTATATAGTCCTATAAAGAAACAAGATTTACAGTATGCCTGTTCAACACAAACCGCAACACAAACTACTGCGTTTATAACGTATATACTGTTTCTGGTGTGTCCTATTTATATAATAAAATCATAATAGAATTCAAAATGTGTTATCGTCATCATTTCATAATAAGAAAACATACTTATAAAATATTTAAATATTGCAGGCTTCATTATTGGCCTCACTAACGCTTTTATGTATTTTATAGTTTAATGTAATTAAAGACAATTAATAATTACATTTTTACAAAGGAAATGTCATCCACACCCTGGTTTTTGACATTGGAGATGTTTTTTTTTGGTTATTATTTTTAATCAATTTATTATGATGATTATTAATATTTATAACAAAATTATTATGATGATATGATATAAAATTATATTTCAAACAAATGCCTAAAAATTCGAAGTCAATGACCCCAAATTGGCCACTACATGCCATAGATGTCATGTTAAGATAATTTAGTTTGATCCAATTATTTGCAGACAAGACTGTGTAATGATTTCAATTACCAACAATGGCTATACTTACATCGATTAAATCATAATTATGATGGGAATCGAGAACTTTCCTATCTGATTTTTGGTGCCGTATGGTAGCGGCGTGGGAATCTTCAATCACCTTTCTCCCTGTAGGTGTCGTAAGAGGCGGTAAAAAAAGCCATTGAAAATCTCCGGGTGCAAACTCTATGACGAGACTCGCCATATTCCACGAAGAGAAGAAAAATGCTACACTGAGTCGTTAAATGGAAATGTATAATCTCTACGTTACCCTTTTATTATAAAAAATATTTATAAACAGTAATATGAAAAAACATCACCTAACCAATTTTCTGTTTCTTGAAATGCTGATTATTTCGTTATTGTGTATATGTTTGTTTCAATGCTGACTTAGTTAAAATAACAACAGTTGTTCTATTTAGTGCATTCTTTAATTTTTTTTAGTTGGGATTTGTGATTTAAAGTTGACTGTTACTGTAAAATTGTAATTCGTTTCAAATTATTGTTACAAGTAACAGTTATCAAAATTATACGCGACTGAATAGAGAATTTATTTTAAACAAATTATTTAAGAAAAGAAAGGTTCGCAATTAACTGTTTAAATATTAATCGAAACAACTTAAAAACTTAAATTAATGAAATAAAGTTATACAAGCCTTCTACTAAACATTCATGATCATTGTTAATTGAATTGTAATAATTGTTAATAATAATTAATAATTATATGTATAGCTCAAAACTACTGTGTTACTAATATTATAACAGGTATTACAAAGAAAATTCATCGCCTATGTTAAACTTGAACACTAAATAAATGGGGTTATGCACCATTATTTTTTATTATTCATTACTTTTTCCGGTAGATAACCTTAAAACGAATCATAAAATAGTTAGGCTTTTGTCTTTTCACCTGGTGGTAATTAGCTACTGCAGCCTACAGGACACCAGCAAGCTTACCGATGTGTTGAAACTCCGAAGAGCTGAGATATAAGGCCTCACAGCCTGTAATTATATAGACTCTCTGTATTAAGTACTGGAGCTATACTACTAAGCAAGATATTAGCGGCAGGAATTTATAAAAGGGAGCTACTTAACCACACGACTCCTAGACAGAGAAGGAGTCTTCCACATAGTAGATTCTACTTTTTTTTTTTAAAAGTAATAATATATATTCGTTACCTTCCATTTTTTAACTTCAGATAATCGATTTGCAATTACACATCCGGCAGATCCTGCACCCACTATAATAAAGTCGTACTCGTTCCGTGTATCTCTTTTTCTTCTGTGTCTTTTTTGTCTTTTACCTTCCTGTAGTTTGGCTGTTACTTTTTTAGAATCGGCTACATCACTGTCGACATAGCTCCTTCGATCACTATAGTCCCGAAAGCTTGGTACTCTCGAGTTATGATTTTTAAATGGATTTGAATAACTAATAGATTCAAATTCAAAATCCGGTCCTGTGTAAAATGATGCTTCGGAGTAGCTATGACTTCGTGGAAAATTGTGTTCGAATTTATTTAATCTATGTTGTTTTTTTGAATGATCCGTATCAAATACTAATCCATGTTCATTATGCGGGGTTTCTATTTCAATGTGAGAGGTAATAGAATTAAGTCCCACCTGTGGTGATATACCTGATCCCGATATGGGGCTTTCAGAGTTTAGATTACCGGATACATCGAAAATGCTGCTAACTCCGTTTGAAGCTTCATAGTTCTGGTAATTCTGCGCATAAGGATTATTTTTTACTAGAGAAATTTGATTGTCTACAGACCCGCCAAATAATCGCGCGACCAACGCTAAAAACATAAATCCCGTTTGAGAACATTGAGTCAGTGGTGCTACGGTTTCGCTGCAGATGGTGCTTATATCGGGTGGAATCCAATTCACATTTGCCATTTTATTAAACTCTATTCACTAAATCACTTTCAATTACGTTGCATTTTATGCATCAGCTTTCGGTGCAAGCAGTGCAGGCGCGCACGTAAGAATGGAGCTCGGCATCTACTTACAGTGTAAAAAGTTGACGCTTAGATTACTGTTTATATTGCCAGTGTTGCAATTAACGCCAGTATTAACAAATTTTCTTTACACCATCTTAGCACGAAGACCATAATAGCGTTTTACTATACGATCTTTGGTGTTTTATATAATTAAATTTATAGTTTTTAACTTGTTATTTTTTATTATTTGATTTACTAAATGCTGGCCCGCCCATTGTTCCACCTCTCATGTCTAATTACGTTATTGTACTATTAAATTTTCCCCTGTTTTTGGTGTGCAATAAAGCGTATTCTATCTATCTATCTAAATGTTGTAAATATTTTTTTTGATTTGATGAAGATTATAAAATAAAATTATTGTATTTAATAATATCATGATTTGGAATTGATTATAATTATAAGAATCAGAAATAAGAATGCTTTTAACAACTAAAATCTTAATTAATCGAGTAGTAACATATCTACAGATATACGATTGTTATACGTGAGATACGTTTGTAATAACAATATAATGTCCTTCTGGTTGATTTTTACTACGTTCAGTACTTGTAAATACAATCTGGAGTTATAAACTGCGCGGGATATTGGAATGTAATATTGCCTTTGCCTTTCCGTAATGAATTGCTACGGATATAACTCTTATGCAAGAAGTTCATAGAAATAATTAATAAATATTGAAATCAAAACACACCCTAATTTCCATAGAGAAGACGGCTGGGTGCTACCTCCGGCTTGGGATCCAGTAATAAATAAAATTAAATCTGAAACCAAACATACGACTGCACGACCTCAAGGTACTGTGTGCTCATTCTGCGTAGATCGGACCAAAATTAATAATTAAACGCTGAAGGTCCCACCATGACCACGGCTGCTGTAAATCACTCGAAAGGTCGGGAATATAAAAACGTAAATAATATTCTCATTTCAAATATCATAAGAATAGTCAGACGCATTTGTTAGGGATACAAAACAATGCAACTGGATCCAATTAACAATAATGTGTGTTTTAAGAATATTATATTATATTGATACTCGAAGTCAAACTATGGCAGCACCCATTGCTTAACTGCTTAACATTCAGGCATTCTAATCACTTCGACCAAGAGGTCATCAACAAAGTAAATAAAAATCTGTAATTATTAATTGCTTCGCTAACCATTAGACAAAGTGGTCGACAACAAAATAAATATAAAATTGTAACCGTTGAATGACGTACTTCATGCGATAATATTATCATGTTCTCCAGTACCAGAATGATTAACATACTTAAAAATTACTTGTAAAACAATGAGCGAATGAATATTAAAACTTATCGAAGTCACGCTTTCTTTTATTAAGTGATAATCGCTACGTAAAAAAATATTGTGGAAAAATATTTATTGATTCTTTGAAATTTCAATGACCTATTTGGTAGAAGGCTAAGATGTAAACATAAGTTTTAAGATTGTTTGTTTAATTTTTTTTTTAACTTGTAGTATGATCGTTTTAAATATTTATTTCTCAATTCACTTTGTTTATCTGTTCTTGATCACCGAAAGCTGTGAACAGTTACGTATGCGACGCTTATCGTCAAAAATTATAATTAAATAACGTCACTATATCGTAAAAGATCATCGTATAAGAAGTAAGTGATAAAAGAAATTAAATATATACTTCATTCGTAAGCGACCAGCTTTGATGATGATGATGATGATGATTTATATTTTGTTCTAAGTTCAAGTAGTTTTCATTCGTACATTCGTTTAGTTTGTTATTACTGATACGTTTCTCCACTTTGCAATTTCTCCTTTATCAAAGGTGCGTCTGCAAGTTTAAATCACACAGGCACATAAGAAGAGAAACCGTAGGCCATACAACATATTTGCTCGTTAATAGAAAAACATCTAAAATTATAGTTGATAAAAATGTTTAATTTTTTTTTAACAAATTAAATATAAAAAAATTTATGAAAAAATTACAAAAAAGGGTTAATATTACAAGGTTTACCATTCATATTGAAGTTTATGAAGGAATTTAATGTCATGAAAAGGATTTTCGTAACTTAAAAAATTCTCTCCTCTTTTTTAAAAAAAAGATAATTTTTTATTTCCCATTCACTAATATACTTGGACCAATGTTAACATGAGAACAACGCAATGCAGTCGCATGGCACATGGTCCCGCATAATACCCAGCGATATATCATTTTTACGAGCCCCTTCAGTACTTAGTGGGTGTTAGCGTATCCTTGTTTGTATTAACTCCGTAATTATATGTGTACTAATCGCTATATGTGTACGTACCACTCACATTTTAAAAACACGTTAGTCGTGAAATAACAATAACATAACATTCACGTTCACTGAAGCTTGCTAACTACGAGTAATTTTTTTTTAAATATCCAAAAGGCGGCAAACAAGCAAGTGGCTCTCCTGACGTTAAGTGATTACAGATGCCCATATACATCTGCAATACCAGAGGAGCTGCAGATGCATCGCCGGCTTTTAAGGATATTTGGGGAAGGGGAAAAGGAGAGGGACGGGGGAGTGGGCCACCGATTACCTCACTCACTGAATAAAACGCAGAAGCAGAGAATGCCTCTACTTCGTCGTCTAGTACTACCCCGGTCGAGGAGCAGCAAAAGCCGCCCCTCTGGCTCTACCACGAACAGAAATCACGATATTGGCTTTTTTTTATTGTGACAATGAATTAATATAAAACTACCATGTAACGTATTGGCCTACTCTGGTTGTCTGCTGTCTGTTCCAGGCTCAAATTGTAGTTGTAAATTAAATTTGAGCATTATACAAGATATTGGTTTTTCGTGTAGTTGGCACATCATTTGATGTGTCTTCAAAACATGTCTCATAATTAACTGTATAAGGTTTATTCAAAATAGTGCTTTTATGTTAGCACAAATCAAAATCGTAATCATCATCACTAATCTTTGGAAGACCACATCTGTACAAAGTTCTTAGCAAGCGCTAGGAAAGCTGTCACTTTCGACTGGCGGGGAAGTAAATTCAATGGCGGTACTCCTGCACGAAAGACAACAGCGTTGGCAACCTTTGAATCGATGCGTCATTGGAATTAAGATAACTGTAACCTGACGTTGGCGCCAATGTATGAAGCCAGTCTTTTCGTTAAGCTATTTTATGTATACTGCTTAAATAATAATTTCCGGACATTTCGGACTATAATTCAAAGTAGAAAACTAAGGCACTTTTAATTACAAACATATTTACTTATAATATGATTATACTTATACACAAGTGCTCACTCCTGCCACGCATAGGGGCATGCAGAGTGAAAGCGGTATCGACGAATGATTTCACATGGGATTTTTGTGAAATAACTTTGTGGCATAGCGAATAAGATCTCGGTATTGCTTCGGGTGACATTTCTTTATTAACCTTAAAGGTCTTTCGGAGTGTCATTGCGTTGATTTTCGAGTGACTGGCCTTGACAACGAATCCCAGCTATTTGTAAAAAAGTGTACTGTAGTTACTTGAACGAGTTTTTGCGTAGAGACCTTGCTCTAATTATATTTATTTGTCGTTTCAACGTTTGTAAAACCTAATCTTATTTAGGAATGACTTTAGCATGGCGTAATAAATAAAAATAGATTGGTCAAATTACAGCGTTCACAAAATAGTAAAAAATATTAAAAGTAAATAAAAAGTGAAAATCGACAACTATTAATTACATGAACAGTTAAATCATTGCAGTGATTACATAGACATTAGGTAACATGTATAAAATCTCTTTTGTTGCAGTGCAGTAAAACATTTTATATGTGTTATTTTCTCTATCTTTGTTCTTACTAAATATTCCTTAATTCAATTGAAATATTCACGAACGTGTCAAACTACGGAAAGTATCTTAAAGTGTAGCACGAGATCTTAATTAGTGTTTCAAATTTAAATTATAAATAAGCATTAGTTCGTAAATGATATAATAATGGTAGTGAAGGTTTACTAGCAGTTGATTTAAGTAAATTTTATACTGTTTTAGGTTGTAAACAGATAGTAGATAGAAACATTAGTACATGAAATGATTATTTCTACTATGCGCAGAAGACGCACATATTATCTTTTGCAATTACAAGCAAAGTGTAGAGCTATTACAAGATGCTGACCGCATTCTGTAATAATTCAACGGGCTGTCGGAAGTAAAGAATAGCGCCAACCCTGTCTGACCATGGGTGTCGTAAAAGGCGACTAATGGTAAAAATTTCAGCAGCATCTTCCTGCACTAGAACAAAAAAAAAACGGCGAATGCCAACCCGCTCGCCAGGCGTGGCAACTAAGGCAAACCCCATGGTCTTTGGGGAGGCCTATGTTCAGCAGTGGAGTTCTGATAGGCTGAAATGATGATGATGATGATGATCGCATTCGCAATTAACTACATATACATCCTAACCAGCTAACAAAAGCCACCGAGTGAGAGCGACAAATCCATCCGAATTTTCCTAACTCAAATCACTAGAAGTAGCTTCACCTGTGCAAAGGTACGGTCGGCACTGTTCTGGACATCTCGTCTGCAAGCGTGTTGAGTATGAACAAACTATCTGAGAAATATTTCAGGGTTCTGGCACTTTCTAGGAGAAGTCTATGAATAAAAAATTAAGACAATTTGAAGTAAAGCTGCGATCACATACGTGTGAAATAAATTAATCCGCATTTTCGCTCCGATTTAAAAAATATGATGACAAAGCTCACCGTTTATCTCCCGGAGAGGAGAAAAGTGTTTTGCATAACTTTTGGCTATGCTGAACAGGATCGTGTCAGTTGATATCTGACTGAAGTGTATGGATACTAATATAAGCCTGTCACCCACAGGAGTCGATTTCCATTTGTCACGGTAATTCATAATTTTATAAATACACATAAATAACAAATAAATTATTAATTTATATTAGTCATGGAACCTAATTATCGAATTAAATTTACCCTTGTCATTTAACAGTAAATCAAATTGAACTAAAACTTTGAGCAAAACTAGGTATATATTATTTATTGGTAATTTCAAACACGTCTTTAAGTTCCTAAAGTTAATACATAATTTAATACGTTTGGCATTATTCTGCGCGTTCTGTTGTTGGACCATTATCCTGATTCAAACGTAGCCAGATCGTTGTATAAGTTAGTTATTTATGATAAGATTGTGAGGTGTGTAATAAGGAGATGAGTGTTTTGTGATAACTTTCTCACATGCTTACCGACTGCTTGTGTCGGCTTAAGAATCTGTCACCCTCATTTTTCCTGCGGGTGTCATTAAAGGCGATGAAAATAAAAAGCCTCTAAAATCGCAATGGCTGGATAACCATCTCGACAAATACCTGACCACAACTAAATACACCGATGATGGGCATCAGCGTCTAAGGTGCGAGGTGTCTAGTGCTGCGATTGCCAATTAGCTTGCCGAACATGGCGGTTATGGCAAATTCTCTTTATGGGAAATGTCTATGTCCTGCAGTGGATTATGTACAGAGTGTTAAAGTAACCTTAGCTCATTATTTTTTCTTTCTGTATCAGCCTCTATAAGTACAAGTAAGTAACACTAACTGTGCTTTTCTATGAAAGCACCAACAAAAACTGCCATGCAATACTTGAAAGATTGGCCTGTGTTCACCACCACTTTTTACTCTTAAAGTATAACATTATAAATTCAAAAATATTTTTTACTTTAACCCCCAACATAAATATGATTATGTGTGTAATTATTCTACAGCGATACGTTTAGATTTCGTTTTCGATCGTCGAACATATTTTCCAAAAATTACAAATCTCTACTTGAAAACCAATAACTTAAATATTTATCCGGATTACATAAACCTTGAGATATTTTGTATGTTAAGTAAATAACTCAATAGAACAAACGTACGTTAGTACCAGATTTTCAACGCGATTGTGTATTCCGTTCACATAACAACTTCGAATAGCTAATTTAAATGTATATCACATATACTAGTACACGTACTTAATATACCTTTATATTAAACTGAGGAATTTACTGAGAGACAGTTATTTTTTATTAAACTTTTTTTCTTTTTTTTCTCCCCCACGTAATGAAACATTACCAGTTAGACCTAATCTAAAGTATGGGTACTTTACTACTACTACTCGAGGTCCAAGTTGATCATTTAATTAGCACGTTAGCAGTTATCATTTCATATGGTTTCACTCGGAATCATATTACGAAAAAAACAAGATGTATATGTTAACTACAACTAACCGATGGGGCAGCGGTGTAGGAATCTGCAACTCCATTTTTTCCCAATTGGATATCGTATTGGGCGACAAAGGGAAAGATGCGAAAATTTAAACTCGGTACACTCTTTCTCTGCCTAGGAGTCGTCTGGGCAGGTAACACCCTCTCCAAACAGTAGTATAGTAGCTCTTGTGTTCCAGTATGAAAGAACTATAGAGAGTATACAGAGCCGTTATAATTTCAGGCTGTGAGGCATTCCTTCTTAGTCCCCAGAGATTAAAATTGCTTGCAGGTGTCCATGGGCTGCAATAGTCACTCACCTTCAGGTGAATTTGCGGGAGCAAACTTGGTAACCAAAGTAATTGTTTAACGTTTAAGACCATAAATATTGTAAATATATGTATAAGATAGTGTTTAGCATAGACTAACTTTTACATACTATAGAATATCAGTTCCCAGCGGTTACCCGCGGCTTAGCCCCCGAGGTCACAAATTCTTCCAAGAGAACTCTTAATTGAAATAAAAAATTATGCTTTATCCTCTCTATCTAAAAATTAATAACGTCTTATTCAGTGAAACTGCTGAGATAATTCCGTCCAAATATGCAAACATACAAAAAGAAATTCATACTGCAGAATATCTTCTGTTTAAAAAAAAAATATGCTGCTCATGTGTACATTTTACGGGACGAATTTTGGAAGGGTGCGTCGGTATTACACGCTCTAATTCTTCAATTATTTATATGTCACTTCATCAAGAAATTGCTGGATACCTACATGTAACAACAACAATGAAAACATTTTGTTTTTTTTTATGGTAAAGGGGGCAAACGCCTAAACGGCTCACCTGATGGTAAATGATTACCGTCGCCTACGTATATCTGTAACACCAGAGGAGCTGCAGGTGCATTGCCGGCCTATAAGGATATTTCGGAGATGGGAGAGACAATGGGACGGGGGTTTGGGGGAAGAGGAGAGGATATAACTATCCGCTAACGATTGGGGTAGCCAGAGATTACTAATGTTTGTATAGCACGGCGCGGCGGAGCTCAATAAAATTGTGCAACCCACTTTTTTCCTCTTCGGGAGATACAAGGTAGAGTTTTACTAGGTGGTAGACTCCTTCTCTGCCTTGAAGCCTCTATACCTCCCTCTTACCTATTTCAGCAGCCAATCAGCAGCGTAACCATAGTTGTGTTCCGGTTTAAAAAGTATGGAGAGCCAGTTATAATTACAGGCTGTGAGGCATTCTATTTTTATTCCTCAGGGTCACAACGCATCAGTAACCGTTTTCGATTAAACTTGTTTGATAGTGCCCATGGGATGCAGTAGCGAACCTTACCTTATCTACTTATTGAATCATTTCACGATAAAATAATAGTGTGTAATTTTTTACCACGTTTTTGTTTATCCAATATATGGTTACCAATAAACGAAAACAAGGTTTGATTGTAAAATATAACCTGGTATGATTTCATCAGGGAATCACTTCACAAGGATTTTTTGTTAAATATTTTAGGCGAAAAGTCTCCCTAAAATGACGTTTAAAACGCTTGTTCAACAAAGACTTTATAAAGTGGGTTATTATAATATTAGGTTCTTACATATGAAATTGGCGTTTTGTCGAACTGGCCACTTTGATCTCAAATAATCTGGCCTTTAGTTAGGAATTCCAAGCTCTTATGTAATTCAAACTTAGGCTTGTGTATTTGTGTTTCGAATTTTGTAATTCGTTTGTTTTCGCGCCATTTGTTTTTTCTTTGACATCTTTCTGCTAACAAAATGGACAACATGAAATATCGCGTGATTTACGAATATAAGTTCCACCGTGGCACCAGCGCTGCAAAAATAGCTCAAAGAATAAATGATGTGTATGGGGAAGCTACTGTAAAGAAAACTCGGTACGTTTTTAGGTCCAACGTTTTCATTCTGGAGATTTTGACCTCCAAAACAAACCCACAGGCGGACGGAAGACCCAAGTTTAAAGTTAGAATTAAAGGTGATCGTGGAAGCGGATCCATCAGTAACCAAGTCAGAGATAGCAACAGGCTTCGATGTGAGTAACAAAACAATTTTAATTAACTTGAAACAAATTGCAAATGCTAAAAAGCTCACAAATATGCATTGAGTGCTGCGTTACATTACTCAACCGTCACCATAACGAGGGAGTTTTGAATCGTATCGTTACTTGTGAGGAAAAATGGATAGTATACCAAAATTGGAACTACTCACCACAGTAGCTAAACCCAGGAGAACCAAATCCTGTCCCAAGCGAAAGTTAACTCCTAAAAAGGTACTGGTGAGTGTTTGGTGGACCAGGCAGGGCCAGACAATTACGGCAGATCTGTATTATCGAAAATTGTGAACCATGACGGAAAAGCTAGTCGTTAAACAACCGAGACTGCTCAATTGAGCACTTAGTGATTTGACTTAGTAGACTTGGACTTAACGAATTACTCTAGCGCACTGCTGCTTTATGACAACGCTAGACCCCATACTCCTCGACAGACGGTCGCTAAATTAGAGGATCTACGGTTGGAAAGTCTCCGTCACCTACCATTCTTACCGGACCTTGCTCCAACAGATTGTCACTTTTTTTCGGAATTTGGAAAAAACTACCTATAAAATGGCGAAAGTGCATAGATAATAATCGTACATACTTCGATCATTAAATATATAATTTCATGCAACAAAATCGTTTTTAATAAAGGAATACATGAATGATAATAACTCCTGGGAACGAGTAGAGTTGCAACCAAGCTGTTTCTAAAAAAAAATTGTAATATTTTACTATCAAACCTTTGGTTTTGGAAAACGATTATGAAATAGACGATAGAAACGGAGTTTCTTTCGCCTGTTTCTTCTCCGCCAGAGGAACCTCATTACGAAACGCTGATAGATTTGGTGATTTTGTTGATGGATAAATTATCTCTTTTTTACTTTATGATTTTGAGCAGTGCCGGAGATTGCTATTAGATTTTTGAGAGCCTTAAATCAGTCGCCTCATATACCACCCGCTGGAAGAAAGGAGGTGGCAAATAAAAATTATGATAAACGTAACATTAACATATATCCAAATTAGAATATTTACTGACTGGTCAAGCGTTTTACCGTACAATATTAGTATTATTAAGCAACATTAAGTAAATATTCTCGGATATGAATGGTATTAGATTCAATGCGAAATATCGCGTGTTGAGTAATGATTTTCAGTGTATACTTAATTTGGTCACGAAGCTAACTTTTTAAATTTAGGAAATAAGAGGTAGACTATTATTACGAAAAGGTTCTTATAAAATGAACATGTTCTGTAAGATTTAGATTGAAAGAATTTATACTTATTGTAGCTTGCGCAGAGGCAAGATGTTTCGTAATTTTTAAATCATTCTCAGTAAAACCATTCTTCAGCTGCTCTATAACAAAATGTATTGATCATTGTCACGTACTACATCTGGTTTTCTTGTAAAAAACAAGCGCCTTCGGCGCCTTTTGTTGTCTTGTTAAAATTGATTGTTTATCATTAAAAAATATTTATAGAATCAGTATTACAATATATTTACAATACAATACTAATACTAATTTTAATAATTATAATTGTCATAAAATTAATTTGATCTAGTTAGGGTAACATTTTGATATTAATATTATAAATTAAAAAGTGATCGATTGGTTTTATTATGTAAGTTTTATTGTAAACACTTATCATGATTAAACGAATGCTTCTCGCTTAACAAAATTGGGTTAGATGTAAAATGTACTTTCCTTGTACATTTGTTTTCCTTTAATTTCAATTAAGGTAATTGAAGCATCAGTAGCCTAATGGCGTGACGTACGATGTTCGAAACTTATCGTTGAAAATTCGGATCGGCGAGTCGACTATGATCGCTAAATACCCATTTGTACATAAACTTTAAATTGAACTTGCTGTGATTAATAAAAAATCTATTACTACTACAAATACGAACCTACTACGAATATTTTGTATATATTATATATTGTATAAATAAATACTAGTTTGATCAATAAGTTTTTTGAATGGAATACTTTACATTAAGTTACAGGAATGCATTCTCTTTGTCAGAGATCCTAAAAATATTTTTTTTGTTGACATTTGACAGGAATTTTATTCGTGTGTAAAATAAAAAAAACGGTTATTAAATATTTCCGCCTTAAAAATTTTTGCAACAAAATGTGTTCTTATACAATTTCAGTCTACTTTGACAGACAATGCTCCTTCTTATACTTGCGGCAGCGTGCTGATGCATGGAATTTCAATGGGGCAGAACCGTCTGTAACTGCGATGCGAAACTCGCTGCGGGCGAGCCACCAACCTCCGCTACAGAATACAGCTTAAAAAAAAAGGAAAGGGCTCAGATAGTTAGACATGCCAGATCGTCATTTAGTTGAGGGTCTAAAGCTGTCGACAATTTAGTTAATTTTAACTCATACCTTAAAATACAAAAATTGACCACGCGTCGGATCTCGCAAATGGTAACAGATAAAATAAAGCAAAAGTTGACATTTCTAAGCAAAATTTGGCAATGATTGATGAAGATGCAGAATCTTTTCGTTTCGTGACCGTTGGGTGAAACGTGGATTCACGATTTTGACCCGGAGACGAAAAGCCGAAGTAAAGTCTGGAAAAGATCGTTCTTTTCGACAGCCAAGAGATTCAAGGTACCATACTCTGACAAAATAATAGTCTTCTGGGACGCGGAAGGCATCATTATAATAATTTTTTTATCTAAAGGACTGACAATAACTGTTTATTTATTACGCATCTTTGATGGAAACAAAAAAAAAGTCAATGAAAGTTGGGTGCCGGAGTGCTTTTTTCATCACGACAATACACCTGCACATCGCTCTGATGTTGCAGGCGCTGCCATTTGAACTAATTCAGTTGACGCTGTACCCACCATATTTTACGTGATATTATAAGAGATCTCTTAGTGATTTTCACCTTTTAACAATTTGCGTGGTATACAATTTAGTAATGTGTGCTGTAGAGACCTTTTTGAATTGGATTTCAGGATTATGGACGAGTACGTGGAAAAATAAATTCAATTGAGAAATTTCATTGTGTTTTCAAAAACTAGCTTATCGACCTAGTATACCAACTTTCTCCAAATGCCAAGTATTGATTGTTAGCGGAATATCTACCCGAATTTTCCGAATCCCAACCCCACAGACTGGTGATGGGGAGTAGCATCACTAGTCCGAGGGTACCAACACTGTGCTCACCTACTCGCTTGCTGAACTTGGGGAGTATGTGCAAAACTTCCAAGTATTGTATGCCGGCTTTTACTAGTGCTTTCTTGGAGAGCCCTATGTTACTCACTTAGTACTGTAAAGGTCAGCGTTAATTCACATAAGATTATGATGATTAAAACGTTACGCATATCGCCTGTTAAAAAAAGGAGGCAGTATTATGTTGATTCGCTCTTCATACCACACTTTAACAGCGTTAAGTGTTCGTTTCTAAGCGATAAGCTGAAGGTATAATTATCTATTAACCGCGGCTTCGCCTGTGTCGATTAAAGTTTTGTCAATGTTCGCTTAGAGAGGTAAAAAGTATTGGTTTCTGTGTTTTAAATAACCATGTTATATAAGAAAAAGAAAGTTATTTTGAAATAACCAACAGACACTTATTTATATATTCGAAGGAAAGGTTGTGAATATTTCTTAACATAATAGTCTTTATTGGTAGCATGGGGTTATCCATTATTTAAAAAAATGAGACTTATGTGTACTTGCAACTCATAGAATTACGTCTAACACTGTGTGTACACATAATTCTAGATATGTCATCATGTCTACAGAAGAACTGGGCGATATTTACCAAACTTTAATTATTCGACCGCCATGTGACTTATCACATCATCATGCTTGGTCATCGTAGTTGAATGCTGTTTTTCCCTGCGGTTAGATACCCAGCCGAAGTAAATATTTATGCTCTCTATGAGTCTCTATCATTGTATCTGGCCCTTCTTCTGATTTGATCTTTTTTACATTTGCACGTAAAATTTTATCGCTTATATATTATATCCTGCTATGTAGTTGTCTGTCAAATAGTATTTAGCAGTTGTCGCCAGGGTCGAAATCGGGCAACACTACATTATCATTCAAATTAGTTTTTTATTTATCGAGCCACGTTCAGTTTATTCTCTATGCACCAAAACACTTTCGGTTCGTTTGAAGAAAAATATTTTTTTCTCTCGTTGAGCCTACCATCACAACACAGTAAAGATTCTACATCGTTACTGTAGCTGCAGTGCCATCTGTTGTTGATTAGCTAACGCATTGGTAATTAAATGTTCTATGAAAAGAAAAAAAAATCAATTTTCTCAGAGATGACACTTACGAGTGTATAGATAAAATAGGAAACTGAAATATAATCTAAATAGAAAATTTCATATAAATAGTTGGAGCCGTTTCCCTGAAACCAATTACATATATAATTTTCCGCTTGCTTGCTTAAAGCAACTGTGGTTGCGACAATATAGACGCCTGTTTTGCTTGCCGCAACCGTAATTGAGAACCGACACTGGATCGTTCAAACGATTATAATCTATATTATAATGAAAGTCCTACATAATGTGTGAAAGTTGAGTAATATTAAATTGTCCGCGACTAAAAACTTGTATTGCCAACCTTACGGAACATTTTTTCGTAATAGCGACAGTTGAAATTTGGTAACCTCCCTGACGATATTGTGATTACAAGATTTTTTTTAAGTGATTAATCTTACCATATTTTACTAATGTTATACATCAAACTAATCTCTGATTCATAATTTATGTAATTTTAATCTTATTAAAACATTCATTGAAGTGAAAACGTTTTTAACATGGTAGAGCCAAGCGGCGGGTTTAGCTGCTGCTAGAATGGGCCGGCTCGACCGGGTTTATACCACGACCTCGCCGAATACCGGCGTGGAGAAGAGTCTTCTTTTCCTTCTGCGTTTTGTTCGGTGAGTGAGGTAACCGGAGGCCCACTCTCCATTCCCCTTAACATTCTCAGACCTTCAGATGAACCGATTGCTTGTTTGCCGGCCGCCTAGCCTATCTCATAAAAAACAAATTAAATAAAATTTAAATTATAAAACGCCGGTGGCGGTCGTGGCCCTTCGGTATTTTTTGCCGTGTAGTATTTTTGTAATTGCATTAAGCTTCTTAAATATATGTTTGTAACACGATCATTTGGTTACAATTTTTTAGAATTAAACATAAATTACACATATTTCTGTTTAAGCTATGAAAGCAGGCGGAAAAATAAAGGGCCAAGGAAGTTAACTGTCATCTTCGTTTGCGTTACAACCGTAGTTGTTTTGAATTTTGAGTTTGGGTTGGCGCATGCTATATTGTTCAAGATTTTTACAAAACATTGTTATGACAAACAATTTTATGAAAACTTTTATTTTATTTGGGTTTGTTTAAAGCTCTCATGAACTAGAAAATCTACACCGGTTTGCAAAACAAAACCCTTCTCAGAAAAAATCCTACTGGAAACTCTGGGATCTTTTTTTAAACGCCATGTTACAATATCATTTACGATTTGTAATAAAGTCAACACAATGTCAAATGTTTTTAATATTTTTTATAAAAGAAAATTGTAACAATATATAAGTAGCCGGTTTATTTGACATGTTCCTTAATATTGTGTTTGTTTCTTCCACTATATTTTCAGGGATTTTAAAGAAAATTTTATACATTTACTCAAAAACGTTTTTAACATGGTAGAGCCAAGCGGCGGGTTTAGCTGCTGCTCGAATGGGCCGGCTCGACCGGGTTTATACCACGACCTCGCCGAGTACCGGCGTGGAGAAGAGTCTTCTTTTCCTTCTGCGTTTTGTTCGGTGAGTGAGGTAACCGGAGGCCCACTCTCCATTCCCCTTAACATTCTCAGACCTTCAGATGAACCGATTGCTTGTTTGCCGCCTAGCCTATCTCATAAAAAACAAATTAAATAAAATTTAAATTATAAAACGCCGGTGGCGGTCGTGGCCCTTCGGTATTTTTTGCCGTGTAGTATTTTTGTAATTGCATTAAGCTTCTTAAATATATGTTTGTAACACGATCATTTGGTTACAATTTTTTAGAATTAAACATAAATTACACATATTTCTGTTTAAGCTATGAAAGCAGGCGGAAAAATAAAGGGCCAAGGAAGTTAACTGTCATCTTCGTTTGCGTTACAACCGTAGTTGTTTTGAATTTTGAGTTTGGGTTGGCGCATGCTATATTGTTCAAGATTTTTACAAAACATTGTTATGACAAACAATTTTATGAAAACTTTTATTTTATTTGGGTTTGTTTAAAGCTCTCATGAACTAGAAAATCTACACCGGTTTGCAAAACAAAACCCTTCTCAGAAAAAATCCTACTGGAAACTCTGGGATCTTTTTTTAAACGCCATGTTACAATATCATTTACGATTTGTAATAAAGTCAACACAATGTCAAATGTTTTTAATATTTTTTATAAATGAAAATTGTAACAATATATAAGTAGCCGGTTTATTTGACATGTTCCTTAATATTGTGTTTGTTTCTTCCACTATATTTTCAGGGATTTTAAAGAAAATTTTATACATTTACTCAAAAACGTTTTTAACATGGTAGAGCCAAGCGGCGGGTTTAGCTGCTGCTCGAATGGGCCGGCTCGACCGGGTTTATACCACGACCTCGCCGAGTACCGGCGTGGAGAAGAGACTTCTTTTCGTTCTGCGTTTTGTTCGGTGAGTGAGGTAACCGGAGGCCCACTCTCCATTCCCCTTAACATTCTCAGACCTTCAGATGAACCGATTGCTTGTTTGCCGGCCGCCTAGCCTATCTCATAAAAAACAAATTAAATAAAATTTAAATTATAAAACGCCGGTGGCGGTCGTGGCCCTTCGGTATTTTTTGCCGTGTAGTATTTTTGTAATTGCATTAAGCTTCTTAAATATATGTTAGTAACACGATCATTTGGTTACAATTTTTTAGAATTAAACATAAATTACACATATTTCTGTTTAAGCTATGAAAGCAGGCGGAAAAATAAAGGGCCAAGGAAGTTAACTGTCATCTTCGTTTGCGTTACAACCGTAGTTGTTTTGAATTTTGAGTTTGGGTTGGCGCATGCTATATTGTTCAAGATTTTTACAAAACATTGTTATGACAAACAATTTTATGAAAACTTTTATTTTATTTGGGTTTGTTTAAAGCTCTCATGAACTAGAAAATCTACACCGGTTTGCAAAACAAAACCCTTCTCAGAAAAAATCCTATCTAAACATCTAAAAAAAATATTTAAATATTCTGTAATATCCAAATGAATATGGTATGCAATTTTTTTCTAATGTTGCGCCCCTTTACTTGTAAATTATTATTTGAATTAAACTATTTATATTTCTATAGATAATTAAAGTTCAGTAATTAATCCTTAAGTACTTAGTAATGACTTGACCCATGTATTATAGTCCGGATGGCTGACTCGGAGGTTCCGTTGCCCACATTCCGTGGCCATGTTCCGGCGCATTTAGCCAAGAGGGAGAGGGAGAGGATGCATTCTCTCCCGAGAAGGGGCTGCGAACGTCGGCCGCATATGAGGTCACGGATGTGTGCGAAAGCGTTCCCGTGGCACCTGTGTTGCATCTTCACCGTATATCGACAGGGATATGCGGTGAAGGTGCAAGATCGACGGGTTTTGGTCGATACAAGCCCGATGTAAACCGTAGTTGCCTCCGCGATGGTGAGTATCTGTTAAGCCTATTTCTATTTAATAAAAATTAAATGAAATAGCACGCCGAATTATAGTTAAATTGTCTATACATATGTTAGATCATAAAGTAGAGTAGAAGTAGCATCTCGTAAATATACCACTACCCGAAAGCTCTGCGATATAAAGGCTATCTTATATAAATTTTATTTAATGAAATGTTTACTAAACTCTTAAAAACACTTATACCTTGTACTGGGGGAGGGATGGCCTGTTCGTTTTTCATACAATCCCTACGTTGCGTAATGGACGTGCTCTCTATTGCATCGGATTCCACTATTGGAATTGTTTGAAGCATTAAACAAATATTGCCTTGATTGAAACCATTGAACGAGAATAGAATATTAATAAGTCATATAATAAAGTTAATAAGTGGACATTAAAGTAAATACATAGCTTCTTACACATAGTTACTAAACACACGTATGATAAATATTACAAATTTGTCACTTCACTCTTTTTTACATTTAAATGTCACTAATATATTTATAAGAAGCGTAGCCATAAAGATGGCAGATTTAAAATCTGAAATATTTGAGTCTGGTAAAAGGTATAATATGCTATATGTGAGGCATAGTATCATTATGTCTATTAATGCGATTACCAATTAAACTGCCAAGCAGGGAGGTTATGGCATATTCTACTAATTAATTATTGTGTATTTTTATAATTGCATTAAGCTTCTTAAATATATGTTAGTAACACGATCATTTGGTTACAATTTTTAGAATTAAACATAAATTACATATTTCTGTTTAAGCTATGAAAGCAGGCGGAAAAATAAAGGGCCAAGGAAGTTAACTGTCATCTTCGTTTGCGTTACAACCGTAGTTGTTTTGAATTTTGAGTTTGGGTTGGCGCATGCTATATTGTTCAAGATTTTACAAAACATTGTTATGACAAACAATTTTATGAAAACTTTTATTTTATTTGGGTTTGTTTAAAGCTCTCATGAACTAGAAAATCTACACCGGTTTGCAAAACAAAACCCTTCTCAGAAAAAATCCTACTGGAAACTCTGGGATCTTTTTTTAAACGCCATGTTACAATATCATTTACGATTTGTAATAAAGTCAACACAATGTCAAATGTTTTTAATATTTTTTATAAATGAAAATTGTAACAATATATAAGTAGCCGGTTTATTTGACATGTTCCTTAATATTGTGTTTGTTTCTTCCACTATATTTTCAGGGATTTTAAAGAAAATTTTATACATTTACTCAAAAACGTTTTTCTAGTTTTGACCAATCTAAATTTAGGAACCTGTAGCGTAAGTAAATACTTTGTTTCGTGAGTAATAATTTTATTATTTATATGTTGTTTGGTTTTAGTAACATAGTTTACCTATACCAGAAAAAATCCTATCTAAACATCTAAAAAAAAAATATTTAAATATTCTGTAATATCCAAATGAATATGGTATGCAATTTTTTTCTAATGTTGCGCCCCTTTACTTGTAAATTATTATTTGAATTAAACTATTTATATTTCTATAGATAATTAAAGTTCAGTAATTAATCCTTAAGTACTTAGTAATGACTTGACCCATGTATTATAGTCCGGATGGCTGACTCGGAGGTTCCGTTGCCCACATGAGTGGTGGCCATGTTCCGGCGCATTTAGCCAAGAGGGAGAGGGAGAGGATGCATTCTCTCCCGAGAAGGGGCTGCGAACGTCGGCCGCATATGAGGTCACGGATGTGTGCGAAAGCGTTCCCGTGGCACCTGCGTTGCATCTTCACCGTATATCGACAGGGATATGCGGTGAAGGTGCAAGATCGACGGGTTTTGGTCGATACAAGCCCGATGTAAACCGTAGTTGCCTCCGCGATGGTGAGTATCTGTTAAGCCTATTTCTATTTAATAAAAAATTAAATGAAATAGCACCCCGAGGTTATAGTTAAATTGTCTATACGTATGTTAGATCATAAAGTAGAGTAGAAGTAGCATCTCGTAAATATACCACTACCCGAAGGCTCTGCGATATAAAGGCTATCTTATATAAATTTTATTTAATGAAATGTTTACTAAACTCTTAAAAACACTTATACCTTGTACTGGGGGAGGGATGGCCTGTTCGTTTTTCATACAATCCCTACGTTGCGTAATGGACGTGCTCTCTATTGCATCGGATTCCACTATTCGAATTGTTTGAAGCATTAAACAAATATTGCCTTGATTGAAACCATTGAACGAGAATAGAATATTAATAAGTCATATAATAAAGTTAATAAGTGGACATTAAAGTAAATACATAGCTTCTTACACATAGTTACTAAACACACGTATGATAAATATTACAAATTTGTCACTTCACTCTTTTTTACATTTAAATGTCACTAATATATTTATAAGAAGCGTAGCCATAAAGATGGCAGATTTAAAATCTGAAATATTTGAGTCTGGTAAAAGGTATAATATGCTATATGTGAGGCATAGTATCATTATGTCTATTAATGCGATTACCAATTAAACTGCCAAGCAGGGAGGTTATGGCATATTCTACTAATTAATTACTTATGGTATATTTTATATATTGTTTATTATAGTAGGTATGGTGAAGATTTATTATAAACTCTTAATGATATTGTTAAATTACACAAAAGGTAGTCAAAATATGATTAATGAAATTGTGTAAAAATATAAAAAAAATAAAAAAATTAGCACATTAAGGAATCAAGACTATACTGTATAAATGTATCGATAGGATTTTAAGACAATAATGTGTGACAAAGTGTCACATTTTATTTTAAAATCACACTGCTTCAATAAAAAATGAGTTTATATTTTTATGCCGGTGTTGAATCAATTTAATGCCAAGAGATTAAAAGTAATATTTTTCCGTGAGTTAAATTACCTTATAGAATCTCCACACGAAGAGTGATCAAAATACGACCGAATTGAAAACAGTTACATTTTTTCCATGAAACTTACGGGGTTGCATAGTCTGCATTCTCACATAACATATATGTACGAACGTTGATCGCGTACTCAAGTTCTGTTGAGTTATATAATAGAATGTAGCAAAGTACGGCCATATGTTAGTATTGTCTATAAAATAAATCTGTAATATAGCAGGTTTCTAATATATAAAAGTAATGTAACAAAAGAGTTAGAACTTGAAAAAAGACTAATATAAAGTTACGTAGCACGTTACAATAAAGTTTTGCTATAAACGTGAACTCGAAACTGAAATGTTTAAATATTAGGCACATCATCTAGGCGGTAATCCAGCGTTGATTGGGTTTAATGTAGCATACGGCTTACTCGTATGCATCGCGCACCCCTGCTGTTTGTGGTCGGCGGTTTAGTGCACTATGACACGATAACACAAGCCTCACGTCGTAGTGCGCTTGCGCTATGATTAAATAATTATTACAGCTGTATCTGTCATTGCAATGGTTGGTGGGTCATAATACGTCGACCTCATGCGGATGGAAGCTCGGCGGTCTAAGAGACTCTCAAGGCTGCGCTAGAAACTCTCGAAAATGGGATACCATTCTCTTGAGACGGTCAAAAGTGGCGAGGTCAAAACTATAACTTACGTCTGCAGTTGCGGCGACCGTTTAGTGTGGTCGTACGAAAGGTTACGACGTATGCTCACTGAACCTTGATTCTGCTGGCGACATTTGTGACGTTTACGTGTACCGACATGGGCGTCTTCAGACGAAGTCTGTGCCAAGTCCTCTTTATGCTGGTTCGTCAGTTTAGCTATGAGTTACGGTTTACTTCTCAACTTCTCGTACGTCTTCGGTGGGAGTGCGTTGTATGCTTGGTGTAAATGCATAGACCGACGAAGCCCTATGAAGTTTTATATATATTTTGAACTATTTACAAGAGGAATGGGGTATTTTTCATATAGTCTGAACCCTATACAAGCGGGAAAGGTTTAGTTCATAAAATAGTTCTCTAGTCGTGTCTACGGCTTCGCCTTCTCTGGCATATATGTAGTCGCCCAAGAAACATATATAAGAATCTGGTTACTAAATAATCAGAATGTGGTAATGGTCCGACCTAATAAGACGATCACGCTATTTGTTGCAGACGAGCTTGTAGAAAGATCCTAAGGACAGATCAATAGTTTATTCTGATCACGAAATTGTTGATATTTTAAATGTATATTTTATAATTAATTCAAATTGACACAGGAAGGCTAATAAAAATTAAATATGGGTTATACTCAACGATGCATATAAGTAAAAAAAATATTGAAATGAAATGAAAACAAAATTTAATAAAAATTTAAAACTGGGAACTGAAATTGGAGAAACAAAAGTAAATTTTCATTAAAATTAAACAGGAAAAGTATTCATTATCTATTTCATTTAATATTTAGATGTCGTAATTTTTTCCAATCGTCAATACATAATTTGAACACTTGTAATGTAAGTGATATTACTTCCGTTGCTAACACTATGCATATTTAGAAATTTACGTCATATTTTATTTAGAAAAAGTACTGTGAAATGGATCAAGAAAAAGGGTCACTGAGGTTTTCTCCTTCGATCGAATCGGTCCGCATTGCGGTAAAATGGGAAAAAGTAATAAAACGTTTACACTCTTGCGGTGTGATTTTTAAATATTATATAAGCTTGAAAGATTTGGACTGGCCGCCGAGCGTAAATGGCGGTAACAACTTGGTACATTGTATACATTTTAGTATAATAAATAAATAACATAATTTCAACAATACTTGTAGCCTTTTTTATAACAAGTATAATTTAGAGTGTAGAGCGTTTACGCCTCACGATTTTACATACAAACTTCCAAGGACAAAATCTTCGAAATGCATTAACCGATTTTAGTGCAGCTTTGTACGCAGAAGCCGAACACATAGGTCCAAAAAGTAAGTAGAAAACATTTTTGAAAAAGAGTGCTTCCTTTGTAATTTTGTAACAATTATCTCCTTTGTGTCTGGATATTGAGAGGTATATAGATATAAGAGGAGGGCTCGACTCGAGTCTTCTGATTCACAGGTAGATCCCTAACCCCTCGGGTATCGTGTGGACAGATCCATATTAATATTACTCGTATAAATGAGAAAGTAAGTAGATATTAAATGAAATGTCGTCCTTGCCAACATTTTGGAGCTCAGGAGATCAACTGGATACTGTGTGCAGCTAACATTGGATTTTCTTAAAGTGAAAGGTTTTCCCATACCGAGCGCAGTGCCCGTAGCATCTGTCTGATTTTGTACTGTTAATTATTCCCATGCACTATTGATTATAATTGCTTAATATTATGTGTATTACTAAAATCAAATTACCAAATACAATACTTTCTAAACTCTGACAAACACCGCTTTATACGAAAAATGTACATAATTAAATACAATATCTATGTTACATTCATAATTGTAGACCCGTCATTGGCTTTTCTTAGGTTAAGTGTAATTATTATTATAGTAACGTTGTGATCTAAATAAAAAAAATGTCAATTCTATATAATACCATGTTCATCTTCATCAGTACGTTTAAGTGCATTGCTTAAAATATTACTTTTGACCATTAAACAGTAGTGGAGCTGAGCTTAGAGTTATAGTTGCAAGATGAGATGAATTTTTAAGAAAATTTCTGTGGTTGTTTCTATAGAGTCAGTACAATAACAGTTTGTGACGTATTCGATCTTAGTCCTCAGGAGTAAAAACGCACTTGTTGATTAGATTAACCACTTACTATCAGGTGGACTATTTTACAATAAACATTGATAACGGCTCGACCACTATTAATATAACGATACTGGTCCTATTAAAATCCGTTCACAGGTTGTGAAATTTTGCGGATTTCTACACCTACTGCCCCGCTCCTTCAATAGTTAACATAAGATACACATAGATTATTTAAAGGCTTAATGCCTAGAAACGCTTTAAAGAAAGTCGTAAAAATTTTAATACTTATGTCTGTTGGTTTCTATGTAATGTTCACGCGTGAACCGGAACGTTGTCGCTGGCGCTGGCGATTACAACCCCCACTACTAATTTCATCAATGTCTACTATCGATCCACGAGGCGCGCCTGTTTCGCCTAACACAAGAAATAAAACTTAAATCATACATACAGTCACACAGTCCATGACTACTGCCTATCTATTTCCGAAGACAGCGTGAAGATTTACAATAACGGCTGGATTGAAGCTCGTATCTAAATTTGTTGAGAGTTTTCTACATTATAGGTAGCAAGACAATTACCCTTATTACCTAGCTCCTATAATACGAGTAGATAGCGTGATGACATATATACTAGATGTTGCTCAGTCCACCAATAAACTCAACAGTGAAAGTCTAATCAAAATCCGCCCACAGCTTTTGCGTGATTCCTGGTCAGACAGACAGGAAACTTTTTAAACAATAGGTTTCTACGAGTACATCGATAGTACAATACTTTCAAATTAAAATTTTGGAAATAAATTCAATCAACAGGTTTAGTTTCGCTTGAGTTTTATTATAGTATAGATTAAGCAGTCTCAATGTGAAACTGTGATTACCGAGTAAAATTTTGTTGGAGATGGTGTATATGATTATTTCATTTAAAAGTTGCAGAAAGTTGTATTGAGTGTCTACCTTATTCTGGTTGTAATTATAAATTGATTAATCAATTTATAATTACAACCAGACCACCTGTCCCAACTGTCTTTACAACTGTCTTTACAAATGTCTTTAAAGACATCTTCTCCGAGATATCGCGTTTAATTTTACTCATCTTTTTTGAACATAAAAAGTAAAATAAACGTCATTAAGTCCGGAAATAATAGTTTACATTAATTAATAGAATATAATTAAAATGATAATATTTCTTGTATTATGAAATAAAACGCATAATTTCTAATATCGGGCTCTCAATCATTACACATAACTGGCACATAGCTGTGTTTTAAAAATACATGAAATAAAACAGGTCCTTTTGTTGATTTACTTAGGGCAAAAAGTAAGTAAAACATGTGCATACATTTAAAATATTTCACAAGATCGCGTGCCAATATATAATCCTTTGAATATTTAAACATAATCCTTTGAATCCCATTGAATAAACTGAGCAAGAAAAGCGTTAATGCAAAAACTTAACTTTTTTAACATGCTAAAAATTTTATGTAAATACATGCCATAATTCTTTGATCATGGCTGTAGTAAAAAGGGCTGTGTTGTGATTCACATCCTTATTTTTGAAGAATATCAATTTAACAAATTATTAATAGTTTATTTTTTAAATATTGAACTACCTAATGTATTTATTTCTTCTACAGACATTCATATAACATATAGACATCAAAAAGAAGAAATACATACATATTTTCATTGATATGAAATTCATCAAGGCAGATTCATTTAATAATAAATAATACTTAGTATATACCGTTCTTATGCACTTTTGTAAAATTATCACTTTCATCATTATCAAATTGTGTATTTATGTGAATTATACATATATAATAATTAAATATATATATATGTCTTACGGGACCGACTCGTGGCCTTCGCTACAAGCCGTATGAACTCAAAGTTAGTCTGCGGGCTGAGTTTCTCTGGGTGATAGAATCTCCAACATCGATACCCGCTGAAGAACTAGTATAGCGATTTAGTCGTATCAGCTACCTGAAGTGGCAATGTATACCACATCCATATACTGATACCTGCCGAACTATCAATCGTTGAGTTAGGAAAGTTCTCGCGTGGCAACATCGTTCAAGCAAAAAATTTGTTGTACAAAATTCTAAGATGTTATATAATTTTTACTGGATGACGCAGAGCGAAGTAATTTACATTTTTCTAGTCAATTCTTAACACAAGCAGTAAGACCTATATGGTTAATTTCATATTATATGTGCCTATATATTCATAGACTCATTAATTTCAGCCAGTCTGTATTCATCAACTTGTCTTAACACTGTGCAGCTGCATCACTCCATCTTGCAAGGTCTCATCCTATACTGCGTTTGCTTGAACGATGTTGCCACGCGAGAACTTTCCTAACTCAACGATTGATAGTTCGGCAGGTATCAGTATATGTATGTGGTATACATTGCCACTTCAGGTAGCTGATACGACTAAATCGCTATACTAGTTCTTCAGCGGGTATCGATGTTGGAGATTCTATCACCCAGAGAAACTCAGCCCGCAGACTAACTTTGAGTTCATACGGCTTGTAGCGAAGGCCACGAGTCGGTCCCGTAAGACATATATATATATTTAATTATTATATATGTATAATTCACATAAATACACAATTTGATAATGATGAAAGTGATAATTTTACAAAAGTGCATAAAAACGGTATATACTAAGTATTATTTATTATTAGATGAATCTGCCTTGATGAATCTCATATCAATGAAAATATGTATGTATTTCTTCTTTTTGTTGTCTATATGTTATATGAATGTCTGTAGAAGAAATAAATACATTAGGTAGTTCAATATTTAAAAAATAAACTATTAATAATTTGTTAAATTGATATTCTTCAAAAATAAGGATGTGAATCACAACACAGCCCTTTTTACTACAGCCATGATCAAAGAATTATGGCATGTATTTACATAAAATTTTTAGCATGTTAAAAAAGTTAAGTTTTTGCATTAACGCTTTTCTTGCTCAGTTTATTCAATGGGATTCAAAGGATTATGTTTAAATATTCAAAGGATTATATATTGGCACGCGATCTTGTGAAATATTTTAAATGTATGCACATGTTTTACTTACTTTTTGCCCTAAGTAAATCAACAAAAGGACCTGTTTTATTTCATGTATTTTTAAAACACAGCTATGTGCCAGTTATGTGTAATGATTGAGAGCCCGATATTAGAAATTATGCGTTTTATTTCATAATACAAGAAATATTATCATTTTAATTATATTCTATTAATTAATGTAAACTATTATTTCCGGACTTAATGACGTTTATTTTACTTTTTATGTTCAAAAAAGATGAGTAAAATTAAACGCGATATCTCGGAGAAGATGTCTTTAAAGACATTTGTAAAGACGGTTGTAAAGACAGTTGGGACAGGTGGTCTGGTTGTAATTATAAATTGATTAATCAATTTATAATTACAACCAGAATAAGGTAGACACTCAATAAAACTTTCTGCAACTTTTTAAATGAAATAATCATATACACGATCTCCAACAAAATTTTACTCGGTAATCACAGTTTCACATTGAGACTGCTTAATCTATACTATAATAAAACTCAAGCGAAACTAAACCTGTTGATTGAATTTATTTCCAAAATTTTAATTGGAAAGTATTGTACTATCGATGTACTCGTAGAAACCTCATTGTTTAAAAAGTTTCCTGTCTGTCTGACCAGGAATCACGCAAAAAGCTGTGGGCGGATTTTGATTAGACTTTCACTGTTGAGTTTATTGGTGGACTGAGCAACATCTAGTATATATGTCATCACGCTATCTACTCGTATTATAGGAGCTAGGTAATAAGGGTAATTGTCTTGCTACCTATAATGTAGAAAACTCTCAACAAATTTAGATACGAGCTTCAATCCAGCCGTTATTGTAAATCTTCACGCTGTCTTCGGAAATAGATAGGCAGTAGTCATGGACTGTGTGACTGTATGTATGATTTAAGTTTTATTTCTTGTGTTAGGCGAAATAGGCGCGCCTCGTGGATCGATAATAGACATTGATGAAATTAGTAGTGGGGGTTGTAATCGCCAGCGCCTGCGACAACGTTTCGGTTCACGCGTGAACATTACATAGAAACCAACAGACATAAGTTTTAAAATTTTTACGACTTTCTTTAAAGCGTTTCTAGGCATTAAGCCTTTAAATAATCTATGTGTATCTTATGTTAACTATTGAAGGAGCGGGGCAGTAGGTGTAGAAATCCGCAAAATTTCACAACCTGTGAACGGATTTTAATAGGACCAGTATCGTTATATTAATAGTGGTCGAGCCGTTATCAATGTTTATTGTAAAATAGTCCACCTGATAGTAAGTGGTTAATCTAATCAACAAGTGCGTTTTACTCCTGAGGACTAAGATCGAATACGTCACAAACTGTTATTGTACTGACTCTATAGAAACAACCACAGAAATTTTCTTAAAAATTCATCTCATCTTGCAACTATAACTCTAAGCTCAGCTCCACTACTGTTTAATGAGTCTATGAATATATAGGCACATATAATATGAAATTAACCATATAGGTCTTACTGCTTGTGTTAAGAATTGACTAGAAAAATGTAAATTACTTCGCTCTGCGTCATCCAGTAAAAATTATATAACATCTTAGAAATTTGTTGTACAAAATTCATTTATTTTAAAGATTTGAAATTCAATCATAAAAATAGCCGACGTAATATTAATTTTAAATAACTCTGTTGAATATATTCAGACGTGGGTTTCTTACATATTTATTTGCGTTGAAAAATAACTATACAACCATTAGACGTGCTAACATCTGTCATAGAAGAAGGACCACATGCTGAGAGATAAATTGCTTTTAAACGACACATTGCATTATAGTAGATCATGGAAGTTTTGTAATGTTATTCTACGGTTTATCTACTTCAACAGAATATGAAGTTGTACCTATAATACATTAATCGTAAAATAAAAAAAGGTTTTAGACTCCTGACAATGATTTAAAAATACTTTCTGTGTTCTTCGTTGTAATTTCATTGTTAATGTTTAAAATCCATACTGTTTTTTTATTAATTCTATTAATTCTATTGATATTCTCTGCCTGTCAACCTAAGGTGTGGAGAAATAAAAAGGCTGGTCCAGCAATTAAATGTTCAATATTTATACAAAATTGTTAAAGGCTGATGATAACTATAAAATGTAATTAAATAATTTATATGTAATATGTTTACAAATATGAGCCGTGTTAGCCTAGTGGTCAGGGCGCTTTCTTTAGTTTCATAGAGTAATTTCGAGTACATGTGAAGTTTGCCAACCTGCACTGGAGCAGCGTCGCGGAGCCTTCCCGGCTCCAAAACCCTCTCAGATTTGTCTTATTTGATCAGGCCTTTACCCAACGGGGGACATTGACAGGCTGCTACTTTATTTTTTCTAAATGTATTAATAAATTTAAATTCACAAAAACTAAAATAAAAATAGCATACTAGTACTCGTATACTCTTTTATATTGGTATCACAAGAGAATCGAATTCAATTAGTGTAAATGAGCCACTCTTTGGTAATTTCCTTACATCTTGTGTGTTTGTTTTTCTTCTTCTTCAAATCCATTAGTAAATAAAATGTACATACTATGCGAAAATTAATGCTATGAACGTAAGAAAAACATTATTCTAATACCAACTTAACTTATTACAAGGCTTAATAAAAGTTAATCATACGGGAGCGTGTGACTTCTGGCAAAAGCTTTTTTCAGTATTTTTTTAAGCGCACGCCTTTGAGGCCTTTAAATGATAAAATTCTTTGGAGAACGAAAAATATTTTATTCAACACCACACGTTAATATATAATTTTGTAACACTGATAGTTGCGGTAAATGTTTAAAGCTTCAGGGCAACGTTAACAGGCTATGCTTTGAAATGTACTTGGAATAAAATCTTTTCGAGAGATATAGCTGTATATCTAACATTTAAATGGAGCTAAATTTCTTAGAAGATAAATTGATAACAAATACCTACCAGAGATTTCCCCGAGGCGTTCAATTAACAAAATGGAAAAAAATCGCGTAGCCACTTCGTTACATTTCATTTAAACTCCTTCATGTTTTAGCGAACATAAGCTTATCTAACTGTTATTTTATATGTGATTTTACAATAAGAAATCATTGAATGTTATAATATTTAAAAAAGAAGTTTATTCAATTGCCCTTAAAATGCAATTTTATTTACTTATTACTATTCAATATAACACTTAGCTAGGACTTACATGGTAATATGGCGATAAGATCTAAGACGCTTACCTAGAACTGACCACTTTGTTATGGTCTTGGATGAAGTCAAATGATTAAATCCGCATAGGCCATCAATCTATTTATTTAGGGTCCAAGGATAAGAGAGGCACAGCGTTACCTAAACTTAACCTCTACTTCAAATCGAAATATTATTTAAATTATTTTAACCAATATTTTCCACTATAAGTTTAGCTGCATCTGACATTGGTTATGCTTAACTGAAACTTATGACTGTCTAGCTGTAATATCGTTATGCATTTTTTCTTTAGTTTTTCTGTTTTTAAACGCGCTTCACCTTGGTGTCGCAAAAGGTGACCGAGCCTTGAAAATCTCATGACACACTTCGGTAGTAAACCCTCTGACGAGGCTTATTACTCTTCATGTTCTATCTTCCGTCGAGGAGAAAACTTGATTGTGGAAGCTCATTTGGTTAGGTTTATTCTGCTGTAATAGCCGTTATGTCTGCTTACCCCCATGGGAATAGTGGATGAAGCAATAGCTTTTGCGTGACACCGTGTAGCCAGTAGCCAAAAGGCATTAAAGTTATCTGTTATTTCGCGAGAATTCAAATCAACACTTCCTTAGCTAGGTAGCCATACGCACGGTGTAAGTGTATGTGCAAGTATAGTGTTCTACGGCGATGACTTGAGATGTATACTCGTAGTTAATCATCTCGCTTGCGCTCGTTGGTATTCAACAGGGAAACGTAATTGTATAATTTTATACCTTTTGAACCTAATGAAAATGCTTCTTATTAAAAATAACTATACTATACATATAAATGACAATTATTATGAGATTTTATGTCTGGTATATAAAAAGAACTTCGTGCGAATACAAATGCATCAAAATGGATATGCTTTATCATTACGTTAGTTATTAGTTTTAATTGTATTTTCAAATTTTAGTTCGATTTTTAGTTTAATTATTTCAAAATCATTCAGGACGAGGGAAGTAAGTTAATACTTTTCATCTTTTTGTAACGAAATAGTACCTTATCTGAAAAGTCGGCAATACTAACGTCTGATTTATAAATTTGTGACTCCCTAATTCTTTCTTTAAAGTTCTCATAAAATGAATTAATTTATCTCAAATAGATTATGTCGTAGGTGGATGTTTTGTAATGATAACAACGTATAGAATATGGTATTAAGAATAGTTACAATTTAAATCATTTAGCCAGTTACATAGAAAACATCTATAACATCGCAGCAAAACTCGTGTATCCGGCATAGCATCAAGGATCAGCAAGCCGAAGAGGCATAAGGTTGGCTACATAGCTTGCAAAACTGAAAACCGTTGGGGACGAAAGTTTTGATGAGAGATGGTAGAGATGCATTGTAGCAGTCTTTAGGAAGACCAATGTTCAGCAGTAACCTTGTGACAGGCTGTTATGGTGATAATGATGACGATATGATGAAGTCTAAATATGAATATATGTATAAACATAATACGTGAATATGTACATAATATACACGTATATACATACATTGAAATTATAAGAGGATGCTCTAAATAATTATTATTGAAATCAGCACACATTTCAAAGGCAGGCATTAATGTCAACTGACTGTTTTAACAGGCGATGTCAAGTGGTAATCCTACAAGGTTTTAATGATTATTTAGTGAAATAATAAAATCAGATGATTTTGATTACAATATTATATACCTTTAACTATTAAATTAGTACATAATGTTTTTATTTAACGCACTAAAATTCTGTAATAACATATGAAAACCGTTTAATCCTCTTCTTTGGTGAATGTTATTTCATACCGCAAGGGGTGTTTGCTAGACTGAGATATTGTTTGTCAGGACAAAGCGATGCTCGACTATGCTCGGTTTTGCTTGTAAAATAAATGTCTACTTTGTGGATAATATGTTTTCATTCATATAACTATGCTATGCTGCATTTGTTATGAAAATGAAAACGTTAAATTTATTCCACAAATTAACAAATTAATTTTCTACTGATCAGCACAGATTTCCTTATGGTTTTGAAAGAGTTCTTCGTTCTCTCTGTGCACATTATAATCTGTAGCATCTACCAGTATTCGGGCTTAGGATGTGCTATAAATACATTCATGGACATATAAGAAGAGAAATCAATTTGTAAAATTAACATTGTTAAACAAAATGAAAGTACCTGATAGAAAAAAAATTGTTCTGGACAAGAAAAGGATACCGTAGTTATAGGGAAAATGATCACTTAGCTGTTTTTTTTCCAAATTCCAGTAAAGTTTTTAAATTTTATTCGTCAAAAATGTATTGTTGTTGTATTACGTAACCATCACTTGATTTATTACAGTGATAATGCCGAATCTCAGCGTAGCTCAAGTCTCGTAATTAGTTATATAAATAACACTATATAATGAACCTTCATGTTTGGCACCCGCCAAACATTATTAATAGTCAATCCAATTTAGACTTTTTATCTATTTAAGTATTACGTGTAATGTATATTTCAATTTTGTTCTATATCAGTTAAAACGTGATAATTTTCCTTACGGTATAAATTTTTTTATTCAACTGTTATTTTTTTTTTCAATTAGTCTTAGTTTTGTTGTGTTCTTCGATGTTAATTTTATTAAATAGTATTAACCGATCGCACAATACACTCGATTATAGATGTTTTTATGCTAATAGGTGCCTGTTTTTTTTTTGCGTTCTTCTAAATATTTTCATGAGTATATTTAGCAGGTATTCATCGCACTGTTGCTAACAGTGGATACTTTGACCACTGACCGAAGAATGTTATTCCATCTTAATGGTGCTGAAGAGTAGTGTGCCATTAGTGCAAGGGTAGCGGCTATGTACCCCTGTGTTTGCTATACTATTGCCTCCGACTCCCATGTCTTTAAACTTTGTGATTATTTTTCAAAACAATTCGCCTTTGTAAACAATTTACCGAAAGAACGTGACTTATACATACAGCATGATTATCTACTGGTTAAGAACTCTTCACGCATGTTGTGGTACTTAAAGGGTTCTCTTTTTTATTGCATTAGGATGACAAACGGTTGTATTATATATTGAATATATCCTCCAACCGTATAATTTCTTAAAATTTGTTACTTTTTTTTAATGGGAAATGCGGCAAACGAGCAAGCGGTTCATCTGATGTTAAGTGATTACTATTTGGCAACACCAGAGGTGCTGGAGGTGAGGTACTAGAGGATGACGGAATGGGGAGGGGAGTGGGCCTCCGGTTACCTCACTCAGCAAACGAAACGCAGAAGCACAAGATGCGTCTACTTCACGCCGGTATTCTACGAGGCCGTGGTACCAACCCGGTCAAGCCGGCCCATTCGAGTAGCAGCAAAACTTATGTATGGAAGATGGAATGGAAGCCTAAATAAAACACAGTTTTATTTGAAACATAGATTGTCATGACACCATTAAAAGGTAAGGCTATTTAACTTCATATCCGAATAGTCGCCAGGACGCTCCGCATACTATGAATATTAACATCTAGCACAATACCTTACCTATTTTAAAACGGAACAATACACATTTGTAGCATCAAGTCCAGGAGTATAAAAAAAAATACTTAGTACCATAAGCGTTTAAGTAAACATGTGTCTGAACGATAAAGTCAATTATCTATTTTATCCTAAAATATCAAAAAACATAATACATTTTTCAAGAAGGGCCAGGAGTATTATTTATTTGAATGTTATGTATTTTAATACATAGACGCAAAACACAATTACTATAGAGAAGCATTTCGTATTAGTAAAATACCATAACTGTAACGTTAAAGATAAATCTTATTAACTTTACACTTCTGAGCACGAACGTCCCGTATAATTTTTCGAAACACTTTAAAGCTGGATTCTGCGACTCTACACCTGCGCTAGTCGGCAAATCTTTCATATCTTTTTTATTCATGGATGCGCTTGTGCTGTAGCAGATCAGAAAGTAGTTCAGCATATGCGCGGTTTTTTTATTGCACGCGTGTGACTTATGTTGGATCGCTGGTGTAGTTACGACTGTAATTGTTCATTGCAGTTAAGTGCCCCGTAGTAAAAGTAAATTACGATGAAATTGTGAAATTTATATCTAATTTTCACCAATTTGGACTATTCAATTTAGTTTGAATAAATGTACTTCCAAGAGACCAGTGTATATTTTATCAAAACCTTTAGGAGTTATAGTACGGGACTTCTGAATGACAAATCGTTGTAAAGTATCTGGCTGACTATTAAAGTCAAGAATTATTGACTTCGTACAGGGGAACTTTCCATTGGGTTAGTACTCCACCTGATGGTAAGGGTACTGCAGCCCGTGGACATTGACAAACAACTTCAATCGAAGAAGTTTGCAGATGCGTTGGCATCCTAGAGGAGGAAGATATAATGCCTCACCTGTAATTCTATTGGCTTTCAAATTCATCAATACCTTTTTTAAGCAAAGATAAGTAAAAAATTGTCACCTGTTTACGTAGAATGAATACAAAGTGATGCATTAATGAGAACAGTGTTAAAGTAAAGCTCGTCGGTAAAATTGAATCATAAACATCCGCCGGCCTCACATTTCGGAATATTAGTATTCCTAACGATCGTTTAGAGTCTCCATTTTTTATACGACATCGCAAATTTTGTTCTATATTAAAGAAGTAAATTTTTTCCGCAGCATCGCTTATATAGAAAGACAATCTTCCCATATACAATGATGATGATGACGACCTGGCCGATTTTGACCACGGCGACAACTTTCCATTATTGTCTCAGCTATTGTTACTACGCAGGAAATATTATAGTGCTGTACAGAGGCACTCACTCATCTTTATTTTCCTACACGAAGACGGAACACAATCATAACCTAAAACCAATAGTTTGTGAACAAAACAAATATTGACATACGAAAAACACAAATATTGACATATGTTGGTATGGCCCTGGGACCCATGGCTTAACAGTCAATTACTAACCACTGAGCCACATGGTCATCATACATAATGATTTAGAGTAACAATAGTATAGTTTTTTTTTTTATAGAAAATATTTATTTTTAATTTTATAGAAATGCAAAGAGAAGCAACATCTCTTCGCAAGGAAAAAGTATCAAGCCGATCAGAGAGAGCTTGGTCGCCAACAATTCGATCCGCTTGACGTTGGATGGGGTCAAATGGAAAGAGTTGGTACTGGGGTGCCTCTGTCCAAAGATGAGAACAGTATTCTATGTGGCCGAACTTCCGAACTTAAGTCTGTAAATATCCTAAAAGAGGTGAGGGTTTTGGAGTCGAGAATGTACCGCCACGATGATCCAGTGTGTTTGAGTTATTATTTACTATAATACAAATTATATTATAATTTCTATTTACTTTGCATAAAAGTTTATGTTGAGCCTTGTATTATCTGCATATAGTGTAGAAAATACATACGTATGTGGTTGTAATATATTTTGATCCATGCTTGCGCGTGAAAATAGCTGTAGAGTCATATATTTCGGTTTGAAAGAAATATGTTTAAAGTTGTACAACTCTATTTGCTTAAAGAGAAAATTATTCACAGGTTGAACAGAAAATTGTATTAAATAGCAAATGATATCGAATAGTAGTTAATATTTATTTACGGTATTTAATTAATTTATTGCGTACTTCTTAAAACACACATATAGTTGTGGTTTATTGCACATATGTAGGATACAATTGCACGTGTACAATTGCACGTGTGTCTACAGCTCTAATAAATTTGCATTAGGAATTAGTTTCTGAGACGCTATAGCTTCTAAAGTTGTATCTAAATAGTTACCATATTGCTTGGTATGATTAATCGAATATATTTATTGGGAATTGTTACTTTAATGATGTCTACCTTACGTGCATGCGATGCACACAACTAAAAGACTAACAAGGCTCTAACGACTGATCAATTGCAAGAAATCTGTTTATATTTGACCCAAAGTTAGGCCAAAACACACCAAAAACCAATGACGAGTAGCTGCATCGCTAGTGTAGTTAGTACCTACCCTGCTCTGTGAGTATAGGCAAATCTTTGATGAAAAAAAATACCCTTGTTCAGCACGACAAAGACAGGCTATTCATATGTCTTATTAATACATTTATATATATAGTAATACAGGCGTTTATTTTCTCCTCACATTATACAGACCGTATGTGATAACAAAATCCAACTTGAAAATTTTACAAGTGCATTTTTTAGTCTGGTATATGTGAGGAGCTGGCGTCTGCGATAGGCATGGGGATGCCTGAATTACATATCACCAGGACCTCACCATGAATACGAAAATATCAAAAATTTTCAGTATCAGTAGAGAGTATATCAATCGGCTATGATTACATTATGTTAAAAATATACAATAAAAAGTTTTTTTTCACATGTTTAAAGGATTTGATTGCCTTTCAAGACCTATTAGAGGTTGCAGGCGCATAACCCCGAAAGTTTTTACTGCCTCGGGTATTTGGTAAGTACTGCTAAAATAAGAGATTTCTTTGTAGTTAATGTTTTGTTAGTGCTTGTATCATCAAAGTTACAAGTGCGTAGGTACCGTGATAAGGCAACAAAACGGCGACAATAGTTATTGCAACCGTATAATTATAAGGCGCGTAAGAATGGAAAAGTTTTGGTAATAGTATATAAATAGTAAAAGAAAGATTACAGACATTTTGTTTGTTTTAATGAGTACTTTGCGTAATTTTGATGCCAAATACTTTTATTAAAAAAAATATGTAATTTTTGCGACTAAAATTTATGATCATACGAAACAAGTACTCATTCTTATCACAATATACATTTTTAATACAAATATGGGTTACGAAAGAACACACAGTCCTCCTGTTCATACATTGGTCACTCCGGTCCATAGACATCTGTTCATATCCTCGATAAAGTATCAAATGCAGACGCGTTGTCACCCCGGACACAGATTAGATAATAGTTGGTAAGTAACACCTGAGAACTTTTCGTCTTTGTCATCGGATGCTACTTAGCAATCAGTGAATGCAATTTCCGATTTATTCACTCACCATACAGGAAATAAAAATATTACTGGCAATTATTATAACCTCTTATACTATGTAGTTTTACAGATTGTTTTTTATTTATATAATTAATCGAGCGGTTCCGTCTTATGCCATCTTCAGGGTTTTCAATTTACTCTAACAGCAATTGTTAGAGTCAATTGTCAGTCAGTATGATAAAGTTTCACCACGTGACAAAGATCGCAACTTTAAATTATATATTATATTATGATGCAATTTTACGTTGATATTCTCTGAAAGTGTGATCATTCTTCGGTCGAGATAACCCTTAATGGGTTAATTGAAATGATTTTACAATTTTCTAAAATTGACTGCTTAAGCTGATGCACATTGCACAGGAATCTGCTAGATTATTTTTGCTTTACACAGCAAAAAGATACATCTCGTAAGAGGCGACTAAGAGAAAACCCTTTTAAATCTCATAACAATCTCCGTGAGCCTCCCGTTATATCTCCCGGTGATACGAAACGTCCATGCATATGTAATAAATAATAAAAAATAATTCATATTATTTGGTAGAATTGAAAAGGCTTTTTGTCATCATTGTTTCACCTGAAAGGGCAATTATGAAAGACCCCCGTACCGATTATCGGCAATATATCTATTTAATGGCTGTTGTTGTGGGGAAAACGCGACCGCTTCCGTAAACCCAAATAGCCCCTAATCTTACAGTAAATTTCGTACCTTTTTTTGATACAGAAACATTGAATTATGAATGTAATAACATATATAAATCTGCCCTTTCTTGAAATTCATATTATTTACATATTTATACCCAAAAATATCTAAACATTATGCAAGTGAAATTAGGTACTTATACTCTAAGACTTAATTTTTTAAACGTATGATGGACTGGGAAATCCATCAAAATAAGCCGAACCCAAATCCCACAGACTAGTATTAGAGAGTAGTATCTCTAAGGCGGCGGTACCTGCCCTGTGTTCAACAGCCAGCTTGCCCACCGTGCTAAGTATCGTCAAATCTTCCAATAACGCCATTCCTCCTTTTTTGACGCACTTCGCTGAACAATGCTAAAGAAGACGAAGTATATCCTCAAAAAACCTTTCATTTTGTGAAGGTCACATATCTCTGTCTGATCTTTTCATGTCTGGTATAATTTTAAAGTGCGCTAGATATCTTGAAATAACTTTTTTATACTGGAATATTAAAACATTTATTGTATTTGTTTTAGTTTTTCGCTTGACATATTCTTCGTGTTATAATGTCAACATCGTAAAATAACGGCATGGCGTAGAAAATATGGATTTAGATATCTAATTAGACACCGGTTAAACTTGAATTATGACGTACATATGAAATACAACTGAAATAAACATGTTTCGATGCTCATAAACTGACTCAGTTTCTTCTTGAGCTCATCGTGTTGTTTGCCCATTTTGCAAAATTAAAAAACAATGCGAATTTCAGTATTTTCTATCGATATTGTAAAATGTAAATAAAATTAATCTGTTATCGTTTTGATGCACACCAGTATGAAATCAGGTCTAAAGCAAAAGCTGTATTCTGGTCGACGTAAAAATTATTGACTGAATATTCTAGTTAATCTTCCTATCTATTATCGAAGCACACACCGGCAAGCTTTGAGATATATTCGCCATGGTGGGCAAGATCCAATATCAGATAAAATACCTTTAAGCACCTCGATTTTTATTATCCGCTTTAACGTCTGTATTAATCGTATTCAGTATACAGTTCAATGAACGAATTGTTTCTTTTCTAGTTTTACTTTTACATATTGTGCCTTTACGAGACTTATGAGGAACTAAAACGGTCATATATAATTTTTTATATGAATTGTAAAAGAAAAGATGAGTCGAAAAATGTTACTCTTACAATCTGTAGTGGATGAAAAACAAATTATTATTAGTAAAAATGATCGATCAACATTATTACAATAAATTTATTCGATTTTGCAGTAGCTTGAAAACTATTAACGATGTGATTTATTAAAATTGAGGTTATTAAGGATCCTAAGTAAATATTCTGAAGAAGACATTATTAATCATCGCATCTTTATGAAAGTAACCCTTTAGATATCAAAGAAATAACTTTGAGTCCGTTTGTTCGCAATGGTTTAACTAAATTAATTTTACCCTGCCTAAGATTTAAGATTTAAAGCCTCGTGGGATAAGGCTTTAAATTACGTGTTGATTTTTTTTTGTAATGAAATCTTTAATGAATTGATGACTATATTTTTATTTTAATTTAACTGGAGTTGTTTCGAATATTTAGTGGATTTTTAACAATTTTTTTTTATTTCTTTGATTTTTACCAAGAAACAACGGCCGTTTTCAATCGTCACATCATATATCTAAATTCCACTCTAGTTTCGATAGTCGTTGATATCACAGTGCGTTATTTTATACAACTAACCGGAACTTTGTTAAATTAACCAATAAAGAGCCACAGACCACTGCGGGTCTCCAATAAAGAGCCATAGACATCGATTTAAAAGACACGATTCTCTATCGCTGCTCATACGAAGTGATAACAGTCGAGGTAGTTACTATGTAAAATATTATTTACTAATAACATTTTGTTTATGTTTTCATTTTATTAAATTAAAATGAATAATTTTCTGGAATCGGGGAATGAACCCAGGTCACTCGCATACTATGAAAATAAAGTGAGTAACCATTAAGCTACCACGGCTCTCAGTACTTCCAACATATCAACATATCACATTTCAATATATTTCTAATGATTGTATATACATATATCACTGTACTCCATGTTTTTGCAGTCCTTTTGTAATGCTAATATATACGATATGGATGCTACTTAAAACATATTAAGTTGAATCCGCACAAAATATCTAAAGAGAAAAAATGTAAAGAGTTTTATAAATTAATGTAAATGTAACTCTTAACGTATACCATAGTTTACAGCTATTATTTCCGCTTTTTTGGTCTGCGAAAATAACATTTAGTACGAAATATGGAATTACGAAAAACAAATGAAACGTGCCATGGATATTGTGCCAAGAGAAAATTGCAACGTAATCCCAGGGTTGCGTGCTAAACTTACAATGGAAAAACTAAGAAAACTTGGAATTAGTTTGAGTCCTTTATGCTGTTTATTTTCATAACCTAATAAAACATGAACCACTCCGATTGGTTATTCCGCCATTTTTATTAAAAGGCTTTGCTAAAAAGACATCGATGAAGTAACAAATTCTTTACAATACGTCTTGTTTAGGTTTCCTAAAGGTTTTTAAGTAGAGCCCGTTCTTTACTTAAAATCGCTTTATTGAAATGTTCTTGACGGCTCGATGGTGGCTGAGCGTTTGGCTGCGGCATTGCGGGTCGCGGGATCGATTCCCACTTGGAACAATTATGTGTATGAACCATAGTTGATTGTTTCGAGTCTGGGCGTTGGTCCATATGCAATTTATGTATATGAACAACCGCGACATAATAGAAATTCCGTGGAAGGTAAGGTTTATTTGAAGGGATATAATTATTAATTTACGTCTTAGAGAAGTAAACCAATTAACTTTTATGAAAAAGTCTTTGATAGTAAAAGTTTTTCATAAAAATTGGGTATTTCATAACCAACACACAACTAGCAGGTACTTTGTAGTACCGCAAAATATTTTTTTTTAAATATTTATAATATATAATTTTTAAACATCCTACACTAATTTGTTATTGAATAATCGATTAAGTAAGTCCATTGCTATCAACTTAAATATAGTTCAGTGTTTTAGAAAGTTGCTATTAAATGAATCTACCCCTTAATACATGTACTGGAAACCGAAGAATTGTTTATTTTATTACTTACTTCGACTGTATATTGGATTCGCTTAACTTCGCACAACTACGTTATTTAAAATGCAAAAAAATCGCATCAGCCATTATAATTTTTTTTCTATTTTCTCAAAATGTACCTTGGAGACGTGTCACTTTATATCTGATTTACTCAATGTCTTCAAAAGTTATAAGTAATTATAAAAGTGAGATATTTCTTACAATAAAATATAACAATAAAAACTTTGTGAAAACACAATAGTGTTAACAAATTTTATTGTTACCAAAGTTTTATTTAACCATCATAATTACTTATAAATTATGAAAATAAATAATAAAATAGTAGTTTATAAAACAAATTTAACATTCTTTTGATTAAATAAGCTCTTTTCGTAATGACTAATAGTTTAATGACCTCAGCAAGGGCAGTAGCCTCGCAGCATTTCCTTGTCTGAGCGTAGGGTATTTCAAACGCAGGCAGCGGACGGTCGATAAGGTCATTGACCTGGGTGTCATTGGACTAGTTAACTAGTAGTACTAGTTAACATATATCTTGAGGCAAATAAACAAAAATTTTAATAATTAATGTATTAATGTAAAACTATAATTATATAATTGATATTTTGTGTATGACTTAGAAATAGCCTGTAGAATACAAAGTTAAATGTAACGTCGTAATGTCGCATTCAGGTATATAATATATGTTAGATACAATTATGCATTGCATACAAGTTTGTAGTACAAAAATATACAGTCGTACATGATAAGTCGTTAACCAATCTCCGGGCGGACGTGCTCGCTCGGATAGACCATTCCATGCATTCTCTATCGGTTACGACATCCCCGAGGAATCGAATTTGATTTACTTTTTTTAATCATTAATGTATAATATGTTTATTTTTATTACAATGCAATATTTAAATTTTTTATAATAATATCACCCTAATAACTTAAATGTTTTATAAATCCTAACTAGTAGCATAGTGTCATAAACACATGGTTGTATTTTCTCGATGAGTGACTATACTGAAACGCTGATTGCAAAAAGAACCCGATTCCAGACGAGCTGCAACGACCGGTTGCCAATATACTTGCTTAAGATATTATTTTAATCTGGGACCTCGCAGACAAATAAATACTTTACCTTAGATATTCATATTTGCGCCACTCATTCACTTACTCATTCCACTGATGTCACCATCTGGATCTCTCTCTCTCTCAAGGGACCAAAGTTATACCGACGGATTTCTTGATATCCTACCTAAAAAATCCACATGTTCAAAAACCGACAAAATGTTTATAGAGATAAGAGCCCTCCGGATGATGTAATTGTCTCTACGTTCTGGAAGTAAAAACTAAAATACCAATTCTCTTACAAAATTATAAAAATGTTGCCGGTAAATGGTGTGGTAAATTGCGTCATACGTCAATGGTGTGAAAAAATTGATGAAAATTTCTGAACTATGGAAACTTTTCTGAAGCATGATTTAAGTAATTATTATCAGAATGTTTTACGAGTACGCTAGTTGGTGTAGCTTTGCTAAACACGACTTAAATTTGATGGTAGTAGTAATTTTGATTTACGTAATTGGAAATTCTGCAACCATTACCATGCTGGTAGTTAGGGGAGAAGTTTCACTAGTGTCAAGGTACCGGTACTGATAATAGTAAAATAGATCGGCTGGACTGGGGAAGGATTAATCTTTCATAAAAACTTCAGGCTTTTGCTTTTTGTTCGGTTTGTGAGGAGAGCCCAAGATATAAATACTCCATTCACTACTAACACGTACAATAGAATTATCGATCAGCATCGGTGGCTGCACACTAAGACTCATCTATTAACATTTGTGGTTTAGTGGTTGAACTATGCTTCCTGGATTCAAAATTCAGCCAGAAGCAGCATTTATACAACATTCAAACTATTAGTTTCTGATACTGCATCTGACCCTTCTTTCGTTCCTATCTTATCGGGGAAGGTAAACACAAGTGGATGATTCTTTGTGTTTGCACATTGATTTTAGAAACAAATATCTCCTGAGTTTTTTGAAAATTGGCGATAGTATTCGAACATTTTCGCCGATGTCGGAAAAGAACAGAACAACGGTTATGTACATACGAATTAATTTTGCGCGAAAGATTGGATGAGAGTATTTATGGGCTATTATGTCTACTAACCATTAAGTAGTCTGTGTCCATATGTCTGACTTTTATTAAAGAAAAAACATTTACAAATAGTTAATAGTTTAAAATAATTCATTCATTCATTTTATCTTAAAGGCGCTTTTGATATATGGTAAGTTAAAAAATAAACATTTCGTCGTTTCTCGACATATTTCGATATTTCCCCGAAACATGTTGGATGAGATAAGTTTACAAAGCAGGCATTTAACTATGAGGCTGAAAATCATTGTTTGGTTTAATTCTATGTTTGAAAACAAAGGTGACAAACGCAGCCACCGTATAATTTTAATGAGCCAACTATCATATCGTCCCGTTTTACGAAATATAATGCAGGGTTGTACTTGAACTATGAGTGGTAGAAAGATCATGTTATTTGCATACTCATATTTTACATTAATTACTGCACTTATTTTAAGTGTCATTAACATTGATTGTTTTATTAATGATTAGTAAAATTGTCCAATTCATGCTGATTTTAGCTACAAATCAAAACATATATTTAAACATATATTTATATTCTCAATATTGCTAGTAAACTTATCTTATTTTTCAATCTATATATTTATCTTCTATCTATCTATACTAATAATATAATTGACTTATACTATCAATACGAAAGTCGAAACCATAATTTTCAGATAATTTGTCTGTATATCAGTGGTAGGATTTTGATAGAACTTTCACTGGTGAGTCTCTTAGAGGATCGAACATCATCTAGGATATAGATCATCACACTAATTATTATAGACTACCCCTCGAATAAAGTAATTAAGAAATTATTGACTGATGTGTTTGCATTAAACACTTATGTCGATAATGTTTGAATTAGTTTTAGTTTATGACAGAACAGTAGATAGCAATTGAGATATATATTTACAGCTATATCAACGGTATACTCTGTGGAGTACCCATAGAATATACAGGTATATTACAATCTTTACATAAAACTCGAATCGTAATTTTTTTTATGAATGTATAAAAGGTATTAATCAATATTTTAAATACAAAACTTGTTGCACGCGTGCCGTATTTACATTGCATAAGTATTCATGAATTAAACAGCAAACTTATGAATCATGAAAACAATTAAATTAATTTTACTTCAATGAAGGTAAAATTGATATCGGGTAAAGTTTTAATTGTGTTATAATAACAACATAATTAGTTGGCTAAATAATACAATAGCCAAACAATTGGCTGCTCTATCTCTCTATCTATTTTTATTCATTAAACGTAGCTGAAACTAATTTGGAACACTCGTAACTATTTGGTAACTAGTAAAACCGATGTTTGTGCGTTGTAGTTGCTAATGCTGTAAAATTTCTAAAGTCTGCTAAATATAATAATATACGAGTGTGTGTTCTGTTTCACCCACGTTATCCAGAAGGCGGAAAAGTCTGAAACCTATAAAATAAACAATCCATTATATATGTATTTACACGATGTTAAATAATGAATAGGCAAGTATTGATGCGAAAGCATCTCATTTAGATTATGATGAGTATGTTTTAGACATGTATAACATATAATAACCAAACATATACTAAACTGCCACTCATGACAAATTCCACACACGTCGCCCATGTGAAAGGTATTGAGTCTAGGCGCCTTATAGAAAATTAAGTTTCGCACTTTGTCCCACGGATATAATATAATATTATTTTCACAGCGTGTCTACTTTTGGGACAAGCTACATATACACCACTAAATTGCTGATTGTTTTTTTAGGGTTCCGTACGGAGCTCTTTTACTAAGCCTACGCCGTATGTACGACCGTCCATCCGTCCATCCTATATTAAATGGCTGTACCTTTTGAACCGTAGTAAGTAGCCAGTTGAAATGTTCATGGAATATGTATTAAGGCGCATCTCCTTACAAATGATTATAAACAAAAAAAACAAAAAGTAAAAATTCGGGGAGACCCAAAACAAAGAACCGTTTTGCTCTATCATTAAAAATGTTTAAAAACACAAGCGTCAAATATTGTAACAGTGCATGGTCTAAAATAACTTCATCATCATCATCATTTCAGCCTATCAGAAGCCCACTGCTGAACATAGGCCTCCCCCAAAGAACTTGCTCCCCAAAAATGTGAGTAAATCTTATTGTTAACTTATAGTTTGTCAGAAAACATCGGTGAGCCTAAAATAGCTCTCTGATTTCAATACTTTGAGAAACTACATAACAAGCTTATTATTTTAATATCCCACCAAAAATATTTTTTTTTATGCAAAGCCAGAGGTGCTGCAGGCCGTTGCGTTGCCGACCTTTAAGGGTATTTGGGAGAAGGGAGGGAGGATGAGGAGGGGAAGTGGCCCTCCGGTAACTTCACTCACCGAGACAGGGGTAGACTGCATCTCTGTTTAGAAGGCACCCGGGTGGATGCTGTACCATTAATAGTTTTTTTCCACCCATATATTTTATTATATTAGCTTTAATTTTTGTTACTTACTTCATAGAATACCTAAGGAATGAATGATTGCGTAACGTAAAATAATATAGAACATATTATCTTCCTCCATAAATTTCAACTAGTACCTTCATTAATTTGCCTTTTTATCTCTATATTACCCCAAATTACTTTTTTGGGAAGTCTCCGGAAGCAGCAATTTGAATTGTAATTAGCACGATTTGTGTCTTATCGAAAAAGTCCCAGCATTAAATACCTTAATTTTCTTTATTTTTTTGTTTCGAGGCGTTTTTTTATTTAATTAGCAATTAAAAATACATTATCCACAATTTAAAATAAGGAAACTAGTAGTAGAGATTCGGATACGTTAATTTTAACCAATTGTGATCAATTATAATTTTAAATTGTTCCGATTATGCAATATCCATTATTAAATTGATCCATTTAACATTGACCGAGTTTTTTTTTTAATTTTCGTGCAAAATTTTAGTCATGGCAACGTTGTGCCGATAAAATTAGACATTTCAACAAATTCTTATCGGTGCGGCCAAGTAATTATTTATTCATCTAAGACATGAAGAACTATTAACCGTCTAAGAATTATTTATTCGTTGATATACGTGTGCAATTGTTTTCTTCCAATGAGACCAAATTCGTTTCGTTTGCTTGATTACTAAATATAGGTCGTAATTTAAAGGCCCATTTTGACCAAATACGATTTTTAGCAGTCTGTGTATGCTTTTTATGTTAATATGCTCATGTATTTTTGCTCCGTAGCTCATAAAATACTTATCATATATCTTGATAAATGAGGTATTATAGCTTTGCCCCGCTCCATTATAAAGGTCCTCAATAAGTAAGAGATAGATGATTAGATGCAGAACAGAATCAAGGTAATAATAGTTTTATTTTATAATAAAAGACTAAACAAAACCAAAACAAAAACTAAGCTTTGCTAGTTACAGTTAATTACCCGATTTAACGCCTAGCTTTTGCCTATAGCATTGATTGTGACATCCCGCGGTGATTCCAATCAGGCCTTTTCCATCAGGCTTTAGTGTGTTGTTGTCACAAATAAATAATTTTTATACATAAATGTTTGTACGTTTAAACGGATTTAATTTTAAAGCTATTTTACTGGATTTGATGGAACTTTTTGAAAAGAACTTTATGTCCCCAAGACAGAAGAAGTTTTATCTAATTTATTAAATGTGAAAGTACTAATGTGTGAAATAGTAAAGATCAGAGACCGGATATAAAATTTGACAGAGGTGTTGATTATCTCATTGATTCGGATATATAATAATTTTCTATCTCAATTAAGAATATTGGTACAAAATTTGTGATCACGCGGACGAAGCGGGCAATCGCTAGTTATAAAATAAAAGTCAAATAATTTTGTTAAAATTAATATAGAAGTTCTTTCAAATATTTAAATAACAGTTTACTTTTTAATATTTTATATTAAATTAACCTAATCTAATAAATTGTGGTCACGTACGCCAGTGACCAGACTACGCAGGGCATCGCCATGTCTACATAAAATACTGTTATATAATAGGTATATTTGCCCTCTATTGCTTTCAAACAGTAACACAACAACAACAGTTACCCTGCTGATTGATGGTAGAAATACGAGTAGGGAGCCCAGATGCTACACAGATGACTCCTAGGCAGAGAAGGAGTATGCCACCTGGAAAACATTGTACAAATCTGTTTAGCTGTAAAATAAAAACTAGATGTACAATAATAGTAGTAGTGGACTGTAGAGTCCACACTTGGTTCACAAGATCAGAACATTAGGCTCCAGTCAGTTTCAAAGACTTCTCAAAAAATAGAATCAGATAGTTTTAGGAATTATTTATAAACATTCTACATCACACTCGCACTCTAAAATAGTGATAAAAAAAATGTTTACATATACATCGCAAAATTTAATTCAAACTTGTGACGAACGAACTTGTTCTGATTGTATGATGTTATGATTTACAAAATTCATTCATAGAAGGAAGAAACTTAGCATACTTTATTAAACTATGGATTTTTAACTGGTCGGATATCTAATGAAAAGAAAATTTTAAAGTAGAACAAACATTAATTTGTACTGTACAACACTAGAGCTTACGCGAATGACATTGATTGCAACACCTGAATCTGCGGTGTTTCCAATTAAACCTTTTCCGTCAGGCTTCGTAAAACAAAACTACTGTGCTCTTATTTCAGTTTGAAAGAGGAATTAGTATTGACTCTGATTCTTTAAGAACAGAGAAGGAAAAAACTTTAATAATGGCAAAGAGATTGTAGAAAAAAAATTGTGTTGTATTTCTCTCTCTACTTGTTAAATCTGTCGTTGTATTAGTTCTGAAACTGTCATTCCATTTTATTAAAATAAAGGAAAAGATTAAACAGTTATAAATAAAAGTAAGTAAAGTGAAATATATTTCGTATCGTCATAATTTTACCTTTAAGCGGCATTTGGGACAGCCCAAACTGATTTTCGATCGTAAATCAGTTTAACGCACAATAAGAACTTTTTTTTTGTGATATCCTCTTCCATATATATCCCCTATCAATTTCATATTATTTAGATTGAAATATTGAAAAACTTGTGGTCGGCTCAAATACTAAAATTAAACGCAAGCGAGGCACTATCTCGTCTTTCGTCTGACAACTTCATGACATGAAGTTAGCATCCCCTGCTCTCATTATTGCATGACAATTAGTAAATCTTTGCAGCCAGTTAAGACAATAAAAATAAAAAAATATTAACATATATTTAAAATGATACAGACGCAAATACTTGTTTCTTGATGGGGTGGGGGAGGAGGAGAGGTACCTGGTTACCCCACTCAGCAAACGAAACGTAGAAACACACAATGCCTTTACTTCACAACGGTATTCTGCGAGGCCCCGGTCGAGGGGCCCATATGAGCAGCTGCAAAAGCTGTCGTTTGGCCCTGCCACGTATATTAAAATTTAAATTTAAATGTTTTGTTGGCACTGGTACTGGGATGTCCATGTCCATCCCCTGAGCTGATCAATCGTCAGGCTATTATTATACTTATAAACGGCGGGGGATAAGAGGGTCTAATATATAAATTATACACTTTATTCAATAGACTTTTTGTAGAGAAAATATATTATCTTAATCTGGAAACGACACATGAAAGAAATGTTACGATCCGATTATGGTCAATATATCTTTTTTGAGGTACGAATTAAACGTTGTTTTTTTCTTCTTAAGTCTAAACCCCTGGCTTTTATAACAGGTAAGGATGAATCTAATTACCGTTATAAAATATTGTAAAATAATAAATACCAGAGTTCTATACAGTATAGATAAAGAGGTAAATACATACGAATTATTAAGTTTCATTAACTCAATACTAATTGTGTATAAATATATAATGTCATATTGGGGCTAATTCATTTCAAAACAGAGCGATATTAAATTGATCATTTATTTATTGTATTTATCACAGTTTGCAGTGAAATAGTTAACGATTTTTGAGTGAATTTTATCGAGTTATAATTGTAAATCAGCAGACAGTTTTATATAATCGAAATTTGACTCTAAACACCCTAAAATGTAACACTATTTACCGACATCACAATAAGAGCCGGTCAATAAGTTAACATAATGAAGGTGCTAAGATGAGGTGAGGTCACTTAATTATACCTGCAATAATTAAAACACATTAATATTATAAAGATAGTAAAATAAATCAGACGCCTGTAAGTGTCCACAACTAGGCAAAGGCCTCCTTCTCAAATATCTGAACGGCCTTTGGAGCCCGGCAGGGCCCGCCACGCTGCTTCAGTACAGGTTGGCGGGCTTCACATATCCTCAAAATAATATTTTTTTTTAATTTCTCAAACAATGTCGTTTTCATCACAATGTTTTCCTTCACCGTCTAGAACGTGATAAATAGATAACTTAAAATTGTTATTAACTATTTTAGTCGTGGCGGCATAGGGGATCGAACGCTGGTCACTAGCGCTCTATGATACTAAAGTGAGCCTTGACCACTGGGCTACCACTTTGTATTATTATTATACCAAATTTTAAAACAATCGTATCACAATTCATTGAGCTATCGTTGATTAAACAAGTAAATCGGCAAAAAAACTCAGAAAAATGTAGCAAATCGAGTTTTGCGACATCATAAGGCACTCCTTACTAAGCAGGCAAAATCTCCTAGAAGAGATGTTCCAGATTTACGGGGACATTAAAAACCATGACTTAAAAATGGAACTGCGTAAAACGCATTCATCTGCACAGTGTACCGGGAGCAGCAGCAACGTACAATAAACCGCAATATTAAGCAGTGTAACAGACACTAGATTTGTAGATTTTCCTAAACAACTTTCGCTGTTAGTGTACGCCGTACAAAAAAATAATAACGCATGCTTTTTAGTCTATTGGTTTCTGTCGAATTTAACTATAGAACAACTAAAGTTATAGACATGAATTACACTTAAATCATTGACAATAACTCTAGGCTCAAATTAGAATAAGTTTCATCGTGTTCGATTTACCGTTTCCGAATTTATGTATGTTTTCGATACTATGCCATGCGCCATTTTATGGTACTAGAGTAGCAAAAACCAGTTGTTGTAATATATCTAAACAAATCCTAAAGTTCACGAAACTTCAATTTCGTAATATCTGATGAATCCATAACAGTATTATGGGTTTATCATAGTTATTTATTCCGTGAAATCCCTGAAAAACTTTTTAATTTGTATAAGTTTGTGCAGTAGTGAAAAGTTGTTGACAGGCTGTTGGTGAATAATTTGTTGCTGGTGTTAAAAGAATCCGGCATTATTTTGCAGAAATTGATTATTTCAAAGTTATCTTATAAGCATTAGTGCACGTATTTGGAGGGATTGACTGTTTTCTTATATCGTTTTGACCATGACATTGCGAAAATACTTTTTGTGACATCAATGTATTACTTAACTGCTAACTGATACATCAACATTTGTTTCCTATCTAATGGAATAAAATTATCACAGGTTTGCTAAGCAGCTATTTGAATTGGCAATCTTATTCTAGGTCAGTATTCTCAATCGGAATCGTTTCACTTAAAATGACCCTTATATAAGTAGTCCACTTCAATAACGACCGATATATCTTTTTAATGGCGATTCTTACTAACCGTTTTCCATTTTGGGGCACATATTTTTTTTTCATAAACTAGGAACGACATAGAAAAAGTTCCATTGATTAATAACACAGTTGACAAAGCAAAGACCATTATTTATTTTGTGGATTTATTAAAAAAAAAGAATCCTAGAATGTAAGATATCAAGACTAGAATGATAAGAGGACCGAATCTGATGAACAGTTTTTATTTGAAATAATATTTGTATAATAATTAAATGTTACTGTTGTTTATTAATTCTTATTAAAAAAATACGGGAAGCTAACTAACAAACGCTGAATCAGTTTTCACGCACTTAAGGCAAATATAAAAACGATAGATTTACGTTAAAGTCATTTCCTCGGATTTGTTGACAGAACTACATTTAGACCACGACAACAACTTCCGCTCACTGTCAGTAGTTGTTAACTGTTGAGGTGATATTATAGCATCGTAAGTTAACACACAAACATGAAACAATCACTCTCCTTACATATTATGAAATCTGAAACTTTTTTTCTTCTTGTAGACTTCGTAAAAGACGATTGAGGTTACGGGCTTTGAAAATCCCAAGACTATCTCCTGAAGAAGACGCAGCAACGAGGTTCCGATTAGCGTATTATTTTCGATATTTTTATTTTTATCGTTAAGTTTTACGGTCGTGAAAGCCAGTTGCTTCGTGGTAAATGAACATCCGTGAGCTCTGTCTGAACCTATGGAGAGATCGAGTGTTAATATATTTAAGTACAATGAATAACACAACTATTTATTTATGTATTGTATATACTCGACAGGTGAAAAGTACTAATGTACATAATTTCCACTGATTATTAATAACTTTGAACTCAGTTATATAATTATATATCTATTGCCTTTTGACTACATCGCGGGCATTTCCACGGATTATATAATAGTTACTGCGTAAGTATTACTGTAATTGGCTAATGTAATATGTATTTACTTTATTGTTTGCTTAAGTCAACGAAAGTGCAGATCAAATTTGAATATATTATTTGAATTTTTTTTTAAGGAATACTAGAAATGATATTTTTTAAGTTACATTACTAATATTACTGTTAACCCTCCAACTATGCATTACAGCTTGTGTCTGGAATGGTTCAGTGGAATGGCGGGTCCGAACATACGACGTCATATTTCGTAGTCCGCACACTAACCCAATAGGCTGATTATTTATTAAGTAATTGTTGCTGGTTTGTTTGCAAACACTCAAACTTAAAGAGAGAACTATATTACCTTAAAATTCGTAAAGTTAAATTGCGTATTGCGAACAACGTTTTATATAATCGTTGTCTCCTCACCTACAAACGGCACTTTCGGTGTCCATTATCGGCAATATAGCTACGTAATGGCTGTTGTATCTGACAAATTTATTATTTTATGCGTTTCATTGTTGATAACGTACAACTCTGACAGAAAAAATTAAGTAATAAAAAAATGTAATGGGTTGTAATTGAGAACCAACTGTTTCTCCAGATATGAATCTCTCTTTTTACTTTTTCCAGACCGATGCGGCTGTTGACCAAGAAACCTGGTAGTACTGTCATGTCTTACATCTATCAGGTCAAGAAAATTAATGTTTAATACATTGCCAGTCGAGGTTACGAAACTCTATCGTGGGTAAATATTTGAAGGCTTTTACACTAGTTAAAGTAAAAGCTTTTTGATCATAAAAATAAAAAAACTGTTTCGGAAATATTTTGGAATAAACGAAAATAATAAAAGCAGTCAGTGGAAGGCTATAAAATAAGCAGAAGAGGAAGAAGACCAGGAAGATAAGTAAGAGAATACAGGAGAAAAAAAGAGGAAAAGGAAGAGAAAAGCTGTGCAGAAAGACGCAGAAAATTGGTTTTCGGCCCGTGGAAGATCACACGAAAGGGACAGTGCATCGGCGAAGAAAGTCAGCAGCCTTTGTAAGTCGTCAAATAAACAGAATCTTAAGATACCGGCCTTTCACTCCAATACTGCCACTCATAGCTCGTAACAGTATTAAACGCAAATCCCACAAAATTCAAATGGGGTTAATATAACTAATGAAAGAGTTACGGCACTACGCTCTCCTATCTGCCTGCATAATGTGTCCTGGAAATGCATGCCAGCATTTATATTACCATTTCTTATATTAAAGTTTTTTTTTTCAATGTCAATAATTTTATTTGTGAATTGTGGTACAAGCAATAATAAGCTTAAATTGGTTTATTAGAATATTTATTATGTGTTAACTACGAAAGCATTACCTAGTTTACACAATCAAAACTGAATTCCGATATCGCTTTGGTAAAACAATTCCAATGATTTCCCTCGAGCGTTATATTTCTTGTTGTGATAACCATTGGATCGCAGAGTGTTGAAAATGATGACTACTATACAAAACATTTTTATCTCGATGCTAAAGCATTTATTTTATATTATTTTTAATTACGTAACCAATAAAACTGTTGGTAAATTGGTGGCAACATTTTTAAATGATCTTATTTAATTAGTACGAAATTTAGTTATTTATAATATATATGGGTGCGCTTTTTAACTTATGAAAATATTTTTACTAATTATTTTTACTCATGCAACCCTTTAAAAACTGTTGGCAAAGCGGTTGCAACGCATTTAAATAACCTTATTTAGTTAGTACGAAATTTATTAATAAATATAATGTTAACAGATATTGTTATGACAAAGCATGAAATTTTTTAACTTTTAAGTATTTACTGTTTGTAACATGGCATAAACCGTAATTAAAAAAAAATAGTAATAAAGATTAAAAAAAAAATGGTTCGCATTTCTGGTAATGAAAGTTGTTATTAAAATTACGTTATAACAGTTAGATTAACATGGAAAAAACTCGGTGAAATTTACAGCTTTTTTTCACATTTTATCTTACAGAGAGGCGAAAAGTGGGTGGCGGAAGGACGGACGCCTGTGCCAAATGGTAATGTGTAATCTCTTCCTACAAATAATTTAAATTCCTAGTAACATTTTATTTCTAAAAACTAAAACCTTTTTCAGCTGATGCAAAATAGTGCTCTTTTGGTGTTTTCTTCTTAATTTTCTTGATTTTATTAGTCGAAGAAAATGTTTATTCCTATTCCGAATATCAATTTCAAAAAAATTAAAAGCGATCATATATCGCAAAATCTAACAGACAAGTACAACGACAATTAGACTCACCAATCATGATTGAAATAGATTAGAATTTCTTTATTTACTTTGGACACATGCACATTAAGGTTTTTAAACAATTAGTAGGCCACTGTATCTATCTTATCGGTCTATATATTTATAATAACCATTTAAATTCCTACTCTATAATTAAAATTGTATTAAATCATTGCCACAATGACATTAAATTTAATTTACACATAATTATGGCATTGCAACTATCAAAAAGTAGTCGGTAGTCTAGTAAATTTATAAAACTTTTGCTAAAATTAATTTATCATTAATTATATAAGTAATTAAATTAGGATTATCGTTTAAAATACAGTACATTTATTAAATTTAACATTAAATGTAATATAACAATTTATATAATATTTTTTTATTATAAAGGGTTTTCAAACTTTTACAATTCACAAAATAAAAAAACATCGATATAACATTAGTTCAGAGAATAGACGATATTTTGATTTACTCTATAAACAAGCGCAGGAAGACTGATTACAGGAATGATTAAATAAAAACATTGCATCGCCTGGGGCAATACAATACCTTTGATACTTTCTAATCTACTTTTATTGGCTATTTTTTTTAACAAACTCTAAACAGTACAAGGCTGGACATAAACAGACTACTCGGTCACGCAATGTTCAAGCGTTTGGCGGCGAGTTTTGGGTTCGATTCCCGCAACGTACGAGTACCTTTGTGCAATCCAAATGATTGATTCCAAGTCTTGCTTTTTGTTCACGAGTAATTTATATATCAAAACTACCATCAGGAATCAGGATAAAATCCAAGACCAAAGGCAACGTTTTTTTTTTAATGAAAGAATAAAGTCATTTCAAAATATGAAGGTTTGCCGTAATTGCCACACTCGACATGCCTCCTACTGGTGTGATGGGGTGGCAGATTCTCATACGTTGCCACCATGCGGAGTGGATACACTCATATTATTTATAAATAGCTGAGATTCATTTAAGTACAGTTCCAAAAGATATCCACGTCGCGTTTGACGTAATTAAGCTTGGTAATTGTCACCGATTATACGACAGTATAATAAATTAAGACATTAGGAAAATTTTAAATATAGATTGTATTCATATGTGTAGACAGAGATTATGTACTTTCATTACCCAGGACTCTTTATAGCCAAACAAAAAGAGTTGCCATGAGATTTTCAAGTTTTTTTCCCATAGCCGCCTCTTACAACACTCACAGGAAGAAACGGGGTGGCAGATACTTCAACCTACCTATTATATAACATGACTAACCTTAAACATCACGACCATACGTACACGTACATTAACTGTAAACATTAATAACCTACTAACTTAAACCTTTATTAGTGATTTAGACAAATCAGTATTATAAAATGTCGGCAACTCCTCAATCAATAATCGGTTAAAAACGCAGACAACACATTTCAACTAAAAATCTACAAACAGGGAATTTCGCTCAAATTATATTCTATTAATAATCAGGAAAAAGTAAGGAGGAACTCATATAAATGGTAATATGCCTAAGTATGCCCTCGATGAAACGGAACGTATCCCGTGTTAACATACATCTTTATGTATGAGACGATGCGGGTGTCAACCTTTTTTTTAAATGATTTGAAATTTTAAATTTCATAATAATTATAACACGTTGCACTTATTTTCATTATAATGAAGGGAAAAAGGTTATAGGTTAATAGAAATAATGAATATGGGAGATGATACCCGGGAGTTAATTATAAGCAGCCATAATACAGCATCAGGGTTTTCTCTGTTTATTTTAAGATCTCGAGACTTACAATTGAATCTTATTTAAGAACCAATCGTAGCATTTTTTAAATATTGTATTTACATGTTGGACAACATTTATAGGTTGGATGCGACATTACGACATTAAATTTATCCTCACATTTTGCTTTTGTTTAGTCACAGTATATTTGTTAGTTTTTGTTACTCTGACAAGATATATTTGCGAAGGTAGTTAACTAGGTGAACGAAACCCAGGTCCAAATACCTTATCAAACATCCAAGAAGGCGTCCGATACCCGCATTGACGAGAAGACGCCAATTCGTCGAGATACCTTAACACCCAGTAAATAGTCTGCTTCATTATTTAGTGGTCATGTGGGCTTATTTTTTAATTTTGTGCATGGTTATAGATTTAAATCATATTATATTTGTAGTAGACATATAATTAATTGCATATTTTTAAAGTAAAAAGTCATGACGCAAAATTTTCTCGGATGAAATAATAAATTTGGGTACTTGACATATCATAAATCATATCGGTAAAATAAAGCATAGCAAAGCCATATGCTACACGCGAAAATCTAATTTTCCATTTGATAATTAATGATTCAACCGCCTGACGCTGCGGGCTATTGCTGCGGGCAAAGTTTTGATATGAAAATTAAAAGTAATCTTAGCAAACAAGCAGTATCGTCAATTAAATTAAGAATGATTACTGTGCTTGAGAACTTAATGAAATAAAACTAGATTTTTTAAATAATTCTTACATAATGATGATCATGGTCCGTTTTGACCTCGGGGACAAGTTCCGAGTAACGTCAGCAGATGGCGCAGGATATCATATAGAGTATATGCGCAAACGCGTCTATGTTATTTACGTACCTGGTGGTAGGTTCTTTCCTTGACTAGTAGTAATAGAAAACATTACATAAACATCCATGACTCGGGAACATACATTAATATTCATCAAAAAACTGCTCTTTGAACCTGCAACACTCAGCTTCCGAGGTAGTTTCACTACCAACTAGATTATCGAGTCGCTAGTTTATATATTTTGCACTTCACTCCGTGGTCACTTGGAGGGAAATACCAAATTGGCCTCCAAAAACCTTGGTGTGCTCTGTAGAGCGGGACTGTATTTCATGCCGGTCCACCGATTTTAACTTTATAAGGCGCAAGTTCGGCCCCACATGAAATACTGTTCTCATCTCTGGGCAGGGGCACCCCAGTGCCAACTCCTTCCATTTGACTGCATCGAACGTCGAGCGGCTCGAATTGTCGGCCACCAAGCTCTCTCTCTGATTGGCTTGATCCTTTGGCCTTGCGAAGAGATATTGCTTTTCTTTGTATTTTTTACGAAATTTACCACGGGAACGTTCTTTGATCCCAGCTGCTGAGTTTCACCATCGTACATCGCGACAGAATTCGAAATTCCATCGATACCACCTAGATGGTTGGCATTTCACCACAATGCGATTCAATCGTAGTTTTCTGCCTTGCACTTCGACTTTGGTGAATCAGCTAGCGCCAGTGGTATTTCCGAACAGTTACGACTTAGGAACCTTCAACAAAAGAGCTTATTCTTTCCTTAAAGGCCGGCAGCGCATCTGTAGCTGCTCTGGTGTTGTAAAAGCGTCAGTGATCACTTACCATCGGGAGAGCCGCGTGCTCGTTTGCCCCCCTCTTCTATAAAAATAAAAAAAAACTTGAAATTGAACTTTTACCATGGTCCCTTTAAGAGCGTAGTGGGATGGGTGGATCAACAACCAAACGAAGAATTCTTTTCGGCCTGGACAGTGGATCATAGATGCAAGGTTTTCACACTTACTAAAATTTCTAAAAGCAAGTTCGTTCGTGTTCTCCTTAATGCATAACATTCAGTAGATGTTATAAGCGACGTGTTATATTTAAAATATTACAAATACTGCCTGCTAGAATCAAGATTATCTCTCCCTCCTCGAACACCAAACTCTTCGCAAATTGACTCTTCGAATCAATGCTGGTCGTGTACGTAACAAAATGAAAATTACTATAATGAAATATTAAAATATCTTTAATCAACTTGTAAGTATTGCAATATATAACGGCATTAAGGAAATTGGATATCCGTCTGTACTCCGGACAGTGAAAAAGGACGACCTCGTATAAATGTAAATGTACTTAAAATGCTCTGGATAAGATAAAGTATGTCCAGAGTTACCATACATATTTATGTACGGGGCCATTCGGATGACATACTTTTTTAAAAAGTGTCATATGTAAATTTGCGCATATATTTCTAGCAATGCGTTCTTATTTGCGTTTAAAATTATGTAATCACTATTGAAACGTTCCATTTTCTATACTTAGTGCTGGCGGCTGTAGAAAATAAATCCCTATTTTACGATAACAAGCTTTTATTTAACTTGCTCTGTCTACGTATGTCTTATTTTACAATACATTTTTGAAGCACTTGCTGACTTATGATTGTGCGGAAATTTGGCACCCTTACGTTACTTCGACGACAATGCAATAACATAGTATCATGGAGCTGATGATGGACCCGGATGCTAGCCCAAGCACGGCCTCAAATAAATTAGACAGCCTCGTTGTGTTCAGACTCGTTGGATGAGGATTGACTTTTTTTTTTTAGTTCGATAATTTATAAATATATACTTGGTTTCTTAATTATACAATTATAAGTAATTATTATATTAATAGAGCCGTGGGAGCCTAGTGGTCAGCGTAATCGCAGAATTGCATTTAGAAAATGCAGAAGAAAAAGTTTCTGGTTCAGTAAACCTTTCAAATCGGAGGTCAATAATGGCTACACTGCTGACTGGCGGCAGAAAAAAAGTAAGAGGGTATACCCATACCAAGACGACTCCTACGCAGAGAAGGAACATACAACCTAGTAAAACTTGATACATTCGAAAATTAAAAATGTCAGGGAGAAACAAACTTCTCCAACACGTAACATAATAAAAGCTGCTATGATTATGGGTAAGTCATACATGCATGGTATGCCAGATTTTGTAGAATTTTACAGACAGAGGTAGCCTAGCGGTCAGGGCGCTCACTTTAGTTTCAGAGAGCAGTGGACAGTTTAAAGACTGTCGAACAGTACTCATCGCAAGTTATAAGTATTAAAGAGTGAAGAAGGAAGGAGGAGTGAGGGGAGTTCCGGTTACCTCACTCGCCTAATGTAACGCAGGAGCACAGGATGCCTCTTCTTAATGCCGGTATTTTGCGAGATCTTGGTACTACCCCGATAGCGAAAGGAGCCTGGCATACTTAGTTATTTAATAAGCAGAAGGCTTTGTTCTTTAAAAATATGTTCTAGGATTCCATAGTAAAATACGATAAAAATTTATGGAGTATAATCGCCTGGTATTACTACAAAGCTACAGATGTTATGAAAAATAATATTGAGCCATTTTAAAAAATTACTCAATTAAAACGGTTCACCCCTGGAACAATAAATTTCAGCAATACCGGCTAAACCTCGATCCTACAATTCCAACTAAATCTAAATTTTTCAATGTCATATGTGAAATAGCATTTTGTAAGTTCCATCGGGATTTTACACGGAAGATGATTTATTATTCACAAGGAACGCTTAGTGCTGGCAATATTTTAAGAAATTCAAAACGTGTGGATGTTAGTTATCGAAATCAAATTATTTATTTATTTATTTGCGTGATGAATAATTCAATGTGGTTTATGTAACATAGGAATTGATATTGATGATATTAAATTATTCTAGAATATTCCTATTAAGGAAACGTATGTACGATAAATGTCGTTGGCTTGGACACTGAAACGGCGACTGACTGTCCTGTCACTCTTGTCCCCATTATGCTCAGGTGAAATGTAGATTGAAAGGAATAAAATGTCTGTGCCCTATTACCATAGTATTGGGTATACGGCAATAAGTGCATAAAAGAAAAAGTAAAGTAGCAGCCTGTAAGTGCCCACTGTTGGGAAAAGGCCTCCTTCTCAAATACGAGTATCGGAGAGGGTTTAAGAGCCAGGAAGGGCCCGCCACGCTCCTCCAGTGCGGATTGGCGGCCTTCACATATCCTCGAAATAATATTTATATTAATTCTGAGACAGGTTTCCTCACGATGTGTTCCTTCTCCGTTGAGCACGTAGATAATACAGCACTTAAAATTGCTATTAACAATTTTAGTGGTGCCAGCACCGGGGATCGAACCCATGTCACTCGCGCTCTATGAAACAAAAGTGAGCTCCCTGACCACTAGGCTACCAAGCTCTCAATTTTCATTTATTTGTTTTTCCGTAATTATTTGGTTACTATATTAAATTCATAACTCCAAATGACTTAAATACATATATATTTATAAAATTGTAAATATTAATAATAGGATTATTTTCTTACCAGATTATTACTTAGGATCATAATTCAGCGATGGAAACTTTATCTATGTGCTTAAAAGTCTGTCCTATTTTTGAATATTGATACACTAGCTACTGTACGTAAATGTTCTTTAGCTAATAAAATTTATTATTTAGAAATATCGGATTTAAATTGAATTAATTAGGGTGAGGTTTTTTATCACTAGTCATTGCAAGTTTTTTATATTTAGTGTTAAAACACGTGATATTAGAATTAACTTATTTTCCATCAAGATAGAAGTTTATAGCCAAAGAAAATTAACAACATAAAAAGAAAATCACATAGCTGGACCCGGTAGGTAGGTAGAGCTGTTGTCGAGTTAAGTAATTAAGAAAACAAACTAACCGCGCCACCTACCGGAAAGGGCAGAACATCTGCCGAGCCAGCTAGTATCAAACGCGGAGAGTCTGAGTGTAAAAGTATTGTAAGTTAGGGTTTGTATACAGACTGTATAAACCCTATCGGGCTATTCTAATAGCAAACGATTATTTGTGTGAATCATCATTATCATGATCATTTCAGCCTATCACAAGTCCACTGCTGAACATAGGCCTTCCTCAAAAATTACCACGAAGCTCGGTCCTGAGCCACCTGCATCCATCGACTGCGCCCGCAACACTGCGCAGGTCGTCACTCCGTCTTGTGGGGGGGTCATTCTACACTGCGTTTGCCTGTACGTGGCTGCCACTCGAGAACCTTTTTCCCTAACAGTTGTCAGTTCTGCGAGCTATGTGGCGGGCCCGTTGCCCCTTCAGCTTGCTGATCCTTACGGCTATGGCGGTTACCTTAATCTGCTGCGGAAATCATCGTTTCAGACTCTATCACGCAGAGAAACACCGAGCATAGCCGCGCTGGACAACTTTGAGCTTCCTCATACGGTCTGCAGTGAAGGACCAAGTCTCAGTTCCGTATGTCATCACTGGCAACACCCACTGGTTGTATACTTTGCTCTTGAGGTTTTGCGGTATACTCGATGAGAAGATATGACGTAGTTTCCCGAACGCAGCCCAGCCGACTTGGATTCGTCGATTGACCTCTGTGTCGAAGTTGGACTTACCTAATCGGACAATTTTTGTGTTAATATTTGAATATAATTATAAAACTATGTAATTAATAAAAATCATATATGCATAGCAATATTAGGTTAGTATTATCATTCTTAAACAAAGTTATATCTAGTTGTTTAACTTACAAAAAAAAGAAATGGTTGAATTATTTGCTACCAAAGCTAGAAATTACCAATTATAACAAAAACCCGCAAGTGATTTAAATTTGACAAGCTCACGTTTCTAATGCCCGATCACGTTTCAGATGCCGTCACCTGTTATCGATAACAGAACCGTGCTCTAACGACTGTCCCCAGTTATTTGATAGTAGGGTTATAAAACTACGGACAGTGATGTAATTGGGAAAAAATAGGAAACTGGCTTATGCACCAATCTAAATTGAAACAAACATTGAAATTATTTTTAAAATTACTTCTACTTTTAATATACTTCTTGCTTCATTTTCGTCCGATATTTTTAAGTTATTATTTTACCAGTCAAGGTAACCCTCTCTATTTTCAAGAATTTTTCCCTTAGTCGCCTCTTACGACACCCACTGGAAGAAAATGTTTGGCAGATTCTTACGCCTATGCCACAAGGTAGTCAGATGATGAGCAGCAGCGTCTAAAGTGGGAGACGTCTGGTACTGCGATCGAAAATCCCCATCCTGAGCATGGCAAATCCGCCTTATGAGAGAGGCCTATGTCCTGCAGTAGACTGTCTCTAGGCTGTAAAGGTATGGTTTTAATATACTTAATATTTTATAAAACCTATATGATAATAGAAGTAGAAGTACTGTTGTTTTCATTGTTATCATAGGTTATCAATTGTAATCAACTGTAGCAGTATACGTCTTGTGGAGTATCTATGCATTATACCAGTATACCAGGAGCGATAAAACGTACTGAGACACCGCACATATATAAATCCGAGGGATCTGTTCCAGTTCAAATGTGCGAAATACAAGTTTAGCGTATAACCAATATACATAATAACACAATATAAATATTAAATTCAATTATAAGTTTGGAGTACAATCTTAACCTAATACGTTTTAACGAAGCGTGGGTTAAATTTGATAAACTCGGCAGGTTCACGTCTCTTTAGTGCCCATAATCTGAATGATTCTAACAAGTGATGAGAGACAAAAACATCAATAAATACCGTAAATTACAACGTGATTGAAATTTGCAAGCTCTCTAACCTTCCACCACTTTCTATTTATGAATTTGAGCTTTTTTGAATCCACGTTATAAGAGGCGAGTCCATCGCCATATTACTTTTCAGTAGAGTAAAAAGACCTTGGTAATAACTTTTCACATAGGGTATCGAACTCCAGTCTTCTGATTGTGAGACACAACCCCTTACCACTCGGTTATTGTGACAATTACTCTACCCTTAGCACTATTTCATCTTAACTTCCGATAGGAAGTCGATGAAACTTTGCAGAGTATTGGAGTCATTCAACTCAACAGCACAGCTGAGACTGGGTACAACAGGAGCAGTGGCAGCACTGCGCGGGCAGCTCCGTTCATCTAGTGTACCACTAGTCAGCTGTTACACCGATCCGCGCATACTAACATTCGCGCATTTTACAAAATTCGTTATCTCGTATTAAAACGACAACCGTTGTACAATTTTATAATATTATAGTAGTTATACAGTCTACTATATTGGAGAGGAGAGCGCTTGTTTTCTGTGAGCATCCTAGATCCATGTCACAGTGTCGATAAAATTAAAAAAGTAAAAAAAGAAATGTAATTTCCAAAAAATGAATTTGTTCGTATAATTTTACTGATTGATGACAGAAAATCGTTAACAGCTGAAACTAAATCCCAAGGATTAGTATCAGGCAGCTGCATCTTTAGCGCCATGGTATGACCGAGACACTGCATCCTAAGCTTTTGACTCTTATATTTGACATTACTATCTTCATTATACAAATTCGTATTTAGGATTACACAGTTAAGACAGAAATAATATTTTTGCTCTAGTCACGGCGTATAAAACTGACAAGCCTTTTCTTCCCATGGGTGTCGTTAGAGCCGACTACGACTTGACGATATTAGAGCGTCCAAGACATAGTGGATTAATTATTTTAAAACACATCAGGGAGCAAACCCGGCTACGATTTTCAACACCTCTCCCTTTATTGCATCAATAATCCGTAATCTCTGGTGGACCGAATGAAATGAAGTGAAGTGCAATAAATTGATACTTATGTAAAATTTATTTGTGTATAACAATATTATAGTTTATTCAACAAAAATGTAGATATGTTAATAAATCGCTTATCAGTTGAAAGAAATGCTGTGGTAAATTAAAAATATATTTAATAAAACTTATGACTAACAAAGTTCACTCACGTGTATGCCACCAATGTATGTACGAGACACGACACCCTGGGGCTCGGAACTTTCACGAAAACATCACTGTTGGTCTTAATTAATTAGTCTGTTGTTTCACAACTCTCGGGCATGGTATATATTATGCTCAAGCTGAGCTGCCACTAAGAACTTATAACATGATTTTGTGTGTTTTAAATTAAAATAAATAAACATTTTCATAATTCGTAGTTTGTTGTAGCTTTATTTCATTTAAAGAAATAAAAGTGAACCTAATAATTGTCCCAAAAGTTACTAGCAAGTTAAGTCATAGTAAATGTAGAATTTTTTTTTGTTTTTATTTTGGAGTAAATCTTTATGTAAATTTTCTATTTTGGAGTAAATTTTTCTTCCGCAAAAAAAATACGCTTCGGCAGAGTTACTTTTTCTTGAAGTCTGTGTAAAAGGAGCTAAATCTGTCGTGGGTGTTGTCTATTGCCCACCTTTTGTTGAGTATTTCTCCAGTCTCGAAACGATTCTGGAATCTCTAGGGTCTTATCCACGCGATGGTAAGCTGCTTGCAGTTGACACATGCAAACTGGTTTCAAAGATATATAAAGCAAGTATAATTACAGGATGTCAGGCAATTCATCTCAGTCTATAAGGGTCATAACGCATCCGTAAGCTTCTTCAATTGAAATTGTTCCACGTGTTCATAGGCTGCAGTAGACACTTACCATCAGGAGACTGATATATATATATAGTTTTCACCCTAATCCAATAAATAACAAAAATCTACCCAGACAGCTCCTATGTACAAGAGGAACCTACCACTTAGTCCAAGCGAATAAATTCAAAATTGTAGATGCCAAAATTCCTATATCCTCCGACAGATGGTGCAATAAATATATGTAATATGTAAAATTAAATTACCAAGGCCAGTGATTGACAGCCACGTTATAGTCGGGGGGTTTTGATATAAACAGAACATTCAATACAAATTGAATATAGAATAATTTCACCTATTTATTTGTTGTTCCAAAACATAATACATGTTATAAACATAAACATAATAATGGTCATTACATACTAAGCCTAAGAATGTGTATTTTTTTCAAATCCGTTATTGTGTAAAAATATTTAAATTCTAAAGCGCGTTATGACAAAGGGTGTGCCTTATGAATTGCGAACCCTGAACAAAAAAATTCTGAATTGCAGGTGACTGATAATCGTTCTACCGAGGGAGGAACTCGCATAAACGAATTCCGAGGATTATCAAGCTTCTATTCAATAGAATCGAATATCGCTGAAAACGTGATACGATTTAAATATTGCGATCATTGATATGAATGCCAAAATTGAATTAACAATGATATTGCTTTCAAGTATTCGTAAATGCAAGTTCTGAGATTCATTTTAGTGCTCAAGTTTGAAGCTGTAGCGGCTCATGTCAGTAGTGGTCAGGGCCCTTTAATTTCGTAAACGCGAGTGATCCGTGATTGAATCACGGTGTTAAAAATGTAAATTTAAGTGCTGAATTAACCATATGCCGCTGAGAAATAATTTAAGGTAAAAATGTCCAGGGCATGTTATGCCCTCCACCAGGAGTAGCGTAGCGGAAGACCTTTGTCCAGTAGAAGCACATTTACATTTACACACATTTTGTAATAAACTAAAACAAATCAGGCAAACAATTCATCATCATTGTCATCATTGTTTCAACTCATCGCAAGTTCACTACTGACGGTTTTCACCATATTGTAGAGCCCTGTAGAGCTGTAGAGCTTTAGCAATGCATCCAGCGATTTCGCACAAATTTGGTCACTCACTGAAGATCCTTTTAGTGACAAGAATTTCTTTGCAGTAATTCAAACTAAATTGCCTGTATTTAAGTATGTTGTCACTTTAACTTTAAACTTAGACGAAATGTAGCGTCCGTGATGGTGGCAAGTAAGGTGTTACTATATAATATATGCGATACTATTATTGCCAATGATTTATTATGGGAAAATGGGATTATGGGAAACTTCGCTAGACTAGAACTTAACTAGAGACCTACTGTACACAGCAGCAGACTCTAAACAATATGATAAAAAGGAAGTATCACTATCTTGCACGGTACTTAGTTCAAACTTTAGAAAATAACTGAATGAATGAATGAATTACTTAATGAATTGGAGGAATGAAATCTGACGTACGAATACGGATTCAATTTTCAGTGTAGTAACAGGTGAAAGAATCTCCGTGGGTATCTGCGTCTTGTTATTTTTTTAACAAATTTTATATATACTAAATAAAAGAAACTGTCTCTGCAATTAATTGAAGCATAGCCTAAGACAAATCAAATAATGAAATGCTATTACGTACGCTATGTTTTATCATGAAAGACATTTACGAAATGTATTATATATTCGTACTGGTAAAATGACGAAAGTACTGTTCATTCAAAATCATAATTAGCTTTTACTAAGTTATTTTTATTTCTTTACGATTTTCCGCTTATAGCTGGTGAAAGGAAACGGTTTCGAATGTACTTTTAACCGAGTTACAATATAGAACTATGCCCGCTTCAGATTACGAATTCATCCGCTATTTACATACAATAGCACAGTGTTATGCACATCTCATAATATGTCGATGTCTGTTTTTTTTTTTATGTTCAGAAATATAATATTTTATCACTTGTATCCTGTAGGGCTGAATACCCATACCTACACAAATAATCTAAATAGGTTGTATAAAAAGAGAAATACCCCGGGTCATTATTATTAATCAAGATGTACATACAACACTATACGAATACATTTTTTTTATAAACAAAGGATCTTTGGACAATTTTATAAGAAACTTATACGTAATTGATTCGACTGGCTGCAAATGATACTGCTGTTACCTTATTACCTTGTAGCTTCTTTTGACGTCGGGACACTTCCTTCCTCACATAGTTAACATAGTTATTAGATAGGTAACGTATTTTTAAGGTTTCCAAGCCAGAAAAAAATTAAGAACTTAAAAATATTTTAATCAAAATTTTAAAAATAGACATTGTTAACAGGTATGATTTTATTATTTAAATTGAAACAATTTGCTTAACCTAACACGTGTCAATACTTTAAAATAATTGATTTCTTCTGTTATGAGTAATATTAGGTCTTTGACACTACAAGAGTTTAAGGATTAGTTTCCTTAATACCAAATCGCATTGGTTTTGACTTATTTAAAAAAGTTTGAAAATATTAAATCTTACGCGTCTTAAAATTTGTCCAAAAAAATTTTTAATCATTTGTACCAATAATGGTTACAGAAAGAAAAATTCAAGAAAGATAAAAGTAATGAAATCACATTTGTAATCTTTGTCGCATATGACGACGCTCCTTTGCAAATTGAGGCGAATCCGACCGACTATAATTTATTTGGTTAAAATTGATAATTATTCAATGTCTAAGTAACAATGCTATAAAGTTAGTAGTTAATCACTATAGTAAATTAGATGCTGTAATCTATCTTCTATATATATACAAATTCAAATTCCGTCTCTTGGTGTTCGCAAAACTCGAAAAGTAGTCGAAATTTTTACACATCGTAGTGCTTCTATATGAGAGTGTTTTTATATACTTTTATCCCGAAGCATTACTTATGATTTTAACAACAAACTTACATAAATATCCCATTTTTATGACAGTCAGCGGTCCGACTCTCGGCCGTCACGCCTGTGGGCAGCTCCTGTCAACATTTTAGTTTTTTGCTTTCTATTGTCAAAAATAAACGTCAACGCGGAAATGAGTGTTACTGTGACCAGTTCATTGACATAAATGAGCACATGCTTATTATATCCAAAATGTTGAATCAAAGTTGAGAATGGATTAGAGTTTTTCTGAGAAGTGGTTTGATTGTAAGTGTCCAAAAAATTAAGTCGATTTCATACTGAATATTGCGGTACATATGGGTTAGACAGGCTGATCCACTCTCGGCGAGAATCTTCACGACTTTTAGTATCAACATAAAAAGAGACTTTTTAATTATTCTTCGTCTAGAGGGAGGATGACATTATACTTTTTACGAAAACAGCAGCACAACATAAAAAAATATCAATGAACTTCACATTGCAAGCAGAGAATTTGGCTTAGAATTACTTACAACAAAAACATAGATTATGTCTAACTATCTGGTAGTTAGACATATATACATAAATTAACAATATTGCAAATATACGTACAAAATTACATATATTTGGGAAAACTGATATCATACAAAAATAGAAGATTACAACGACCCGACACCGGGATGAACTAAATAGGCGAATAAACTTTTCATGAAACAAATCCTGGAGTTTCCACACCTTCCAGTAAAACTTAAGAAAAAAGTTGTAGATTCCTATCTACTGCCATGTCTCACTTATGTCTGCCAAACCTAGATATTTAATACTTATACACAAAATAAGATATAAGTGTGCTAAAGATCGAAGCAGCGTATAAAGAAACTAACGAAGATAAGTGGACTCAAAAAATAATTACTTGGATAGGCCAACCTGATAAACGAAACAGTGGAAGACCAAACAAGAGATAGATAGATGAGATGAACAAAGTGGCTGGCATGGATTAAATTAGAAAAGGCAACAATAGAAAGAGTTAAAGAAAATAGAGGCCTTTACTCGTCAAGAAGTTTTATAATTACACGTTATAATGTTATTTAATAATTCATATTTTTTTTATTTACTGTACCCATAATTAAGTTTGTATATTACAACATTATTAAAAAAAATTGGGTTAGTTGGCACATGCAATGCAATGACAATACATTGCAAACAAAAGTTTGAATTTAATAAGTATTCAATTTAATTTAATATTTAAATATTGATTATAAAATAAATATATAAATAATGAAAAAAAAACTAATTAAATATTTATTCAAGCGCCTTAGTTATAAAAACATGCTTTTTCATAAATAAAAATTAAAAAGACTATAGCCAAAAAGTTTAAATAACGAGCATCTAAGCCATTATTAGGGGTTGTTATTTGTTGTTTGTTATTTTAATTTACAACTAATGTATCACCTATTGGGGGAGTCCTATGGTCAGTAATGGACTTCTGATAGGCTGAAATGATGATAATGAATGTATCACAGGTTGATAGTGGTGAATACACTATTTATTATTTAATACAGCAATCTCTGATACTGCAATTTACAATTTCAAAAGTATAATTTTTTTAATTACTAATGTGGATATGTTCTCTTAAATGAAAGCAAAATTCGAAAAAATCCTTGCCAATTCAATTCAATTACAAAAATCTTATTTAAACAGAATGAAGCTCTCTTCGCAACATGAAATACTTTTTTAAAGAAAAATTACGTTGGAAACCGTTTCATCTAAAACTTTTACAGCTATTTACTGTGATTAATTACGGAACTAGGTAACGAGCTTCAATGAAGTTAAGAATAATAAAGGTAAGCCACGTCAGCTAGAATAACAAAAAGAAACTGCAATGAATCAAGCTCTAACAAGTTTGATAAGTTTGCTTCATCATTTTTTATGCTGTCGGGAAATAATGCTATTTGATTAATCCCGTCAAAGTTAAGTACAAAATTTCCGACCGAGATTTGTAACACTTATTATTGACACTCCGCCGTTGTTGATATTTCTTTCTGCGTTCATTTAACATAATATTCATTAAGGTTCAGTTTAATTTTCAAAGTACGCAAGTGACCTGTGTTTGAATACAGGAGCCGGCATCGCTAAAATTATTGCTTCTTTTGAAAATTATAAGTTAATATAAGAAGTTTAAAATAAGAAATTTGTCAACCGTCACTAGCGCAGCTTGGTGAACTAATCCGAACTCCACAATCCTGTCAAATGTTGACAGAAGGAGTTTGCCCATTTACAGGCAACTTACTGTTTTTTCAGTCTATAACGCTAATACCTTCTGATATATAAAATTCTGTGTATGTATGTATGTTCGAATGTCTTCAACTTAAATGAAACTACATGGATTTTGAAATAACTATCTTTAAACGTTTCTTATGTATCACAAATGTGAAAGACTGTATGTTTGTCAATCCTTGCCGGCTTGATACTAGTCTACCACAGAACATAAGCCTCTACCATGAGGTGGATTTGGCATAACCGCCTCAGCAAGCGGATCAGCGTTCGCAGTACCAGACATCTCGCGCCTTGGTCGCCTTTGATATTTCAAGGTTTTCCCTTAGTCGTCTCTTACGACACCCGAGAGAATAAAGAGTAAATGTAGTAGATTCTTGCGCTGATGCCACGCGGCAGTTTGTCAGTCAATCACCATTACTTAGGAAATACATTGATTAGGCTATAAAATAGGATACTTTTCTAGAAACAGAAGAGAATTGACCAAAGCTTTCCACCGGTCACGTTGTAATAAATATGCCAATGAAAACTGGTTTTAAATTTTTATCTATAACTGCTTGAGCTGTTTTACTTCACCATCATCACCTGGGACTGTGTCCGTGGTAGAGCCTAACGGCAGCTTTGCTGCTGCCATAATGGGCCGGCTAGACCGGGTGCAGAATACCGGTGTGAACTAGCACGGCATTTTGTGCTTCTGTATTTCGTTTGGTGCGTACCTCACTTATCCGGAGACCCTCTTCTCATCCTCTCAAATATCCTTAAAGGCTGGAAACCCACTTGCAACTCCTCTGTCATTGTAGGTCACGGTAATCACTTACTATTAGGTGAGCTGCTTGCTTGTTTGCCCTCTTTCCTAAATAAAAAAATTAAAATCTAAAATTGGTTTAGCCAGTCATGAAAATTATGCAATACGACTTTGTGCAATGACTCTCTAATTGAACAATAGATCGAAAGAAACTGTTTGTATGCTTCTTCATAAATTGTAACAGTATTTCATCACCTATGTGATGTTACAATAATAGCAATATTGTAAGCAATTTACGTACAAAGGTTACAGAGAGAACAATAAAAACAATGTCGCGACAATGCGACTTCAAGTAAAGAAACTATGGAGGAGAATAATATGTTTCTTGAGGAGATAAGACCAGGGAAATGTGTAATTTTATGAATCTATGGATGTACGCTTACAAACATCATGTTTATGATATGTTTGTTTTGGTTGAAAATATATTTATAAAGTATTTTAGTGTAAGTAATGATAATTTATTTTAATAAGTATTCTATTAGTAAGTCATATTAAGTACCATGACAACAAATGCTGGCATGCCAAATATGGAATGTTTGCTCATACTAATCATACTGTACAACCGGGTTGGTGAGCGCTGTCTGATTTGGATTCGGTAAATTCTGAAAGATTTTCCATCAACATTCTGCCACCAAAGCCTAGTTTACGTGGCAGAGCCAAGCGGCGGCTTTTACTGCTGCTCGAATGGGTCGGCTCGACCAAATTGGTACCACGGCCTCACAGAAATACCGGCGTGAAGAAGAGGCATCCGCATTTAGTTCGATGAGTGATGTGACCGGAGGCCCACTCTCCTCTCCATCCCCCTTCTCATCCTCACTCTCATCTTCCAAATACCCTTAACGCTAACCGGAGGCTCACTCCGCCCTTCCCAAGTATCCTTAGGCAGATAAAACTGCAAAGAATGAGTTTAGGTAGTCTGTGGGTCATTCATAGACAGACATTTTTTGTTTTCCTCAAAACAAAATATTACTTTTTGCGAAATTCTTTTAACGACATACACTATATACATTGTTACCTTACCTGCAAAGAAGTAGCGACTAAAGTGAAACATAGCTAACGAGCATCCTTTACAAAGTTCATAGGTGTGAGAGTAACAAAACTTTGCTCGATGTACGACACCCAAGGGCTTGGAACTTATTGCATGTGACATATTTGAATTTAACTAATTAGTATAAGAGCTCACGACCGCGAGGCTTAGTGCTAAGAGTACCTGACTGATCAACCTACGGTCCTGGGTTCGAATCCCAGTTAGAGCCATTTTAAAATCTTGTTCTTTAATGAGAAAGCGGGTACCGACGGCCACGTATATCTGCAACACCGGAGAGCTGCAGGTGCGTTACCGGCCTTTAAAGATGTCTAGGGAGAGGGGAAGGGAAGTAGAAAAGAGGAGGGAGTAGGCTACCGTTTACCTCAGTCACCTAACGAAATGCAGAAGCACAAAATGCCTCTTCTTCACGTCGATATTCTGCATGGCCGTAATACTACCCTGAACGATCAGGCCCATTCGAGCAGCAGCAAAAGCCACCGCTTGGCTTTACTACGTCTATGACTCTGCATATGACCCTTCATCCGATCTTATAAGATAAAACTAACTGTCGGATATGGATGAATGCTTTTATGTTTGCAAACACCCACATTCGGAAGTTATTGTCGTGGTAAAAATCGTTCTTTCTTTTCTTTCTTTAACTTGTTTACGTTGTAAATTAATCGTTGGGGGCACAAAGAAAAAGACTGATTCTCGATTTCAAATCCATTGAAGATAATGTAGTTCTTATAAAAATAGTTTGCGTACCAAAGAGAGGAGTGTAACTCACTCATCAAACGAAACGTAGAAGCACAAGATGCGATTTTCGTGAGCAGGTGGCCTAATAAAAACAAATCAAAATCGAACATAATTTTTTTTTAAAAACGTAAATCGTTGGTAATATAAAATGTACAATAATTTTCATTATTAACTTCCATCCGTATAGTAGTAATTTCCAAAGGGAAGAGTTTTTTCACAAAACCTCAATTCATCAGGAGATGTATTGAAAATTTACTGTTTTTAAATATACGTATTTGCTCGGTGGACTACCTTATTTGTTTAGGATTCCGTCTAGTTACTTAACACGTTCTTACTTATTTCGGCCGTTAAGCAGTTGAGAGTACTGGCGTCCAGTCTACAGGATCAATATAACTTACAGGCCGCAAAGTAATCAATCTTAGTCCTAATAAATTCAAAAGAAACTGTATCCTCCTTAGTTTGAAATTGGTCGCAGATGTTTACAGGTTACATTAAAGATTAGCCAGACAATATAAATTGTGGACATTTTCAGATAACGTAACGAACAAAACAGGAGAAATTACTAGTGGAAGGTAACGTACTGTGTAAAATATAGTTAAGAGAAAATCGCTAAAACACTGTTTTTTTATGGGTACGGAGGAAAAGTGCCAGTGGCTCACTTGATGGTAAGTGGGTATCACCGCCCACGATCATCTGCAACACCGGAGGATCTGTAGGTGCAATGTCGGCCTTATATCATAGTTGGGAGATAGGAGGGATGATGGGGAGAAGAGTTGGGTAAGGGAGGAGTGAGCCTCCGGTTACCTCACTCACCGAACGAAACGCAGAAGATTCGATGCCTCTACTTCACGTCAATGTTTTGCGTGACCGTGGTATTACCCCCCGGTCGAGCTGGTCCATTCGAGCTGCAGCAACAAAACGCCGCCGTTTGGCTCTACCACGTTAAGGCGCTATTACAGTAGCTACACTAATATTCATTTGTTCACAGGTTTTGAAGTTATCAGACAACCACTCAACTACCCAATGATAAAATAAGTAGCACGAATATCTGCATATTCACTAAATCTAGAAAGTGATTTCTGCGTTATACGAATCTAAATTACGCTTACTGCCTAGCCTTTATAACAGATAACGAGATGGTATATATCCTCCAAGTAACTCAACAGTGATAGTCCCATCGAAATCCGTCCACTGGTTTTTGCGTGATGCATTTTTAAAACTTGTGGTTTCGGTTCCTACATTGGTATTATAATACTGTGCAAGAAAAATTTTGTCGATAAATTGAAAGTACAGAATTAGTTTCACTTGAGTTTTATTATTAGTATACTATAGATGTGACAGTATCCCTGACAGTCTATTACATTTTCATGGTTAGACCATTAATGTAATAGACTGTCTGTCATTAATGTAATAGAATAATAATTAGAAATTTGGTATGAATTGAATTGAATTTAACGAAGTCAAACAGGCTTCCGCGGAACCCGCATATCAACATATTTTATTAGCTTTTCTATCGGTTACGAAGTAGATATACACTGTAGTTACTGTATGAGAGTACTTCACGTATGGTCACATATATTTACGCTGACTTATCATATTTAAACAGTACAGAATAAAGTCGCTAACCGCGTGTCTTTGTATATACGGTTATAACTCTTGAATTTCCAAGTTGATTTCACTGCGATTTTTACCATAATTTAAAACATTTCATCAGAAAGGTTAATATTTATAACATTTTCTCATTTATTTTATACAGATCTGTATAAATTATATTTGAGAATATATTCAGTTTTGGTGATAACTAAATCCGTAACCGTTGTACCGGAAATAGTTATATAGCGCTCCGAATTCGTCACGTAGAGCTTAAACGTAATTTATAAGCTGACAGACGATGTATTTTGTATTATAGATGGATTTTCATATTTGGTGTTATTGAAATAAACAAGAAAAACATAAAGAATAATACGCTGTAAAAGCTTTTACCGTGACAAAGCGTCTCCGGTGCATTAAGCATTACATTTTTGACTTTATATTTGTGTTTTCACTAAGAAACCTTTTAACAAAGAACTATGATTACGTTTTCTTTTTGACATTTTGCCCTCTACAGTTCATATATTTTATATTTTTCCATAAGTATATTAAGCGTAAATATACCGTTAAATGAATATCATTTACTTATCATAATTTACGCCCACATCTTTTTTTTCTTTAGTTATCTTAAATTGCTAACCCCTTTCTTCATGCGAGTCTCGAAAGATTTGACTTATGATTCCTATCCTTAGAACTAGGGCCAAAGGGGAAATTTACAATCACTTTCTCCAAATGTCAACCTCACCACACACAGTGATGCTGCTCCCCATTACAAGTCTGTGGAATTCGGTAAGTTCGGTAAATCAAATGGATTTTCCGATCGCCATAGTCTCATTTGTTGCCTAGCACGGGAGACCACAACACATGCAGGGGAGCTTTGCACAAGAATGGTATATTTCCCCCTACACCGCTGTAATTGTATTTTACGCATTTATTATCAAAATCTAATATAATATATTCCTCTATTTTTCCTTGAATCACCTATTATTCCACCATTACTAGACAACGATATCTTCAAATGGTTTCCTCGCTTGTTAAGAGAACCAAATATGTATTAGGATCTTAAATTCTTTAATGCCATCAAAGGTATGGATTATTATGAATTCGCATACTTAGAGTACTTCGCTATTTATCGAAAACCTCCAGAACTTTCTGGCATTTCCCTCAGACGTTCATTTTATGCCACATACGGTTTAAAATGACCAGGTATCCAACTTCTATCGCCGCTACAATATAGTAAAATATCTGTCAATAATATACCTACACAAGTACAAGGATCATCTGTTACTATTATAATTAATATACCAAAAGTACTTTTTTAATATTTATCTGCATTTTTTATTTAATCACGATTTCGATATAGTAATGCAATTACTGTTATACTTTATTTTTGATTCTTTTGATTTGATTGTTTTTTTAATAATATAAAAAAAAAACACTGATGAGGCAGATGTGTCGAGGGATTCTTTACTGAGACTATAATTTTGACTACAGCGTCATTGAATTCTTCTCCCACTGTGACCGTGACATTATAAAAGGAAAATGTAAGTGCAAGTTATATTATGTATATTAAGTAAGTGTATTTATACAAAAACAAAAATGTGAAAAATGACTCAAAAGTTATTATAAAAGTATTTAACACTATTGAAATCAAGCGAGTGATGACCTGCACAGTGTAGCGGGAAGTTGCTAAACTCAGGTGGCTCGTGGCAATCTTTGGGAGAGGTCTACGTTCAGCAGTGGACGTATGTTAGGCTGAAATGATGATGATGATTGAAGTTAAGAAACAGCGGAAGTTAAGAAAACAGCGGATGGGAGGGATGTCCGATGAAGTATACTGCCTCAATAATATATTTTATTGCTCCTCGTCTGGCCATTGTATTTAACAGTGCTTTAGAATCTAGTGTATTTCCTGATTTCATGAAACATACTTAAGTCATACCTTTATTTAAATCGGGTAGGGTTTCTGTACTTACACAACACTTCGTAAATTGAATCAATTGTTGTAATTTAATGGTATTAAAACTCGTCTCAATTTTCAATGATCAGGTCATGAACCCGTCTTATTGTTCTCGGATCCTAGACAGTACTTGATTGCTTCCTGTATTAGCAGTAACGCTTTACAATCTGTATCTATTGACTTGTAATGCAAAATTTATTGCCAGAATCGATACACAATTCTTTAATTTTTTTAAAGGGTGCAAATGACCAAGCAGCTCACTTGTTGGTAAGTGATTACCAACGCCCAGGTACATCTGCAACACCAGAGAAACTGCAGGTGCGTTGCTGGCTCTTAAGAATATTTTGAGGATGGGAAGAATGATGAGGAAGGGGAAGGGGAGGAGGAGTGGGCCACCGGTTATCTCACTCACTGAACGAAACGCAGAAGCACATAATGCCTCTACTTCAAGCCAGTATTCTGCGAGGTCGTGATCGCCAATCGAGCTGGCCCATTCGAGTAGTTGCAAAAGCTGCCGCTTGGCTCCACCACGTACAAAACTACAATAAATTCACCGCTAAATGTTTGATAAGTAACTAAAAAGTAATCAATGAAATGTTTATACGAGCATTCGAATACATTTAGACGATCTTTGATCCTTTGTCTAAACTTCCTCAGTTTGTCAACCTTTTGAAAATTAGTACCTCCATTTCCAAATAAAGTAGTCATACTTTATTTTTTTTTTTATTATTATATTGCCATATCGCCAACTATCTTACTATACCTAATTGCTTACGTATTCATATCATTTACATATTAATTTAATAACAATCCTTTTGTACAACTGATTAACTCACGTTTCGGCTATTCCGTATGCTTGCGCGTATTATTTATGTATTTTTGAAAATAAAAAAAAAATGCGTGAAAGAATAATAAAAAAATCGAGTTCGAAATCGGTCTAGTACATTCTTACGACAAAGATTAGCTTGCACAACGAAATCAGTTACATCATTATATAAAAGTTACAGGTCAAAGATGGTTTTATGAAATACGATTTTTTCTTACAAATTTTAATTATGATGATTCTCTGGATAATTAATACTTAATAATTTTTCGAGTAATACATTCAAAATTTATAATCACTAAAATTATTTTGATGCGTTTATGATTATTTTCGTAACGTATTCGCTGAAAAGCTTATTAATATTAACGGCTGTCCAAAAAAATATTAAAACTCTCCAAAAAAGAGAACCGAAAATACAGTTTTCAGGATAAATAGCATAAACTTATTTAATTAAACTAAGACATGCTCGGTATGAGGAAATATAAATTAACGTATTACAAGCTTTCTACGTAAATCCAATTTACCTACTTCCAATTTATAGGAAACGCGGTGTTTATTCAATTGCCGAAGCATGATCTGCACTATATCACAATCTTAATTTACCGCACCCGAGAAAAAAAAATGTTTTCGTTAACACTGTAAAAGTAGAAATAAACAATGAAATTAGTTTCATTATCTTAATAAATAAAACAGTTTATTACTTTACATTGCACTGTTTAGTATCTTATTCGTTATTTCAAAGGAATAGTTGGGAAACAAGCGCGACATCCTGAGACTGCGCATTTGTGTATTTGTGAATGTTTGCGTGCGCGTGCGTGCGTGATAATGTATTGTATATAATGTGTATTACAATTTGTATAATATGCTGTCCCTTTGGGAGTTGGGCAAACAAACTATCCTAATAAGAGTATTAGCCATAACTGTTGAAAGCCATAAGGATAGGCAATCGCAGTACTAGACGCCTCGCAAACTATACGCAGCTAACCATTAAAGTCTTGTATTTTTGATATTAGAGTTTGTGAGAACCCAAAATTATAATAAGGGTTTTCATAGGCCGCCACTATAGCGCACGGTTTCTCTACTTCATGTAAATACGCTCTAAAAAAGTTTCTAATAATTTAAGGATTAAATATTGATTCAAAAGAATACGATGCTGTTCAATTGTTTTAGTTTCGTTTTCTTCTCCGTAAATTACTAACATTGCGTATTAAAATTTTACCAATGTATTATATATGTATTTTACCAGGTGTTTACTTAAGTTAATGTTTTAGTTTCGCAAGTACTTGTGAATCTATGTGTAAGATACACCTGGAATATCTTATGTACAGCTTAATATCGTAGCGGCAAAATTCATTGCCATATAGAATATTGAAGTTCGCTTGCCATACGACACTCTGGGGCTTTAACTTTCGCAGTAATGTCATCGTTCCTCTTCATTAATTACTCCCATTAATGATAAATACGTTTCCAGTTGAAAAATATAAAAAAAGTTTTTTTAATAATCATTTTACCGTTGCACTTTGGCATAAGTACAAAAGTTGGCGGCATTTATTAAATGATAGTGGTTTTCAGTTTTCTGCCAATTTACGTATTTCTGCTTCTAAGGCGAAGGTTTGAAAGGTATAGGGGGAGCTAGTTTAATTACAAGCTGTAAGGCACTTCAACTTAATTCTCAGGGGTCACTACGCATCTGTAACCTCCTTCGATTAAAGTTGTTTGCAGGTGTCTATGGGCGTCAGTAGCCACTTAACATCTGTTAGATCATTTGTCACCCCAATCCAATAAAGAGTATATATAATAGGGTCCCGTGCCTCTAATACTGCATCTGATCATCCGATCCTTTCGCGTAAGCAACGGATCGGATACGGGAAGGACAAGATGATTGAGATTCACGGCACTATAATATATCCTGCTCAGTTGACAACTTCGTTGATAATCGAAAGTTGTAGTTCGTGGTAGTAACCGCCCCCATGGGCGTGGTCTTACTGCGGGCACAACTGCCCGGAGGACATAATTATGATCATTGAGATATTTCTAACTATGCTATTGCATTGGATTCTATGACTGCCCACATCTAAAATATTTCGAAATAAAGTGAATAATAACGTGAATAAACGTCTAAACCAATTATTGATTAGCAGGCTAACACTACTTTCATTACTTAAAAGCAAAGCAGCAGCTTGTATATGTACGACTGTTGGGTAACATCTTTTACCAATATTTGAGATGGATTAAAGCTGAAAAGGATCCGCTAGGCTGCCCTGATGTAGGTGTTGTAGGTGATATTTTTTAATTTATTTTGACACTTTAATCCTACTACATAAAAGCTGTATAACATAAAAAAAAACAGGCATAAAGTGCCAACGACTTTACATCAAATTAAAAACAAATGACAGTATAATGAGGTGAAAGGTAAAGGAAAAACATTATCTAAACCCATGATGAGCCCGTGGGTTGTCGCAAACCCCTTGTCGGAAATCTTTTCGTTAACAGGGTTCAGAGTACAGCACAGTGGCAGCCAGCGTTGCGCAGCGCCGTTGCTCTGACCCCAAAGCTACCACGACTCACATACATGCTGTTTTAAAATGCGTAACGTTAAAAATTCTGGATTATAAATTAAATTTGCCATCTCATCATGCCCCTTTACTCGGCAATGTTTTTTGTTTTTAAAATTCTTTTAAACCTGAAAAGAAACCACTTCTCTGCGTTTGCTCGGCGGTTGTAAGTCGCAGAGTGGGATCGTATGATAGTGCCTTGTTGCAAGGCGAAACAAATGTCGTATTAAATATTGGTGGTGTATATAACCTAGTATCGATTGTAGTGTTTGTGTGGGTAATAGTTGAGGTGAATGAGTTGGCACTATTCTTCTCCTCTGACTAGCTAATATATGCCATTTCATTGTGTTTTTTTTGAGCGGAATTGTGAAAAGTAATTTTTTCCAACATCTTTAAATTCAATGTGAGTTGAGAGACCTCTGGCGTCATCGATATACTCTTATATATCAAGGTTAGACCTCAATTCATACAAATATCCCTGACTATTGTTAGATCTCAAAGATACCATAGTGAATAGGCTTTAAGTATTCCTTATGATGTTGCCTTTAACCGTCAAGCATATGATACATTATAATAATTATTAAAATTGCAATTAGTAGTACTGGCATTCGTCGTTAAAATCATCACCAATTTTAACTCTAGGGTAGTATGAAAGCTATTAAGGTTAAGGGGTCGGGTTCCGTTGTATTACATATGTTAATAGGAACGTTTCGTAGCCTCGTGTCGGGAGGGTGTAAAGACATTATAATATTAGTTTACTAACGTAAAGCTTCGTAGATATATTAACTAGGTCTATAGAGCGGAAGTGCCTGAACGCAAAGTAAGTTCAACGTACAGTAGTCGTTTTGGCGGCTTAATGAATCCTAAAATAATTATTCACTATGGTTTGAAAAGTTTATTCTGCAAAATTTTAAGATCAAATTTCCGAAACTTATCCATATTTGTACAGAACTTACTGCAATAGTCAGTGGGAAAATGTAATTTAATACGGTCATATGTTTCATTTATGCGTTATTTTACAGAATTGCGGAGCTACAGGATTTAGATTTCGTACTAATTTAAATTATCAGTTTTATTTCGCACCAAGTCGTTCCTGAGAAAAAATGATTTCTATGTACAAAAAGACTAATTATGTATCATGTGATTTCCGGTTTGAAATAAAATAATAATAACGTGTCTTGACTACCTTAGCTTTCTATATGGTATACCTTTTCCTCCTCTTTTGTTTACTTATTGGATTTTAAACGTATTTGAAAGTAAAATTTCCTTCGAAATGATTTCTGTTTTCATGCTCCAAATTTTAGCTCTCGAGGCATAAGTAATGTGAAAACTCAATTTATTAGTCTCTGATATGTAGGCAATGAGTGATAAATCGTATTATTTTCGTTATTCAAACGTCTCTTTGGTGAAAGCGGAGAATTCGAAAGACGTGAATATTTAATTACGGAATTTTTTATTATACTTTAATGTTTTTTGAGAAAGTTGAAAACAAATAGCATACGCTTTCAAAGCACATAGAGGATCATGTACTGGCAATTCAAAAGTAATCAAAGTGAAGTTAAACGCATATCTGGGGATTGAAGTTGTTCTTAAAAGTGTATATCTCTGCCGAGGTCGGTTTTTCCGGAGGCCTATAACCTGGATATCTTCAAGGTGAACAGACATCTAGGCAAGCGTGTACCATCCTAGGCCTCATCTTCGCTTTCCATCGGGCAAGATTGAGGTCAAACGCAGGCCTATTTTTTCATAAAAAAAAAAAAAATATATTGGAATTTCATGCCACAAGCTTTATCCAACGCTTTTTTTATCATTGATCTCAATTTAACGTTGTTTGCTCGAAAAAGTGATATTAATTTTAGTTTTTCAATATCTCAGTGCAACGTTGAGGCATGATTTCATTGCATCAGCGTGGGAAAGGGTATCATGAAATAATAATTTTTTAGAGTAAATCGTCAGTTAGTTTTTTCGAAAATAGTCGCAGACCGTCCTGTGAGAGGATGCAAGTACACTGTTATATCTAGGACCGATACATAATAATGGACAAACAAACAAAGGATAGACCACAATGTATAGAAGAGGAGCTGTTTACAAATGTTATCCATACCAAACATTAAACATGCTTTCAGTCTTCGATTTTGCGTGTAAACATTCTTAAATCACATTGACCATCGCCACGCTAAAACTTACATTAACATTTACATTAACTTTTACATTAACTAACGAAGCACCACTTCATTATCTCATTCACTGTTGGTGTATCATCATACTAAATAATAATTATTACTAACTACATCGATCCTCTCACATAAAGGAATTCTTGCTGATAGGTATTAGTAGTATTAAAAACTATCTATAAATTCTAAATTATGATAAATGTCCAGACTTCCTCGATCTACTGCTGAATTTGCCTTTGGTAAAGGACAGATTATGCATGTATAACGTATAATTTTTTGTAGTGAACACACGGCATTCACAGCCAAATTATCATGTTCATTGCGATTGCGTCGCCACACAAGAGGTAAGCCACGGCGCAATGGGTTAAGTTCTGTCTGAAAATTAGCGTTGTGGTTAACACCGCGACTCTATGCTGAGTCAGTATCATTTCGTTTGATACGGCACGGGTTATAGAGGTCAAAGTCACCTGTGGGCTCTTATTAATGTTTATTTTTTCATTTATTATATATGTTAATCATTTACTCTTGTGTTGTGCAAATAAAGTAAGAATATTCTAACAAGACTCTGATCTCTGATCAAATGATTGGCCATTCTTCTCGCCTACCCCTTATTGGGCAATATAGTGATAAGCAATAGAAACAGCGATTGATTTTAATACAAAGTTTAGCCAGACTAGATATTTTGCCAAATCGCGTAGTAAAGACTTGTATATTTTATTCGAAAACAGTATTTGATTAAACTAAATCAGTGTCCACAGCTCGGTGTCCTATAGTTCCTATGTTATTGCAGATGTAGAGTTTGAGCATCACTTAGCATCAGGGCACCCTTTTCCACCAAAAAAAATCGTAATTTAATTTAGGAGTCACGTAGATATTCCAATCCTAGCAAACTACAAAGTCGATAATGTTTAATTTGAATAACAATTTCATATAACTGTTTTACTTCCATTTCTGTATAGGTACCACTGATATTTTATTTAGTTTTAAAAAAGATTAGGACTTTATAATATCAACCATAATTTTGATATTTGTAGTAAACAACTCTGATAGATATGACTGAGAAACGAAGTTTATCAACGTGTACATTAAGAAAGTTTGTTCGAGACAAGATACCCGGAGCTCAGACTTTCTGTAAATCGTGATCGTTGGTCTTAATTAATTAGTTTCTCGTTCCCTCCTGTTCAGTTTATATCATTCCTAATGTAGATAGTTTTGGTCTAGCGAATATCATCAGTTTTATTACACAACATTTTAAAATAGGATTAATTTGTTAAAACATTAAAAAATATTGAAATTTTTAGACAAACTGGTTTTCAGAGTAAACAATGAAATAATAAGAAAACATATAAATCAAAGAGATCATCATTTTTAGTGTTAATTTGTTGATAATTTATAATCGAATTACTTCATCCATTATTCAATCTTCACTACAGATCACTACATGCCACACACAGCCATAGTAACAGCTGATATCTTGCTGCTAATCTAAATGACTGGACCGGGTACGCACAACTCGCACAACTCGCACAACGCACTCACGCTGAGGACCGACTAGAAGATCCTGGCAAGAAAGGGGGAAGGGGGATTGAGGGGACATAAAAATGCTGTACTCAGAAATATGTATAAATTTTTGTGACATTGCGGATAAGGCTTAAGGTCGGATGTGCTAAATGAATATATTAGTATATCGCTTGGTGGTTGCGGCGTACGAATTAATTAAAAACAAGAATCTGCCATTCTCTCTTATCTCACGTTTCTCGTACTTGTGATTTGATACTGTGGTGTACGGCGTATACTCGGATAATTTTGGAATAAAATGAGCAGTATAATTAAAATACTCGTTTAGTGAACACAAAGCTCACACCTAAGAGAAAACGAACGAATATCACAAATTAATTTGCAAACCAATTAAGGTATTTAAGCGAGGTTGTGCAAGTCATTAATTTTATCAAAGTTTGCGTCGTTTACGAAGCTTTTGTAAATGGAGTAAGGTGTAACACGTAACTAATCAATTAGACTACGTTGTCATTAGCTTTAAACGAATTTATGCAATTAAATAAAATAACATAATAAGCTTAGATTCAATTTGGGGTTTTCCATTAGAATTTTTATAGGGACGACTCAGCATATACAAACGGACTTAAGCAACACACATTTATCCAGTCCAGGAGATAGACAATACGAAGATTACTAAACGATCAAGTAAAAAATATCATTCTCATAGCCGAAACAGCTAAAATTTCTGAAATATTGTTATCGACAATATTTATTTATTAAACAACACAAACAGATTTGCTGCCATCCAATTCAGAACATGTCATCATTTCAAATACAACTTAATCTGTAACAAAGTTCTATACATACTCGAACACACTTTTAACAAATACAGTAGTGATAACAAAAATCTGTTTACTTCATATATCATATATCGTTCAACAAAGGTATAGTATATTATTTTATTAATTAGTATATGCTCTTTGAGACGACTGAAGCACTGACATGACTTTTGTCAATTCTAATTACGGATTTTTTTTGATTTATTGCTGTGATGAATGTTTAAGCGTGGTAGAGCCAAGCCGCGGCTTTTGCTGCTGCTGGAATGGGCCGGCTCGTCCGGATAAGTACCACGGCCTCGCAGAATACCGGCGTGAAGTAGAGGCATCTTGTGCTTCTGCGTTTCGTGCGGTGAGTGAGGTAACCGGAGGCCCTCTTCCCCCTCCCCCTCCCCAAATATGGTAGCGGTATATAATTTTGAGCTACCCCAGGACCGGTGGTACTGGTACCCAGTACCTACGGTTCTGGAGAATCCCTCACTGAGCATCCACGTTCAGGCTTTCCTACGCTACCTAATCGTGGATGCTCAGTCTGCCCCGCGTATTCTGGGGAGGGCAATATTCCGCTCTCTTTCTTTCCTACTCGAGTCAAACGCAGCAAGGAAACTATGGCATCCCCTACCGCGCTCGCCGTGGATTTCTGCAATATCAGGGGACTCCACTCGAACCTTAGCGCTGTTCATTAGAATCTTGAAACGGCGAAGCCGGCCTTGCTTTTTCTTACAGAGACTCAGATATCGTCTCCGGCTGATACCTCTTATCTCCATTACCCGGGGTACAAACTGGAACACTCCTTTGTGCCCCGTGCCGGAGTTTGCGTATACGTCAGAGATGATATCTGTTCTCGACGCCTCGGTAGTCTTGAAGGTTTGGACCTATCTACCCTTTGGCTGCGCATCGACAGCGACGACCACCCGCGCGTCTATGCGTGCCTTTACAGGTCCCATAGCGGTAATACCGTAACTGACCGACTTATCGACCACATCCAAATGGCTACAGATTCCGTGCTACAACAGATCCCATCCGCAGAGATCGTGATTCTCGGCGATTTTAATGCCCACCACACCGATTGGCTCGGTTCTCGCATAACCGATCATGCGGGGAGATCTGTTCACGACTTTGCATTAGCATATGGCCTGACACAACTGGTACCCTCGCCGACGCGGATCCCAGACGTGGAAGGTCATACACCTTCCCTGTTGGACCTTTTGCTTACCTCACACCCGGACGGATATTTGGTCTCAGTCGATGCCCCTCTTGGCTCGTCGGACTACTGTCTGATCCGGAGTGTAGTGCCTATCGCGCGCCGATCCCGAACGCGATCTGCGGGGTTCCGCCGTGTGTGGCACTATAGGTCGGCAGATTGGGATGGAATGCGGTCTTTCTTTGCTTCCTACCCATGGGGGCAGGTTTGCTTCTCGCTGGATGATCCCAACGTCGATGCAGATTCTGTCACCGATGTGGTACTTCAGGCAATGGAACTTTTTATTCCGTTCTCTGCAGTGCCTGTCGGAGGTAAATCCCAGCCTTGGTTTGGTCGCACCTGCAAAATAGCGTCACGCCGAAAGCGGAAGTGCTACCAGGCCTGGGCCGATGCATCGGCGTCTCGGGATGCAAAAACCAGTGCACTTAAAACGAGTACAACTCTGCCTCCAGGTCCTTCAAAAGAGTTATCGCTGCGGCAAAGTTAAAGCACATTGGCTGAAATGGCGAGAGACTAGTTCGCCTCCCATCGGGATCCCGCGCATTCTGGTCTCTCGCCAAGGCTGTCCAGGGGAATTTCTGTCAGCCATCTCTCCCATCTCTACACAAGGAGGATGATTCGCTGGCCCATACTGCAAAAGAGAAAGCCGATCTCTTGGGCTCTCTTTTTGCATCCAACTCGACTCTTGATGACCGGGGAAACTCTCCACCTACCATCCCGTGGTGTAAGTGCTCCATGCCGGAAATTCAGTTTCTGCAGAGCTCAGTGCGAAAGGCACTCCGCTCCTGGACATTCATAAGTCGAGTGGGCCGGACGGAATCCCTCCAATTGTGCTGAGGATGTGTGCCCCTGAGTTGGCACCGGTTCTCACGCGTCTTTTCCGGCACTCCTACTCTTCAGGCGTCGTCCCGGAATCTTGGAAGACAGCATTTGTGCATCCAATACCCAAAAGGCGACCGCTCTGATCCGTCCAACTACAGGCCTATTGCCATCACCCCCTTGTTATCTAAAATAATGGAGTCACTCATCAACACCCAGCTCCTGAGGTACCTGGAGGAACACCAGCTCATCAGTGACCGACAGTACGGTTTCCGTCGCGGACGATCAGCTGGTGATCTTCTAGTTTACCTGACTCACCGATGGGCAGAAGCAGTCGAGTCTAAGGGGGAGGCTTTGGCGGTTAGTCTGGACGTAGCGAAAGCATTTGATAGGGTTTGGCATAAAGCGCTTCTTTCAAAGCTTTCATCTTACGGGGTTCCTGAGAGATTGTGCAACTGGGTCACCAGCTTCCTCACGGATCGGAGCATCAAGGTTGTTGTCGACGGTGCATGCTTGGACCCCAAACCCGTGAATGCTGGTGTTCCACAAGGCTGTGTGCTATCTCCCACTCTGTTCCTTCTGCATATCAACGACATGCTACAAATCAGTAGCATTCATTGCTATGCAGACGATAGCACGGGTGATGCCCTATATACAGGCCGTGCGAATATTTCTCGGGAACACGTCGACGAGTGCCGGAACAAACTTGTGTCTGAAGTCGAGACCTTGTTATTCAAAGTCTCGGATTGGGGTCGACGTAATTTGGTCCTATTCAACCCCAAAAAGACACAGGTTTGCGCGTTCACCGCTAAAAAGAATCCCTTTGTCGTTTCTCCTCTTTTTGAGGACATTCCCCTTATTGGCTCAGCCAGTATCAGAATCCTTGGTGTTGACATATCAAGCGACGTTCAGTTCCGTGGTCACTTGGAGGGAAAGGCCAAATTGGCCTCCAAAAAGCTTGGTGTGCTCTGTAGAGCGGGACAGTATTTCATGCCGGTCCACCGTTTGCAACTTTATAAGGCGCAAGTTCGGCCCACATGGAATACTGTTCTCATCTCTGGGCAGGGGCACCCCAGTACCAACTCCTTCCATTTGACCGCATCCAACGTCGAGCGGCTCGAATTGTCGGCGACCAAGCTCTCTCTGATCGGCTTGATCCTTTGGCCTTGCGAAGAGATGTTGCTTCTCTTTGCATTTTTTACAAAATTTACCACGGGGAATGTTCTGAGGAACTGTTCGGATTGATCCCAGCTGCTGAGTTTCACCATCGTACATCGCGACTGAATTCGAAGTTCCATCGATACCACCTAGATGGTTGGCATTCCACCACAGTGCGTTTTAATCGAAGTTTTCTGCCACGCACTTCGCCTTTGTGGAATCAGCTAGCACCAGCAGTATTTCAGAATAGTTACGACGTAGGGACCTTCAAGAAAAGAGCTTATTCCTTCCTTAAAGGCCGGCTGCGCATCTGTAGCTCCTCTGGTGTTGTGGATGTTCGTGGGCGTCGGTGATCACTTACCATCAGGTGAGCCACACGCTCGTTTGCCCCTTCTTCTATAAAAAAAAAATATATATATTATTAAATATAGTAAAGTAGCAGCCTGTAAGTGCCCACTGTTGGGCAAAGGCCTCCTTCTCAAATACGAGTACCAGAGAGGGTTTAGGAGCCGGAAAGGGCCCGCCACGCTGCTCCAGTGCGGTTTGGCGGGCGTCACATATCCTCGAAATAATATTTTTATTATTTCTCAGATATGCAGGTTTCCTCACGATGTTTTCCTTCACCGTTAAGCACGTGGTAAATACAGCACTTAAAATTGCTATTAACAATTTTAGTGGTGCCGGCATCGGGGATCGAACCCAGGTCACTCGCGCTCTATGAAACTAAATTGAGCGCCCTGACCACTGGCTACCACGGCTCTTTATTATTAAATATGCTCAAACAAAGATAATATGATGTACATGATACTTGTAAGATATTATTTTCATTATAATAATTATTTCTTGTATTTACGCGAACTGTACACATTTTGTCACAGCATGTTCCGAGTGCTATGAAGCACGACAATGTCGAGAATATAAATACAAAAATCTGTCAATGGTAGTTTCATTTCAATATTTTCATTATAATTTCTACTTCGTCAAAATATCAGTGTATTTTTGGTTATCGTACGTACAAAGACAAATGTAATACTTACGGTGCCTGACAGTATGTGTCACCACCGTTTTTCTCTCAGTGACTAGTGATCACAATTGCTGTCGACGTGTAAAGAGATTGCCCTAGATACGTTTGAAAGGACGTGTCTCAAAATGTAAGTTAGTGTCAAAATTCTTAAATTCGTATTAATATTATAACTGCGATTAATTGCTACGTTTTCGCGACTAAATATATGAACCGATTGCGATAATATTTGGTAAGATACCTTTAACGCCAGGTTTAAGGTATCTCTTTTGTACTTTTACGTAGACACATTTTTTATGCCGGGAAAACCGTGAGAAAATTTTCTAAGCGAAGTCATGAGCAGAAGATAGTAATAGTATGATTTTAAACCGCAGTTAAAAGTTTTTTATCCCCCTGCATTATCTATCTCGCTTGCCTCTGATTAAATAAACATTAATCATTTTGTTATTTGAAATATACAGGAGATTGAAAACAGAATGCTTTGAGGACTCATTTATCATTCATTTATCCCCATTAGTTTTTGAATTAGGCCCAAATAAGCTGCGAAAAAGTATAATAGAATGTATGCTAAAAACTCTAAATTCATGCATTTTTTTGGTTTTTAAGTTTATTGTTTAGTGCTCAAATATAGTTCCATCCCCCTTCCTTCCTCCCCTCATCCTCCCTTCCATCTCCCAAATACCCTCAAAGGCAAGCGACGCACCTGCAGGACCACTGGTGGTCCAGTTGTACGTAGGCGACGGTGATCACTTATCATCGAGTTAGCCGCTTACTCGTTTGCCGCCTTTCTCGTAAAGGGAGCTCGTAGCTTAAGAGAGAATATAACATTCATCTGCAAATGTCAAGCCCACCTGCACGCGGTGGAATCTGCTGATTCACGTACGAGGCTTTGGCGATCGACTGATGGCGTAAAATCCAAGCGAATATACTGAGTTCATATACCAATGGCCAGATAAGGTGCAGTGTTTCCAGTGGGAGTATATTGGCATTGCGCACGCCAGACCGCCTGTCCAGCTTGGTACGGGCAAATCTTCGATGCATGCTTTGTAAACTTTTGTAGGTGTTTTCGTGAAAAGGCTCACGTACAGCAGTTTTTATCCTCTATACCAAAACAATTTCACAAAAATTCCATATGACATCATTCCCGACAACTTACTATTATTTCTTATAGTGGTGGAATTCACATGTCCACGAAATTTTTTTTTGTTTTCTCTCAAACAACTTTTCGCGATTTTTATTTTCTCTCTTACTGTTTATACACAGTGTCAAAACAAATTGTGATTGGTAAATGAAAATTACGCGTTAGCTATAGAATTGATCACTGTGTATACTTCCTTCGGTCTTAACAGAATTCTAATATCATAACAGCCGTCATACAATGGTGTAGCAAAGCGGTTGATTATATTATAAATGCTCTGTTAATTTGTTGGTGAACTCGAGCGAGTGCCTGCTGATACAACGTCAGCTGGGGATGTGGTTTGTTCCAAGCAGGCACGCGTGCATCACGGGCAAAGTAATGATCATGCAGCCGTTCTATTTCAATTTATCTATGTGACTTTTTGATCGTTGTTCCATTCTCAGTTCAACATCAGTTTTTAAGATAGTTGATATGTGGTAATATCTTTTTTTTCTCGAAATAACAGTAAAAATAGAAGTAAATTCAATAATGATTGATTTGAGTATGACAACGTCCACTTACCCTTTAAAGAACAGTGTGATACTTTCTCAAAAGTGATTTCAGTTCAATATTTTCATTTGTTTTATCTGGTGCTCGTGAGTCAATTGTCAGCCAGGAGGCTGTTAATAAAAGTAGCAGCTTGTAAGTAGCCAATTTTGGGCCTCCTTCTTAATTTTGAGAGGGGTTTTTGAAGCCGGAAATGGCACGCCACGCTGCTCAATTGCGGGTTGGTGGGATACTCATATCCTCGAAATATTTTTTTTTATTATTTTACAGACATTCAGGTATCCTCCCGATGTTTTAATTTTACTGGTGCTGGTACCGGGGATCGAACCCAAGTGACTCGCATATTTAAAAGAATTATGCTAAGTAACAATAATAATATTTTCATTTAAAATAATCAAAACTACGTCAATTGATGTTTCAAAACTGCAAAATTTTGAATATAGTTAACGTTAAACTACTGATAAATACGATGAAAAAATAAAAAAAATATGAAATTACATAACAACCAAATAATATAGAAGCTGTATTGTGTCCTCAAATTCCAAATTCTTAATCATTATCAGTAAAAAAATATCATGAATATCAACAATATTAACTTTTTAGTCAAGCGTAAGAGTGCTAAATAAAATTATATCTTTAAAACTTGAAGATAACGCAGAATAATAACTCGCACAGTGATACTTGAAGAACGGAACTGTCAAGAAAGAAAATTGGCTTGTCAAAATTTTTAAAAGGACGTTGTAATTTGCCACATTTAAAAAAAAACATATTTTTTGCGTTTCTTTCTGTCCCATTCGCAAACAGTAAAATTATTTCTGTTCCATTCGTAAAAGACGATTTTTGAAACTTAACATTTACAGCATCTTATAAGCTTGTGTAGAAAAGTAATTTATTTTCCATTTACGAAATCATAAAAAACTTAAGTACCTATCAAAAAGAAATAGGAACTCACGGGTGTCATTTCAACTTTCTAAATTAAACGAAGAGAAAACTTCAAATTGGTACAAGCAGAAAACAAAGTTGTTTGAGGTTTTATTAGGACTTTTATTTCCGGTTTTTTATAAGCCAAGTTTGTACACTCCTGTCTTAATTTTAATTAAAATATATAGATAACATTGTAAATACTGTATAGTCAAGTAGGTATTAAACTGAAGAAAAGATTATTCAAAAAGTTATTGACACAGTATCGCAATGACTCGAAGTACTGCTGAGGTTATTTATGGGATTTAATATTGATGACTCAGTAAATTAATAATATTAGGGAATTTATGACTTTTACTCATGCAATTCATGTATTTTTCCGCAGGGTTTTATAAAAATATTTATTGACTTATTAAATTATGATTAGAGTTTGTATTTAATTAACTTACTTACTCACGTAAGTTAATCGAGCTTAAATCATGTTTTATGTAAATGAAAAACACGCGTATGACTTTGACGTAAGACGTAACAAACAAACAAAAAAGGTTCCACGTGTAGACGTCATTGTTGTTACCAGCACCCCAAAAACCTCGAAAATTACACCCATGCACATATTTTCAAAAGTGACATGTTCACCGTCTTTGATGAAAAAATGTATGTCGTTTTCGTAAGCACCCCCTGAAACCTCGGAAATTACAACAAAATCGATATTTTTCAAAAATGCAATGTCCGCTATCATGGTTTTGAAAATCCGTACCCAATAAATGTCAACAAAGGCTTCCATCAAAACAATCCATAACGATTTTTTTTAATAAAAAGCATGTCCACTACCTTGTATTTGAAAATGTATGTCGTTTACGTCTTTTAATCAGCACCACCAAGAAACCACGAAAATGATGCCAAATAGATAATTTTTAAATATTTCATGTCTGCTGTCTTGGATTTGAAAATAGATGATATCACCGTCTTGTAATCAGAACCTCGAGAATCCTCGAAAATATCACCCGCACAGAATTTTACAAAAAACGGAGCTTTCATAGAAAGTAATTAAAGAAAGGTATTAATACTTTAAAGCGTAATACTTTATTTTAATTATGATTTAGCTTTCATCAGCCAAACCTTTATTAATTTGTTTAAACACAATTAATAAAGGTTTGACTTAAAGGCATAATCAAAAAAAATAGGTGGTGATGGTAGGCTTGCTGGGTCTAATTCGGCTGAACTTAGTAAAACGATTTTATACTTTTATTTATCTTTGGCGGTTAATTTCATCATGTGGAATATCCGAAACGGTTTTATTCTAAACGCGACAATAGAAGTATTCTACAAAATTCAAAAAGGAAGATTCTTTAGTGTCTGAAATATCATAATTTATGTCAAAACAAATGTTTGCAGCTGAAGTGAGTGGCCGAGTCGGCAAGGGTGCGTCGGTTCGGAATTGTATCGACCAAATGGGCGATATATTAATGATGGGCCAAATTAAGAGTCCTTAACCGACGAACACGTAGGTATGCACAAATCGGCTAAAGTTTAAATATAATTTCATCTATATAAGTTAATATATGACTTTAATATTATTTAAATAATTAGTTCTATTACTCTGTACTTCACATCTGCGACGACGAAATTGATTTCATTTTTTTTTGGTATTACTTATGCTTTGCGAATTCTTGCTTTATGTACAAGGGTTACAGTAACTACTTTCCATCTTTTCTTTTTTTTCCAGGTGAACTGTCAGATTGTTTGTAATAATATAGTATTTAACAGAGCCGTGGTAGCCTAGTGGACAAAGCGCTCTCTTTAGTGTCATACAGCGCGAGTGACCTGGGTTCGATCCCCGGTGCCGGCACCACTAATAAATTGTTAATAACAATTTTAAGTGCTGTATTTACCACGTGCTCAACGGTGAAGGAAAACATCGTGAGGAAACCTGCATGTCAGAGAAATAATAAAAATATTATTTCGAGGATATGTGAAGCTCGCCAACCCGCACTAGAGCAGCGTGGCGGGCCCTTCTCGGCTCCTAAACCCTCTCTGATACTAGTATTTGAGAAGAAGGCCTTTGCCCAGCAGTGGGCACTTACAGGCTATTTCATAACACTTGTTGTGTTTTGCATTGTGTGTGGTATCGGCATAATCTGCAACTCCCTTTCCTCCCGAGGGTGTGAGGTACAACGCATAAGGGAAAAGCAACAGCTACCGATGGCGGGCAGTAGCGTCTAAGGTGCGAGTGTCTCCTACTGTTTGTACTGATTGCCAATCCCATGCCGTGCGTGGCGATTACGGCAAATCATCCGTACGGCAGCAGCCTATGTCCTGCAGTATAGTTTCTTGGCTGCTATTTAAGGTTATATTACATCTACGAACCTACCGCTGTTAACAATTCACCGCCCTTTTTGATACGTAACTTTTTTTTTTTATTATTAAAATATTTTGCATAAGTATATCGAAAGACAGGTCTTCCTCTAAAAAGAAACAAAAGACATCCTGTTACGCCGTTAAGACACGTATTTTTGAAAACATTATTAAATGAGTGCCTCTCTAATCAAAACTATGTGTTCAAATGTTTGTCAATGCACAAAACTTAAAATATTATTCCGAGCTATCTAAAATTGTTCAAGCCTAGAACAAACTTACTTGCAAAATAACCTACATTTCATATTATTATGCCACCAACTATTAATTTACGTTATTTTCACGATAAAAAGATTTTGCTAACCCTTTTTTTGAACAATAGAGTCGAGTTATTTGAGTTTCCACTTTTGTGACTTTTTGTTGGAGATGAATCTCTGAATAGCCATTACGGTGACAGTAGAAAAGCTAAATTACAAAGAAAGAAAATTAGCGTGTCAAACATTTGCACGGTTATTCCCTAGGGTACATTTTAAAGATGTTAAAATATATAACCTATTTTCATACACACAGGAACTATTTTAATAACTAATTTATAAATAATGAGAAGAAATAATTTGATATATAAATATATATGTAAATGAGTTCTTGATCCGATCTACGCAGAATGAGCATAGTATCTTGAGGTCGTGCTGTGGTAAGCTTGGTTATGGTACATTTCATGCATTTCGTTCATTTCGTTAATTTCGTTCATTTAGTTCATTTAGTTCATTTCGTTCATTTAGTTCATTTCGTTCATTTAGTTCATTTAGTTCATTTCGTTCATTTCGTTCATTTCGTTCATTTAGTTCATTTCATTCATTTCATTCATTTCATTCATTTCATTCATTTCATTCATTTCATTCATTTCATTCATTTCATTCATTTCATTCATTTCATTCATTTCATTCATTTCATTCATTTCATTCATTTCATTCATTTCATTCATTTCATTCATTTCATTCGTTTCATTCATTTCATTCAACAACATATACATCTTTAAATATAAAACCAAATAATAAATAGCTTTCTTAGAAATGAAACTATTATTTATGGATTCATCACTTCAGCCTACTACAAGTCCACTGCTGAACATAGGCCTCCCCCAAAGATTGCCACAAAGCTCGGTCCTGAGCCACCTGCATCCATCCCTTTCCATAGCGCGCTGCGCAACTTTGAGCTTCCTCATCCGGCCTGCAGATTTATGGATTGTATCGCGTTTAATTATATTTTTATTTTCCCGACGTTACCGCAATCCGCAAATAATAGTTTCATTTCAAATGTGTATTGTTCGCGTAAATACTAGAAATCATTAGCTTTCTTAGCTTAATTTTTAATCAATTTTTGCACCGAGGCACATAATCTTTTCTAAGCAAACTCCGAAAAAATTGTCATAATTTCCATGGAAACATCTTAAATTATGACATCCAATAAAACTATAACACTTTATACACTTTCCTGTATCGGTGGTAAACATAAAATTTAATAAAGACTCAACGTGGGTGGAATTAAAGAGCATTTAATGTAATAAGCCTCACCCTACAAACTATTTGTACAAACGACTGTACTTTAGCACGGTTAGACGATTTTATCTAATTTAAAATCATAAGTCAATATCTGGCTTGGGAATTGTATTAGAGCTGACATTTAATTGTAGGTTCATGGTTATACGTTACATTCCAATGATTTACCGTATTCCTAGTCATCATCATCTCCTTGACCGATATTATATGTGTTGTGTATTTACCAAAAAAAAATTTATTTTCTTTCATTCAGGCCGGGATTCTCGACTTGAGCGGTTTTTATTATATGTTGTTTTAATTTACAGTTTGCACTATAGTGTAATCACACCAACACTTAACGCTTGTTAACGTTAAAAATTTTGAACTTTTAGTTCTTTTATTATTTGTTAGTAAATCCGCCATATTAACATATTTTGTGAAAAATTTAATTCCAATATTATTACAGTTCCAAAGATATAGCCCTTTAAATGTTATAACAAACGGACGGACAGATAGCGTAGGCATAGTAAAAGGGCTTCTTACGAAACCCTCAAGGTGTGAGTCTGCGTCGAACCCACTCATTTTACGTTTATTAACAGCCGGGCCAGCTGCTACTTCTCTAGTATACAAAAGCGATGAAAGAATAAGAACGTGGGATTTTATCATCTAGTATTAGAATTAGAATATAGTATTTTGTAAAAGTTATCTGTAGCAGGACCTATCAAAATTTGAACACTTATAACCCGACACATATTACTGCTGACAATAGAGGATTACCAGATAACACGAGCCCCGATTTTACTGAGGCTTTGTTACAAACAAACGTTACGTTTAAAAAATAATAAAAAAAATCTTTTCATCCTTAATATCCCGTAAGTTGTTATTTAAAAGTTATCTTCAGCAGCCTACTACTACTAAAATTAACTTACATAGACAAGTGGGTTGAAAAGACTAAAATTTAATTTGACCATCAGTATTGGGTTTACCATCGTGACAGTTACGTTTCAATATTTTCTTTATTTTGCAGTACGAAATTAAAATATATTTTAACGGATATCAACATACTGTAAAAATTACCAAAAGTATTATCAAAAGGCTTGAATATTGAAAAATATAAAAAGTAATTATTTAGAATTTCAATTTAAAATCATGTACAATATCCGTCACGCTACAAAATTGGAATGCAAAAAAACTTGCCAAATGAATTCTCGTTGCCTTCTAGCGATCAAGCTTTATTTCATATTTGAACGGAAAAAGAAGATTCGCAATATTAGAGTATAGCAATCTCGTCGTCATATAGTGTATTTTATGAGCCGTAGATTTCTTTTTTAAATGGTTAGGCTTGAAATATTTTTATTCTTATTTAATTATAGGTAAGACGAATCCAACGCGGCGGGGCTGCGTTCGGGAAACTACGTTATATCTTCTCGTCAAGTATATCGCAAAACCTCAAAAGACAAGTTTACAACCAGTGCGCGTTGCCAGTGATGACATACGGAACTGAGACTTGGTCCTTCACTGCAGCCCGTATGAGGAAGCTCAAAGTTGCTCAGCGCGCTATGGAAAGGGCTATGCTCGGTGTTTCTCTGCGTGATAGAGTCTGCAACGATAATATCCGCAGCAGAACTAAGGTAACCGACATAGCCGTAAAGATCAGCAAGCTGAAGTGGCAATGGGCCGGCCACATAGCATAGGGAAAAAAGGTTCTCGAGTGGCAGCCACGTACATGCAAACGCAGTGTGGAACGACCTCCCACAAGATGGAGTGACGACCTGCGCAGTGTTGCGGAAGTCGATGGATGCAGGTGGCTCAGGACCGAGCTTTGAGATATGTAGGCTATGCCTATGATCTGCAGTGGATTTGTGATAAGCTGAAATCATGATAAATTATTTTTTCTTAATAAGTCCGGAAATGACGAATTTTACCTGTAAGTATTAAGTTAGTTGTTCACTTGTTAAAATACCAAATCTTAATATTTATATATCAATTTGAATATTTTTTCGAATAGAGTAAAATAAATAACTCAAGAAAATGGTTTTCTTTTTAGAATAAAACATTCGGCAAATCAAACAAAAATGCGTTAGAAAAGTGGATCGTTATAAAAACGAAACTGCATTTGAAAGTTGATTGCGTTTCTTTCTGTCACGGAAACACGGAACTTTAATTTGATTTTCGATAACAATCGGTGAACCGACGAACCGCAGACCTATCTGCACGAGTGGTGCTTTCCAATGAAAAAGAATTTCAAAGGTTACATCGTTCGGCTTCATGTTTCCATCTCACGTACATACGTATACCTTACATCATTCGATTTTTGTGTAGTGATAAAATGTATTGTATGTAAAATATAGAAACTATGAAAAATTTTAATGTCTTTGGTGAATTAAGATTCACTGACAAGTACGCTTAAATCAAATATTCTATGCATTTAATGTTTTGTGGCCAGAAAGCTCCGCTCGCTTCGCTACCTAGGAATGGCAAACTTATGAAAATTACTTTAGTTATACATTTATAGATTTACTCATTATAGTATACTATGTACTATATTACCTCATTGTTGTAAAACTGTACTTGTGTACTAACATATCCGAAGTGTAAATAACTTCCAGTAATAAGACTCAGAATTTAGTACACCAAGTGCCCTCAGTGTATGTCAACTATAACAATAATAATATCAATTTTTATTACATACCTATAATTTAGGAAGAGTTGGTATTTTGAATATCTAAATATCATAATTTTTACTTTTGTCGTTTAAAACGAAACAATTAAGCGTTAATTGAAAGTGCACTTTTCAATCAGCATTCATCATTATTTCAGCTTATCACAAGTCTACTGCTGAACATAGGACTCCTTCAAAGCATCCAATCATTTCTCGGAACACTATGCAATCAGCATTTGTAATGATAAATTATGACTGGAAAAAGTGCATCGAACATTTTAATTTAAGATGTATTCATAAATAATTCAACAGAAATTATTCACTTGTACAAATTTGTACTAAGGCGCTAAGAGATAAAGATCAAGAGCACGATTTCCTGGATCCTTTACCTAACGAACCCGTTAACTTAAAGCGGTCCATTTGTTAACGTCATCCATGCATTTACATCTTCAACGTCAAACGCTTTTCCGGGTATCTTGTCATCTATTACGTCGTCGCAATTTATTACTGAATATTTCTTTAACGTATAACTTTACATCGTAATTTATTTTATTAAACACGATTATCAATAACAGTCAAAATTTTCTTATTACTATGAACCAGCTAATGCTCGCGATTTCGTTTGTGTGATATTTGTATTTGCTTCTAAGGAATGTACCTATATGTATAATAAAATAACAATAGAGCCATTTGCTAAAGAATTTAGTATTTAAGACAGCGGGAGTGAGCAGTAATGATGTATGGCGATGCGATGTGCCACTCTTTCTATCCTCTGCGATTATAGTTAGGCTGCATCATTGCCGCTGGCGGGGAGTGTCAAGTGTCGGTATTATGAATCTTCGGCAAACCTGGCGCAAACTGACCTTGCCTCCTTTGGCGCGGATATCAGGTATTGCTCCATTGTACAATAAAAGGTGCCATTAATTTGATTAATGGTACCTATAGTCACTAAAATCTTGGCCTCTGATAGTGTAGATGGCGGAATAACCATTATATAAATAGCATATCGACAACCTAAAATAAATTTACCTTTATTTTTTGTTTATTTACAAGGTGGCGCAAAAATATCAACCATTTGGAAGATTTTTTTTTTAACATTTACTAGATGACAGTCATGCAAGCTATTGTGTTGTAAGAAGGAGAGATATACGCTATCAGAGAGCTTAATAATTGTTTCAATGTTCTAGCGGAATAATTCGACAGTGATTTTAACTCAACCTAAATATCGGAACAAATATCGGAACCGTGTGGCGACTACTGCTCAAACAATTCGTCGTCTGGCAGCTCGACTCGAGGCTGGATCGACTCGGCATCGGAAATCACCTGGGCGGTTTCAAACAAGCAGGTCAGTTGGAAACATCTACGATCTCATACGAAATTCAGATGGTACAACAGCAAGTATCAGCCGATCGCCAAACTCGTGTGACGTACAGACAGAGGTTGTTAATGGTATCGGACCACGATGGAAGAGTTTCTTAATAATGAAACAGATTGAGTTGGAGTTGAAGGATATATAGTTCCATAAAGACGATACCACCGCTCACATAGCGCGCGACATTATGAATATTTTGAGGAATACTTTTCCAGGCCATCGATTTCTCAATTTGGGGATTTTGGTTGGTCAGCGAAATCACCCGATCTGAGAGCTCCTCACTGACTCTATGGAGTCTATTAACTATAATAACAAGTATCTCTCTATTCTCGGTACTTACATTATGTCCAACACTATCATTAAATGTATTTATATTGTTATGTTGTATATGAAACATACAATATAAATACTTTGCCAAGAATAAAATATTTATTTATTTAAATTTATGCTAAAATATTTAGAGTTTAAATAGCTCTTTTAGCCCCCTTTTGGGAGATGCATATAGTTCATATTTCAGCTGCATGTCCCCTCAGTAAAATACCATAAGACATTATGCTATGGAAATAAGAAATCAGTCAGAGTTTTTATTTAATTACAGCATATGCTGCAGAGCTGTGTCTGCGAGCAAGTTTATAAAAATATACAATTGAAGGTTTGCACCAAAAATTATTCCAAGAAAAACAGTGGCATCCACAAGTCTTAACTTTTACCCATTTAAGTACATTGGTACCTAAATGTTTAAAATTAGGAGTTGAGAATATAAAACTTTTTTTATTAATGCCATTTAAAAGCAAAACTATGGTGCTAAGCCCCCTTTTTAATTTATAAATGTTGTAGAATTCGCCACGCTGATACGGTGCGACTCGATTGTCTGTCTTGTTCATGCTTTTATCAAGTTATTTTACGATTACGACAAATCTTTAAGATTTAATTTTTTTTTGCTTACCAAAAAATGTGTATAATTAAGCGATAAACATATTTAATTTTAATACTAAAGATCTCAAGTGTTATCTTATATATTTATTATATAGTTTTTACTTCTTCTTTATTAGCCTGTCTATGTAGTATAGTATTCATCACTACATAGTTTCATGGTTTCTTTTCAAAATCAACGGGTTAGGTTTATACGTATTGGCTCTGGCAATACTTTACAGCAATTTTGCATTCTGGGCCAATAGCTACAGAGTGTAGGGTGTTAACACAGGAAGTAATCAAGCTGTCTGCGATCCGAGAATAGCGAGACGGGTGCTTGACCTGATCATTGAAAATTGAGATGAGTTTTGACAGCGTTAAATCGCAGCTTGTCATGTCATTCCTTGTTCAAAATTAAATTAAAAATGATTGTTCCAATTCACTTTTAATACAGATACGTCTATAATAAAAATTTATCAGAACTATAATTTTTGATTGTTTTTAATATTGCTACTGATATTTACAGAGTTCGCTTAGAATATATGTTCAGAGAATAAGAAAATAACAAAAATTAGAAGTACTAATTTACTGCATCACTATATGAAAGTTATGACTAATAAAAATAAATCTGCTGAGAATGATATAAAAGAGAACACAGTAGCCATAGATGAGCTAGTGATTATGTAAATATTATGATGAGCTCTTCAAGTTTTCGTGAAAACAAAAATGTTAACATCAGCACTTCATGCCAGAACTTTCAGGGATGTTACTGAAACAATAATATTATGGGGATAGTTGTAGTAAACACATATTATTTTATACTACAACGAGTTTATGTATTTATAATATCTACTATGTATATAATATGTACTATTCAAAGACTGATCAAAAGTAACAAATATATGTATTAATTTTAGTGCTCCTCTAGTGCTCAAGATTAAGCACATAATTATATTTTGTTAAACTTGTGCTCTTAATCTTAATTTATCGAAATTAATCTTATTATAATTAAAATATTCATGTATATATGGCTGGAAGCGGAAATTAAAGTAATCTTTAGTATTATGTATGTCTCTAGATTACTTAATAAAAATGTATATCCTAATATATAAAATATATCATATAAATATAAGCCACCATTTCGTTGTTGCAACTTTACTTTGTTAGCGTTAAATTGTTTCTTAATTGGCATCATTTCAAAATAAAAATACCATTTCTTAATTTTTTTGTCTTCGGTAATAACAACGATTTACCTTATTTTTTAAATATTTATCAAAATATTTATTATTAAGTTAATTTTATTTAAGCCGCAAACTGTGTGATGGCTGAGGTCACTTATCGGTTGAATGAGGTTATTACCTAAAGGTTAATAGGTAAACCTAAGCCTAAAATTTTAGAATAACATGATTGAGTCGTGTAACGTTAATGTCACTTAGCTTAATATATTTTTTCTAGACTTGAAGATATCACTCATATTTTTCAATTTATTAACTAATCTAGCCATAAATAATGTTAAAATCTATAAACATCCATTTTTTTATTTTTTTTCTTAATTAACATTTAGAATGCGTTTATTTTGGACGAAAGTACGATCGACCATTTCACATTTTATTTTTCACCTTTATTGTTTAATTATATTATGAAGTGGGACGTTAAACAAAACAGAATTGCAGTGATTACTTTGCACAGAGTCGGAGACACAGACACCTTAAAGCGCTACAAAAGCGTAACATCAGCCGTATGTTTGTGTATCGACAGGCACTACAGCAATTCCTCCATCAAAGATCATAAAAAGTCGCGATGACCCCGTGCTGTTCAGAACAGTCGGATTGTGAACGCTGTCGAAGCCAGAATTCGACAAAATCCTAAAAGGAAACAAAAAAGGTTCCCGCTAATGACGAAATATTAAATAAGATCTGAAGCTGCATTTTTTGCCTTCTGCTTGAACGTAGACTTTCCATCGATACACAGGACATGACCTAAATCAGTTCATGCAGCTTAAAAAAGTAGATCGAAAATGTTTGCTGTACCAATACGCTGCTGGAAGATACAGAAATGTGCTCTTTCCGGAAGAAAAAAACACGTGTACGTGAAGAGCACCACAATAAGCAAAATGAAAAAATGTATGTTTATTACTCGAAAAAAACCGTGCAACTTGTTATAAAAGTCGTCACCAATATGCATCAATCAAGGCTTGATGGGTGGTGTCACACCAAAGATGCATGACATTTTCTTTTTTTGTGACAAGGAAGGGAAGATTTGATTTTGGATTGTGTAGTGAAACACTTGTGACACATGGTGATTCACCTTTTAAAAATTGTACCGTGGACTTTCCAATAAGACTGTGATCCTGGTGAAAGACACGAACTACTCGAACCTGGCTTGATAACAATGTTACTGACTTAATAAGAGCTGATGACTGGCCCTCATTTAGTCCACATCTGAACCCATGGATTCAAAAACGAGATTTTCAATTTTGCTATACTATAAATATGTAAATGTGTGAAAAATAGTACTAACTGACAATACCATTAAAGAACAATTATTACAAATACAAATAATATCAATACGTGCCTTTTTTAAAATGGCTTATGTTGAACTTAAGCGCCTTGTTATTGTCAGTCAGCGTTTACAAGCCCTCATGCACTTTGTACGATATAAACAGAATAATTACATTTGTATTTGTAAATACATTTATATTGATCTATTTATACATTTTCTGTTAATATTAAACCAACTTTGTTATACTTGTTATTACTTTTCCTCCTAATATTTTCTTGTAATATAAATAATTTATTAATATAATCAGGTATATTGTGGCGGCGTAATAAAAGCTGCCAGGTGGTCCTTTCTTCTAGTACGTACTGTTAAGAGTCGATATATTATTAAGAGTCGACTATAGAACTTGAAAATCTCTTGGCATCCATCAGATGACGGATTAGGTGCGAGACACCTGGTGGTGTGAACAACAACTCGTCTGTAAAGTGTGGCAATTTGGGCAGATCCTAAAATTGGGAAAAGCATATATGTAGCAGTGGGCTGATTAATATTATTGTAACTTTACAATCTAGTTAAGTTTTTTTGGAATCTCGTAGAAAAGTTAGTCGACAGAAGTAAATGAATTATTTAAAATTCTAATTTGGTTTATATTTTTAACATAATACAAAGTTTCATTTAAATTAAAAATAAACGTTGAAAATTCTTTATTTGATCTAGGCTTTTGTGAAGCTCTTGCAAACGTCACAAATCTTCACCGGTATATAAAAAAGGACTAATTTAGAAGTACCAAAAGTATTGCGTAGACTGTTTTACTATTGACATTTTAGACGAACAATCAAAAGAAACAAAATTGTAATCAAATATAATAATAAATGTTCCAAAGTCCTGAAAGTCCTTTGACACAGTAAACTTTGGATTTGGTTCAAAAACGACAACTTCAATCCAATATGTTACAAATGCGTTGTCACTGTAGTTCTCTAGTTGCGAGGACTAAGATGGAAAGCCTCCCCATCCGTAGTTATATTCGTTCTTTATATCTTTCTAACCAGAACAGAACAGTAGTTGAACTGCTATTTGATACTAGAAAGGAGTAAGAATGTGGCACCTGCCCAAAAGACTCTTAGAGATAGAGCCTACCATCTAATTAAAATTTAACAAAGTAATTGGGTACCACCAGATATCAGGAGTTTATATGTATTTCGTATTAAGTTTAAATAACAGGAGCATCAGCAAAGATATATATCCTGAAAAAAATTGTTCTACCGTAAAGATGTCGTTAAAGTAAACCTGGAATAGAAATGGACAAAAAAACAATCCCGGAGGAACACCCATCTGTATTAGGGACCCGACAACATAATGCTATTTAATACTATTACTTTTTGCTCCCTCTCGGTTAGACATTTAAAAATTAAGTACAGCTTTATGAATATTATTTAACCTAACAAAACGAAATCGTTTGCTCTACGCAATTATTTTAAAGATGCATGGGGCATAGATAATATAAATAAGATGATTGATATTTTTATGCAAGGAGGAACATCGTTGATTTTATGTTTTTACTTTATAATTCTTATTTCGAAATGGTCATAAATATAATATGACGTTTTGTATACATTGATCCATCGGTTAATTTTAAATCATTTTACATGATCAATCTATTAAATTTTTATTAATACACTATTTTCTCTAAAAATTTTATAATCTTTTAGCATCTGAATGTCAATTTGTATTATTTAAAGTTCTTTTTACTTTTTTACTGAAGCACGTATACTATTGTTATATTCATAATGCAGTGTTATATTGGTCGAGCATATTGTGTTATTTCATATGTACCCTTTAAACGACATTGGTACCTGATATTACACGCTATAAACAGATAGCATGTGTCTGGCTCAAAGGTCGTCGCCGGTCGTGGAGAATTCACAACCTTAAGTATATACTTAAAACCGTAATACACTTAGCGCTTGCAACCATCAAAAGATTTAATCGCCTGTTTGCTAAGACATCTCTTACATTTAGATAAAATGGAATATTTTTTTAAAGTTGTTGTGATCGAATAAAGTATTTTAATAACATTTTCTATATTTCTTTACTTCAGAAGATAATATTTAATTATGTTTAAATATGTCGTTTTAATTGGTCTTTAATAAAGATGTAAATTATTGAAAAGTATTTGATTAAATTTTGTCTATATATCTCAAAAAAGAAAAATAGATGGAAAGTTTAAAGTGTTCTTTCTCTTCATTTTCAGTTAAATATTAATTAATAGGATAAAAACAAGATAATTTTCTATAGCTTCTGATGACAAGATACAATAGTCAAGGACACAATATGCCGCAAAAGTACCTACGAGGCGTACGTCGTAACGTCGAAGTAAGAGTCAGTGCTGATAAAGATATTAATATAGTAAATAGTTAATACACGGTTAACGGGACCGTGTCAATCACCAATAACGTTGCGATGCTTAAATTAGACAAATTTTACAGAACTTGCTACTTAAATAGGCTTTGAGCCATCTTCAATCAATGTCAACATCAGAAAAACCCAAAAATATTTTGCTTAATTTTAGGAGGTGAATTGACACGGCATTAAAACGCTTAAACTCATAATGATGCTGTTTCGATTCGCTTGGCAACAACATCACGGTGCACGGTGCTCTAAAACTTGTCTGTCCAGCCTCAAATGTATGCCGGTTCCTGGAGTTACGTAAAAGAGGCATATGTTCAGCAATGGACTTAAATTGGATGATGCCTATTCACGCATTCATCAAAGCGAATATGCTAGTTTAGTCACCTAAGTCACGCTACGGTACTTGACCTTACTGTTAATTAAAATATGAAAAAAAAAATTAGTATTTAATACAGATAATATACCATATAAACATATGTTACTTGAATTTAAACTTCCGATTTTCGATGTTTCTAGCGCTTTACAGTAGCCGTGGTCACGGGGAGACTACGGTATGAGATGTCCATATATCATAGTCAACTCGGGCTACCTTAAGCTCTTAATTATACGCAATTTTGAATCGAATTCGCGTAAATACAAGAAATCATAACCTATGATATTATTTGTTTGAACGGATAAAAATATATTGACTAGACATGGCCAGCATTTGACTCCATTGTTATGTAGAGTGACCCTCACCACTTGGACCCATGGACCGCAGCGTTGCAAGTGGTCGTGCGCAAAGATTGACGCGCCGCAGACCTCACGCCTCTTCCGCTGGGTGCATTACTCTTCGTGCATCCCACGGGTTTAAACCAAGAATATTGCGGAATACTATGCGCTCGAAAACCATCGCAGCCCCTGGCGATAACGCCGGGGATTACCACAAAAGACCGCAACGCAGCTGTTGGAGCTGAACCGCCTTTCGTTCTACGAGTCCCTGTCCAATTCAGTCCTTCGTAATTTAAATAAATCTCTACCTACGGCCTGAACTATCTTCCTTACTCAGCAACAATGGGTTGCCCTAACCGCTATTTTTTTGTTTCTTCGAGTCGGCTGGAAAATTCGGATTAAGAAACCTTAGTTGCTTCGAGCTTGCTTTCTATTTGCAAATCGCTCGGTCTTGTCAACGTCATATCTTAAGGTCTTTGTAACAAAAAAATCCTCACTGCGTGTCAATTCCTACATAAAAGTTCACCTTAGGTACATACTTGTAGACATTTGAAAACCATAATTCAGCTCATAATCAATACTTTTGCTGTTTAAAACATATTTACAATTTAATTCTATGTGTTTTCGCAATTTTTAATTGAAAGTGCGATTTAAGCTATTATAATAAATATATTTTTATTTGTTACTAGCTGCCCGGACAGACTTCGTTCTGTCAAAAGTCAATAGTAAAAATTAAATAAATATAACGTTTTTCCGAGTGATCACTTTATTTATATCTCAACAATAAACGACGATTACTTACAAAAATAAGTTTTCAATTTTGTAGACTGCAATACTTTTATAAACTTGATGATACTTATTCTAATGCCTAATGGTGTACAATATTTTTTGTTTGGTCACTTGGCGCGTAAACAAATAAAGCTGAAGGTTTCCCAATGTGGGAGCAGGCAACATACACTGTCCATGAGAGAAACATGGGTTTTCCAAATTAACGCCGCAAATACTTAAAGAGCTGACTCTGTGATTTATTTATGGTCGTTACGAAAGCAAGCCGCTCTGAAAATTGCAGTCGTTGAAATCCAAATGGTACATTAGTTGGTATCATTGGGATGCGGGGTATCAACACTTCTTCTCCCTTATATTTTCCTTTTAGAATTGCTGCTTCGACTACATTGTTAAGTAAATTCTTCATCGATAGCAGTGTGCCGTTACAAAGACGTGATGGGTTAATATTTAGTAACATTATGACTACCGATCCTACTTTCAATTGAAGATACTACTATACCTATCCTACTTTCTTGATGGGGTGGCAATCCTGTAAAACCAATGAGTTTAAAAATTCTGGTGGATAGTTGATGACATCATCTTGATTAGTTGCGCAATCAACTGATTTGTATCTATCTTTAATTCATCGACAATTTCAATTTGAATTTTAAAGTTTATTTCATCTACATCCGTGTTTTTGGCAGCTAATATAGTAAGTTCGCTCAGCCAAAACTGATCTTTCTAATTTTGAGCGACGTTTAGTTAATATATTTTTATTTGTAATGTTGTGGGTATCTTATAAGAAACTTAAGACAGCAGATACTTCCCGAGTCTTGTTCAATTTAACAGAAAGTACGCGTAGATATTTACATTGTATGAATACGTTGTGCAAGGAATAACGTTCGTAAACATTTATTACATTGAATTATTATTTTGTAACCTTAACTTATACTGTATAACCTGCAGTTTATACTCGCATAATTTAATAAATTTCGCACTAGCTTAAATTCAGTAATTATTCTAATGATATTATGATCTAACGAAATCGCCTTGTTTACTTTATTTGTGAACAATGAAAGAACTCGCTCATGAGTTTTTTGTATCCCTGACGCCCTACGCCCTAACTAAAGGTTTCACCACGTTAGGTAGGTAATATATTTTTATACCAAATCACAGTGTTTTCAATAGTGCAAAACCTAACTTTATTTTTACATTACCCGTCCTCTCGGGGTAAGAACAGGTTATGACGGGCTTGCATCGACAAAAAGCCCACGGCGTTCCACCTTCGCCGCATGTCGGCAGAGTCACGTTAACGCTTTCGCACACCGCGACCCCACCAACGTTGGCCGCCCTCGGCGGCTCCTTCTCGGGAGAGAATATGTCCTCTCCCACTCCGTCCTGGCTAGACGTGCCTACCTTGTCAGCCTCCAAATTCAAGAGGGCAACTCCGAAGGGGAGTCCGCCACCCGGAGGGCATGAGGATCAGGAAGGCTGACGCTCTTAAGCAACAGCTTTCCCTGGAAATCCCCGGCGAATCTGGTCTATGGCTTCGACGCCGACCACATTTCAGCCGTGGAGCAGCTTATCGTAATACTGACACTCCTCTCCCCCCCCCGCCCCATCAGCGGTACGGCCCCACCAAAGTCGTGGAGGATAAGGAGAATGGCGCAATCTAAAACCAAAACTTTTTCTTCTCGGTAACTCCACCTCAGCTGTGAAAGGCTAGGAGAGCGGTGCTAAGCTAACACTTCCCCCACAACCCACAAACACGCATCCGAAGTGGGCTAGCCAAGCCCACTCGGAGCGGCTACCTCGGGCTAGCTATCCCCGCAAAGACAAGCCGGTCATGTTGGTTCCTCTTGGTTTATCGTGAGAGGCAAAGCCACGGTTACTAAGCCTCTCTCCGCCACAACGAGGCGGGAACCCATTAGGGGTGGGGGAGCGGATCTTACCTAATCTAAAAAACCTCATTATTATGGATTTAGCAGACTCAATGTTGATTTGAACTAAGAGTGAGAATGACCAGAAACTGAAAAGAGCCTTTAATAGTGCTGCCAAGTACTGCAAACGTGCCATCCGCATGGCCCGCTTCGATCATATTGGCCGTATTGGAGCCAGGCAAGCGTCTTACCCATCTGGGATTAAAGCTTTCTGCCGGTCTTCTTTACCGCCTAAGAGAAGGCAGATATGTTTGGCTATTTGCGAAGAATTCGCAACTAGATGCTGTTGATAACTGCCCACCTTTGCTACCTCGTTGTGACTGCAATGCCAGAGATACACATTCCGCAAAAAGAGGTGCTCAAAATACTCAGGACTCTAGATGTGAATGTGAAAGACTAATGGGCATGACCGCAAGACAATGGCAGGAAATGTGCGCCTGAGTTGTCTGAGTTGTTCTGACTCACCTCTATCGCTTGTCCCTGAGGACTGGTCAAGTTACGAAATCCTGGAAGATTGCCAATGTCTAACCTGTCCCCAAAAAAAGGAAGTCGTGCCGACCCTGCCAACTACGGACCTATTGCAATCACCTCCATACTCTGTAAGATTATGGAGCGTGTTTTAAACAACCATCTACTTACATACCTGGAAGACAACGACCTCCTCAGTTACCATCGATTCGGGTTTCGACGAGGCTGATCTACTGGGGATCTTCTTGTGTATGCTTCTTACCTCTGGAGCGAAGCCATTAAGAGACATGGTGAAGGTCACGTGTCTCTTGAAATGTTTAAGGCTTTCGACAGGGTCAGGAACGCAAGTCTCATTGGCAAGCTTCTGGCATACGGTATTGCTCCCGGGCTTTTCACCCATATCGAAGATTTCCTGAGGAACAGATTGATTCGGGTTGTCGTTAGTGGCGTCTCGTCCGATCTCCTTGGTATTAATGCCGGTGTCCCTCAGGTTCTATGCTCTCCGCGACTCTTTTTTGCTGTACATCAACAACCTGCTGGTAACAGCCGGTATCTTAGGGTATGCAGATGACAGCACAGTCTCGGCGAGATACATGTTCGATGCAAAGTCTGGGTCAAAGGTCCAGTCTTTCAGGGAATCGATGATCGAGGGGTTAACTCGATTTTGGAGGCTGTTTCCCAATGGGGTAAGGCCAATTTAGCCGAGTTCAACCCCTCAAAAACACAGGCTTGTCTTTTTTGGCAGAATGGAGTCTATTCCAACTGACTCCGACTTTCCGGTATGTCCCCATTCCGATTAACGACCATCTTGAGCTCTTAGGTCAAGATCTCTCTTCCAGTCTAAATTTCGGTCGTTACATTGAGTCCATAGCAAACACTGCTGCCAAAAAACTTAGTATCCTGTCCGGGGTGAGACGGTACTTCACCTCGGAGCAGCTTTTAAATCTATACAAAGCTCAAGTCCGCTCTTGAATGGAATACTGTTCCCATCTCTGGGATGGTTCTGCTAAATATCAGCTTGATGCTTTGGACTCGTCGGAGCGCCGAGCGAAGTGGATCATGTGTCAAGTGGCCTGCCACTCCGTTATTTATCGTATACATTTCGGAGAGTGTGCGGAGGTTTTGCATAACCTGATACCCCCTTCCTCCTTTCCATCACCGAACGACTAGGCGCGGCGAGCAGTCTCACCCTTATGTTGTAGACACCTTTTCTATATGAAAGACCTCAAGTTATTCGCCACCAATCGCTTCCATCTGATAGAATTGCTGAAAATCACTTTTCTTAAAACTACCCTGGACCCCCAAACTAGGATATCCTGTGATGTGGGGTCGGGGTATTGGTACCCACACTAACATATGGAAGCGACAGCTGGGTATGGCAGAAGGGGCATGCAATCAGGATAAATGCAGTCGGAATGAGAGCGTTAAGAAGTATGATTGATGTGAAGATAACTGACAGGGTTCGAAATAATGTGATCAGAAAGCATTGTGGCGTGAAAGACGATGTAGTGACTCGAATTGCGATAGGGATGCTGAGCTGGTTTGGACACGTGGAGAAGATGAATGAAATTAGGTTTACGAAACAAATATATAAGGCGAGTGTAAATGGTAGAGTCGGCAGAGGAAGACCTAGGCGAACACGATAAAATCGGAGACGTTCTGAAAAAAGGCCAGGAGAAGAGTACTCTAAACCAACGAGCATGCATGCGAAGATTGATGAATGTAGAAGAAGCGAAAGACGTATGTCAGGACTGTAGCAAGTGGAAGAAGATTGTCTCTGCCTACCCCGTTGGGAACAAGGCGTGAATGTATACATACATACATCATCCTCTGTGTCCACAGATTCAAAATCCACTGCTGAACATAAGCCTGCCCCTAAGATTTATTTATTTTATTTATTAGGCAATCCAACAGCGATTTACAAAATAATTAATACATCACTTCTAACAACAAATAAGGCCAAATACGGAGTACACCAATATACCAAAATTTTATATACAGAAAAATTGTGTTCTACTTGCAATGTCTGGTTTATGTGTGCGTGTGTGTTTTAGGTGGGTGTGTGTGGGTTTCTAGGTGGGTGAGTGTGGGTGTATGTGTGTATGGGTGGGTGGTATGTATTTGCTACTATTAGTTATTTGACATAATATGTATATGAAATATGAATAAATAAATATTAATTGGATCGGTGTATCTTTTTGACTTCACGTTTAAAAACATTTTTAGAAAGATGAAATATGTCTAAGCTAGAATAACATTTGTTGTAAGTACGGGCAGCACGGCATAGTACAAAATTTTGACCATAGTTCGTAGTTGAGTGAGGAACGTGTAGCGGAGGTGCATGCAGAGTTCGGTAGAACGGTACTTGAAACGCAATGCTCGAAAGGAGTTCGCTTCAATCAATTGTCGTATCGCGCTGAGCGTATACAATGGGCGGGTGAGAAAGAAAACATGTAGGCAGGTTAAAATTAAATATTATACTTACATACTTATAACATACATAATACACTGTACATAAACATATAATACAAACTAAACATGGAGAGGAAAATCTCAGATGGCATTTGCCTTCAGATAGTGATGACGGGGCAGGGTTTCGATAGAGTTTTTATTCGGACTTTCTAGATATTATCGGAGTAAGCGTTCCAAAGAAGAAGAAAAGAAACCACTACTATGTTGTGGAACACTAACCTTCAGGCTGTTTGAAGTTCGAAGCACTCGGTTATGTAAATGAAATATAATGTAGGTGCATGCCGTTTAATATTATTTCATTAAAATTATTTCTAGTATTTACGCGAATACTACACACTTGCAATGAAACTATCAAGTTTCATGTCTACTCATTTGAAATGATTGGAATTAAACTTAATAGTTTAAAAAACTTAACAGTTTCTTGTTAAATGCGTAATTAATTTTATGGATTTTATAGCGTTTAATTTAGATTTTTTAGATCACGACGTGTTGAGGGCTTTACAGCACCCGTGGTCACGGAGGGCTGAGGTGTTTGACTTCCTGATGTCACAGTTAACCCGGCTACCGACAGCTTTATAATTATTAAAAAAAATTGTTTGTGCTCAATTGATCCGTCTTTACTGTGCAGAGTATGTATCCAATTTGTTTTTTTCATTAACTTCAGATTCATATAGCTATTTGAATACAACAAACTTTTAGTTTTTTTTTATGGGAAAGGCGGCAAACGAGCAAGCGGTTCACCTGATGGTAAGAGATTACCGTCGCCCACGTTCATCTGCAACACCAGAGGTGCTGCAGGTGCGTTGCTGGCCTTTAAGAGTATTTAGAAGGAAGGATGAGTAGGGGAATGGGGAGGGGGAGTGGGCCTCCGGTTACCTCACTCACCGAACGAAATGCAGAAGCACAAGATGCCTCTACTTCACGCCGGTATTCTGCGAGGCCATAGTACCAACTCGGTCGAGCCGGCCCATTCGAACAGCAGCAAAAGCCGCCGCTTGGCTCTACTACGTTTGAAGTTTATTAAATAATTATTTCAAACAATAATTAACATGAGCATTTGAGGCGTGCAGTTTTTTATTTTCATAACTATGTATAAGAAAATTACCTCTACGAAATATAAATAAGCATCATCATTAATATTGCGAGATAATGAGCAAAGTTTTAATAAAAAGAACACAAGTACTTTCGTGCTAGGGATATGGGGTTGTATAAGTAATAACTTTAAATTCTGTTGGCAGTGCAGTAACTTCTGTTTTTTTTTATCACGTCATATAATTTAAAACAATGATTACACATTTAAACTACACTTTATGATCCTATCGTAGGGAGAAGTATGCTTACACTGCTTTTATGAAAATTATTTTCATAAGTTAGCGTGCACAAGTCACATTATAGCCAAGCCCATGATACTTACTGACAGTCAGCGTAGTATTTTTAAACATAAATAACGCACATTTAGTGGGAATCACATTGTTATGAAGAAAGAACCATAGTTATTAGTATAAATTTATTCTTATCTTTGTTTTTTGTGTTATTAATGTAATATTTCCTGGTATTAGAAAAAAACCTACTTATATTTGAGAGGACTTATCAAAGTAACATCACACGCTGGTAGGTACTTTACACCACATGATAAAGATTGTTAACCTTTTTCTTCTAATAGTATTTCATTATTAATTTACATTTTAAATACAATTGTCATATTAAAAAAATAATAGAAATCTGTTCCTTAAATGTAATGAAATCAAGTCTAATCTACCGCAACACGCCTCCTTTATTAAGCATGTTTGAACAATGTTGGCGATAATTGCACGCCCACCTTAGTAACTGGCGTTTGACACGCTATCCTACTTTCCCTAATATTGAAATCCGTCGGTACATAACGTAATAGACTCGAGACTAAAATAAAAACTAATTACTACAGAGAATAGTATATTATAATATGATAATTGTATAATATATCAATAACACGCGATGTTTTAGTTTTATATGTAAAACGTTGAACTTGAATTCTTATGAGGCCGCTAGGTGGCTGGTGGTGACGTTAGAATCATGTCACTGCCTCGACCAGTCGATCTTATAAGATTCGAGTCAGTTGATTATGATGTCCTTCTGATCGATTTCGAACACGACAACAACTTTCAATTACTATCGGCAGTAGTCCGGTGGTAGTCTGAAATGGTAGGCTTCTAATCCGCCTAGGAGCCATCTAGGTAGACTACTGTCTTACTTATGTCAGCCACTAAGCAGGAGTACAACAGCAGTACAACAGCTGTTGAGTTCCGGTTTGAACGGTATACTGAGCTAGTATAATTGTGCTGTGCCGAATTTCATCTAAGCCCTTAGGAGCGGCAACGTATCTGTAACCTTTGAAGTTGTTTGCGACTGATGTCTGTGAACGATGTCTGTGAGTGATGTCCATTAGGCAGTAATAGCTACTGCACACATGTTCTTCAGTAGCCACTTACGATTACATGGACAGAGGCTCTTGGTCAATCCAATCCAACAAGGAAGTCAACTGTACAGGATATAGTGCCGCAAGTATACGCGCTAATATAAAGTTAATCGCACGACCCGATGTAACACTTAAACGATAAGGTCAGAGGAAAAATAAGGTGTAGTCTCATCGACAAGGGATGCAACACGCCGTAATCAGAACCGGAAACAAATAATTTGTATATTGGACAAATAATGACACCGGCTGGGAATTGGGCCCAGGGCTTATGACAGTGTATAGTTGATCTACTATAATTACAAAGTGACGCGATCGCAGTTGCCAATTTATTTGTCAATCATCCGCCTATTTAAATTCTCTGCTAAATATATCGTTGGTATTCTATGCCGAGGTCACGCACCTCCTTAAGAGCCTTCGGGTGCCGCGATCTACTCTAGTTATCAGAAGTCTTTTTCGTTAACAGGGAAAGCAGCACATCACAGCAGCTGCCAGCGTCGCGTCGCCGATTCAACACTGCAGCGTCGTAGGTTTTCATTACTTTTTACACGCGAGCCTCCTGCACACGAGTCTCTTCCGCCGGATGGGGGCTTTAGTCGGTCACGCACTTGTTGCTGATACCGACATAACCTATCACTATCTTCAGAGACAGATAGGTGACAGGAGACTTGACGCGTGGACAAGACACGAAACCAAAAAAAAAAGACCTCTCCAAGAAAGGACCAAACAACGCATTCATTTCTTGAAATGTTTTCCTATACTCACCACGGTGGACAAAGTGGGTTGGTTAACGCAGTTTCATTACCTACGCACTATAGTGATGCTGCTTCCCACTTCCTACCCCGTGAGATTCGGCAAATTAGCATGGATGTTTAAACCGCCAAAACGAAAATCTCATTAAATTATAATCATTCTTTGGTATGTTTATACAATTTGGAAAAAATGTCGTGAACTTCTTTAACCGCACTAAACTGAAATATAGTTAAAACGAAAATTTATCCACTTGTGTTAATCTTATCCCTCAATACCTATTGAGGGGGTAAGAGGGCCTGTCGAAGCTTTTAAGTGAGCAGATTGCCTTCATTTGCTTGCGTTCTAAGTGAAAAGATTATGACTGAGAGTTTTAGGTAGTAAATTACGTTTATATATTTTTTCAAAAGTTTAAATGCTTCAGGGGGTCACTTGCACTTTTATTAATATTCGAAAATGATAATTATAAGTGTGTAGAATGGTTAGAATAAAAGAGATCTGACCCTGAATCAGGAGACTCGAGTTTGATTCCCTATGTGGAGGGCTCGTACCAATGAGTTATAACGAAACTTACGTACGATTTGTACCGCAGTTGGTCCCCCATACGTGAAGACGGGACTAGCTAACCGACAAGTGGTGGCGTTGTTCCAAATAAGCTCTGGTCGAAAGTGGGTTGAATGGTCTGAACCTTTGTCCACCCAATGTTGGGTTGCAAGGGCTATTTTTTTTTAATTTATCATACGAAGAAATAATAATCTCTTATTTTTGGGCTTTTAAAAAAATTATGCTGCGAAATAGTGCGAAGTAATTGTTTTATAACATCTTTAAAATAATGGTTTCCACAAAGAAACGCTTAATTCTATTAACTATCTAGAACGATCGCTTGTACTTCAAGGTATTGATAAGGATTGTTCTCAAAACTTTCGAGGGGTTTTTGTCTTTCAATACCACTCGAGGTTTGGTAACGATAGGGATAAAGCTATATCCACGCCGAAACAAAAGAGATTGCTTATAATATAGAAACTTAGTTTTAGTATGAAAAACAAAAACCATTACACTAAATATTACATTGTAGTATTTTGTGGAAAATATTTTTCATTTACCTCTTAAAAGTCTCATAATTTAACAGTCTCATAATTTAAACTAAACAGAAAGTTTATATTTTATTCTATGATTTATAAGAGGCTTTCAATTATTGCAAGATGTTTTTTAAGATTTTAATATCAAATTTCAGATACTATGTGCGAGGATGTAATGTACCACGTTTTCTCTAAAAGCCAACCTCACCTGCACGTGGTGCAGACAACCTGCTGGCTAATGAACGTGGCTATAGCGACTGAATAATTTTAGAAATTTCATATGAATTTTGACTTTACCTTTACCTTACAGCCTGTAAATAGTCCACTGCGGGTTATAGGATTCTGCTATAATCACCAGGCTCAGTCAGCGGATTGGTCATCGCAGTATCAGACACCTCGCGCCTTTGACGCTGCTGTCAATCATCCGTTTTTTTAATTTTGGTCTGGTGTTTTTCGAGATGACTATCCCGCCATCGCGATTTTAATGCTATTGCCCTTAGCCGCCTCGCTGTGTGGAAAGAGACCGCCACGCTGATCCACTCAATTATAATGTAAGAACTTACACGCTTTTCGACATTAATCGAAAATTTGCTATACAGAGTTACCAAATATATTCTTAATTATTGCAGAGCACTTCTAAATTTAAAATTAGAGCTAAGGTAGCCTAGTGGCCAGGGCGCTCACTTAAGTATTATAGACACTCAGAAACATCTGAGAAATAATATAAATATTATGTCGAGGATATGTGAAGCCCGCCAACCCGCAGTGGAGCAGCGTGGCGGGCGATTCTCGGCTCTAAAACCCTCTCAGATAATTGAGAAGGAGGCTTTTACCCAGTTGTAGGCACTTACAGGCTACGTTACTTTACTTTTTCTTGTAAATTTAGTGCTCTTTTCCGAATATAAAGCCAAAGCGTAAACACACACTAAAATATATTTAATTTGTGTTCGTACCTTTATCTCTTTATAGTGTATGGAAGAATATAATACTTATGTTTTAGTACCGAATGAGCAAGTTGAACAAGGCATGATATACATTTTTTTATAAAGCCATTAAAAATAAGAAAATTAAAAAAATAATGACAAATGAATCTTCAGTTTAAATTTAGCATACTACAATTTACGCACATAGTCAAGCATGCGCGTTACAAGAATAAACGCTACGCTTTTCCCGGTTATACCAGTTACACACATACGCAACGTGAGGTGATCGGCGTCCAACACAACCGTAATCTTCGGCCATCAGGATGGCGCAGAATCGTCCGAAATCACTGACACAGACATCTGAAATCACTCACACACTCCCTCAGCGGTCGTGTAGACGACTACACGGATAGGGGTGCTACACACAGACACGTGCGAATTCATCCCTGGCAATGCTGTGTACGTTAGTTGCTCATGGACTGTTGCTGTGAATGGGCGCAATTCAGTAATTTATTTTCAGTGAAAGTATCGCGAAATGTCGAGTGAACCGGTGTGCGCATTCCGGTTATAATGAATATTTTCTCTAGGTGTTACTTGTGATATATGAAATATTTACTGAACTTTACGTGACTATGAATTATTGTGAATAACTTTGAAGAGTATTAGTAAAATTTTCATAAAATATATTTAAAACTGTGTTAAGTGAAAGTGTTAAATGAAAATACTTTGAGTCAGTGAATATTTACCTTAATTAGTACTATAAATAAATTATTGGATTTAGTCGTCAGGTGAGCTTGTGTTATAAAATATGTATTATTTTCGTTACGCTAATTTTAAGTTTAGTAATTATAATTAAGTTGAATTTTCGGGAAACAAATCAAGATTAAGAAGAAGGAATGAATCTTCATTAAATAAACATTGACATATAAATAAAAATGTATGCACTTTCTCGCCCTAACCAGGTTTACTTAGGTAATTAACTAAAATAATACCTAGGTAGTGCATACTCGTATTTATCCCCAACTTTTATAAGACGGACAGCTCTTAAAAATATTATGTACTTCATAATGCATAGCTTATACAAAAGTGCTTTTACTTGAATATACCAACTTATTTCTTACAATCCTTAAATCCCAAAATATACTGAACGTGTGTCTAAAAAAAAAGAAATGAAGAAATATATTTAATTTTGATTATTGTGCCTAAAATATGTACTGACTAGTTTTTTGAAAATAGTTAAAATAATAATATGGTGAAATAAAAAAATAAAATGGTGAGGAAAACAAACGCAAATTGTTAAAATTTTCTAGAGAAAGCAGACCTTAAGATCAGATATCTTAATATTATTTTATGCAATCGGGTCTTAACAGTTGTGTGCTCTGGAAATCGAAAGAGCCGAAATCTCACCCCCAATCGAAGACGGTGCTTGTATATTTTATGAAATATTAAATGTGGTATGATCGTCACAGTGTCGCCGAAACTACTCCTATATATTTTCTCGGGTGCCATTTAGGTCAGTGAAACTGTTTGCTGAGGCGTGGGCCCTGAGATAGAATCTCAGTCAAGTAACATATTATAGTTTTCAATTTATTTTGTTTTGTACTAGGATTTAGGCTTGGTCCTATAATTTTAAACCTATACAGATATATAGTATTGTGATATGAGTTCTTTAGATACTCGTGTATTGATTCATCATTTTCGCTTCTTAAATATTCCATTCATCTGTTAGTTTCTTCTTCAGGTAAGAGAACATGAGTTTTAGGTACATATGAATGTCTCTGTGGCCTGTGGTGGCAGCATTAGAGAATCTACCACTCTGTCTTTTCTATATTATATTATATAGGTATTATAAAAGTTGACTAAAATGGTTGAAATATCTTATAACTTCCGTCAGATGGCGGAATACGCATCTCAAATACGGCAGACCTAATTTATCTAGACCGGTGACGATCAGCTGTGACCAGATTGCGAAGTATCTGGTTAAAGAAAAGCTGTTAAAGAAAATAAGAAAGATATCTCTCTATTGATTCCATCACTAGACCCGTAAATGGCTGGCGATAACTTTAAATATCAACCACAATACATAACCATAGTAAAAATTGCCAGGAGGTCTTTGTAATCATTACCTTTGTTTTTAATTGTCAGATTCTAGCCCGTTTCCAATATTCTTTAAGACTCTATACAAGCATTTTTCCTTTAATTCCATATAAATATGCTGTACTGGTAATGGTGTTGAACATTTGTAATTGTTCTTATTTTATTTGAACTTCATTTTGTTACCGAAAGCAATTCTTGTAACTACCCCTGAGTACATTGAGACTTATTTTGAATTAGCTTTTGATACAAGCTTAAAGACATCAAGCTCGCTACGCCCCATGTTCTATCTCTCGGTGAGGATGAAAGTCAGTTGCGGAAGCCCGTTTGGCTATTCCGAGTCGAGCCAAATGGTAAACCGTGATCTCTGTCTACCACTATTTAATACAATGCATAGTACTGAACGTGGTGCACCTTGCTGGCTGGCATATGAGGCTCTGGGGATCGAATGATGGTACGAAGTCCGTTCAAATTTGTTGAACCTAAATCCCACAAATTGGTGATGCTGCTGAAGAGGTTTAATGTGGTGAATATCGGCAAATATTTTATAATGCATGCCTTTGCTGACGGTTTCTTGGAGAGAGCTATGCTAACAAGTGGACTTGAATAGACTGATGAAGAAGAAGACATAATCACGTAGAAAAGAGTATTTTCTCTTCGATACTTTACCGTTCTTTTTTTTCCTTGATTAGCCGTCGCGAGTATCTTGCTGGATAGAAACTAAGAAAGATCTAGAAAGTGTCAGTAAAGTTGGTACACATTTCCTACAAAACTTATTTTGGAAAATATGTTTGTTACTATAGTGCCCTAGTAAAATATAGAATTTTTTAAAATTTCGTAACCACAATATCAATTTCAAAAATTATTTTTCTTTACCATAAAATATTTATTGTACAGCGTTAAAATGAACACATTCTGTATTTCCCACTAAAAGTATAAGAAATATGTTTTTTACTAATCACGCTTTTCTAAATAAGACTGTCGTCAATGCTCTGGTAGCACCTCTGGAGCTTTCCAATATATATAATGATTTATAAGGATTCCAATGGTGTTATTAGTCTTAAGGTGGATGGAGTAATTAGCTCAATATTAATTAATTAATGACAAGGGGTGAGCATCAAACTGTCAATCTGAACTCTAAGAGTACAAAGGTTATTTTTTTACATACAATGCGTATTTAGAGGATTCAATAAAAAAATTGTCTAGTCGACTGTTAGACTCGGGCCGATCCCACGCTTGGCAAGTGTATTAACGATCGTACTCCAAAACGCCTCGCACCTAAGTCGGACTGTTTTTTTTTGAGATAGTTCGTCTTCCGTCGAGATTTTCAAATCTTTCTTAATAGTCTACTCTTTATTCGTGATGTTATCACGTTAGAAACAAAGCCACGTCACGGTAGCAGTAGATTTTTTAGAAGTATTTTTTTTTTTTTGAAGAGTGTAGTATGAAATTCACCTTCAGTCTATTTAATTTCATTAACGCAAATGAGTTAAATATTTTCGAATCCATAAAATATACCCAATACGTTATACCTATACTATATTAATACTCTTTAGGCCTGTTCCGTGACATGGGCTTATTCAGTGTAAATGGAACAAAAACGCCCGCCTTCCGTAATTGAATGAAGGGATCTGGAATTCGGATGTCAATAGCTTCTCGAAAAAAATAATTGCTGGTAACTTTCTTCTACGGTTAAATAATTTCATGATTGAAAGATATTTATTCTGTTTACGTACGATTTACATTTATATGTCGCTGTCTCGGTTAATAGTTATCGACCATTTAATTATGTGTCAAAAACTCGGCCACCAGTCCTTTGATTTATCAACTTTTCTTCTCTTTTATCTACTGTAACTGCTAACCAAAGACCTTTCCATGAAAGCGCTAACAAAAGTTGACACGCAATGGATAGAAATTAAGACACTGAGTAAGATAGGCACAGGCCGGTGAGCGAGATCTTGGTACCCTCTCAAAAGATTTTTGTTGTTTCTAACCAATCTTCGGGATTTGGGTACAGCATAGTCGGATGGGTTTTTCACCATCATTGAATCTTTAAAGCCTTATCCGTTAAGCGAAAGGGAGCAACACATTCAGATGGAGTTAAAATTTAGAAAAAAAGTTGTTATGCTCCACGTTACACCCTATATTTCCCATTTCCACCCTGTCACCTTATCCGCTTTAGCGCTTTGAAAATCAAGCATTATATGAAAATATTTTTATCGTATTTCAGATTGCTTTATCCCTGTACAAAAATTCACCTACAATTCTGAAAGCCCTTGAGCGTAAAGTGTTGATGGATCTATCAACCCTTGTCCATTCATTCATCATTCTGTTCTCTAAAAGGGTACTTAGAATTTACGCGTGTACGATTTCAATAAATTTTGCATAATTTATAGTGATTTGCTTGTAAACAAACGTGTACACGTTAATTCGTTACATTAAATAACATTTTAATTTTTAAATGGAATAAATTAAAGAACATGATTTTTAAAAAAGGTTCATGATTTATGAACGTTTGATTTTTAAGATTTTAATTAAAGGTATTTTTCAAAAATTGTTGACAGTTATACGAATGATGTGTAAAAAAGTGTACAGTAATTAAAATATTGAAATTAGAAAATACGTGTGCATGCATGCGATAGCAAAGTGTTTAAAAATTGTGCTAAATTGTACAATTTTTGCGTTATTGGGATTACAATTAAAAAATGTGACAAATTGGAACTTGACCTACGAAATATTTTGCGTAAATTAAATTTGATAATGAAAAATTGAACACTTTCTTAAAAGTATCATTTGTAGCCAGTGATAAATTACACAAATATAAGGGAGGTAATAAATTTTCCCTTCACAAAAGACACAAATAATCAAACCTAATTTAGTATAGAATGGCGTCGTAATGAAATGGAAATAAATTCGTCTTTTCCTCAAAACATTGAAAAGAAAATGTTTACGAATTTTTCATCTAGGATACTTATAGCATTGAACGTATATACTATTTACAGTATACTTTTCGTCTCACAATTAGATACATAATAATAAACAATTTCGATACAGTGCGAAAAATATTACTTATCCATTATTAGTCACCGCTAAGTGACTTATATTGTATCAATATCCATTTTTTTGACACAATGTTCGATTGTAACTTTATATAAAGCATAACTTATGTAATGTTATGATGATCTTGCATATATTATCAATTATTTGAATGTAAATTATAATTAACACAATATTTATATAATAGAGTCTAAACGACCTTTACTAGGGTACTAATATTTTTACACTTCTGTCGTTTTTCATCTTTGACAACATTATGTACGAACAGAACAATATAAATTTATTTAATAAAAAAGTTTTTCCAGTAGCTCACGTCCAAGTGATACGCCAGAGGTTAAATTTATATTGACTAAAACAAGAAAGTATTTTCTAATAAAAATCGTAAGATTTTAGAATAAAGTCTCTAAAACTAACTATAGTGCAACCATCTGACAAAAAATTTAGTCGTGTTACGTTCCGTCCCGTGAATGCCACTGCATTTGACCCTTCCTCTGATCTTATCGCTTAAGATTTACATCGGATATGGGAAGCAAAAAACAAGTGAGTGCCTCAGTATGCTTACGGAATTTTCTCTCGGAAAATTCTCATGCGCAGTTGACAACGGCCGATGTTTTTTTAGAATTTGAGGCCGAATCGACATTATCATTGAGACATCAACTGTAGATGTACCAAAGTTGAAAAATTCATTGTTTTGGAAACCTTGTTATTTTTTATAACTAAGTAAAATAACTATCGAATGATGTGGCATCCGCGCCTCATAGATTTATGATTAAAAAATATTACTTCATAAAAATTTTTTTTTCGTGCATCGTTTTGCAAAACCTCTCCATGTATGTATTTACTTAAGTTTCGACACACTTGCTTCGCATATTCTTCAAAATGTTGTAAACCTCAGACTTCATTCGACACTAAATTCAATGCGTGTATCGTAAGTATTTCAGTAAGATAGAAATCGTCGTAAACTTTTATTTACAGAAATAAAATGATGAATCTACGTAAAACGGTCGTCCAAATGATATTTGATCTGCTTTAGTAATAAAAGCCAGCCAAATATACTATAAATATGTAGGTAAGTCTGTTTCGTTTCTTCGCTCTTTATGATCAGCCTTTAACAAGATTACGAGTAAACGTTTTACTTACTCGTATGTAGATGTAATCAAAATGCTTAGAATTGTATTTATACACCGTGTTGTTTGTATTTACATGTTTATTATTTATATAGTGTTAAGATACATTAATATTCTGTAAAATTAGTTCCTTAGTCTGACTTATATGTTAAAAGATTTTTAAGAAATTGGAAAAAGATAAGTTGCACAATTCCGCAAGATATAATGTTATAGTTTCTGCAAAATAACATCCGATTCTATTTACAATCGAATGTTATAGACAGGATTTGTTACATTGTGACTCTACTAAGCCTATATTTATGTGTTCAAGTGTTCAACTAAATATTCTATGTATCCTCTGAAGGTTTGTATCTTTGATAATATATACTTAAATCTGGTATCTAATATAAACGTTATACTTATATTCAATAGAAAGAAGAAACTTATTTCTGCAATCGTTTCTGCATAAATTAAAACCAGTAAACAAAAGACGTGGTATTTTTCAGTTTTATTATTAAAAATTGAGCTTAAGAGATTAACGTAGAGTTTAAAAGCAAATTATATTCAAGTTACTTAAACGATGTAAAGTTGCAAATCACAATATTTTTATCTTTATGTAGTCTTTATAATATTAATTTAGTTCAAAGTTGATAATGCATTACGATAAATGACGTTACGAGGCGAAACACTTGTTGCGTTTTCAACGTTGGTGGGTTGTATTACTATGTGTCGGATAGTGGCGGTGTTAGTGTAAGTGTTCACGCCTTACTAGGCAAAAGGCGTGAATCCTCACACTAATCCGGGTAGGCAGATATTGCGAATTTTAATTTGACATACATTAGCTAAAAAAAACCTCTCCAGGAGATAAAACCTGAAGGGAGGGCCAGGATCGTCGCCGGGTTTACTCTCGGAGATTGCCATGAGATTTTCAAGGCTTTTTTCATAGTTGCCTATTACGTCAAGAAAGGGGACGTTGTTTGTCCTTTCGTCTTTCTTCGCTTTCTTTTATTTATCTCCATTCCGTATTAAAAACGTGATGACGAATTATGACATTATTCGAAATGATGCATGTCGAAATCAAGCAATTTAAATGTGTTGTTCGAATGCTTTGAACAGTGAAACGTTTGAAGTAAGTAATGTGCATGTATTTACATGCGATAGAGGCTAATGCATATAACGATCAGATAGTGCATCAAAGTAATACAATCAGTCCTTAGTTCCCAGAAGTTCATTGTCAATTCTTAGTAAGTGTTCATTTAATGCATAAACTAACCGGTGTGTATAATTAAAACCACTCAGAATAACGGCGCCGTAAAATAGATAGTCGCAGAATTTATACTCATTATGACGCCTCTTTTAAATGAGTTTTTATTTTTAATCGTTATGTGGAGTTCGATTAATAATAGTAACCGGTACTTTTATTGCTTTTATTACATACATACATAACTAGTAACTGTGGGCGTGGTTTAAAATTTTATGGATTGTGGACTAACTAGAGATGGAGATAAAAAGTGTAGTAATATACTATATCTTATTTTATTGCATAATCTGTCAATGGACATTGTAGAAAACTACCTTTGTATCAACACGCATGTAATCTGTACAACAATTAGTATTTTTATTTAAGCTTGAAATATCAATTATGTAAATCGAAGATTGATTTTCTTCTTTTTAATTTTTTTTTATGTATTACTTACGCTTTGCGAATTCAATGTGAAATTATTATTATGGAAAACGAGTAAAAGATAATCCGTCGAAAAAAGGTTAAGTCAATTTATTAATTAGATTTATATATTGTACGTGTTGTAAACTGGTCTTAAATTATTAATCAGTACTTCTAGTTTTATTTGTATCTCGCAAAATTTTACTTTATAATTAGATTCTGTGTTATTGCCCTAAAGAAAAATATGTTTAATAAAATTTTTAATAAAAGGTGTACCCTACCTCCGTTTTTTATAGAAAAAAGTTATAGTTCACCTGATGGCAAGTGATTACCGCCGCACACGTAAATCTTCAACACCAGAGGTGGTGCAGATGCGTTGCCGGCCTATAAAACGTATTTGGGAGATGGGAAGGATATGGCGAAGGGGAGTGGGCCTTCGGTTACCTCACTCACTGAACAAAACGCAGAAGCACAAGATGTCCACTTCACGTCGGTATTCTGCGAGGCTGAGGTACAAATCAGTCGAGCTGGAACCATTCGAGCAACAGCAAAAGCCGCCGCATGGCACTACCACGTATAAATAATAATATCAAAACTCGCTCTAGAATTGAAAACGCTGACTTTTATGACCTGATGTCTATCATAATATATTTCAAGGCGGTACAATGTGTGGCTGCAAATGTCCTTTCAAATTTATATTTTAAGAAATGCAAATATGTGTTTATTTAATTAATGTCTAACGCAGAGAAAATTGGTTAATTTTGCTTACTGCAAACCATGTCTCACATTTTTTTACCTAAACACTGCTTAATTTTACTCAAAATAAATTAAAAGGTATAAATAAAAAAAAGGTTAAACGCTTGTAAGACGGGTTAGCAGTGAAAGAATTAAAAAAAAGTGTAATCATAAACAAGGATTAACTTGAACTTGCGATATTAGCTTTCGAAATATCTGTTCAACAATTGCTAAGTACTAAATTAACAACCAAGGCGTGTTTTTTTGTGGTAAAACAGTTATTTTAATAGTTAAATTTCTTTAATAGTGGGTGGTTAAGGGATTTGTTTCTGAATCAGGAGACTCGAATTCGATTTCCTATTTGGGAGGGCTTATAACATTGTGTTTTTCGGAACTTAAGTACGATTTGTATCGTTGGCTTGGACACTAAGACGGATAGATAAATGTTAAACCTCTAACGTCCCCAGTATTGGGCATACGGTCAAAATCTTCCATTTTATTACACCATGTTTCGTGTCAAAAATCTATTGATGGATCACGTGCCAAGAAATATGTCATTTAATTTTTTAAAAGAATTAAAAAATTGCTACTACATCCAGGAAACAGATCATTGCGATTAAATAAATAAACGAAGACAGTTTTTACTACATAATTTCGTCACATTCATTCGTCTGAGAAACTGAAATAGGTCACCAAGTTAAGGACGGTTTTATGAACCACAATTCACTGTTATATTATATAACAAGTAAGAATAGCTTAAAGTTCTTTTTAATATTGTCCTGTTTCAGGTTAGTATTACTGCGTTACCATTAATATATAAACTATCCCTGAGTTTTTTTATCAATAAAAAAATTACATCGTATTTCATTTTATTATATATCTGAAAACTGTCGTTTTGAGCATATTCATACGTAGTTGATATTTACCCTAATACCGGGTGACTTTTCCATCGTTCTGGAAACGACGAAAATTAGTGCAATTTCATGTACAAAATTAATAAGTTGTACCAGTTTTTAGGAAGCAGCTACTATTTATTCTGACTATCAGAATCGTAGTTATAAAAACAATCGAAGCTCCGCGGAAAGCGTTCACCAGTAGTTAAATTATAAAAATATTTTCGATCAATGTCTTTACAGCCATATAAGCCTTGTGAGCAGGGTGCTCACTTTAGTTTCAAATGGCACGAGTGACCTGGGTTCGATCCTCAGTAGTCGGCATTACTAAAATTGTTAATAGCAATTTTAAGTGCTGTATTTACCATGTGCTTGACGGTGAAGAAAAACATCGTGAGGAAATCTGGATGTCTGAGAAACGATGAAAAATATTATTTTGAGGATACGTGAAGCCCGTCAACACGCACTGTAGCAGCGTGGCAGGCCCTTACCGGCTCTAAAACCCTCTCAGATACGAGAAAAGCAGTGGGCTACTACAGGCTGCTACTTTACTTTTTAAGCGGCGTAAGTATAAGCCATGACGAGCCGCTAACAAAATTATTAACCAATTACAAAGCATGAAGCGGCTAGTCTATGTGGATTATCCTGCCCTCCGTGGCATGCCGAAAGACAAGGGTGAATGCAATTATTTTTTCAGTATAGCCACGCGCCCGAAAGAAGTAGTTCACTAGGTTGTTTTACTGAACTCTGGACCAAAAATGAGTGGTAGTATACCTTCTTTAACAAGTCTCGTTTTATTCAAGCGGACAGATTTTTTAGTTGAAATGTGATGTCTTATAAATAGGTAAATTAGTTTTTATTTTATTGTATAAAAAATAATCTTGATGACAAAATATCATTTTAATGAAACTGAACTGTTTCGTTGGGAAAGTAAAAATCTCGTCATTCCATGAAAGGAGTCTTATGATATTGTATTAGTATAGTGTATAGGCTGTCTAACACTGAGAACTTTAATGTTTCTTATAGAGCAGTATAGTCGGATATAAGGTGAGCTTTGATGTAGAAATATTTAGGTAAGCCATTTACGCAATCTCTTGTGACTACAGTGTAGTTTTTGCAGCTCCACCCAGGCAAGATATAAAATATGTTACGGTGAACTGGTATAACGCATAGTATATAATATTATACAGGGTTATTTTACAGAGACTATCCAAATGCAATAATAAACTAAAAATTTTTAATACTGTGATACAGTATTTACACAATAAAAAATTTCGAATAAAAATAGAGGATTTTACTTTTATTTTCACATATCTGAAATAGAATGTGATTTATGGTCAACGCGCAAATCGCACGCGCGCTTGTTCTGTGTACACGACCTTTTCAACGAATAATAAAATATTGCAAGTGCATTTTTATTATTATTTATATGATTAAAGGTAAAGTTTACAATTAGACGTAAATTTCTTCTTTCTTCCTTAAAATACTGTAAATAGTTCCACTGCAGGGCATATACCTGTCCCGTAAAAAGGATTTGCTGTTATCGCCACGCTCGGAATGCAGATTGGCGACCGCTGTACCAAACGCCTCGCACCGTAGACGCTGCTGTCAGTCGTCGGTTTGGTTAATTTTGGACTGGAATTTTTTGAGATTGTTATCCCGCCATCTGTCGGTAACCAGATTTCCCTTACGACACTCTCGGGAAGAAAGGATAGCAAATTCTTATGCCGATAGCACGTAAAAATTTGCTATCCTTTATACGGTATATCTTCATACGAAAGTCAAATCGTAAAAGTGAAATTATTTTAAATTATTCAAGATAAATTACCAGTTTAATATTTATTAAGCACAGTTCGCGCAGGCAGTAAGGCACGCCCACCACCATTCTTGAAGATAAGATGATGAGGAGATGTATTATAATAGAATTTTTAAAAGAACTTGGAAAGACAGATGTATCGAAATAAAGATTATTATTAGATATGGCTTTAAAAAGTCTGCCCAAACACCCAATCAGGGTTGAAGAATATCTTTATAGAGTTTTTTTTCTTGTTGGATTGGCGTGAAAAACGAACCTAACAGTCCACCTGATGATAAGTGTTTACTGCAGCGACACAACTTCAAACGAATAAGGTTACAAATGCGTTGTCTCCCTGAAGACTGAGAAGGAACGCCTCATAGCCCGTAATTATAATGGCTCTCTATAACTTTCAAACCGGAACACCACAGATCTTACACTGGTGTTTAGTGGCAGAAATGGTTATGAGGGTAGTAAAGAAAGAAAGAAAGAAGAAAGAAACACATTTATTTTGAAATCACACAACAAAACACAAAATAAAAAGAAATTAAGTAAACAAAAAAAAAAAACAAAATAAAAAGATTAATTTGTTGTGCGATTTCAAAAAGGTTCTCGTCTCAGTGATATCACAGCACTATTTTTCAGTCGAGTTCTTCATTGACTTCACGAACACCTACTCAGACGACTCTGAGGCAGAGAAGGGACCTGCCACCTTGTAGGGATGGAATCCAATCCCAAACCGAGTAAATATGCGATTGACTTTAAAAAACTATGGCTAATAATTTCATCTGTTTTAGTTTTCTTCAGAACAAAGAAAGTTATACATGAAGAGAACTGAAGAAAAGCTAAACTGAACATAGGCCTCACCAAAAGAGCTCCGGTAGGATCCGCAATATGGTGGGTTTCTCTCTAAAATATTTGGAAGCAGGCCTTTGCCAATATACAGGCTTTACTATGCCCATACTTGCATACCTTGGCACTGGTGACGCTGCTCACCATTACATAGTCTTTGGCCTTTCGATTTGGCAATTTCGGATGAGTTTTCCGCTACCATTAGATCACCAGGGCCTCGTATGTTAGGCATATGGGTACACCATGAGCGTGTAAGCTCGTTCTAAAAAGTTACGCATATACTCCTTTACACGCACACAAACATTGAATTTTATCAATTTTGAGATAAATCAATGGTTAATATGGATCTGAAAATGGAAATTCTCATTTTTAATGAGTTTTTACAATTGTCATATTTGTTTGGAACTGGCTAGCTATTAGTTTTCATTTATTTTAGTAGCTACGAAAACTGACACGTTCTTGGCAGGGTTTTCTAATTCAAGTCTTTTTAATTTTGTATAAACAGGAAAAATAGGCACACATTTAGAGCAGCAATAAAATAAACACATCTGAGTAATTCTTTTAAAGAATTTTTTAACATGGTAGAGCCAAGCGGCGGCTTTAGCTGCTGCTGGAACGGGCCGGCTCGACCGGATTAATATTACGACCTCGCAGAATACCGGCATGAAGTAGAAGTATCTTGTGCTTCTGCGTTTCGTTCGGTGAATGCGGTAACCGGAGGCCCACTCCTCCTTCCCATTCCACTCCTTATCCTCCCTCCCATCTCCCAAATACCCTTAAAGGCCGGCAACGCACCTGTAGCTCCTTTGGTGTTGCAGATGTACGTGGGCAACGGTAATCACTTACCATCAGGCGAACCGCTGGCTCGTTTGCCGCCTTTCCAATAAAAAAAATCGCATAGTTTGCTTAGTTACGGCTATGAAGCGTCAATTTCTAAATAGTTTAGGGCAATAACTTAGCGTAATGGAATACTAACCATAAAATTCCATGGTCGCTCGCCCTTCGGCTATTGACGTGAAATACAAGCCTAATACAAGCTTCAATGCTTAGTAGTCTATTTTATACATAGTATATTAGGAATGTTCAGAGCATTCGGCGTATTCATATTAAAATTAAAAAAAAAGTTTTATGGCAATGAAGTGTTTAGACTAATTTTGAATGTACACTACACTGACTTCTGGCAAAACATAAGCATGATTGGCTTTTAAAACACTAAAAAATGTCATTGATAACCGTAGCCTGTAACCAATGTGTTGTACATCTAAATTATGGATAAATAAATATAGAGAATAATTAAGATAAAGTAGCAGCATGTAGATCGCTCTACTGGGCAAAGGCCTCCTCTCAATATTTGAAAGGGTTTTAAATAGTAGTCGCTACAGTGCGGGTTGCTTCAAACATTTCCTCAAATAATATTGTTTTATTGATCAGACATGTATGTTTCCTCTCGCTGTTTTCGTTCACCATTGAGCACGTTGTAAATAAAACATATAAAATTGACATTAACAACTTGAGTTGTGCCGGCATCGTGGATTGAATCCGGAACATGCGCGTACTATGAAATTTAACAGAGCGCATTGAACGCTTAACTACCACGGCACAGGTTAGATAATAGTTACTACACGGCTCCTATAATGTATACTATGTGCTTTTATTACCTATATAGGAGTTAGTTTAATATATAGGGTATCTAAATGTCTGTTTCTGTATATTTTCCATTTTATCTAATTGAGTAAATATGTCATGAATTTTAATTTTAATGCCATCGCACACTCACTGAGCGTAATCTCCGCGGATTAATTTAGCAGCTAAAGTAACCTTTCCGGAGATATGCGAAACAAATTTGGCGAGAATTTTTCTCGACTCACTCATTCTCTTAAATAGGAAGTATGTATATGCATATGAAGCTATATGCTATATCGCTGTATACTATGGACATGCTGATCGAATATACACGATTTAAAAAAAATTATATAAATGTTTTCATACTTAACGCTTCTAAATCTTTTCTTCGTACATGTGCCATGTTAATTTCTCTAAAATTATTTAGCCAACAATTTATTTGTTAATGTTAGGTATATATTAACAAGAATAAAACCGAGATTAATTATGGATAACACAATTATTGCGCCAGTCGTTCGCTCATTTCAAATGCTCTAATTTTAATTTTGGCACGAAAACAGTAATATTTAGCTGTAAAATGTTTCTATAAAACGAGCTCTTCAGCCAATTTGTTGTACAATGTAGGCATAATAAATATATTTAATATGTGAAAATGTAATTAGCTAACTCATGCAAATATATATCAAAATCCAACTCTTCTTTCGGCACCATACACGAACGTGTCAGCGTGACAGTAAAGGCGCACGGGGTTGTTCAAAATTTCCTTCTCGATGTACCCATTCACGACACCCTAAGTGCAAAAGGAGTTTACAGTACCGCTACTTCGATAAGTCAATTGTCAGTAATCACGTCTTTCCATATCATAAATAGAATGGACATGAATCAATACGGGAACAACTGTTTTCCGTAGTTGTAGGCGGACCCTCCAAACGGGTTCAGTAGCCGTAGCATGGTCGGTAATTGGCCTACGGTGAAAGATGAGGAACCTATAATCCTTACTTAAATTTCTTTTCCAGTTAAGTTTTTTGCAAAGTATGCATGATAATATAGTTATAGATAAAAAAAATATAGTTTATTTCTTTTTAGTATCTTTTAGCTTTCACTTTTTAAATACGTGTCCGATGGACAGGAAATCTCCAGTTTGTGTACTTAAGATCGAACATATTATATAAGATGTTTATTCTAATCTCATTCGTAGGTTGCGAGATTTGTGGTATTTGCTACAATCGGCTTTCAAGTCAAGAAATTACATTAAATGTATATGTTTATAGCAAATAATCTATTTACAATGAGAAGACTAATAAACTTGAATATTTACAGTGAATAACGAATAAGAATAATACAAACAGATCTGTATACTTTTCTCATTAATTTATTTTATTTTTATTCATAGCCTGTACGGGCCGTATATTTAATTGGATATGTGACGAGTAACAGGTTTATTGGTCAATCAATTTGGACCGTCTCGAGGAAAGATTTTATTAGGAGAGCAAATAGAACGTATGATATCCTAGGTCATAAAACGAATTAATTTGAAGCATGGAGTTTTAATTAAATTAGTATTGTATTTAGAATTTGCATGGAGTATGAACAAACATGTATGTACTTAATCATAAGTTCATCTCTGTAGCTTGAGTAAATGTTTTCAGATATGTATATCTGGTCTGATACTTAAACTGTACACAATATTGTTACGATGTCCGGGTTGTGAGATTGGAGTAAAAGGCCGGTATCTTAAACTTCTATTTATTTGACTACTAACAAAGGGTGAAGTTTCGTCTTCGATGAGCTTCCTTGCACGTAATCTTCCATGGGTCTTCCTACTAGTAACAAACCCTTTGTCTTTTGCAGCACCGATCACCTTGCCCTCTCTTTTTTTCTTTTCGTCCTTTTTCTCTTTCTTTCTTTTACTTTTCATTTTTGATCCTAATTTACCTCTTTCACTTACTTTGGAACTCACCTCTGAATTGTTATTAGTGTGTTCCAGTGCTCCTTATATAGTCCCGAATTCTGATCGTCTATTTATTTTCGATTATTCTGGAATATTCCCGAAACGATGTATAATTTATTTTTGAAGAAAATTATATAATTTATCAACCAGTACAGCCCTCTTATTTGCCTACCAAAGAGTTTCGTTAACATCAACTGGTAATTTATAAAACAATAGGTCTTTTGACTTTTTATTTGTGGACCTAAGTGTTGACATGACGTCATGAGGCATTCGTGACAAAATATTCGATATTTTTAAAATAGATAATTGCATGTATCTTTAACAATGAAGGTACATTTACCCTAAAACTATTTTTCTTTCTCTATACATTCTTCTGAAAGAGGTACATTTTTGTGATCTTTCGATTAGTTTATTTATATCCTGATAAAAAAAGTTTATTCCTTGTCGGAAAAATACGAGGAAACTGCTTCCATAACTTCTTCATAGGTGGAATAATTCTTTCCGCGAAGCTCTTTTTCATTTTTGAAAAGAGGTAATAACTCGTAAGTATGTAGCAGTATGTACTAAAACATCCTGAAATAGAAAGAAATTTTAAGAGAAGTATGGATAGAAACTTTATATAATTATTATCTATATAATTACACCAATGCTAAGCTTCGCATATTACATAGTTCGCAGATTCTACGCCTTGCAGAAAGAGAAAAAGGCTAACCATGCACTACTTTGCAGTTTTCTATCTTAGACGATTCTAAACCGGGTTATGGGCGAACTAAAGGACCAACGGATATTTCAAATAAAACTTGAAATCTTTTTGTAATATATATAGCTGATATCTAAACTCTTTTAAGGTCAGGAGAGAAATAATAAAAAAGATTATTTTTAACCTTTAGTGATTCGTATAGGCCGCGGCTCTAAACAACGTAAAACTATTTCATATTCGACGAATACTTTTTATTTCATTCAAGATGGAAAATCTATTCAACAGGCGTGTGAGATAGCTTCTCAGATCCTTGTTATCTACTGAGGTGATCATCAATATTTTCCAAGCGTGTAGATTGCGAAATGTCATCCCAACTTTGGAAAAGCTTATTTCAACTGAGGATTACTTACCGACTGAAGATGAAAGCATTCATGTCTTACTTAATATTATGGGGATTAACTTTGCAACAAAAGGTTTTCGTTTGCCGATATTTAATCACTGTTATTCGACACTCGATATTCCAAAGCACACATGTATCGGATTTCGAAAGCGGTATCATGTTGGTCAGTGATAAAGCCGTCTATAGAAATCCATACATTTTACGACTTATTGGGGCGTCGACGTCGTGCGTGATATTGAAATTTCGTAATCAATCACTTTAACTTATTTTGTATGTAGCAAAAAAAAATTTTTTTTTCATTTAAATAGATTAATACTTCTATTTCAAAATTCTGTAGATAGTTCCTGAAATAGTAACAATGAAGAAATATTTATATAAACATTTTTATCAAACTGCAGTTTAGCCTGCACTTACAATCACATTCCGCATGATTATATTATAGTTTTGGGGATGAATACATATAATAGGTACGCAGATCTATCACCTACAGGTGAAAGCAGAAACTACAAATGTTCATACAATACGACTCAGCGTAGCTAAACGGGCTTCTGTAATCCACTTTTCGCTTCTCCATGAGATAAAACGCGAATAGTGGCGAGACATCGGATTTTCACCTGAATATTGCCATAAGATTTTCAAGATACTAAGTTGCATCTTTCGACACCCACGAGAAGAGTGACAGAATTTTACGTGACTGTCACTTGACATATATGTTTATAAGATTAAAATAAAGTATCAGTCTATAAATGTCCCATTACTGGTACAGGAACTTTTCCCCACACTGCTGATGGACCACTGAAATGTGAGTTGGCAGAATTCACATAATATCTCCGATCCGATATTCGCACTCAGGTCACGTGGGTACTAAGAAAAAAGCGAGTGACTGCTCTTATGACGTATAACCTATATCGTATTCAATAAGTAGAAGGGCTCAGGTTACAGCCTTTTGTCTTAACCTCAGAATTTCCATTTCTTGTTAAAATAACCAATCATTTGTATCATCGTTTTGCTATAACCAATTACAATTAAAGAAAACGAATTACAGGCGAACGAAGTCTAAAGCGACTACATTTTTAAATTTATCATTTAGCGCCTTATCCGCTATGCCCCAAACAACTCACAAGAATTCCGTGTAACTTCATTCCCTTTAAAATCATTCCTATACATGGTTACCAATAAACGAAACCATATCTTGGATTTGAAATGATTCTATCGAGGAATAACTTCGCACGGAATTGTTGAGAAATATTTTTGTGGCGCCTGAATATCTTTTTCGTTTACCTACATGTTTTCAATGACTATGGTCTACGGGTTTCGTTGTGACAACCATTCGTCAAGCATTGTACTTTAATGTGTTGTGACCATTTCAAAGAGAGCACTATAGCTTAATGTCAGTATATAATGTCTATTCACTGCTAATTTCAATCATTCATACGGAGAAAATCTTCCGCATTCCCATGTCTTATTTCTGAAGTAATTCGCTTAGTCGATTGGGTGCGGCTTGGAGTGATGCGACCTTGGCGTCTGTGTAATATAGAGCCTCGAAAAGTGCGAGAATGGTCTTGGATTATTTCTGGAAATCAAAGTAAAAACGGTTAAAATGTCATCTATTTAATTGTATCAAAACTAGTCACATACAAACAGTGCAACCAAAGAGATTTTACTGTAACTATTTACTTATAAAATACGAAAAACTTTTTCTCCGACCTGAATATATCCTGATTTGACAATGGGATCCTAGTTATGAAGCATAAATAGTAATTACAGGGCTCCTAGGTAGATGCAACCATCTGGTGATGGCATAACAAACTCATTTATCTTTACATGACAGAATTGAACACTTAAAAATGAAATGTATTAAGTACTTTATACGTTTTAATATGGGAAATGGAAGTATGAGTTATGAGTGCCTATTAGCTGTTCTACGTGACCAAACTTAAACGTCTATTTTTGGCTCACGGAGTATTCAGAATTTATGGGTAAAATAAAACAGTTATTCAGATTATTTCAGAGTTTATTTTTCTAATTTAACACTATGTCTTCTGAAAACTCTACTGCAGGTCATGCACATGTCTCCGTTGCATGTCTCATGCACATACACACATTAGTGTCATAATGAATCAACCTATAGTAGACATGTCCTCAGTACCCCTGTGACCACGGGTGCTGTAAACCACCCGAAACGTCGAGATTTATAAAAGAATGTATTAAACACGATAAAATCCGTATACAATAGTTTAATTTCAAATGAGTAATGTTCGCCAAAATACAGGAAATCGTTATGCTTTAATTACTAATGTTCCTGCAAACCTCACTAACTAAGCAGAGCTTGTATCTGGAATGGTACCTTTTGGCCTACTTTAATTTTAATCGATGAATCTAAATATGGCACAGACTAATAGCTACAACGGAGTCCCGAAACTTTTACATTTCTAGGTCAATGGAGGGCTGCTAAAGAATGTAAAGAGTCGGAAAAACTTTGATAAACTTTTACTAGTTTGTAACATTTAGTAGAACTTTATAAGCATAATCTGTGTTCAGAATTATGTATCTCCGTAATGAAAAATATGAGACGCGCATTTTCGCTTCCTTCATCAGATAGGTGAAATTGAAGATTGCCAAGTATCATGAGCCGTAGTAGCCTAGTGGATAGGACGCTCATTCCATAGAGGGCGAGTGACCTAGGTTCGATACCCGGTGCCCGCACCACTAAAATTGTTAATAGCAATTTTAAGTGCTGTATTTACCACGTGCTCGGTGGTGAAGGATAATATCATGAGGAAACCTGAATGTTTGAGTTTGAATTTTTGTAATAATATTTAAAAAAAAAATTTTAGCAAAGATTTTTGCGAAGAAGGCCTTTGCCCAGCTGTGAGCTATTGCATGCTTCAGATATGCAGGTTTCCTCACGATGTTTTCCTTCACCATCGAGTACGTGGTAAATACAGTACTTAAAATTGCTATTAACAATTTTAGTGGTGCCGGCACCGGGGCTCGAATCCAGGTCACTTGCGCTCTAATGCCATACTAAAATGAGCGCCCTGACCACTAGGCTACCACGGCTCTTTAATTTAAATGAAACGCGTTAATTGCGACATAACTTCGACTTGAGCGCAAGCGACCGCGCCGAGTGCTAATCTCTTCAGAACGTTATCTTTAAGACGTCTCCGAGGTTCCTAATTGTTCTAAAAAGAATTTGTTTTAAGCTTCGTTAAGAAATATATATTCGTTAAGGTTTTAAATTACGGGACCCCGGTGCTTAATCGTTGAAAAGAATTAAACTTTTCATTTACATTTAATTAAATCGTGTATAATGTAATTTAATTAATTTTTTATTATTATATTTAATTATAATTTATTTAAATTATTATACGAGTATATAAGTAAATGACACATATTTCTTAGACCATTTGCCCATAGTCATCACATCGCCCATAGTATGCGCAACACAAGTGCTCTTTAAATAGTGATGTAGCAGCATCACTAGACTGTGGGTTTTGGAGTCGAAAAATTAGGCTGTATCGCACAATGTAAGGCGCAATCGTCCAGTTGTCAATGCCTCGTTTGTTAAACAGCAGGGTTGGTTGCTTACGTGCAAGTAATTTTGGCATTTGGAGTAAAACATGCTATATGAGTTGAAATTTTGACGTGGGGCATCTGGATTATCCCCAAATATTTTTTAAAGTACCAACTAGTTTTTAAATTAGCCTGTACGAGGAGCGTTCAAAAATAATTGAAAAAATTGAGGTAATTTGTTTGCGGTTTGTTGGGTAAAAATATTTAATGTGTATCTGTGGTTGAAAAATTTCGCTACAAACAATTCAATCAAGATTTACGTAATCCATATGGCATAAGGCGTCACCATTTCCTACTATTGTACGTTGATGCACCGAATTTAAGTATGGACACTTACTACATCGATTTTTTTTCAGTCAGCTCAACATTATGATTTTCTTTTCACTTACTAAAATAATTGTATTACTATTATCATTGAGCTACGAGTTTTTATAGACATGATGATCGTTCGTCACATTAGTTATTTAATTGCCATCCCTTATACTCGTAGGTCACATCCACTAATACGCCACTTTCTGCATAATAACAATATTCTGAAATATTAAAATTATTAAAAAAAAGGCTCTCAGGATTTGCCCCGATTATGGAATAGTCAAATGTACATGTTTGTCGTTTAAACAAGTGCCGTGACAGGCCGTCATCGTATCATCGTAAGTAAATTATGCATGACAAGTAATAATTTTGCATTTTTCACGACAACGAATTCCAAATAAAAAAGCAATTGTAATGAAAATATTTTAAATACCCTTAATTTAAAAATAAAGGAAATGTTTTATCCAGAACTATAAAAAAAAGTTGTAGTTTCCTCAATTATTATTCATTTTAATATGTTAAATTAAGAAGTCTCTATATCATCATACTTTGTACCTATTTGATCCAAATTAACAGTACCATTTTCATATGGCATATTTAAGGGTTATTGTGTTATCTACCGGAGATCACAGACCCTTATGTAATTTAAATCAGTCAGCTTCAGATGTATGGTATTCGTGTTAATGTTTGCATACATCGCTACTTTGTGTTGTATTAATTTAAGTTGCTTCTTTTTTATGTTCCTAATGAAAAATCATTTTCTCATGTGTAGTTATACTAAGTATTTTTTATTTAAGTAAAAAATATTAAGTCATACCTAAGGACACAATTTTATATCTAACAGTGAATCAAATTCTATATAAAAAGATAAGGGAATTACACAAGTACTTTTTCACAGTGTCCTTTGTTCCCAAGGGATTGTTAGAGCAGTAGGTTAATTTCCTGGCCCACTTTAGTAGTTCCGACGCGTGTCTGTTACCAAAAGATAATACAACTAGCGATGTATTAACTTGATTGAATCACATAGGAGATTCTTTAAACGTGTTAGCCTACGACTTGTCAAGAAAGAGAGTATATACTACAGTACAATTAGAAAATAGATATATATAACTATAACATTTCCAGTAAAGTGATTGTAAAAAAAATCACAAGAAAATTACTTTACTCTTTGAATACAAATCGATCAGGATCTAAAGAGATATCTAGAAAACAGTATAATGTCTTGTGTGTTTTGAATTTTCTTATTTCAATCCGTTTATTAGTATATACTTATACTTAAAAAAAATATATCTCAGTCAATAACAATTTTTGAGTACTTAAAATAATAGCGCCTGACAGCCAGAGGATAGGCAACGTAGCTAAAGCTGTTTTGCTTCTTGTACACAAGAACAGTACGTGATGGGTGGTGAGCAACTTCATGGAGTTAACCCCAGGATATTGCAAAGAGATATACCTTAGTTACCTCTTACAACCTCCGCGGCTCTTCATTACTGAATTTTACAACAAAGTATTCCATATTAGACATTCAGATTATTATCTGGATTATATGGATATGGATATTGTAGCGAAATCTATGTCATCTCTATAGACTCTAAAATAACATAAATGACAAAAGGGTAGAAAATGTTTCTTTATAACATGTAATTCTATCCGCCAACTGTTTTAAATAACTTTTTAATTATTATTTTTTACTTAATTGTACCAATGTATTGATTTGTATGAATTATACTGATTTCTTACTCTTCGCTCTTGATCAGCGACCGTTTCAAATAGTATCTATAACCATTATTCCATTTTCATTTTATCTCAATTTTTTCACCTTCATACTTTGACAAGTAGAAGCTGTGCGAATGCTGTCTAAGTTATTACTGTCTTCAATGAGACTGTAATATTAATATTAGTTATAATCATCAGGACTAAAGTACATTTACGGTATTGTTAAGGACCTCCGATAAAATAAGATATTACAAGTCATATCAGTACAATAGGAATAAATTATCGCAATTAATACAGGACAGGGATTCTGAACCCATGTCAACCCACATTAATAGTTACCTTCGGCAAACTATAAATTCATTTCATGATATTAATACTACAACTTAAAGTTTTAATGGCTTTACTTTAAAGTTATGTAACACTAATGCTTTTAAGTGTGCTAGAAAATTTGTTTAATAGACAAACGTATCGTACAATATTATGTTACAGTTTATGTTTCCTTATACTAAACTAACAATCAAATAAAAAAAACAGCTTACAATACAGCAGAATAACAGTCAGATACTCAACTCACGCCAGTCAAGCCCTCATAGGACACAGATTTCAACTTCGTACTGTCAATTAAAAGCGATATAAGTAAAAAGAAATAAGTAACATTTTCTTTATGGTTAACTCCTTCTGTGCCTAGGAGACGTCTGGGTAAGTACAACTATCTTACCCTTTTCTTTTCCCAAACAGCAGTGCAAGTACTGTTGTGTTAAGGCTATGTCCCTTTCAAGCGCTTCAAACTCTTGATCGTAGTCCTCAGAGGTGAAAAGAATCTGTAGCTTTTTTCGATTGAAGTGGTTTACAGTCGTACATGGTCTCTGGGAGACATTCACCACCAGGTGGACTATTAGCTCGTTTGTCGTCTCAATTCATTAAATCTGTCTGTCAGTGACGGTCACCGCATCACTGATCTTCTGACATTGCAAACAATTTTTAAAGATGTTAAATATATGGCTTAATTGCAAACCTTGATGGTATCGACAGACGCTCATTTGTTCTAGATATTTTAATAGCTATAGATATTTTAATTTATTATTCACTAGACTTTATATTTGGAATTAAGAAATCAAATTCGATACCATTCAGATATATCTCGTATATGTTGTTTACTAGTCATCGCATAATTTCTAATAAACCGTGCGATGTGAAAATAAAAAAAAATTCACGTTGTTTTAAATAATAGTTACCCATATGAAATTAAACGATTATTTACGGATATTATCGCGTTTAATTTTATTTTCATATTCCCGACATTTCGATTGCTTTACAGCAGCCGTGGTCACGGGGGAATGAGGTGTTAGACGTCCAGTTGTCATAGTTAACGCGGGCTACCTTCGTCATTAATTTATTAATTTTGGTCCGACATAGCCAGAATATGTTCACAGTATCTTGAGGTCGTGCAGTGGTATGCTTAGTTTTAGATATAATTTTGTTTATTACAGGATCCCAAGCCGATGGTAGTACCCAGCCATCTTCTCTATTGAAATTAGGATGTTTTTTTGATTTCATTAGCCTCGCGAATTATCCTGGGCAAGAATCCGTGTACTTTAGCCAGGATTTATGGTCTTCTTTCTGACGTAATGGTAAGGGCGATCAAGGATATGATCACAGATTGCAGACTTCCTAGAGCATCGGTGTTTCACGTCAGCTATGAGTTCTTTTAGTTTGCTCTGTGTAGAGAGAGACCACATAAACAATCAAATTTGTATACCTGCATCTTGTAGTTTCATTTCAAATGTATTGTCTTCGCGTAAATATAAGAAATTATTAATAGTAACCCAGTTTTAAACTAGTAAACGTTGCTTTTATAATCACTTATAATATGTTTTAATCAACACCAGAGAAAGTATAATATTTGTACACTGTGTAATGTGTTTTTAAACAAATATGTATTATATAAGTATTTTTTTACTGTTATGTTACAGGAAAATACCTTGTAGAAGAATTTTTTACATGTCAATCAGTTTGTATAGCTAAATTTACTGAAAAGTAGCATTTAACTTTTTTATTTACTACTGTATAATTGTTCCGCCACCTGCAGTTGCTGCTTCGCAATATATCCCGAACAAAGACGTACAAGAACCCGGTTAAATGCGAGTCCACGCCAGTGCTGCTTACCGTTGCAACCGTGCTAACAGCCGGAGAAGCTTTGTAGCTTTTTTTTCATTAAGATGAATCTGGAAGAAGAAGGAAACACGCTGGAAAATACACGCAGTTCGTCAGTTCCAAGCACAGGGACATGACTTGGTTTTCCTCACATGTTATATCACCAGGCGTCCATCTATCCCAAGATGGTGTTCGGTTATTCGCTGAAAATTCTAACAGTAATAAGGATACAAATATTGGCTATGGATTATACCAAAGGTTAATACGATTAACCAAATACATGCTTCGTTGCTTCATGGTGGCAGTGGCTAAGGATCTAGCTGCGACGCGGGAGGTTTCGGTTTCGATCCCCGCACAGAGAAAGTATTTCTATGTACAAAGAATTGTTCCGGGTCTGGTTATGTGTGCAATTTATGTACTTAAACTACCACAGGAGACATCGCCATACAGGATATTTTTACAGTGAGGGTTACCTGTTATTGTTGTTATTTACAAAAAATACTGGTTTATTTTGTTCTTGTTTTGATGATGGCTTAGTTCGGTCTTGCAGATTTCTTCCCTTTTACTTTCTTACTCTATTTAAAGGCTCAGCTGTGGGCTTATATGTATGTACTTTCCATGAAAGTGCCAATAAAAGCCGAAATGCCAGTAAAATAATGCTAAATTCGCCTTACCTTCCCACCCGGTGGATCGATAAACATAGTGCCGGTAACCTCGCACCGGTGATGCGATGCTGCTCCTCTTCACTAGAATGTAGCATTTGGGTTCGATATATTGAAAGGAAGTTACCGCCATTAGTCGGTTACCAGAGCCTAGTTTCCTTAAGTAATAGCTTGTTATAAAGGTTTATTATACAATGATTATTCATTAAATGTTTACAAGCTTACAATGTTAAACAACTTTACAGTCTTTTTAAAGCAAACCCGTAACAATTATTGCCTTACATTAAACCCGTTGTCGGTCTTAATTACTTGGCGTGGGAAGGTAAAGGTAGAAGGGACAAAAATGATAATACCTTGGAAAATTTAATTGTAGCGCAGTTACACGTTTTTGCTTAAGGTTAAACAAGAACATTTAGTTTTCTTTTAGTAGGAGAGCATTTAAGTTTATTACAATATTTATGGTTCTTAAGACTGTAGTAGGAAAAATACGTATAGTATGGTTTATAACATGTGAAAATCCGTAATCTCTGCTCCATTTGTCATACGACAACCTTGGGGAATATAGGGTAGTACATTCTAAAGCCGATTTTTTTGCGTGGTTACTCTTTTCGCCCAAATCCAAGGAGCGGAATCAAACAACAAGTTGTAAATGTAGAATACTGATTAGCTTAGATCTACAGCATGGTTTCATAGCAACAAAAAAATTAAGAAAAACGAAACGAAAGAAATAAAAGAAATGATCGGAATGTATGACATAGATGGAATGAACGAAATTAAGAGTATGAATAAAATTAATGGAATGAACAAATTGAATGGAAATATCAAAATCAATAGAATTAATGAAATTAATTAAATCAATGTACGTAATGAACGGAATTAAACTAAATGTATGACCGAAAAAAAATTATGAAATTAATAATATTATAGAACTAAATAAATGAATGGAATTAATTAATTATGGAAATCAATTAATGAAATTATTGAATGACCTGACTGAAAAACATAGCATCGTCATTACTGAATTGAATGAAATCCGTTTGTGAAACATATATTCTATCGAAATATGATCGTTGGTATTGAAAGTTAATAACCAAATAATCCGCCCACCGCACTTATTAGCATAATCAAAATTAAACCTCATGTTCTGTGAAAATTACATTAAATACAATCAACTTTTCTTAAAATTGTGAATGTGACTCGAAACCAACTGCTTAAATGCATTAATTACCAACAATTAATAACTTATCTACCCCCTCCCCCCTTCATTCCCCAAGGTTGTGGTAAGAGGTGACTAAGAGAAAAATAACTGTTTCTGAATATATATATATTACACAACATATTTTGGATTTACGGATAATTTTTAGGATTTATGGATATTATGGATTTCTATTTAACACTCAGCTCAACTGATCTGACTTAATTTATCCACTTTTCACTTCTGCCTGACATATTACCTGACAGGTGACATGCTCCGACGCCGGGTATACTACTGGAGAGTGCTTGTTATTTCAAGGCTTTTCTTGTAGTCACCTCATAAGACAACCATAGGGAATAGGGAGTGGTAGATTCTTACGCCAATACCATACGGTATTTAATGGATTTAAGGAGTTTCTTTTTGCGTTGTTACTCTTCTCCAAACCCAATGAGCCAAATCTAACACCTAGTTGTTAATGTTGAATACTGGTTAGACTTGATTGATAGAATGCTGATCTAAAGCATGGTTTTATTATGTAGCAAAAAATGACATAAAATCTACTTATTAGGTAAAAGCTATCACACCAATTGCGTACAATATCGAAGTAGAATTAGTTTTCTTTTTATACTTTGGAATTTAGTATTTCCTATTGGCTAAAACTCCAACTCCAAACTCCAAGTATTGATAATTATTTTTATCAGTACTAAAACATAGTAAGAAAACAGGTAGTAAATAGGTTACATAAATCGGCATGTTACATCAAATATTTTCTGTTTACAAGAACTTTTCATGTATATATATAGAGGTTAAAGAAATGATAATACACTTCTGTTTGAATTTATACTTTTTATACCATTAAAAATTCAGGTCTAAGCTGACATATTTTCGCTATCTTAATTGTCCCACTTGGCAACGAAAACGAGGCCGTGTTTCTTTTGTACATAATATCTGAAAGATAAAACTTGCTTATATCAAATATACTTAAATCCACTTAACCCAATATGAAGAATGAATATTCGTAGATTAAAATAAACGGAATGATTTTTTCATATTTCAGGCGAGCTTGCTTTGGAACAAACCATACACGAGTTCATCAACATATTAGCCGATCGTTAATATGTAACCAAGTTTTACATACGAAGGGTTGTTAAAGCCACGATAGCCGGGTGGCTAGGGGACTTTTGTACAAATAAGTACCTTGTGATTTTTATCGCTGGCCTGGATACTCAGACAGGCAACAGGCAACAGGAGCAACGCCTGTTACGTTGGTTGAAATAAGCTCTGATGGAAAAAAGGGGATGAAATTACTGAAAATAAATGTAGACCATTCCATTATTAGGGTATATTCGAGTGAAAGTATTTTAGAGATTGCACTATAATCACACCAAGTTTGTCGCGTATATTACGTATTTTACGATTGAGTAAAAACAAAAAAAATACGTTTTTAATCAAAGTTTCTTATTTATTAAGATGTTCGTCATTATAACACACGTTGAGTGAAAATTTTGAAGATAAGACAGACAGCGTAGCCTAAGTAAAGAAATCCGTAAGGATCCCTAAAACTATTATTGATATATACCATTTAATTGTTATCGTATACAATTTGTGTTAGCACTTTAGAGGAAAGTCCAGATGTGGACTTATATAGAGTAATAAAGAAGAAGCAGACGTGGGCATTGACAACCATATTCAGTAAAGTAGGTACACTATCTCACGCTCCCTCGCGCTGTTCCTTTGCTTAGCATTTTTATGCAATATGATCACGTTTTTTTGGGGGGACACATGAAACTCGTGTTAGGCATGTTGCACGTGATGATATTTTGTTAACTTTTCACCTCAAAACTGGTGGTTTTAAACATAGGTCATGTCGGTAAGGGGTGCAAACATGAGTAAGATAAACTAGCTTTGTTTTATCGCTCCATGGGATGGGGCAGGATGACAGCATGGTTATTTTTGTAGTGACTGTGTAACTGGTCGTTTCTACTCTTTCTAATGCTCTGCCTGAACTGCATATAATGTGTTCTAGTATCTAACCATCATGTATCACTTTCTCAACAATGTATTATCTCGGTGGGAGAAGCCTGTGTCATTGCTTCACCCTATACCCACAGGGACGATATACTAAAATAGTGCAATCATGTTAAATAATATATATGTAATTAAAAATATTTTATTGAAAGATACATTGCTCTCGGTTAATTATATATATAAAAAGTCATAACAACATTATTTAAATTAAGAACACAAAAAGGACAATGTAATGCCGCCTGTTTATTTCCCACGGCAGTGAAACGGCTTTCTTCCAATATATGTGAGAGTGCTATTAGCGGGGATGTATCCACCACACTGTTTTAGTATATTTATTTATGCACATATTTTTATTATTTTCAGGTAGGTCGAGATTTTCCTTTATTGTCGAGCCGGTGATGAATTCAACATACAACAATTCTTGTGGTACCGTTATCATGTTTCGAATCCAGGATAAAGATAATAAAAAGGAAAAGCGGGTGCTCTGACCTATAAGTCACGGTGGCTCTAAAAGGACAATAATACGAGACAAATTTAATGTGAAATTTCATAAAAGGAAACAGAATTAACTTTAAATAATGGAACACTTTGCAAAACCCTATTAAAATGCCCGTTATCATTCCCGTGTTAGCGATAATCTTCACTAAGCTGTTGTCTCCCCATATCTCAAAACGCAATCACTTCCTAATTCTATACAATGTACCTTGAATACAAACTTGTGTAACTGGATAACTTTAGTAAAAGTCTCATTACTAAACTAAAACTTATATTTTCTTTTGATGAGTTCCATAAAAGTTATAATAAAAACTAGGTTATTGTATTTTGTACATTTCTTGAATTAGGTAAATGAGGCACATATTTTTAGCTTGATCGTAAAAAAAATATTGATTTCATCACGTTTTTCTCAAGTCGATTTCTTGTCTGTTCGATACAAGTTTTATAATAAATTTGAAAAGAAATTCCCGATAAGCTTAAAAATTTTAAATTTTAGCTCAGAACTTGATGACAATGGAATATTAACTTGCTCTATTGTATGTTCGTTACAAAATTTGCAATCATTTTTAACTAACTTCCCGAAGAGCTAGGGACTTGAAACTTTAAACATAGATGTGAGAACTGGATGATAAATAATAATAAAAACGAGGTAAAATCCTCTGTTTTATTTAAATACCATAGACGCTACTGCCCGTCATCGGTCAACTTAAGATCTTGTAATTTTCGAGATGTTAATCCCGCCATCTGTCGGCAAATGGATTCGTAATGTCTGCCTTTCCTAAATTACTATGCTTGACAACAAATAATAGTATGTAAACTTTTGGCAATTTCTCATAGAGGCTTATGTTCAACAATAAACTTTAGTAGGCTTACAAAGAAGGAGAAGAAATGTGATGTTTTAATATTATTCACGTAACAGCACACGAAATGTCAAAAAAAAATTGTTATATTTGTATTTCTTTTACTCTTTATCAGAAAATTACACAAATAATCAGGATTATACCAAAAAAAAAAACAAAAGAAGCGCCTTAATAAATTATTTTGGTTATTGTGTTACGGTAAAAGTGATTTTGTTAACGAATCCTTTTGGAGACGAATCCTTCAATGCCGCCTGTAAGTGCCAACAATATTTTACCATCCTCGTCATTAACTACACCCGAATGCGGATCGCAGATAAATAACTAGTTCCAGCAAAACAAACACATTGAATTAATGACATTGGGTATAGCAAACAAGGAAATTTGAGATGAAAATAACTGTTTATTGGTCCAACTTACGATTTTTATGTAGTTGCTTATTTATGTCCGACTATAAAATGTTGCACAAGCACGAGTCGATCTTTTCGAGGAATGGTTCTTTACCCAAAAGGAAATTGACACAAAGTACTCTTGAAAATGGAACCATTACCGTTTGCCAATATTGACGACCGTTATTGTCAGCTGTTCGCGTACACGTGTAAAAGCAGTGTCGTGGTATCGATTTCAAGGGTCATAGGTCAGGGTATAAGGTAAGCAACAAAATACGCCTACAAAATGACAACGACAAACAGATAAGGTCGCCTTTTCGGAGAATACAACAGCAACGCCTCAACTCGATACATGAAACTCTTTCGCAAATAGTCATTACTAAGCTTTCATGAGTTTTAAAAAAACAATGTCAGAAGTTACTAGAATTTCGTAATTAAGTTTGATGTATGGTTATTTTAGGATTAGAATAAAAAGAATGATAGTTGTTGTGTCTTACATACATGAAATTTTCCATTTTTCAGTTTTAAATAAATTCTACGACTAGGAAAGGACTGGACACGTTAAAATAGCTGTCCGTATATTATGTCAATTAATTCGATTATCGCAGTGGGAATTGTGTGTAAGGCAAACCGTTTCGCCGGGCGACTTGGAGGGCGTCTGTAATACGGCAGGATTACCTCACGTTCACTTACTTAATAAATGTACATAATCAGAAGATGATATATTTTCATATAGTACAGGCCTAAGCTCGTATGTAATTAAGGCACTAATAATTCTGTATATAAAAGCACATTTTTTTTTTATTAAAAATAGGCTTGCGTTTGACCTCAATCTTGCCCGATGGAAGGCGAAGATGAGGCCTAGGATGTCTGTTCACTTTGGCCTTAAATATATCATGTATTAACTGGGGTATTTCGTATTGAAGATACAAGAAGTCAATAAAATGAAAGTCTTGAAGTCAGTTTATAACTTCCATCGCGTCTGTCATCACCACCATCATCCCACATGGCGTCTCTGCCGAGTACCTGAACCTGAACGAAATTCAAAATCAGAAAGAAGGAATTACGGTAAACTCGTATACATTTTGTTTTTTGTTTTTTTTGGGATCCCTCATTATTCACATAATAAAAGACAACAAACTAATGAGAACATTACAGTAGAACAACTCCCAACAATAAAAATATAGGAAATGGAGCTCTGTCGGCACTGCAAATGAACGAGTTACTTTTGATAGCAATGTTGGCTTTCATAATCATGGACATCTAATACACAGGTTGAAAAAAATTAAAAAGCAACTTATTCAATTAATTGATACACGCAAATTACAGATTTTTGTCGATTTATGGGGCGGGAGCGCTCGACGCCACCACTGCGCAGAGACTGTAAATTCAGTGCAATATGTGTGCAGTTTTTTTTTTGTATAGTTATTGGAAATTGATGTAAAAATTTACAAGATATTAGACAGCATTAGTTAAATTATCAAAATACAAAAGAATCTAGGGTTAGAAAAAATAAGTTGTCAAATACAAAAACTCGTAGATGGCATCAAGTTTTATAAGGATATGATCATGGTGGAGAGTCAAATAAAGCGTATTATTTTGTATCATAAACGCATTTAGAAAACAGTGTTATAATTAAGTTAAACCAAGTATACAGTAACTGTTAACGAATTTATAGATTATATTAATAAAACATATAGCCCAAAAGCTCTTACGTCGTGTTAATATCACAGCTGCAGAAATGTAACCAAAATAGAAAGTCTAAAGAGTAATACAATAATAAAAAAACGATCTCATTAAATAATTTAAAATTAATTCCAATAGTATCATCGCTTCCGAATAATTTCATTAGGGAAGCAATATGTTTAGCGATTGACGTGGAAGAGTTTTTACCGAAACCATTACAATCATGTTACTATTCAAAAAATAAATATGATTCATAGATATGAATATCAATATAAGTAACACTCGTGTCGTAATCAAAATTACGTACATAAAAGTACGTACGAAGGAAAAATATAAATACGTTCCTCAACAAGTACAGTCCAATAAGTCAAATTTGCAATAACGTAGAAGGCAGTTTCGCCACATTAATTATCGTCACAATGAGCAGCGAACGCAAAATAAACTTTTATACTACGTAGCTTTAACAGCGGATTCCGAGTGCCCGTGGTTATTGCATGAAGATGAAACATTTTTTCTTGCCTTAAAGGGAAAGCAATATAGAAATTTTATCATATAATAGTAACAATGAAGTAATGCTTAAATGTGTTAATAAGAATAATTCGCAAAACGTGAAATACATCCCAGCTCTTTAACGATTAAGGGAATTATCTCTAAGTTTGACAATATGCTTATCAGGACAAGTTTTATGTGTTTAAGGGAATACAATGTTCATCGAATGCCATTTAAGGTCAACATTGTTTTAAATAATGTAACATAGTAATTGATTATGAACATATACAAGTAAGTATTAAGGAACCCATGCCCGATCGGAAGCGATGACGGTGAGCGGTAAAAAGGATTGCTTTATAAGTTTATAACACATCCGTGGTGTTGCGAAACTAGGTACATCGACGTTAATTGTGAGAAGGTGATAGCGCCTGAAGAATTAACTCAAAGAATTTTTCTTGATAGCGCTGTAATAAGATCATGACCCAATAGAATTCCGATGCGATAGTTAAATATGCGCGTAATCGAAATTTAAATGTATTATTTTACGTCGAAAGTTAAAGCGTTTTGCGTGTAAATTTAGCCAAAAATCTTCGAGTCTTAGCTGAAGACAATATTTGCGACACACAAATTATCGATTTTCGGCTATGACACTAGCATCTCTGACACTGTATCATACATACATCGGTAACGGGAAGGTGAAGACGAGTGAGTACCTGTGTGTTTGCGCAACATTAGTGGCACTATAATGCTTGTAGATCGTGCGCAGTTGACAACTGTCAGACAGTACACAGAAATTCTCTCCGTAGTCGAAATTGGTCAGGAAAATATTATTATCAGTACTTTCCACTTCAAGACTTTTATATAATACTTTGACATTTAAATTGAAATAAAGATTTTCCAACATTTTTACCGGGCTTAATTCGACGCCGTGAAATGTAAACAATACTCGAACTCACATTTTCAGGTCTCTGTCATTGTAATTGTTGTTCTTGATGTCGAAAACAAAAGCTTATTATCGAAAATTTTATGTTGACCTATTGCTCACATTATTTGACGTGTTAATTGATATCAAGTGAATGTCAAATGTATTTATTCTTATGCTGTAATATTTTTTTTAAATTGCTACCTACTTATGTCGTTCGCAAAGTGCTCTGCTCACCGATACAGGTATGGACAGAATAACGCCACAGCATTTAAAATATCTTGTAACCGGAGACATTTACCGAGTTATTTTGAGAAATTTTACAAAATTATGTAATTTTATGATTTCAGGCAATGTTAATCCTAATTTTGTTGAATTTTTATATGGAGCAAGATGTCCCTTTAAAAAAAAAAAAGAATAACGAAACCGTCTTATAGTTATAGGTTCCACTTTTTGCGATTAATCTCAAAATATGCATGCAGACACATTATCTCTAGCCTAAAGTCAAAACTATAGCCTATTTAATTAGGCTTTGGTTAGGAAGGGTGGGTTGAGCAGCATATGTAAATTTATTGCTTATATTTTTAAGGAACTACCAATTAGATGTTATTTTGAAAGTTGACCTCGGGAATGGTTTTAACTCCCTTGAAAAATCAACCCTAGGTAGCCATACCCTATAGATTTATCGTTACGTTTGGCAATGTTATAATCAAAACACTTACTTATTTTGCAAAAACCGGCACGGTTGAGTTTATAGGTTCAACGGATCATTTCGAACTAAGAATCCAAACCCAATATTTATCTATATTTGTATATATTGTGTGTATGTAAGTATGTATCTACCTGTCTGTGTAAGTATATATTTTGATATTTATATCTTTTTACTTGTTTTGTTCTGTTAGCTGTATCGCCTCTATTATGTGTTTATCTTTGCTTAGCCTAATAGTTGACTGGGAGAGAATGCCTCTAGGCATTAAATCCGCCATTAGTACTACTTTGTGCATAAAGTTTAAATAAATTAATATTTAGTACCTGAATGACGGAACTTGAGAAAGTAATGATGACGTTCAGAACGAACTTATTTAAATTAAACAAAATTTTAATATAATATATAAAGAGCGCTAAGGGCTACCCCCTAAGGCTAGCGCCCTTTATTGATAGTATGGTAAATTGCTTAAGCTGGACTCAAGCTACCCTACCTATAAGATTCGACGCGCTTGGCATAAAAGAGGTTTCTTGTATTGTACGTAATAATTTGGACTTAAACACAATTTCCACGATGGCTAGTAGAAAATGAAAAAGTCTCTGTCTCGGCGTTGATATTCTATTGGAAACTAACTAATGAAAACGAAGGGATATCCAGTTGGTTCAGAATGTACAGAAATTATTAATGCAGAATATTCAACGAAAAAAAAAGTAACTCAGGAATACGACTAGTAGCGTCGATCCGTCAACCACATCGATGTCCATGTGGTAGCGATGTCAACGAAAAAGTGCCGACAGACTGTCTTGATACGGCTCATTTAATAACATTATCCGTAGTGCTCAGGTCTCTATAAAGATTCCCTCGGGTTTAGAGCTGTGCGGAATTTTTCACGGAGGACGTCACGAGACTTCTCGGAATGACTGCTCCCTTGGGAGGCAAAACCCTTGCGTTACGTCATAGATACGTTAGCAGCCTCCCTTGTCTCGTATACATTAACCAAGGCCGGGGCGGGATTATAGTCAACTGAATTGGATAAGTGGCGCAAATATGAGTTCATAAGGTATGTCACTGTGCCATTTGCCGTAAAGATGATTGGTCCGTGTGATCCATGTGCGGTACTATTTCTAAAGGAATTGTACCTGCAACTTTGTAGTATAGTATAGTATAGACAAGAGGGCTGGTTCTTTTCTCGCTCAAAGGTTAAGTGTGACTAGCTTAAGTTCAGCCTGGAAATATAGCCAGCGTTGTTGATGCCAAGAGGAAAAGGGCACTTAGATCATTTAAATTTTAAGATTGTAAATTGACCTAATATAGTCATATAATTATGTAATAAAAAAATTACGCATAGTTGTTTGTCGACTTTTATGTTCGTGTTTATCGCAAAAAATTCTCGGATTTCCATGTGGCATAACCAAAGCCAAACAGACTTTCGCAACTCAATTAAATTTCGCCTCTCCGGGTGATAGAACAGGCAGCCGGATTTAGTCCTATTGATTGGCATGAGGTTTTCAAAGGTTTTCACGTTAGTTGCTTCTTACTTCACCCACAGAAAGAAAAGAAGCGGTAGATTCTTACTCCGCTACCATGTGTAACATTCACTATAGTAATCACCATTATTCCTTTAAAGGTGAGTTAATGTTAAATACGTAAGATTATTCTATATATAATATATTCTCATATAGTAATGTGTGGTTATGTAAAACAAGTAATTGCTTAGAAGCTCTTAAAGATATTACAATACAAATATATTATAGCCGTCGTAGCGAAAAGCAATGTCATTCTTATTTTGAGTCTAAAGGAAATGGAAGTGCGCCAAATAAATCGGTGAATGACCTGCCAAAAATATATGTTAATATGCTAATGTTGAAATCGTACAGTCTGTGAGGAACTTCTGCTGCAGCTTTTATTTGGAATCATTTGTTCAATAGTGTTTACCATTTCTGCAAACTAATGTATCAACAACAGGATTGATTTCATGGTTAATTAATAATATTCCATGGTAGCCAGTAAAAAAATATCTTTTATAAAATTTCTGACTATAACATGGATTTTTTTTATATCAAAAGAGGGAAACGACCAAGCGAATCACCCGATGGTAAGTACATCAACTACGTATCTGTAACACCAGAGGTACAGTAGAGGGAGGGGTGTAGGGGAGTCGGAGCCGGGAATGGGTTTCTGGTTACCTCACTCACCGAACGTTAAGAAAATGAAAAAAATGTAGGGTAGAGGGCCATAAAATGGCCGCCCTCCATTTTTTGACCTGAAATATTATTCTATTATTTCATTACACAAATTTTCTTTATGATATTTTCCTACATTGCCGTAAACTTGGTAAATCAACACGATTTGTCAACGTCAAACGAGCTCTCTACATAGGGGATAGAACTCGAGTCTCTTGACCAAGATACAGACGACCTAACCACTGCAATATCAAAAATAGTTTCATTGGTTTAGCGTTAATAATTTGCTTCTTAACGTAGCGCAACGGCTATAAAACAAAATGTATAAAATTTACTACATCTTGTGTTAGACATTTTGTTGCCAAAGTACTTATAAATGGGGAAGAGTTGGAACTTGTGGATATTATTGTTTTTTCTTTAAATAACTCTAAACAAAAGGCTTCAATGAGGTCCGATATGTCCATGATAGCAGACTTAGCTCTGCAGGCTCATAAAATGTTTTACTAGTGTCGAAACAGCCAGGGTAATTTATCTTAATTATTTCCACAGAGTTATTTCTTATGGTATTTTACTGTGGAGACATGCGACTGATGTTGAAACCATATTCGTAACAAAAGAGGGCCATGAGAGCTATCTGTAAACTTTAATCTAGAAAATCCCTCAGGATTAAATTTAAATTAAAAAAATATTCTTACCTTAGCTTCTCAATACCTATACGAAAATATAAAGTATGTGCATAAAACCTTTATTTTAATAAGAATGGTAATATTATATAATAGGAACAGACACAAGGTTGTGATTCCTGCGTGTGCCTGTGCGTTTGAATTTGCCACCCCTTTTCTTCCCATAGGTGTCGTAAGACGCGACTAAAGGTAATAAAATGTGCAGAATGACGACGAGCAGCACTGCAATCGCCAATGCGCATGTAGCAAATCCTTCTTATAATCTCGACTATGGAAATGGTTTCCTGGTACATTCTCAGCTGATATGCTAGTGAACACCAAAGTAATGATGGTTATTTTTATCATCGTGAACGATACGAAGCAGTATCGTGGATTCTTTACCACTAGTACTAGTATCGCTTGTAGATGAAAATCGACCAATTATGTTTGTAATCTAATCAACAAAATCAACTTGTTTTTTAGATATTCAGATGCTTTCATTTATTTGCTTAAAGCGTTTTGCTTGGATGTGTGTATGTTTATTATATTTTACCTCTCTTAACGGCACCTTACACACATCATGTCTTTTTTGTGCACATCTAAGGCACAGTAACTTATGGATAATATAACTTTCATTTCTCTTCTTTTATAATAAGCACTAAAATAGGTAATTAAATTTTCGATGTTTGCGTATCAATCTATTAATAATAAACATTATTTATAATTTACAAATTTTCAAACATTTCAGTGTTAGTATTAGTATTTTCATTAGTAATAAAAACCGTAATTATTCAGAATGGCGAAACTTAAACAATCCAGACGTTTCTTTCAATCTTCTTATTCCAATTTCCTTTGTCAGCCGTTTTTGCCATTCTTCGTTTGTCCTTTATTATGAAATTGCTGGTTAATGTTACCTTTAGCTTCTTTTCAAAGCGTTATTTTGAAGATTGCAAATTGTTTTTAATACTTAAACAAGATAAAAACGATAAGGTAAAGTAATCTACTTTACCTTGTCGTTCAATAATTGAATAATATGAATTGAATACATTACACATATTCAGCAAACAATGCCAACTGATTGTTTCCAAATTTTCTTATGAGTTATTAAAAGCTTCTTCACATGTCGATAATTTACTAAAGTTGTATGAAAGCTAAATACAATGGAATCAAATTTCTCTGTTGTTGATTTTAAAACGAATCAATTAATTCTTTGCCTATTAACGGAAAGGTTTAATACCTAAAATATCACATACCTTCTAAAGTATTCAAATCCCTTAACTAACTTGAAAATACTATAAATACTACAATTACGAGGACATAAACTGTAATTTTCATGTTCTTTTGTTGTTGTTAAAATAACAACAACTAAATAGGTGACGAGGGAGCACTTATTTAGAAAAAGAATTTATAACTTTCGAAATAAAATTATTTACTACTATTCATAACGAAGAACGAAGGAACAATATTTTAAATTAGGAACAAATGTAAAAAGAAATGTCAAGTAGAAGAACATTAAAATTGTCGAGTAAATTGTGAAAACATCACAAAGTAAGCAGCACTGACCTTATTTTCTGAACGGTTCTAAAGAAACTTTCTAAAAAAAATTTATTTAGTTTCAAATTTTTTAATGTTTTTTTTTGCTCTAATGTCCATTTTATTTCTGTCGTGGTTATACTCGTTTTTAGAACTACTTAACCAGGTTCAAACTATTAATGTGTGCATTAACGTCATTCCAATTAAAAACTTTTTGGAATAAGTTATAGGCCTAAAAATTCATAAATCGAAAAAAGTTTTTTGCTTTTTTCTTCTGTTAATCAGCGAATCTGTCTGTTTAGGCATTTCGCGAAAGCTATGAATCCATTTTGACGAAGTTAATTTTTTTATGTATGTTCTCTTATTTAAAAAGTATGTACCATACATAGACCAAGATAGGATTTACAACAAGTAATGACACGATTTCACATTTCAAAAGTTAAAAACTGCGATCCTTTTAATAAATCGATTGAATAAAATATTTAAATATCAAGAAAAAATACTGAATTAATACTGAAATAGACCAGAATATAATCCATACACAAAATCACATCGATTTAAATGCTACATTCACAGTTCGAAAGCCTATGAATCAACTTAAAAAAATTAAGTATTGATATTTAAAATAAATAAAGAACCATGGTAACCTAGTAATCATGGCGTTCGCTTTAATTTCAGTGGGCATCGTGGGCAAACCTGCTCGGTGCTTTTTCATTTTGATTTTATTCTGAGAAGTATTAAAAACATATTTCGAGGACGTGCGAAGTACGCAATCCCACACTGATGCAGCGTGGCGTATATTAGTATACATACGAGTATAATAAAACTGAAAAGGTAAAACTGTGATGTTTGGGATGGAGTAGAAGCAAATTTAATAATTTTTAGAATTTTTGTCTGTATGTCTGTCTGAATTTTTTAAATCGACGATTTCCAAACAATTGTATTCGTTGTATAGCTTATAAAGTGACTTAAAATCATGGCTAATCTTTATTTCACATGCAAACTAACTCTGCACGCATGTTACTCCATAATTAATATTTTGGTAAATATAGAAAATATTTCTCGTTAATTTAAGATAAGGAAGAGCGGCGTCTCCTGGCACAGGCACTTATCTGCTTAAAAGGAGTCGCCAGATAATCGTTACATGTATTCTCTGTGTTTACGGAAATAAAGATATTTTTATTTTTTTTATTTTTTTTTTATTTCATTCGGTTATGTTGGTCCTAGATGCATAGTAGCATAGTAAGAATTGTTTGGTCAAGTCAAAATGTAACGATACTTAAAGTTATAACATGCGCTTACGATCGTAAAAACGAATGTGGTGGTCAGAAATTGAGATAATTTAATTCGTGTGAACCCATTCTTCGCTAAGTCCATTAATAAGCATTATTGTGTTTACATATTATAGTATGAATTGTAATTTACGATATTGATATTGTTATATATTACAAATATATTTGACGTACGCGTGTTGGTTTTCGTTTCTGCTTGTGTTGTTTGTTACTGACACTGCATCTGAACCTTCCTCTGTCCTTATTACATAGGCATAGTTTCATTAGATAAAGGACAATGTCATACGACGTGGCCTTTCAAATTTATCAAACCTAAAATACAAAAGCCGCTAACATGATTGCGGGGCCTGATACTTGGTATTTGGTACTGCTATCACCTATCCAGTTACGTGATAGCAGTAGATTAAAAGTACAGTGATCTACAATGCTTAGTAGGTAAGCATAGCGAAAATGCCAAAGGTATTTGAGATGCCTAAGGGTTCTTCCTCAGCCTGCTGATAAACCACTGCAGGATATATACGAAGAGGTCCTACTGTGATAAATTGAAAATCGCAGTACTTAGTACTGTTGGGTTGGTCACACGCGATGAGCCATGAGAACCTATAGCACTAGGCTAATGCATCGAGGTTGGCCGGACTGAGGTGGCTGCTACAATGCGAGTTGGTACACAGTTGGGATAAGCGACATTCGATGCTTTATATCGTTGTTCCTGCCCCCCGTAGCTAAGGTGGAGTCACGGAGGAAGAGGAATTTTAGTAAGCAACGTATTGTGCGTCACGCATCTACGACTAAGTCTGGGCCGCACCTCTGAGGCGGACTTGGGAGCATGTTGGGAACGCAGGGAAGAGTGATGTGTCGGTATTATGAGCCACAGGACCAGATTAGACTGGGGGCTAGAAGGGATGCTATTTTCAAGTTCTCCTGACAACGGTCACGGTAAGTATCGATGCTTACGTGGGCTTCGACACTATGAAAGTAGAACATTGTGGGGTTTTATTCGATGCAAGCTGCAAGGTGCGGTGTTCCTTACAAAAAAATCTTGGCCTCTGATAGATTAACGATAACCATCTTCTATATGTAAAAACTAAAATCTAATGTAACCGCTCTGCTCTCTTACAATTTTATCAAGTGTAAAGATAAACAGAACCTGTTTTAGTGTTTCCTTTAGTGGTCACTCCCAGCATGAGTTACGAGGAACTATTGCGGATGTAGATTCATGGTTAAAGCTGTATTTCTGCAAAATTATATCGAGATCCGATAGATAGTTTTTGTGTGATTAACGTACAAATTCACAGACAGACATATTCTCATAAACATTAAAAATTCAATATAACGCAAACGAATTCCCGGGCTCCCTCCGCAGCCGAAATTTCGATCTAATCCGCCGCCGGAAGGGCTTGTTACTTACGATCATAAGTCATGCTGATCCTTATAGCTCCCGGACGGCGGACTCGGCGATCCATGTTCCGGCTTGTCTAGCCAGGAGGAGGAGGGAGAGAATTTGTTCTCTCCCGAGGAGGAGCCGCAGAGAGCGGTCGGTGCTGATGGGGTTGCGCGTGTGTGCCAAAATTTTCCCGTGACCTTACATAATGATGCGGCAGGGGTGGAACACCGTGGAGTTTTAATCAGTGCAAGCCAGTCATAACCAGTCCTTTCCCCTGTTTGGGCGGGTATGTATTAAATATTTGCCCATGTATGGAAAAAAACGTATAAGTCCGCCAAAGGGCCAGAAATTATCCAAGCGATGTGTTAAATCATATAAAATAAGAGATATAAAAAGCAAAGTAATCAGTGACCTTTTCACAATCAAACGGCGGTGCTCTTGCTTTGGCAATAACCCTTTGTTATAAATATATTATAATTTGTGCTCAGCATTCACATAAACATGAACAAAGAAATTTGCCAGATTTGAATGTCATCGAATATCTACATCTAGATTAAAAATGGGATGTATAGATAATTTATGTGTGCAGCATGATTTTTTATTAACGCTGGCGGAGACACAGTCATCGTATCGTTATATTTTATCAATAAAATAACACATAAAATATTACGTTACCTAATATTTTAAATATATCCTACATAATTGTAAAGACGATTAAACTTTTGCAAGCAGATTCCAAGCTATTTGAAACGAGTACAAAACGTACTGTATAAAATTTATTTGATAACTGACCCTCCGGAGAGACTTGAATTTAGTAAAACGTAATGGGTTAATCAGGAAAGTAAATGACGAGGGCTGGTGTTTCATTTGTCTCGTTTAATAAATTGAAGCAAATTTCAAAATTACTTTTGTCGAATACGAATAATTGCCTTTATTTACATTTATATTAAATTTTGTCACCTTTGTTTTATGGCTATAATGATCTTATTTGTTATTAAATTGGCAATGTATCTGTAAGTAGAGTCTTGTATAAAATTTATAGCTCATTTATGTTATTTAAATTATTTAACGAAAGTACAAGGTAACTAATTTCATTTAATAACTTATCATAATTTACGACTTTATGTTATGACAAGCGACTGCCCACGACTTTGCCCGTGTATCCAAAGGGATACCGGCGTTTCGTTTGGTGAGTGAGGTAACCGGAGGCGCACTCCCTCTCCACCCCCTCTCCCAAATATCCATAAAGGCCGGCAACGCACCTGCAGCACCTCTGGTGTTGCAGGTGCAATTTCCTATAAAAACAATCCGCCTTCGGGTTAAAAATCTTCTCTGTCTTATTCTTCAACAGCCTGTATAGTCCACTGCTGAACGTAGGCCTTTCCGTCAAAGCGCACAATAAAAGCAACTGTACGATTTACTTTCGACATAGTCTGTTGGATTTTCCGTCATATTTTATGTCGGTCGCAGCCTCGACAGTTAAATGGCAGGGTGAACCGCGTACAGGTGAGGTTAACCTTTAAAAAAGCTAGTTTATTTCCCCTTACAGGTATACTCAACCTCTCTGCCAAATTTGATATTATTTAATTCAGTCATTTAGACGTCATAGAGAGTCAATAATTCAAACTTACACATAATATGTGTTATTTATTTAATTAGATAGGTACAATTTACAGAACACAGATCAGCTTATATAAATGATACCATTATGATATTATATTGATAAATCTTAGGCCCTGTTACAAATTGTACACGACATTCACTTTACAAAAATATTACAAAAATATGCAAATACTATTTAAAAGCAAATTGCATGCTGCTACGGTATCAATTAAATAATACTTTTAACTGAGGTTTTAAAAGTTTTTAAAGACGTATTAAAAATGTCTTGTACACTCGTACTCGTCGGAAAAAATTATAAAACCAAAACCAAAGTAAGTAATCTCTATTCTTAATAACAGCTAAAATTTCAATTAATTTAAAACACGTATTCCGCGTGTTCTTTTTTTTCTCCTTTAAGATTCCTTTGACAAAAATATAAAATTTTTAAGTACGTTACTCGCCGTTCTGAATGTTTTTCTAATTATTTATTTCGCTTTTTTTTCGGTAAACCAATGAGATGATAGCAGACATGTTTAAATTATCATAATGTACACCATTACATACTCAAGAACACATGTACTTGCCACTTTTAAGTAGACAGTGAAAAATTACTAAACACTTGATTGATGGGGCCCGCCGCGTTTAAAAACTGTTCCAGAGCTTAATTTTTCTGTCGTCAGATGACGATAGAGCCGGTGTGTGATGGATTGAGTTTCACGAAAATAAGTTAAAACATTTTGAAAACACAACAATCCCATTTGACTCTTCAACCTGAACTGTAGCGTTTATGGGAAATCAGGAATTTAAATGATAATTGACTTTATGAATTTATTGTAATTAAAGCTTAAAACAGATTAATAAAACTGGCGGTTTAGACACTTATTTTTTTACTACATAACTTTACTTAATTTTATTTGAAAGATTTATGTTAACGTTATGTCTGAAAAAAAGTAATGTAGCAACCTGTAAATGCCAACTGCTGGACAAAGGCCTCCTCAAATATCTGAGAGGATTTTGGAGCTAGGAAAAGCCCGCTTCGCTGCTACAGTGCGAGTTGCCGGGCTTCACTCACCCTCGAAATAATATTTTTTATAATTTCTCAGACATGCAGGTTTCCTTACGATGTTTTCCTTCACCGCCGAGTAAGTGGTAAATACAGAACTTAAAATAGCTGTTAACAATTTTAGTTGTGCCGGCATCGAGAATCTAACCCTGTCACTCGTTTTTAAAGTATACGGATTAAAATTTTAAAAAAGCAAACTCACTGCTATACTTACACGATTTAGAAACATTCGTCTATGATATGACTTTTTGGACATGTGCGATTTACGTTTTTAAATACACCACAGTACACCAAATATTCTAGAGGCGGCCGACGTGTATTAAGTATATTGCAAAGGATTTTTTTATTTATTTTATAGAAATTATAGAACAATTATGTATTACAAAACTGTACTGAAACCCAGATAATGTTGTCAATGAAGTGTTATTTAGCCTTCGTGCTACAAAGTTCGACACATGGTCTCGCAGTGCTTAAATGTATCTATGTTTTTCAAATATTTCGACTTTAGTTTATGCATTCTCTCTTAATTATAGAGGGAAAAGAGTTTGTGCAAAATATTAATGCTCTATATTACAATCTTCGTAAGCAGTTTTTGTCAGCAATACATCACACAGATATGATCTAGGAAATGCATAGAATTCAAATGAGTTATGCATACTGAGCGACTATCGCCAACGTCGTACTCACGAAATATGAAAAGGATACATTACAATTTCCACAACGTTTTAAGTCCCGGGTCAATCAACTTGCCAAAAATGTTTCTCTGTCTTTTTCTGGATTGATCATGAATAAATTATAGTACAACGGCTTGTGCCAAAGGCTTATTATTCTTTGTTTATGTTCCCTGGTAGAATAATTGCCGGTTATTCTACTATCAATAGATGACTGAATAAAAATTTCGAATATGCAAGATTTAAATTAACAATACTAATGATGGGCAGTGTTTGGAGTAAGAGGCCTTTGGTACTGCGATCCCCACCACTCGTGGAGAAAGGCGATCACGACAAATCCCTTGGGGAAAAGCTTTATGTAGCAATGAAGCAAGAAAAATATACTTATATATAATTATTGTATTAATTATTTTTTAATTGTAATTATTAACTAATTGTATTGGGTCATGGTAGCCTAGAGATCAGGGCGCTCACTTTAGTTTCATAGAGCGCGAGTGACCTGGGTTCGATCCCGGTGCCGGCACCACTAAAATTGTGAATAGCAATTTTAAGTGCTGTATTTACCACGTGCTCAGCAGTGTAGAAAAACATCGTGAAGAAACCTGCATGTCTGAGAAATAATAAAAATATTATTTTGAGGATATGTGAAACCCGCCAACCCGCACTGGAGCAGCGTGGCGGGCCCTTCCCGGCTCCTAAACCCTCTCTGATACTCGTATTTGAGAAGGAGGCCTTTGCCCAGCAGTGGGCACTTATAGGCTACTACTTTACTTTTATTATTGTGACGTATAGGTAAATAGAACAGACCATTTTGTTTTTTTTTTGCGTGTTACATTTAACCTAACGCTCCGACGGTGCGCGACGTCACTGTTATTAGTAATTTAATTAGTTATTATATAGTTACCTTATGTGTTGTGTAAATATTTATTCAAGTACAAATTTTTAGTGACGCTTCTCTAAAATATGTTGTGTATAAGAGATTGCTTGAACCTTGTTCTTTTGACATAGTTTAAATACTGTTTGCTGAAGTTTAAACTAAGAATTTAAGACACTTTTCCTGGCGGCGTACAACATTTTTAGTGTTTCTTATATTATGCTCAGAAATGTTCCTCCTTCAAATACCGTCAACTTTCTTCACAATGTTTTGGGAAGTTGATGGAAGCAGGTGCTCAGTGTCGTGCTTTGTGACAAAGTTTGGGAGGGCTGTGGTCAGCAGTGAACAGACTGTAATGATGATGATGATGATGAGTTTCTATTTGAATAATATTGTTTATTACAACTTTACGAGTATGATCATCTAGAGAACAGAAATCTAGAGAAGAAACGCATATACATAGATAATATAAATGTGTGCATGCGGTGTGGTATGACAATCCTAACGACTTCTTACCGCCGCTCAAAAAATAAGTGGAGGTCATTGCCCTTCAGAGGGATCTTTATAGGTTGCTATTTCAAAGATAGCTTCATTAACTTTTCCAAGTACCAATTTTGAGATTTCATATCTGCGGCACTTTAACACACAATCTACAAGGAGTTGAAGGAATTGGAATGTGTATATAAATTTCAAAGATAATCCACGTTATTATTTATTAAAATAGAAAACGATTATTCATACAAAGTGTTATAAAAAAAAGTTTAAGTAAGGCAGGGTGAATCCCCTAACACTTTTACGACGCTGCTTTTAATAATATTTTCCAGATATTTAAATTTCCATTCTTTAGTCGCTTAACCACAAAAAAAAAACTTTACAATTAGTGAGTTTACCGCTTACAAAAGAAAGTTACCAAACTCTCCCAGGGCCATTAAAGCGTCTTTTAAACTCACTGAGAGTTGCCAACGTGCAAGTTTTAATGTCTTCCAAGAGAACATTCTCTTTTGTTGCGGTCATGGTTCGTTGGGCAAATAAAAAACATAGTTTGATGTATGGAGCGGCCGTAAACGAAAATTTCAGACGTCTATATTTTTCACGTTCACGTGTTCTTTAGGGAATCACGCGTCATTTGTTTACATCTCATCCTCGCTTTATTTTCCTTTTGATATATTCAATTTGATATATATGGCATAAATATGCACATAAGTATACAGATTTTGTACACATTCGTACACAGTGGCATTAAAACAGTGGCAGTGAATCACAACCGATATTGCGCGCAGTATGATCCCCTCATGGTCAATTTTTTTTCGACATTATATTAATATTTTCATCCGTTTTTTACAATAACTTATTTGGAACAATATGACAGGGGAGCCTGCCGCCATCTGACGTTCAGACACTGCCCAACTATTAAAATCGAACATAAGTAGCGTAAAACTCATTGGTACGTACCCTTTACGCATGGTTTATTTATTATATTTTTATATGTGTATATAAATTTATATATATATATATATACATATATATATGTGTATGTATTATTTAACCACGCGGCTTTCGTGGTTCAACGATTTATTTACCAAAATGATATTCGTAGTATATTTTTTTAGAAATGTTGTGATTAATATTTCTTGTTTTAATTGTTTCAGATGACTTACCAAATGAATCTCAAACAATCAAAAATAGACATAAAATTGTATAACGAATGGATGAGGCAAGGCTGAGTGGCGGTTGGTCTAGTAATGTGGAAGCCAGAAATGCAGACGACCTACTTCTTTGGTTATCGATTGAAAATTGGACTCATAGTGATCATCATCATGGTGCTTGGATTTTTTAACGAGAGTCAAGGTAATTCAACATTAGTTATTAATTAAAATTTTATTGGTATCACCATTATTCACGTGGTAGAGCCAAGCGGCGGCTGCTGTTACTGCTACTCGAATGGGCCGGCTTGAACAGATTGGTACCACGGCCTCGCCGAATACCGGTGTGAAGTAGAGGTATCTTGTACGTCTGCGTTTCGTTCGCAGAGTGAGGTAACCGGAGGCCCACACCCCCTTTCCATCCTCATCCTCCCTCCCATCTCTTTAATACCCTTAAAAGCCGGCAACGCACCTGCAGTACCTCTGATGTTGCAGATGAACGAGGGCGATGGTGGTCACTTGCCATCAGGGTTACTGCTTGCACGTTTTGCCGCCTTTCCCATTAAAAAAAAATTGAACCTGAGGGAATGGAGAAATAATGTAATAGGTGCATTAAAATATACGTGTTATATTTTAGTAAAATAATAAGAACTTAAATACTGCATGTATTCTTCAATAAATAGATATATGCTTAATATAAAAATGTACCGTTACTTTCATAAGTTTCATATATCTCATATATGCACATACATACATAGAAAATATAATTTCGCATATCTCATATAAAATACATATTACTGCGATGCTGATAACAGGAGTCATCAAAAGGTGTTCACGTACCAGTCGTTTGAAGTATGATTTATTAAATACTGTTCTAATGTCATCGGGCAAGGTCAATCCAACAAATCGTAAAATGTTGTAAAATGCTAATCTAATAATTAGAAGAACCTTATATCTTCTTTTTCATCATCAACGTGTTGATTGTTCATCCTCAGATATGTGTATCTTTAATTGAGTGAACTTACTATAACTGTCATGCTTGAGAGTTGGAAAACGTGTCAGACGCCTCTAACCGTAGGCGCTGCTGAGGTTTTAGTATTTTCAGTCTAAAGTTGTTAATCTGTCTTTCGACCTCCCTTTGTCATCTTTTTCTTACTCGAGGAACATTTGGAAATTTATACCACTTTGAAAGTGATATTTATCAAATAAATTCCACTCCCAAAATTGGTGAAATTTTTATTTAAGGAAAATATTTTACGTTATAAAATATTTTGTAACATGAACGTTAACACATTTTCCAGGAATTTATTCGGTCTCGTGTACATAACGTTGCGTTTAGTCAATTTAAGTCCTTTTCTTACCCCGCGGGTATGAATTAGCTTTTATCATACGTATAAAAAAATTCGGGTTCTTCTCGAGTCGTAGGTGCCAGCCGACGTGTCATTCCCGTGTACGCCAACTTAGTTTTATTTTGAAGATACACCTTCTCCTGACGTTTTACCTTGGCGTCAGCTGTTACCTACGACACGAGAAGAAGATTTTTTTTGCTACTCGACCCTCCCCTGCCTCCACGAACAACAAATAATGTGTTAGAAAAGAAGAGGCATCTACCACAACGAGCCTCTAACGTTAGTGAAGTTGATCAGCATATCTCTATCTCAATTCAGCATGTACAAATAGTATTTACGCACTGGATATTTTGTCATCACGCTGTCGCCAGAGCGCCACGTGCAGGTGTGGTTGGCTTTTGGAGAAAGAACCTAAGGGTACCCACCATTACATGACGAGCGTAGTACTAGACAATTATAATTTCCGAGTAAGAGTACAGAACCGCGAGATCAGAGAAGTCTTATTTAATTTTCTTGTATTGGAAAAGCTTGTTAAAGAAGTATACGATGATATGTGTATCAAGTCGTTCCTCAAATAATAAGTTCTTTTGTTGGTAAATACGCAGAGTAGGGTGCTGCAATATTTATTTATCTGTCCTAACGTAACAAATATTTGATCAAGTAATGTGATTATTTCGAGTAAATAGATTTCACTCACGTAAGTGTACACTTTGGAATTTGTATCATAGAAATACTGATGTGGCTATCAGAAGTTGTTTTAGCTGTTGTGGTTTCGATTATCTACGTTAATATTTAATAGTACTGTCACATAATAATAATAATATTTAATAAAGTATGTTTAGTAAATTTAATATTACTAAAATGCATGATGTGTAACTCTAGACATGTTTTATAAATATTAGTAAATATGTTACTTCTAGTTCGATTGCTATCACTTGATGAAACTTGACCATCTGTTCTTATCTCTTGTACTAGTTTCATAACACATTTTTATATTTGTGGAATAAACAGATAAATAAAGATGCCGTAAGGTGAAACCGATGGGTTTGTTATTTAAATAAATAAAATGGGTTGAGTAACAAAGTAACAAAAAGTAGTGCAAGAGATAATAATGATTGTCTCGACTACCGCAAGAATGTAGGGAATCTTCGCAAAGCACCACAGTATTTCACACAGGGAGCAGGTTCTAAACCTGTACAGAATTTAGGTTCGATTGTGTGTGGAAAACTTCTGCTATATTTGTTCAGCAAAATACTGATTAGCCGCTTTGGGCTCAGTGGAGAGATGTGACACGCGGCTTATTGGTGACCTAAATCTAAAAGCCACGAGTACCAGCGTAAGGTGACCAGCCTTTTGTTGTTTTAAGTGATATATTCAGGAGAGTGCGTGCAGAAAAATTTACCTTAATATATGAAGGTAGAAAAAGCTTAAAAAGCTCCATACATCTAGATTAACGTCGCTTTTGCATGTTTTTACTGTTGATATCTAGCATTTAGACGAAGGGTCATTTTTCGTCCGTACTAAGCAAAATATTTGGAAAGCAAAGCAAATAATTGAAAGCTTGAATGACTACGTTAGTGATTTTGCCTTTTACTAAGGTGAGATTTAGTGTTTGAGAAAAAATAGAAATAATTTAACACTGTTGCCCTTTTCTTATTCGGCGAATGTGGAATAATGTAGGGTTTTAGTTGGTACAATGCTGCCTGTTTGCCTTCGTGGGAATGTTGTAGGTATTTCCAGAAAAAGGCTTTCCGGAGCTAACATTTAACACCAGGTAGTGTGATGATGTTGGTCAAGCACTTGCCAGTTTTAACTAGGAGTAAGATTTTTTTATGCACATTTTGTAATTTAGTATCTGAACTATCCCTATAAAGATATTTACTGAATTCACAAAGATTCTATGTAAATGGGAAAGATGCAATCCTCTGAGGAAGAATGCTCAGTTTCTACCATCTGTGTATGTAATATTCATCTACAAAATGTAAGTGCTCATAAGCTTGATTGTGAATATGGTCTGGAATCTATAAGGTCAAGAACCCATGTAGAGAAACATATAGGATGTGAAACATCCACGCTCTCGGAAATCGGTAGTCTATGATCATATTCTAGATCTCTTCGACCATTAAATGTGATTTGACCGATCACAAATACGTGCTAAAGAAAACCGATTCCTGGTAAGGATAATTCGCAAGACTATCGAAATTAAAAACATCCCAATTTGAATAGAGAAGATGGCTGGTTGCTATCACCTGCTTGGGATCCTGTGACTTTTAAAATTCAATCCTTACCCCAGCATAATATTTGTACGACTTCCAAATTCAGGCGGGTTTTTCTACACAGACCAGACCAAAAAAATAGTAATCAAACAGCTGACGGTAGCAGACAGTTACAATGATTTCGGAAGTCAAACACCTCAGTCTACCATGAACATAAGTACAGCAGCACATAAAACATCGAAAATACAAAATAAAACTAAACGCTATAAAATCTGTAAATTATAGTAAGATATAGTAATAAGATAGGGCTGTGACAGTAATAACTGTGTTTTCTACTGTCTGTTACTCTACAGATTAGATCTCAAACACTAAATTATCATCACTCATGTAAGTACATGACAATCATATCTAGTGGTACAGCCAAATGGCGGCTTTTGCTGCTTCTTAAATGAGCCGGCTTGGTACAACGGCTTCTGCGTTTCGTTTGGTGAGTAAACCGAAATCCCTTCCCCTTCCCCCGCCTTTCCATTTCCTTTCCTCTTCCAAAATATATTTTAATATCGACAACGCACCGCAGCTCTTCTGATGTTGCAGATCTACGACGGCGTCGGTAATCACATGCTATCAGGTGATCAGCATGCACGTTTGCCCCCATTCGCATAAAAAAAAACTATAATTTTAGTAGCTGCGCCCCGGTAATAGTCATGCATTTGTCATCCTTACCGCATGAAATTTGTCGACGTAACTTAAGAATAATAGGCATTAAAAACTCACTAAAAGCAGACATAAATCACTATGCACTACGTCAATTTATGAGTTAAATCAGAGTTGTAGCGATCGAGATCTACTCTGCAGAGAGTGAGGAAGAAAGAGAGGAGAGTGAAATAGAGAGAAGGAGAAAGCGTAATTAATACTTTCACATCAATAACTTATCGCATGCCCTACAGGGCGTTTCACAACAGTGAAACTTTAACAAACTACGGAAAAAAAAGCTTTATTTAAAAAAAATGTGTTGTTTACGACATCGATTATTGATCTAACATTAATAACCGCATAGCAGTTATCTACGTAAAGGGCAACTCTCGAAGCAATAATAACTAAAGATTAATTATCGTGATCACGCTGTCTGTGGGGTGTCCTCCTCTTTTTATGAACTTCTTACGATATTTCATAATGCTTAGTTATCAAAACGGATTTTAAAGTTTAGAATATTTATTTTAATAGCTCAATTAGGCAAGCGGATTGTTGTGCGCTAGAGATGCCTCTTCTGTGGGTATTGGTCAGGTACTGCAATCGCCTATCTGCTAGACAAGCGTGGCGGCTATGGCAAATTCTCCTTCTTTCTCAGAGAGACCTACGTCTTGTAGTGGACGGCTTTTAATGGTGGATAAAAATATTCGGAGGTCTTTCCGCTACATGTGGGTTGCCTTAGGAAAAATTCACAACAACAATAAAATATTTAATATATTTTATATTTATGCTAGTCTGTCTAGACTCTAGACTAGTATGTATACTAGCCCGAATGAGGAAGCTCAAAGTAGCTCAGCGTGCTATGGAAAGGGCTATGCTCGGTGTTTCTCTGCGTAGAGTAGAGATAGAGTCTGCAACTATGATATCCGCAGCAGAACTAAGGTAACCGACATAGCCGTAAAGATCAGCAAGCTGAAGTGTCAATGGGCCGGCCACATAGCTCGCAGAACCGACAACCGTTGGGGAAAAAAGGTTCTCGAGTGGCAGCCACGTACAGGCAAACGCAGTGTAGGACGACCCCCCACAAGATGGAGTGACGACCTGGGCAGTGTTGCGGGAAGTCGATGGATGCAGGTGGCTCAGGACCGAGCTTCGTGGCAATCTTTGGGGGAGGCCTATGTTCAACAGTGGACTTCTAATAGGCTGAAATGATGATGATGATGATGATGTATACTTTAGTCCGCTGCTGAATATAGGCCTCACCAAGGTATTGCCATCAAAAGCTACGCTGGGCAAGCGGATCGGTAAGCGCAGTGTCAGTACGCTCGCGCCTGTGGCACTGCTCCCTTTCACATGTCTGTGGGATTTGGGTTTGGCGAATTCTTAAGTACGTGTGATAGCTGTTCTGTACGTGGTAGAGCCAAGCGGCGGCGTTTGCTAGACCGGCTGGACCGGGTTCAGAGAAAACCACGCCGGCGTGAAGTAGAGGCATCTTGTGCGTCTGCGTTTCGTTCGGTGATTGTGGTAACCGGATTCCAACTCTCCTTCCCCATCCCCCTCACCATCCTTTAAGGCTGGCAACGCACCTGCAATGAGTGAGATAAACCCTTTGCTCGTTTGCCACCTTTCCTATAAAAAAAATCGAATAGATATTCCGCCATAGTCGTCAGAGCCTCGTTTGTTGATTAACAGGCTGCACCACATGGTGACGTTAGCTTTAAGAGAAAGCCCTTAATCACCTTACTTTTATTATGTGACTTCATTTTAAATATTCAATATCATCTAAAATTCAATTGTTTGTAAAAATCATCCTATTAAAATTGCTAGAAAGGTTATGTTTTTGTTCAAAGGATTGATCATCATCTCATTGCTCATATTTTAAATATCAGTATTATGTAGTACTTGTGTAGGTTAAGTGTATTCAGAAAGAAAAATAAAAACTAAAATTCTTAAAAGCATCACGAATATTTTTTTCTAATATTTTGATTATTAATTTATGATATTATATTATAAATTTGATTTTTCAGAAAACATTGAGGTACAATTTTGTTACAAAAAAATGTTTAACATAAAATGTAGCGTAAACGTATGTTACAAAATATGTTTCATTTGAAAATGCTCACGTACGTCGAAGAAAATTAATAACAGCGCCATGCCGTACGAAATCAGAATTACTTAATTATTGCCGAAACGTACGTCATTTACTGCACGTGTTTGATATTAGTTTTATACGCGACAATGTGCTAATACAGAATGTGCCTCAATGTGAGCTTAAAATAAATAACAAAAGACTATTAGAACTTTTTTAAGATTCTTTCTTTAATTTACATTCCTCTGTCTATGTCTACCAAGCTATTCAGGTGGATTAGCAATGCTGCAACCCCTTACAGATATATTTTATTAAAGAATTTAGATATATTTTTTGTCATCAGTCGGTCACTGGTCCGTCGTCTTTCAGTGAGGTTAATTAAATTAGAGTTATTAATATTGATTGTTACATCAACTTGTCTCTGCGCATATTTGAAAATGATCCGGAAAAAAAATTGCCATAAGACGATAAAAATTATAGTAGAAGAAGGGTATTAAGATGTAATGTATAAATTACATTATATCAAACACACTTCATCTTAAAAAAAAACAAAAACACAGAATGTTAATCACACTTGAAATCGAAATACAATTTACGGATTTTTTCGCGTATAATTAGATTGTTTTTTTTTATTCCTATGTTGAAAAAAAACTCAACTTAAGTTGACCTATGACTATGGCATCTGTACGTCTTCACGACGACACCTCAGTGCCACCGTGACAACGGCTGCTGTGCTCAAGAATAAAATAAAAAAATCAAAGTTAAACGTGATAAAATTCGTAAATAATAGTTTAATTTCAAGTGTCTAGTGTTCGCATGTATTTGTGTATTTATACAAGAAATCATTATGAATAAAAATTTAAAAAAATGTAAACAAAGGAAATAACATGTGCCTAATGTTCTTTCATTTCCTAAGTACGAAAGATTTAACGTAACCGCCTTGCTTGGCTGACGGATTAGTGATCGCATTAATTAACACCTAGCGTCTTAAGCGCTGCTCGACACAAGTATGTGCAGTTATTTCATTAGTAAATCTTGACGACCGCGTGGCTTAGTAGACAGCGTACCCGAGAGTGACTGAGCCCGCGACCTGAGTTCGAATCTCAGCCGGAGTCAATATTTGCACAAAGGCACAAATTATTCATTTTCGAGACCGGTTGTGTTATGTTTGTCACTTGTCTTTCACACTGCTTCTGATCCTTCCTCCGATATTATCGCATAATCTCCTGTGTAGTTATTATCGTGGTCAAAATCAGCAAGGACGACATCAATATCAAATCTTGTTAGATTACGCAATTTCGTACTTCTCATATATATATATATGTCTAAACGGATATTACGTTTTTAAAATGATCTATCTTTACCGTAGCGGCGTAAGATGTGGATCTTCATCAACTGTCTTCTTTCGGTGAGTATAGCAAGAATAGACGAGAGATTAGCCTTGAAAGTATTATGGCAATCTCTGGAAGCAAATTTACGGCTCGCCAGCCAACACCTATCTCCAGTAGAGGCAAAAAAAAGGGTTGCGGAAGCCAGTTTAGATATGCCTCCTTGTGGTAAATTACTTGAAGAAATATTAAAAGTGTATTACAACACGTAAAATAATTTTACATTTATTTAAGGGTAACGTATCTGTTTTCCGCTAGTCTCTTTAGCAGCCTTTGCAAGTCCTCTATTGAACATATACTACTTCAAAAAAAAAAAAAACTTAAACCGGCTCGCATTCCGTGAAGGGTTAAAGCAATGTGTCGTTAAGCAGCATAATTTTCTTGAGAAAAATATCGTACATTCTTCCTCTGCTACCTTTACATTTTATGCCTTACAGTTATATTCTTCTTTTTTGGATATGAAATATGTTATGCTCTAAAAACAGACAGTGATAACAGTGTTAAGCCCACTTTTTAAGCTCAAGATTGCGCCGCGACTCGTTATTAATGTAACTGGCTTAACGAAGGAAGCCTCACACGTACCGGCCACTTGACCTAACAGCCTCAGACTAAGCCTCTTAAAGTTTTAAAATGAAATGTTATTCGCTAGGAAAACTTAGCGGGCTTGCGAGGGAATTTTAAGCGTTTCCTTTGACTGCAGCTTAGATTATGCTAAATATATGCTACCGGCAAATGAAAGCACAGACTGTTAATTTTAAGGTCGTAAACGTAAAAGTGTTTTAATATTAAAATGTATTTCCTGCAAGGTAGGCAATTCAGTGTTAAATTACATTTAAACTGTTTTAAGCATAGATTGAGTAGTTTTTTGTAATAAATTAAATAATAGATTATATCGTATTAAGGTTGCAAAATTCATTGTCAACGAATTATGACATAGAGGACGATTATGTCGTTCATGCGCTCCCAAGGGATAAAACTTAAAATCGCGCAGGCGGAGGTATGGTCCTAATTAGGGCTTAAAATTAAAACGCATGGAGTTTTCATATTTGTATGGAGTTCAAAATATTTTGAGAACATATTCACATCAGTATAATTACCGAATATAATAACAAATGAACTTAATTAACAAAAAAAATTGTCAATAGTATTCTTTCATAATTCTTATAATTACCACCGAGATATGTATGAATGTACAAAGAGATGTAAGCCACGCGACTAAGTCTAGCAATTTGGTTAATAAAGGTAGCTCCGGTGTTAAAGGGTTGTAAACTTACGCTAACGCTAAATTAACTTTATTCATGCGAATTTTTACATATAAACTGTATACTTTCATCGTCTAAGAATTAAATTGAATAATACCTAACTTTCTTTGGGGGAGGCCTATGTTCAGCAGTGGACTTCTAATAGGCTGAAATGATGATGATGATGATGATGAATACCTAACTTATTTAATTTTTAAATTTAAACGACATGTAACGTTACAGTTAATTTATTATTCTCTTGTGTTGAACAGTGCTTGAACATGTTACGTTGAATATAATGTATTTCAATACCTTGTAATTGAGTGAGTATATGGTTAAGGCATACGATAACACCGGACGTTAACACCTTCGAAATAATTTTGTACCATTTAATTATGTGGTACAAAAAACTTTAGATGTACTAAAAGTACCGGATTGTCGTACGTTTAATTTTCTTCTGGGGTCGGAAATCCAGTCATGGCTACGCCATAAAGAGATGGATACATATAGATATAATACCCGTAATTTACACAAATTTTAACAATTTGCTACATAATTACTTTAATGGGAATTCTAAATGACAGAGTTATACTCCAATATGCTCCGGACATAACAAGCTGTGTACCATACTATGCCTGACTAGAAATTGCGGAAATTGTGAGCTGTTCGCATGATGTAACCTAGGGTTCGATACGTTTTAGTGCAAGTATTTCCTATGGGCTACCTAAAACTCAATTGCATGTTTGTGTCTATCGTAAATTACGAACTTATATTGGCGAATGAGTAGAATTCGAGAGCGAGTAAAAATTATCGTTTGTGTTAAATGCAGACTATTATTGTTGCTCCATTCCTTCACAAAATTATATCTCGCTCAAGAACTACATCGGACGGATTAGCTAATTGTAAGAACAATTTAGTCATCAGCAAACATCAGGCATCTGGCGTTACTGAATATCTCAGGCATATCGTTTATCATAACTAAAATCTGTTTCGACCCTAAAGTCGATCCCTGACTTACGCCAGATCTCGTGTAATATGCGGGTGACTAAAAGATTATTAAGTGAGGTAAGCGGAGGCCCCGTCCTCTCTCCCATCTCCTGCTTTCCCGAATTTTCTTAAAGGACGGAAACGCACCTGCATCTCCTCTGATTTGCCCCTTTCCCATAAAAAATAAGGTATGCAACAAATGTTGTGACTTTTATTTATATTTACGCCGACTTTTTTTTTCTTTGAACTAGCCCTTTAGCTACATCTGCTTTTATAAGTCCACAGCCTAACATTGGTCTTTGCAATAAAGCTTAAGCTGAAAATACTTGTCAGCTGGCTATTTTTTTCATAGAGGGTTTACCCATACTTTATCACTCTGGATAGATAGGATGATGTGCGCAGTACCGCTAGCATCACACTCATTATTTTGCCCTATCTGTTAGATTTGTTTCCGGCATATTGGATGGTCTGGAAAAGCTCTGAATAAAATGTTTTATTTTTCATACAAAAGTTCATAATTTAACAACTTTATCGTTAACAAAAACATAAAATGTGTACTAAATTACATATAATACTTATTAAATACAAGTTCTGAAGTACACGTTTAAAAGTTCAATATAATTTTAATGTTTTATGAGTAAAACATTAAAATTATCGCGACAAAAACACATTACATAAAGTTTTCGGATTTTTAATGGCAAAAGCGAAGAACATTAACCGAATCCTAACCTACCACGTTTGAACTTTTTGCCATCTTAACTTTAGCATAAAAAGGGGACGTACATGCTCCAAAATTAAGGGTATTCACCTGCCACGTACCCACATTAGAGCTCAGATGTTGTCGCAAGCCCGAATAATTTCTTAATCAAGCCGCCTTTGTTTACGCTAATTGTATCATTTGCCATTCCATTTAGGACTCTGAAACAAACAGAATGCCAGAATACTTATTCTTTAATGAGACGACAGCCCGTATGTATGTGCTGTCACATTGAGTTACTTTCGAATTTCCGTAATAATTTAATACAAATAAGGCAAGAAGTACCGAAAAATTCGGTGAAAACATTTTTATTAATTAGGTAATGTTACCTTATTTTAGCACTTCTGTAAATAGTCTACTGCCACCACCACCACATAGGCGTCTCCCAGAAGCGAGAGAGTTAATTCGAAATAAAACCTTAGTAGTGGGACTATATTTAAGAAGAAATAATGATGGTTTCCAACTATTTTATGATTAACAGGCACTGCTCATTATGGGGAAGACAGCGTTGGATCATTCCCATACTTCGAATACAACGTCCCACGAAATGTCACCACTGTTGTTGGACAAACAGCCTTCTTGCATTGTAGAGTTGAACAGCTTGGAGATAAAGCGGTAAGAAAAGATTTTTTTGTAAAAAGTAAATAGTTACATATGAGTAATTATTTTTTGAATGTTAACTTAGTTTGAAGCGTAAATTATGAGAACTTATTTTTGGAGGGAATATGAACAATATTTAAACTGCGTATTTCTGGTTTTGCGGCGGAAAACTGTTGTTCCATGATTTAGTTATTTTCACACTCATGGAGGCTTCATAACATTTTTGTTTCAAACACTACCTATGTAACTACATCCAATTTTTATTGTACATTCGCCTTTTATCGTTGTATTACTGACGAAAGGTAGTTTTGATGATTTGGCTAATAATTAATTGTAATAAAAATATACTCGTTAAGCTTAAACATTCATTAAATGAATAATTTTTGCTCTCAAAAAGTAAAGTAGCAGCCTGTATGTGCCCACTGCTGGGAAAAGGCCTCCTTCTCAAGTATTTTAGAAGGTTTTAAAGCCGGGAAGTGCCTGCCACGCTGATCCATTGCGGGTTGGACATATCTCGAAACACATTTCTAATATATCCTCGACATAATATTTTTTACTATTTCTCAGACATAGTTTCCCCTCATGATGTTTTCCTTCACCGCCCATCGCGTGGTAAAAACAGCATTTAAAATTGCTATTAATAATTTTGACGGTTCCGGCACCAGGGATCGAACTTAGGTCACTCGTGCTCAATGAAACTAAAGCGAGCGCCCTGACCACTAGGCTATTTTATTTCATTTGTTTTTCCGTAATTATTTAGTATCTGTATTAAATTCATAACTCCAAATGACTTAAATAATAATCACTGGGAATTACTTTTGTAGGTTTCTTGGATACGGAAAAGGGATCTTCACATACTTACTGCTGGAATATTGACGTATACGTCAGATCAGAGATTTCAAGTAAGTAAATATTTTAATTTTTAGTAAGTATATAGTTTTATAATAATGAAAGGCCTAAAATCAGCAATAAACTACACATTTAATTTAATACGATAAAATACGTAAATAATAGTTCTATTTACAATTATATTTAAAATTTTCCCATTGGTATATCATATACCTTATTCTTGTCGTGAGAATTATGTGTAAAAACCGCTATGCCTAGTCTTATCTTACGTAAATTTCTATGTAAAAGAAAAAGTGTTATAAAAAAGCAAAAAAACCTTGATTAAGGGCAAAATAAAATATGTTGATACTTTGAATCGTTCTGCAGGTGATTAGACCAGACAAGTCAGAGAATTGGACGCTACAAATAAAATTTCCACAAGAAAGAGATGCAGGCATTTATGAATGCCAAGTAAATACAGAACCAAAGATGTCACTGGCGTTTCAGCTCAATGTAGTTGGTGAGTTTTAAATATAAAAATTTTTACGATATGAAAATTATAAAATGTTCGGCAGGCTAGTTCACATTGATACTTGTCATGTAGACATCACACACACATAGACGTTTGACTGCGACGCTGCGGACCGCAGATTCGATTCCCACGCGGGATAAGTATTTGTATGGACAACAAGTAATTGTTGCGGGTCTGTGTATTTAGTCTACCTCCACGACAAAGGAGGCATCTTTACAATGGGGTTAACGTTATTTATTTAAATGTAAACTCAAGAAATTGAGATTGTTATTTTGATTGAACATTTCTTTTTCTTAATCCACCGCTAATCAGTTTACACTAACATTGCTGGACATGAGTATTTCTCAAAGGAAGGATTTGCTGTAATTGCTACGTTCGGTAAGCGGATTGGCATTCTTTGTACCAGGTGCTTCGAACCTAAAATGCTGCTGTCAGTCACTGCTCCGAATAATTTAGGTATCTGGAATATTTTAGATGCTTAATCCGCCATCTACCGGAGGTTACGATGTCTTACCTGGTATTTCCTTTCTTACAGACTCACTCAGATATAGTAACATCATCACAATTATAATAATTACTCTTCAAAGGATTCTCCACATAACTTTAGTTAGTATATGAGTAGGAAAGAAATGGACCTTGGCGTTTTACCAAAAACCAAATTGGAGGCATTCTTAGTAAAAGGCTTGAAATTGTCCTAAACCGACAAGACTTCGTGAAGAGATTTCCGGGTCGGGCGGTTTATATTTTATAGTACGCGATTGACTCAGGTTCGATTACAGCTACAATTGTTAATTGCTATTCCATGATATATTGAATCCGTCAAATAAGTTCCGAATCCTTTCCGGATTCGCGACAAAGACCCAAGGTCATTTGAAGTTAATTTTATATGTAGCAAAAGGGGATGAAGTAAATTAAAAAATGCGCATGTTTTAATATGTAGTGTCTGCCTACCTCTATGAGAAATAAAGGTGATGATCTGTATTTATAGAAAATAAACCCATTAGATTCATCATCATCATAAGTCATAAGTCTTCCATTGAACAATTGTCGGAAACCACTTCTTAACAAAATATTAAACATAAATGATGTTGCTAGTATTTATCAAAAAAATGAACACAGTTTACAAAAACCATCTAATTAAACACTCCAAGAGAACCTAGAAAGATTAAATTGCTCCATGACTGAATAAAATGAAGGTCATGATAAAAATAACTTTCTCTCGCTGGATTAAATCTCGGTTCTAAAATTTGTTTTCTTCGGGCAATATCTACGTTTTATCTCGCTTATGTACGTTCTTACAACCTAAATGAAAGCATTTGATAGAATTTTTTTCATTTTTAATACCCCAACACCGCTTTATGAGGACGAGAGAAAATAGCAAAAACAAGGCAATTTTCTTTGTAATTTTCTGTAGCTGTTTTGTTTAAAAAAGTTAAGAACAGGCCTAGACATAACTTTGTTCTTGTTGTCCGTTTTGTTTTTTAGGAATTTAATTTTTTTACAAAATATGATAATATTTTTCTGAGCGGCTCTGATGGAGCAGTAAGTTGGGTAAGGGCAGTCTCGGATTCATTCCGTGGATATATGTGTGCGCAACTGATATTATTCCAAGTCTGGGTCCAAGTCCAATCCATGAGCTATATATCTATAAATGATCCACAACATACTCGTGGGAGACATTTTACATTAAGAAAAAACTGTTTTAACTTTTTTAAAGAATTAGCTTAACAAAAAGGTCTTAAAATAACATAAGAAATACAAAAAAATGCAACTTGCCTTTTATCGCTCTATACCTATAATTGATGTATTTTGTATAAAGTAGTGAAAAGCTGGAACTATATTTTTAAACTTTAGCGGTTAAGAAAATGTTAAGCATAGAATAAAATGGTGACAACAACAGCATATATTTTTAAAGTTTCTATCCTTATTAAAATAACCTTTTTTTGGTATTATGATGTTTTTAATTAACTGTTTGAATGTACCCTGCTGTAAATGTCTCAGACATGAGTAAACCTGTCGTTCTCTTGAGTAAGTCTGAAAATTTCGTTTCAATATTTGAGAGAGTTTTGGTGGCGGTGGAGAGGGGTCTGCTATGCTGTGTATATGTCCAGTGGCGTCCTTCTCATGTACCTGAAATAATATTGTTTATTCTCAGACTCGGCACTTAAAAAAGCTTTTAACAATTTGAGTGGAGCGGTCACTGGGGATCGAACCCAGGTCACTCGCATATGAAATTAAAGCGAGCACAGTGACCACTAGGCCTACCATTCCAACAAACTGTTGGAATGGTAGGTCTAGTGAACTAGGTACTAGTACTTATTTGTTTTTTTTTTCAACAGAAGCAAAAGCGCACATTTTGGGACCCGTGGACTTGTACGTCAAAACCGGAAGTGCACTAGCGCTCACCTGTATACTAAGCCAAGGTCCACATGACCTCGGTACTATATTTTGGTATAAGGGTTAGTAAAGCCAACCTCATTTATGTATCATATTATTTTCTTAACAATTATTCAAGCGCCAATAGCCTAATGGGTTAGGGGCGAACTGCGAAACATGACGTCGGAGGTTCGACCCCACCATTCGACTATTGTCGTGAACCACTCCAAATACAAGCTCTAATGCTTAGTTGGAGGGTTGACAGGAATATTAGTAATGTTATTTAAATAGCATTGCTAGTATTCTTTTCAAAAAAAATTGACCCTTATGTGAAACTTCTGTAACATTCGACTTATTGAACATTATTCCTTGTTATAAAAGAATCGATCTGGCGAAAAATATTATCAACTTTCATATTTTATTGTACTTATTTCACGCCGTTCACATTCTTCTCCTTCTTCACTTCATTCGACTATTTAATTAAATTTTTTGACAGCTCGGTGGCGTAGTAGTTAAGCGATTAGCTGCGGCGCTGTGGGTCGCGGGTTCCTTTCCCGCACGGAACAAGTATTTTTGTGTGGACTACAAATAATTGTTCCGGGTCCGGATGTTTGCCGATGTACAATGTAAATAAACTGCCTGCACGATACAGGTGAAGCTGCACATAGGCCTCTCCAATGCATTTATTTCTTGGAGGATTGTCCCAAACTCACCACGCTGCCCTAGCGGAGTGGTGAGCTCCGTTCCGGTACCGTAGCAGCAGTTTATACCACTTGCAGATGAGGATGGCATTTGGAGAAATAGTATAATGCCCTTTTAAATATTATAACTTACCATACTTATTTACCACAGATTATCACACTCACTTTTTCTTACAGCTGAATTCCGTTTAATATTAAAATCCCTATTTTAAATCTGTATTGTTATCTGGCATCATCGTATCTCCCTACAATCTCATGTTTCGCGTCGTACCTATTACGCCGAGCTTAATGGATATATTATTTTAAAGAAAGAAAGTCAAACACATTTATTTATATATGATTGTGAAACTGTTTTCACACGGTGTCGTGGGGATTAGAGTGTCTAAGTAAATTTATTTATAAGTGTCGACCAAATTGGCAATATATTCAAATTGAGCCAAGGAGAAAATATATGGATGTGGAAGACTACTGTATTATATTAAAAAAGATTCAATTCTTCTCCATCTTATTTTAGAAATGGCCAAATTAAAGTATTTGTAATATTTTTTTATTTAGGGGCATTCATGAGGGACTTGTGTGTTCCCCTTTTTTATCCTGTCATTAGCTCACTGCTGCATATATCGCTATCTCTGTAATACCTTAGACACTGCTCCCTTGAACGACTTGGATAATAAAAACTGGCATATTGGATATCGTCAACACACGAACGTGGCATGGTTTATACAGTAAATGTCATTTATTCCTCTTCCAAGATTTCCTCAACCTTATAAAGGATGTCTCAGAATGATTTTCGTTTTTAGATGTTAAATAAAAAACAAAATTTCAATTAAATCTCGTTTTATTTAATGTTAATTTAAAGAGCAATTCTTGAAGTTTATTTATGAAAAACAACCGTTTGAAAATGCGCACCATTCATTTGTTCACACTCATTTAACCTGGAGCTAAAATTTTCTATAACTCGCTGGAGCATCGCTCTTGGAATAGAGTTGATTTCTTCAGTGATTCTTTGCTTCAAAACATTCAGGTTGGGTGGCAATGGATTGTAAACTTTGCTTTTTAGGTAGCCCCATAGGAAGAAATCAGCAGGCGTTAAATCAGGGCTCCTCGGTGGCCAATTGATGAACATCTAAAAACGAAAATCATTCTGAGACAACCTTTATAAGATGCTAGAAATACCATAGGCCATTACTAGTATGGGGGATTTGGAATCGGCATTTTTCGCCATCTGTCGGTTGTCAGAGCTGTTAGTCACCTAGGTGCACCGAGTGCAAATTTGTTTATTTACTTGAACTAATTTATAAATACATCTCACTGTCACCGTGTTACATTGCACATAGATTCATAAATGCCATTTATTGCAAATTTAAGTTGTATATTCCACTCCTTATCCTCCCTCTCATCTCCCAAATACTCTTAAAGGCCGTCAACCCACCTGTAGCTCCTCTGGTGTTGCAGATGTATGTGGGCGATGGTAATCACTTACCATCAGGCGAAACTATTGCTCGTTTGCCGTCTTTGCCTTAAAAAAAAATATAAAATAAAAAGAAAGAAATCTATAAAGTATAGACATAGAAATTTTACACCTAATGTATTTCAGGATCAAATATAATAGAATATAAGGAGGTGGAAGCGAATGAGCTGGCGTTAGAGCCGAGAATCAGACTTAAGACGGAATGGACGGAGCAGCTGACGTCTCGACTTACAATTGAAAAACTAATGCCCAGCGACAGCGGTAATTACAGCTGCGTACCGACGATGGCCGAGTCAACTTCGGTCAATGTCCATGTTATTAATGGTAAGTATATGATTTACGTAAATAGAAAATGTTTTAAAAACTCACACGTAATATTGAACTGAATGTACATGTATAAAAACTATAAAAATTTACGCTCTTCACCGCAGATTACGGATTGGGTAGGACTAAGCGTGGTTAAACTGACTGGCGCAACCAAATTTAGCATTTCTAGAAATGAGAATTCGAGACGGGTGGCGATACTCGTCTCGTGTTTTCTCTCTCGGAGATCGCGGTGAGATTTTCAAGACTTTCCCATTAGTCGTCACTTACGACATCCACGGGAAAAAAGGGGCGGCAAGTTCTTGCTCAGCCACCACAGGCACAAAGTTATGCAGTAAACAAATATAATTCAGTTAATTTAAACATTATTTGAATAATTTGGATGGTATTAAATTTCAGATGATATGTTTGTAAATAATATTTACGACGACCTTTTCCCTTGCCAGGTGAGCATCCTGCAGCGATGCAACATGGAAATGCTAATACGGCATCACCGTGTGCTCTATCAGTGAATCTACTCATCTCGTTATACTGTACCATAGCGACACTTTATACCAGTACCATTGATGACGGCTTTAGATGAAAATTACACAAACCAGCCTTAGCCAACATTAAGGCAAACATTTGATTGAATATTTGAAGTGTCTGGTCGTCTTTAGTTTTACTATCGGTATGTTTCTAGACAAAGACGCTGCCTTTTTAATGCTTCTTTCTTCAGCCACTAAAACTGCCTATTTTCCTACAAAATTTTGCATCTGTTTACTAGTATTTTATATTATACATACATAGTACATATACAATATGAACATATGTTGATAACAGTAATACACTTTTCAATTTTGAATTTTTAAATTTAGAAAGTATCCTTTGATTCAATAATACTCGAATAAGAGAGATGATGTTCTGATGTTAAGATTTTTTTAACGAATACTGGCAATGCAGTTAATCAACTCTACTAATATTCCTGTTAACCACTCCCAACTAAGCATTACAGCTTGCTATAGGAGTGGTTCACGACATTTGTCAAATGACGGGCTCTAACCTGTGACGTCCTGTTTCGCAGTCCGCATCCTAACCCATTAGGCTATTTGCGTTACAGTTTCAGCATTTTTAATTTGATAACTACAATCAATGCAATAGGAAATCATAACTAATGCATATAAATCAAATAAAACAATTGCAGTTGAATATTTTTAGAACATCCTCCTTAAGCTAAATTACTCGCGTATTGGTTGGGTTAAATATCTGTTCATGTGAGTTCGGTTAAGTAACAGTAGATATCTCTTTTGTTTTGTTAATTAAATAATACAATGAACATTTTTATAATTATGGCATTGAATTGTAAATTCGAGGTAATGAGAATTAGATAGAAAATAATGTATTAGGATTAAGCAGTAGCAAATGGATATTTTCAAAACGTAAATGAAGAAGGGAGAGATAATATAGTAACCTATATAAATATATAGGTTATTATTACTATCTGGTTAATTAAATAGTTTAACACGAATAGATTACTTTTCATTTCTCGAAACTACTAATTTTTTCTCAAATCCTTCAATTTAAGAAAAGAGATTTTAACAATATATTAAATGGGGTATTTAAATTATCGTATCGTTGATATAATATGCGACCACCTTACCTTACCTTAACAGTCTAAAAAGAGTCCACTGCAGGACATAGCACTCTCCCATAAGGATTTACCAAAATCGCCACGCGCTATGAGCGGATTGGCGATCCCAGTATCAGACGCCACGCACCTTAGACGCTACGGCCCGTCATCAGACTGCTTCACTTTAGTTAATATTTTTCGAGATCGTCATCCTGCCATTTGTCAGTAGCCATTCCTTAGTCGCCTTTTACACCACCGACGGGAAGAAAGGTGGTGGCAGATTCTTAAGCCGCAACACGGCTACGACTTAATCATAAATAACTACGGAAAAATCCCTTTTTTTTTCTTCAATTATACATAGAAATATTATCATTTTATATGCTGTATTTATTTCATATGCTACTGCTTATCATTATAAGTATTAGACCTAAACTCTCTCTTCTTTGAATGGAACGTCATTTTCTACATTTGTTATATACTTTCTGTTTCCTCAGAATGCCATAACATACTAATAATCAGAAAAAATGTTAATGGAGACTTCAATTATAAATTCGGTATAATTTAATATCGGGTATTTTTTAATTACGCGATACAACGTGATTGACAATCAAATGAATAAAGTATAAATAAATGAACATAATTCTATACAAAACCTAGACACTTTTGGTATTCACAAGTCTTCTGATAATTTCTTACGTTTGCAAATGTATACCACATAGCACTCACGGATTCACTTTCCTTTAACTTTGTAGCTGTTTTAAAGTTTTGTAAGAATAGAATTATTTATGTACTAATGTTATTATATGGAATATAATTAAGTTGACTGTACATAACATTTTGTAAATAGTAGATTTATATCTTATTCTTATTTAAACTAATTGTTTAATTTGTACACATCTCATTAAAATTATTTATATAATTATGAATGAAAATAGTGAACATAAATGTAGAAATAATTATACGGAAGAAATATGTATTATACTTGTAAGGTAAACTTTGACAAATAAAGATAGTAATTATTAATATGCATTTACATTTCCTTTCAATTCCAACAATTTATCAACTAACTGTCAATTAATTGGTGGTACACTCCTTCTCTGCACTGGAGTCGTCAGAGTAGGTACCACCACACCCATTTCGGGCTCAAAACAGTTCTGACATGTTCCGGTCTCAAAACAGTTCTGACGTGTTGCGGTTTGAAATGTATAGAGAGCCAGTATGATTACCTTAGTCTTCAGGAGTAACAACGCATCTGTGACCTTCTTCGATTGATGTCGGTTGCGGGTGTTCATGGGCTGCATTAGCAACTTCCCATCAGGTGGACTATTAGCTGGTTTTTTACCACATCCCAATAAAAAAAAACAGTATGTACAACATCAATACCAAAGTAGCTACTACTACATTAGCTTATTTTAGTTCGCTGTTGAACCTAGGCCACTTCAAGAGAGAGTTAAAAATAGTCGACATATAAATATATGCGAAATCGTGGAAGCTTAGATAATACTCACCACGCTGTGCAAGCGAGTTGGTGAGAGCAGTACCGGTACACTTGTAATGCTACTTCCCACCTCTAGTACGCGTATGTAGGATTACGATTAGGTTAGGGAAAGTCGGATGGATATTCCGTCATTTATCGGTCGACAGATAACGATTTTTATGCACCACGAGCAAGGGAGTTTGGTATTTGGAGAAACAGGAAAAGGTGAGTGTTTATGAATATATGGTATATTCCCCTTACATAGTAGTTAGGACAAAGTAACTAAAAATGCAACCAGTTTAACAGATTTTATTCATCAACGATAAAAGCAAAAAGAAAATATTAAATTAAAAAACTATTTGCAAAAGTCTTCTCATGTTGGAAATTTTGTTTAAATAATGAAGGCAAAGTGAATAATAGTAAATGTTGGAAAATGCATGCCCACAAAGATTACACGCAAACGTAAACAGACCCCTTTATGTATCAGACAAAATTCATCAACATACAATAACCTAACTTGATTAGAGATCTTGGTGTTTTACTGGAATCAAAATTATCATAACCCGATCATATACTGTGTATCATTAACAACACCTATAAGAATCAGGGCTTTATCTTGGAAGTTGGTTGTTGTTTTTCTTATATAAACTACTAAATAAATTTGTAATTAAAACAATCTTTAATTTAAGAGTAAGAAGAACCATACTTGTTTGCTGTAGTAAGTAAACTATAATCCTCACTGTGTAACATTCAAAACCGATTCATGCATCGAGCGACCCGAGCTCTTCCTTAATGCGGAATGTAGACTTACACCTTGACTTAGGCCTTATTACTCAAATAAACATTTTAAGATATTCTGTGTTTCGATCGGTGAATGAGGTAACCGCCCCCGTCTCCCTCCAGATCCTCCCTTCCATCCTAATACCCTTAAAGGCCGGAAAAACACCTGCAGCTCCTCTGGTGTTGCAGATGTACGTGGGCGACGATAAGCACTTACTATCAGGTGAGCCCCTTGCTCGTTTCCCGCCTTTCCCATTAAAAAAAAGCGAAGAGAAGCCCGCAAAATAATCTGAAGGTTGTATTGCGTGCTTCCACTGGTCCTGGTGGCACAGTTACCGATGTTAAGATAGTGGGGGTATGTTCAGCAGTGAACTGGTGAAAGGCTTTAGGCATTAATGGTGACGAATGACATCAATGTATATTTATCATTTGTTGCGTCTGTTATAAAATTATACGGTGTACACGTAAATATCATTTATCGCAGATTAGTTTTGTTACATAGTAATCAGAATAATTGCGAGCAGAAGCTCTATAAATCACTAAGCGTATTACATTACGTCAGATTTAAGAGTACATGCACTTGTTTTGCAAATATACTATTTGTAAGGCCTCCACATCGACTTGTTTGTTAAGGACGGTGCGTGACTAATAATAACATTAAGGATTAATAAGTAGTGACATGGAATAAACAGAAATTTCTCGGGATACGTTATTGCAACTTCTAATTGAATTACATATGTGTATCTCCATTATTCATGAAGTTTCAATGTTAATCAGATCAAATAACCGTTTAAATGTAATACTAGGGCCTTATGCATAAAATATCTTACAACAATTCCGTGTAAAGTTATACTTCGGTGTAATAACATTACACATCCTAATATGGTTTCTTAAAGAGGAATGATGTCACATAGAATTATTGTAAAATGTTTGTACAATAGCGGATAAGGCTCCAGTATTGTAAGCAAAGGTTTATTTGTTTAGTATAAGCGAATGGATTTGGTTATTATTCTGCTTCTGGGATATAAACTGCAAACCGTAAATATATGAATTACAATTGATGTCTTAGGGAAAATATACCACCTTTTTCTCCAAAGTAAATAAACTAATGACGAATATGCCTAAGGTAAACTTCACAGACTCATTAGTCTGTGGATGGAACGGGTTTGGAAAGCAGCATCTCTAGTACAAGAGTACCGGTAGTACGCTCACCTATACCAACCTCGTCACCAGAGTCCTGCAACGCGAGTATGGGCGAATCTTTCACGTATGTCAGCTATTGTTGGAGCATGTATGCGAAGACTGCGTCCTTGTTCAGGCTGATAAAGAGGATAACAACAATGTCGTTGCTCAGTGTATATAAAATAATGTACACACAGATAACGTTTTACGTGGTAGACCCAAGCGGCGGCTTTTGCTGTTACTCGAGTCGGCCCGCTCGACCGGATTGGTACCACGGCCACGCCGAATACCGGCTTCAAGTAGTGCATCTTGTGCTTCTGTATTTCGTTCGTTGAGTGAGGTAACCGGAGGCCCACTACCCCTTTCCCGTCACCCTCCTGATACTCCCTCCCATCTCCCTAATACCTAAACGGTGGCAACGCAACTGGTGTTGTGGATGGACTTGGGCGACGGTAATCACTTACCATCAGGTGAACCGCTTGCTCTTTCCCATTAAAAAACAAATTAGGGTTTTGCGAGCGTCTGATATCAAAAAATGCAACCAATTACGCTGTACCCAAATTTTACATACCAATAATAGGAAACTTTGTCTTATGTTACTAATCTTCGGGGTGACAGCTTTGTTGTTCTGTCGGACCCAAAAAGCACGCTACAACATGTGGCGCGTTGCACCTCGAATTTTCGAAGTGCACCAATAGCCTATAATATAATGAAAGCCTTGCATGAACTGAGTGCATAAAATAAAAAAAAATGTACTACTTTTTTATTTGTTTTGCAGTTACCTTCTCACATCGGCATTACAAGGAACGATAAAGTAGACAGCCAGACTTGCGATATAGTGGTTGGTGACAGAATAACTGGAAGGAGCATATTGATGAAAGATCAGGTTTTATGGTACTGGTTTGAGTAGGAAATAGTTACTTCTCATACGCTTCGTTCTGGCCATGTGCGACTGAATAGTTTCGGGTATCTGATGGGTAAAACAAATACACCTAACTGCACAGAGTGTGGGCATCCGAAGATGATAAATGTTATTTTTTCATACGTTTTCCAAATTTAAAACAAAAATGTTGGTGTTTTTAACAGTATTCTTGCAATTTCAGACGAAAGAAAAGTACTCTATAGATTAGTGTCTAAGTATTTTAAGAGAAGATTGTTTTAAATAGCACGATTGGGGGTTACGTGGTCGCTGCGTGGCAACACCCTATTTAATTAATAAAGAAGAAAAAGTGACAGGAAACAGTATTTTATTTTACAAATTGATGAGATCCTAGTTGTTGAACTGTTTGGAAATGTAAGTGAAGTAATGCTAAAATTAGCAAAATTTTACACGCCTAGATTTGTATAGGCTATCTTTAAACGGAAAATGCTCATACTGTATCCTTACATAGGTTAATGTATGAGATTAAAAAAAACAACCAATTTTACCACTTTTACCGCTGACTTGCTTTTAAGTTGTGTTACATACAAAGTGCTTTTTTATTACCTATGCTATTTCGCTTAAGTTTTAGCATTATACTGTTATTAAAGCAGTTTAGGGTCATGTCCGTACTTCATAATATATAAAATATATAAAAATGCCTATAAAAAGTTAAAAGCAAGATCATGCTTGCAAAAATATTTTATGGCTTATTTATGTACAGCTACAAAAAATACCAACCGAAGGATGCATCATATCGCATTTCGTACGGTTCAGTAGTTATTTTTAAGGTATCGTAGGCTGACAAGGAATCCTCACAAGATCGTCATAACTTCTACAGCTGTGAGTCGAAATTCTTTTAAAAGTAAATATGCAACATAAGCCACAGATGAGCAACGGTCTCCTATCAATATATGGGAGAGTTATAGAGCCGCGAAGGATTGGCCACGCTACTCCAGTGCGGGATGGCGGAATTCACATGTCGCCGAAATAATACTTTTTATAAATTTACCATCTAGCCCGTGCTTCAGTGCCCGTGCTGAAATTCAGCACTTAAAATTGCTATTAACAATTTTAGTGGTGCCTCTATAGAGTGTTCGACCCTGGTCGATCGCATACTATGTGTAACGAAAGCGAGCGCTCTGGCCACTAAGCTGTAACTTCTCAATGCATGTAATTTGGGATTAAATGTTTGGATTGCAATCCCATCTTTATTTAGTTATTATATAATACTCTAACAAAACTAAAAACAGTGCATTTTAAACGGTGCTCTTTAACAAATACTTTAAATTCATGGGATGCGTAGATACTAACGAACGAACTGTCTGCAACAATGAATTGAACAAAACTGTATGGTAACGCAAACATTGCCTTTATATAACAACAAATTTTAAAGTAAATTGAAAACTGACATTGACATAGTCCTATCATCTATGGACATATCTATATTTATGTTATGATTAAAATACAAATGTTAACTCATACTCATAAGTAACCGGATTATGTAAATAAAACAAAAATGCAATCGCTGGGGAGGTTTTAAAGTGATGATGAAGTAATCTCGTACAGATAAACTCTGTATAGGATGGAGTGACGACTTACTGAATGTTAGGAAAAGTCGATGGATGCGGGTAAGAATCGTGCTCTGTGGCAATTTGAGCATATTCCTTCCTTTAAGGCCGGAAGCGCATCTGTAGCTCCTCTGGTGTTGTGGATGTTCGTGGGCGTCGGTGATCACTTACCATCAGGTGAGCCGCATGCTCGTTTGCCCCCTTCTTCTATAAAAAAAAATAATTTTTGGGTGAGTCTTATGTTCAGTAGTGGACTTGTGACAGGCTATAATAATGATGATGAACATTAATAATAGTAAAGAATCAGTAAATTATTTACAGTAAGGAATATGAAAAAAATACAGGATAACCGATTGGAAATTATCTACATTTCAATAGTGTAATAAAACATTTATAATTACAACACCAGTTTATTTATTAAAGAGCGAAACTATTGTAATTATTACGTACCTTTGTACCTTTGTTTGTCTCTTATAGACTTGCAAACCACTAGATCGATTGACCAAAAGTTTATGGATTATCTTAGACACATCACTGGAAAGGTTTAGAACAAAAAAATATTAAGCTCAGTTCTTACAAAAATAGCAACTGTGAAGCGTGGTACGGTTCAGCTGGTTTATCATAAAAAAAGACAGGAATCGACTCTGTATAATGCTATAGTAATGTTGCTAGAACTACAGCGATGTTATTCTGTCGGTACCATGGATATTTTTGGGAGCAGTCGTCCGGATTTACCTTACTGTAATTGGGATCAAATAATAAATAACTAAAAAACAATACAAAGACAAATGAAATTAATAACTAATAATATAAAACAAATTTAAGTTGTTGAACTATTATGTACTACGAAGCACGTACCAGTTCCACAACGATGACTATATACCAGTGAGCTCATGTTAACTTCGTCTGGGTGGAGTAATACTAATACGCGTTCGTAACAATCTACTTAGTACAGTAGATAGTACTCATCTTGATTTTGAATGTCAACATTGGGTTGAAATGTGAATAAATTTGAAGTTAGTGAATCAATCACGCATAAACGGATGAATCGATTGCATGCAATCTGTTATGGAGATACCGTGAAGCCTGAGATAATGACAGAGGGCGCGGGCGGAAACTAGTATACAATTATTTGCGTTCAATTGCAAGTGATTCTGCCGTGGCGAGTTAAACGTTGTTTGAATTTAAATAAAACACAATTCATAATTTCGTCCTAATCAGCCACTATACAATCTACTTCTGGACATAGGGTTCTCCCAAGATGAGGATCTGCTGTAATTGCCACACACAGCGGGTTGGTTTGATATCGCAGTACTAGATACTTCGTACCATGGACGCTCCTAAATGTCACCGGTCTTAATATTTCACGTCAGGTATACTCGTGATAGTTATTCCGTCATATGTGGGAAGACATTATACTTTTTGAGCATTTCCCTTACGCCTATCTATCTCAACACGAGATAGGACAGACTATATACAGAGATAAGAGAGAAACTGTCGTCATACGAGGACACAATTTATGGTTAATCAAAAGTATTAAATGGTTAAAATAGTTACACAAAAACTTATTCGAAAAATCTTGTACTTATCTCATATCTTCTTAATGTAACTGAACAATCATATTCTTATTTTCAAAACCCGTCAAAGCAAGTTCTTGGATTAATTCAAATCTAAGAGGATTATTCAAATAGCCCTGTATATTTTGTTACAGTTTCTACTTTTGTGGCAGAAAACAGAGGCTTCTTTACTGCCGGAATTTTAAGCGTTTACTAAGTGTGAAATAGTACCACTTTTTTACGACAGTGGCTATTCGGAATACCCGATGAGTGTAAAAGAAAATTTTCTGCAGTAGTAATAGTGGCTAATAAATAAATATATGCTTATTATCATAAACGTAGAAGTATGAACAAAAAAGTACGCAACACTAATTAAGTTTTGCGACACTAATTGAATTTTACTTTTAATAATGGTAATGCAAATATAAAAATCATACCATGATGTGTGACACAGACGAATAAACAGCAGAATTACATTATTGGAACTTCGTTTTGCCCTTTGTGTACGGAACCCTAAAAAGTATAAAAACAGAACAGTACTTAATAGTAGATATCATTTTTAAATATTCATAGCAAAAACAAATCGTGACTAGTCTTATATAAGAGGACTTAAAGTATGAAGGTGCCGTTTTAATGGAGTGGCCACTTTGAATTAAAATTAAACCTGCATGATCGAAGATTCGTGATTAAAACTTTCTTTACTCGAAAACTTTTACATTTTTAATTCTATATTTCCTCAAGATTGCCTTGCTTTGATGAGTAGGTATAGAAAAGAAAGGATTGTGGAAATAATTGTGACATGTGATTAAAAATTTATTCTCTTCGATAATCGCAAGCGAAAACCACAATAACTTAACCCAGGTCAAGTACCGTAACAATGCTATACAGCGAAGCTCACCATTCTTGGTGTATTTTGATAATTCACTTTAGCTTTTTGAGATATGTATAGTTACAAGTTAGGTATTTTGAACATACTAACTAACGTACCAAATGTAAGGACTCTAGACATCGAGAAAGAAAGTAATTCAATATTCAAGTTTAATAATTAGTTCAGAGATCAAAGGTAGAGTTCAGACATCAAAGGTGCAGGTTTTTTTTAAATTAAGTTTATTAGGAAAATAGACTAAACTGGGCTTTAGAGATGTCGACTCCTTAAGAATCCCACACCGCGCAATTTCTTAAGAAACAGTATTTTCGACTGGTCACTCGTATAAGAGTAGAGGATTGGTTTTTTTCGCTCAGAGCTACTTGTAAGTATAATTATTCAGTGGGGTACGCAGCGTTAATTTTGCTTTAACACGCAAAATAGGGCCCTCTGACTAGTTGACTATTGAGTTTTTAAACAACATTACTCGGTTCCAAAACAAAAACGTTGCTCGGAAGAATCTTTCGTCATTATACTAGATTTTAAGTTTACTTTATAGTTTAAGATCAATCTGTACATTATGTCGGAGATCAGTATCCCTGGAGGGATAGAAACGGCACCAATTCATCTGTCAGTTAGCATGGTGAGTAAATCTCTCGTGCATCACATGGTAACGTTTGTTGGCGTGCATGGAAAGGCGTGGATTAACAGATAAAAAGATTACATCTTTAGAGGGCTATTTTACTTCAAATAGTAAAAAATTCAAATATTATAAGGAAATTTATGAACATTGAGATTATGTTAAATAATACTAAAACCGTTTCTCATGATTTTTTTAAATGTAGAAATTTACACAAACACCAAATCAATCCACAAATATTTCCCTTTTTTTTGAAAGATCAAAAAGCTTTGAAATCTAAGAAAAATATTTTAAGACAAGATTTTAAGTCTTGTGCTGAAGTGAGTGTGGAACGCCCTACTTTTGCAAACAATCGCCTGTGGGTGTAATTTCTGAGCTAACAAGCGACAACAGTATGTTTCTACCCTCTCTAGTCAGAGTGGAGATTTTTTCATTTACTTTGAAAGCTTCTTGTGTGCTTAAACAAGTTTAAAAAAATAAGTGAAAGGGAATATTAACTTGAAATCACATATTTCTTTTTGGATTCCCAGTTTCATTTTAAAATTTGCCTACTTTTAGAGTCTCTTATTTCAGTGTATTTATTCATCATGAACTACCAATTTTGTTGTAGTTGTTTTAGTACAAACACTACACAGTATAATTAAAAAAAAAATGCTGTAGTCACAGCAGATTTTAAAAATATTTAAAAGTTTAAAAACTTAAAAAGTAAAGGGAATGTAACAGACATATTATAACTATGGAACAAAGTTTAGAACACTGCGTGCTTAATTTTGTTTTTTTCAAGGATTTTTCATCGTTAATTTAACCGTTTGATGACTATAGAACATTGTGATCTTTTCGCCGTTTTGTAACCACTTAAAAACATCTCCAACTAAGAGAAATGCCTAGCAAATCTCATGGATTTCGAAATGGCAGGATGTTCATCTCAAAAAATGCGATCGACATTCTATTGATGGACAGAAGGGAGCAAAATAGAAGATGAAGAAGGCACATGTATTACATAGTATTTTATTCATCTCATTTAGCTGTGAGGTGTTTCATCAAAAAGTAACTAGGATTTTTAGTACGTGTAGAATCAAGCTGTAGCATTTGCTTCTGGTCTAATGGGCCGGTCCTATGGCCGTAGTACTACGACCTCATAGAATACCGGCGTGAAGTAGAACAATCTTGTTGCATTGAGCGTTTTGTTCGGTAAGTGAGGTAACCGGAGACCCATTTCCGCCTTCCCTCATCCACATCTTCATCCTCTCTCCCATCCCCCAAATAACCTTAAAGGCCGCCAACGCATCTGCAGCTCCTCAGGCAGTCCCGCTTGCGCCGTCACTCCGTGCACACGTGTGCTCGCCTCCGGTTCGAGCAGCCATAAACACTGTGCCGGAGTGTTTCGCAGCGGGATGAGTCATTAGTTCGCAATGGGTCGTTAGTGGCCCCGCACCTGCGGGTGCCTACTCGGCCCTATTGTCTTTCCGCGTCTTAGTCCGCGTGTTATTAAAGTGAGTGCCGCCCGTCGCCCGCGCATACTGCACGGCGGTACTGTTTGCGACTTCGCCCCGCGCATACGTGTGCTCGCCCCTCGGTTTGAGCAGCCATGACACTGTGCCGGAGTGTCTCGTACTCAGTATTTGTCGCGTAGATCTTGTCAGGGTCGTCGGTCTCCGCGCCTCCATCTTCCCGCGTATTCGCGAGTTATTATTTAGTGAGAGCCGTCCTAATCCCGCGCACGCTGCGCGGCAGTCCCGTTTGCGACTTCGCTCCGCATATTAGGGTCACTGTGCTAAGCGTCTCACAAGCGGGTTCTGTCGTGTCGGTTAGTCAGGGCCGTTGGTCGCCGCGCCTCCATCTTCCCGCGCATATTCGCGAGCTATTAAGTAGTGAGTGTCGGCCGTGTCCCGCGCACGCTGCGCAGCAGTCCCGTTTGCGACTTCGCTCAGCTTACGTGTGCTCGCCCCTAGGGTTAGAAGCAGCCATATACACTTTGCCTGAGTGTCTCACAATCGGGTTCTGTCGTGTCGGTTTGTCAGGGTCATAGGTCTTCACGCCACTATTAGCCTCCCGCATACGTGTGCTCGCCCCCAGGTTTGAGCAGCCATAACACTTTGTCGGAGTTTCGCAGTACAATATGTCGTGTGTCAGTATATCGCTAGTGAGCCCCGCATCAGCGGGTCCCTACTTCGACTCTACCACTTTTCCCGCGTTCAATCGCGAGCCATTACTAGTGAGTGCCGTCCGTGTCCCGCGCACGCTACGCGGCGGTCCCGGTTAAAGGGTTAGAAGCAGCCATATACACTTTGCCGGAGCGTCTCACGATCGGGGTCCGTCGCGTCGGTTTGTCAGGGTTCATCGGTCTCCGCACCACTATTTTTGTCTTATCCTTCCGCGTATAAATCCGCGCGCCATTAAAGTAAATCGTCATCCCGCCAAACTCGCGGGCCAATCTCCTCGCGTGTCAATTCAGATGAGGCTGTGAAAGCCTCCGGGCTAACAGCGTGTGGATGGTTTTTAGTCGGTATGGTCCTCCTTCAGGGGATTGAGTCCGACATAACCCAGTTGCTGGCCTACCGGCCATCAACAGGGTATGCGTAACAGCATTTTCCATCCAGGGAAAAAAAAAAAAAAGCAGCTCCTCAGGTGTTGCAGATGTACGTTGCCAAGCCGCTAGCTCATTTGCGCATAAAAAAACATCTAGGAACCTATTTTGTATACGCATTATTAGAATGTTGGAACTGACGAAAAACGAAATGATTTTGGGATCGATATTACTTTCGTTAATCCGTATTTTAATCCGCTACATCCATTAGCCGTATATAACACGACTGTTTTATAAAGCGGCTAAGCGCTTAGTATAACGGAGTATTCGACAATTTGGCTTCCACTAATATATAACTCTAAAAAAAGATTATTAAATGATTTTGTTATTGGATTGGGGGGATTGATAAATGAGCTAACATTCCACCTGATAGTAAGTCATTACTGCATGTATACACTGACAAGCAAATAACTTCAATCTAAGAATATCATAGATGCGTTCTCACTTCTGAGGACAAAGATCGAATATCTCAGAGCCTGTAACTATACAGGCTCTCTATATCTTTCAAATCGGAATACAACAGTGGTTGAACTGATGGTTGGCGGCAGAAATGAGTTGATAATTTTATTTGTTTCTAGTGTACGAGTACTTGATACTACTTAACACAGTAAATAGAAGAAAGTTGGAAAAACACAACGTTTTGGCTTATAGAGAGGTAAGTGGCGAGGGAGAGACGCAATACAGCGTGATGGAATTGGGTTGAATTTGGGATTTGAAATACGATATAAATTTTTCACAGTTTTTTTTTTTTATCAAAATTATATTATTTCCTGAATATGATTCTGTACTAAATTTTTGTCAAATAAGTTATAAAAAAATTATATATAGAAAACATATAGCTTTTATATGTTACCATACTTTTTGAAACAATTATTTAAAAAAAATTAAGGTAAAGTAAAATTAAGGAGTAAAATCGTATTAAAGATATATTCTATCGAACTTACAAGTTCTGATCTCGAGAACTTTTAAGATATTATTTCGAAGTAATGTTTCGGTAGCAAATCAACTTAATAATCAGTTTCTCAACTCCCAAGTCCGTCGTTTCTGTAAGACGTGACTTCACAGATCAGCGATTTAGATGCGAATACCTCTCTTACCTTTCCTTTATCCATAGATTTGTTTAAAACACTCTCTCGACTTTCTTCGATAGATAAATTTTGCGACTTAAATTTTTTCTCACAAAATTATAAAATGTCATTAAAAATTGTTTTACATTTCTAACACATCATTTCTTTTTTTTTACTGAATTTATCCTATTGGCGACAAAACCTAGCAACTGATTTACTCGTACATATTAAGAAAACACAAACAAATCGTTTTGTTATGAAAATCTGTTGGGCCTCTGAACATTCTTCATTTCTGATCTGATCAATATTATAGTTCACACTTCGAATGACGCTTTTTCCGAGTCCGCACCGTGCGAGCCCTGCCCCGACATGACCGTAATTTTTGTAGTATGTTCAAATTTTTCTGATGTTGTGGCACTCATACAATAAAAAAAAATTACAGCAGATTGTGACTACTGCCTTTATTCAGTGTCACCAACAAAACAATGGAACTGCGTCTAAATTGCTATTGGATAACACGGACAATTTTTTAGTTTCTTTCTTTCGTTATCAGCCTGTTGAATTCCATAGCAAGACATAGGCTTTTCATTAAATCATTGATTAAAACTAGTTTGTTATAAAAGTAAATCAGGCACTTTAAATAATAACTTGCTGCATTTAGTCTTCTTAAATATGGGCAGTTTAACAATTTGATGTCGCTAACAGTATACTCATACGTATTTATTTTACCTTTGTCGATATAATAGTACCGTGAAACGAAACGCGTTTTTTCATCAACGGTATTGCGGTAAGCGATCCTTTTGTGATATTCTTTTTCACGTACAATGTAACTTTTACTCTTGCGTATAAAATGCAACGCCAGGGAAAGATTGTTTTTAATATTTCCCAAAAATATGAAGTATGCATCAGAATATTAGGTAAAAGTTTTCATCCAAAGCCAATATATCAAAAAAGCATAATAAAAAGTAAAGTGAAATAGCAGCCTATAAATGCCCCACTACTGGGCAAAGCCTTCTCAATGTTTTGAGAGAAGTTCACCAAAAAAACTTCTCTCAAACCGTCGGTAGTACTTATACATTTGCAACATGTAAATGCCCACAGCTGGGCAAAGTTAATCTTAGAAGATTTTGGAGCGTGGAAGTGCGGATTGGCGGACTTCACGTCCTCAAAGTAATATTTTTATTATTTCACAGACATGGTGATATGTTTTCCTTCACCGCCGAGCACGTGGTAAATTCAGCACTTTCGATTGCTATTAATAACTCTGCCGGCATGGCACCTGGTCACTCGCGATCTATGCAACTAAAACGTCTTTTCTGGAGTTTCCTTTGTTGGACAATTCCAGAACAGGATAAAATGATTATATCTGCTATGTGGCTATTACTAAAGAAATGATAGTAAATTTTCAGTTCTAGTAGTCAAATACACGTGCATTATTTTTACAGTAGGGACAAAGAAACACCAGTGTTGTAAAGTATACAAAAAAAACTGGTTTACGTGCCATGTAGATTTAAAATGTTATTTTACGTGGTCTTAAACCAACACCGTTTTAATAAATAATTTATTTAATGCCGTCTAGCCGCAAACCTCACACGATACCCGCGTACCAAAGTAACCAAGAAGATACCCATACTCTTACACAACGTCTTTAAATATTTATAAGCAAAACTTTACCGCTTACTTTATTACACAGTAAAGAACTTTTGAAGTGGTCAATAAACATACAAATATGCTGATAAAGTAGTCATAAAAACGCTTTGTTTTTGTTTAAAATTAGACATTTATACTACTACTACCCCGGCCTATTTTAGGCTTGCTTGCCGAACGTAGGCCTGCAAGGACAAGCAAAAGCTTTATTTGGTTTGATCATGCTCATCAAGCTGGAGAAGCCGGGTTGGTGAGCGAAGCATCGGTACACTCGAACTAGTGATGCGGCTCCCCATCACTAGTCTCCGGGATTTGGGTTCGGAAAATTGCAACGAATATTCCGCCATCGTTCGGTCACTGTTTGGAGAAAGAGGTGGTATTTTTCTACTGACACCACATCCATTTTTATTTAAATCACAATATACTTTAATTAAAACATTTGTAAGAATTTATAATTAGACATTAGAACTCTAAAGCATCGCCTACTCTTGTGGTAGGCATTGCAGGAATCAGAAGATGGTAATATTAATATCAAGAATCGCAGGTGGATTGAGATACGGGAATATTTGATTTGTTACACATACAATGTCCATCGTAGTATCGGGCTGTTGTGTTACAAGTGTCAGCATCTTAGTATGTAATATTTATATCGTCAACTCCCTTGATGGCGTTTAATCGTCTATCCTCCGAAAAAATATGATAATGTGATAGAAGGCCTAAGTTCCCGGTTCATTTATTATTCATTGCTGTGGTAGTGACAACAGTACTGATGATATAGGAGATTTTAAGAATGACCGAGTGAAGACAGGCTATTACAAAAATATCTGGTAATTCACAATGGATGAGTTTTGGGGCAAGAAATTCATTTAAGGTAGAGCTGAAGAATATACACAGTGAAGTTAATTCCAAACAGAGTTTTTCCCGGGTAACCAGATCATCAACTTGAGCTTGAGTAAAACCGCCTGGGGCTGCAAAGAGGTGACGTAGACACCTTCAAAGTAAATGTATCATATAGTTTAATTCAACAAAATGTACACTTGGTAAACCTTGTTATAAATAGATGAAACAACAATCAGTAGTGTGGCAGTGATCAAATATATAAATTCAAATATATGGCTAAATAACGCTCATTATTCTGGCATTTTCACAGGTTATTTCCACAAGTTTATAGCGATAAAATTATTACAATGAAAATTAAAATGATCATGATGCTCTACACACGGCTCTCTACACCGAGAGATTCTCATTGATAATTTGTTGTTAAATTACTTGATCTGACTAATTTAAGAATTATTAGAAAACATCCACCAAGATTTTTGACAACTTTTGGTACCCGATGAAATGCCGAAGCAATACGTTTGGAGAAACAATCTAAGAAAAGTCAAGATAAGTATGTAAACATTATATTAATTCAATTGTGCAAAAGATTTATTTTAAAATCAATTTGTATTAATGAAGCACATCTGTGAATTAAAAGGCCTTGCCGTATGCTAAGTTGGGTAGGTTAGGTGAGTATATTATGTACGAGGCCTGCATTTGATTTGGGTCGGACATTTCCGATTCCCAAATTAACAAAAAGACTTAAAAGGTTAAAGTTCACCTCCTTTTGAATTGAATGAAATAAAACATTTACTTTAAGAACTCTGAGAAGCTAGAAGCTAGTATAAATACGCTGTAACTGCATACTCAGGAACAATCTTTATGTAATTACACGTAAAAGATATACAAATAAGCAAAAGAACTACGAAAAACATTTTCATAAAGTTTAAATAATATTTTAAATAATCTTTATGCCTAATAAGTTCGTCGATCCTTGAGTATATTAATATCATTACTGTAGTAACAGTTTGTGTTTGATGTTACGTTACATTAATTCATGCCTCATTATCATACCTTTATTCCCTTGCAAATTCATCAGTCGTGGATGATTCATCATCACTGATGGTCACAAACCACGCTCCTGAATCAATTGATTCTGTCGGACCATGACCTAAGAACAGCATAAATTTGTAATACATTTATGAATGCCGTACATAAATCATGAATACGTTACAATTTACGAGCACGCCCCAGCGCACCGATTAGAGCTTAATTTTAAAGCTCCTTAGCATTATGAGGGTTGTGGAAATTAGAAGAAGTGTTTTATTTATTTATTAATGTGTTGTTTAGTAGTTGCCATACCTGATTACCTTGGGTTCTGGGTTCAAATTCCTGCTGTAGCTATATTACGATTTTTATTGGAGACGATCCTGACACATATCATAGACCATTTCTTAATTTGGCATTTTTCAGTATATCGCCAGTTTGGTCGAAGTCTCTCTCTCTCGAAGTCTCGAGAACTCTCCTTGTTGACTCAACCTTCTCCTAAATGGAGTATATATTTGATTCGTCACTCTTTCTCCGTTCATTATTTTTATATATTCAAGCCACTAAAATGTTCCTTTTTTAATTATGGTTACAACATCATCTTTCTCTTTAACCGCAATTTTGTCTTATCATGAAATTGCTCACATTATTATTCAGTCACACCTAACATAGTTTTTAATTATCGTATTTCCATGGGTATTAGATGGGAATTTATGACATTACGTCTTCTCACAAAAGAATGAATAGCCGCATTCGCTGTATTTCCTGCCTTTTCTCTTCCTTTTAAATCCTTATCTTGTCTACAGTGCCTGCTAAACATACAGCCTAAACTGAAAAATCGCTTAATCAACTCCTTTTATTCATACTTCAAACATCATTTTACGTTTTTCTTATTAAAAACCATCACTTTCATCTTACTTTCATTTTCATTTCCTTTTTTTTTACTGATTCCTTCATTAATGTAACCATCATTTGCAACAAATATTATTTGATCGACAACGTATCGTTATCATCATGATTTCAGCCTATCACAAGTCCACTACTGTGTATAGGCCTCCCGTAAAGATTGCCACAAAGCTCGGTCCCAACCCATCGGCATCCAGCGACTTCCCGCAACACTGTGCAGCAGTGCAGTCGCTGACACCATCTTGTGGAGTGTACTTTTGGGTCATTTGGTTGTACGTGACTGGCACTCGAGAACCTTTTTTACCCAACGGTTGGTAGTACTGCGAGCTTTTTGGCTGGCCCATTGCCACTTCAGGTTGCTTAATTTAAAGGCTATGTCGATTACCCTATTTCTGCTACGGATATCATCGTTACAGACTTTATCGCGCAGAGAAACACCGGAGTACCGCTATGCCACTAACAATTTCTCAAAAATTCCGAGTTACCATGTCACTATAAAATCATACTGTACAACAGACGTTACAATACATGTTTTAACGTGGTTTCGTTTATCCAAGACATAGTTACTAATATACGAAACATGTCAAGTATGATTTAATCAACCAATAACTTCACATGGAATTAACGTGAAATATTTTTTATGGCATAACGGTTAAGTCCAAGTACAAGAATGTATAGGTACCTTCTTTTTGATATTTATTTCCATCACTCATATTTTTACTTTTGATTTTGCGATTACTTGTATAACGAAAGTGAATGTACAATTACTGCTTGAAATATTTTAATAATTTATACAAAGACTGTTAGATTATAGACAACGAATTTATGGAATTTCATGGTGTAATGTGATTAATAATAATAAAATATTACATAAACTTTATCAAATTGCTAAAACAATTAACTTTAAATTTAATCTTGGGGAATAATAAACGGACTCTCGAATTTAATGAAGAAACAATATCTCGTGAGCAATTTAACAAGCGGCTCGAATTTTTGACTTATTATTTGAAGTTTTTAGCGCTGAGTCGCCGTGTTGCTATAGAAGAAATCATTACAAGGAAATATTCACGTCAAAAAATGAATGCAATGAAATATAATAAAGTCAGTCCCTGTTTACCCTCACCATACGAACGTGCATGCAGAGGCCACTTCATATAGAAGGAGGCAATTTATAAGCCTCTTATAGTTAAAGAAATTCTTGTAAAACTTACCAAGCCTTGACATTACACGCATAATGTATTGAATACAAAGTGATCGCTGAATTAACGTTTAAATTATTAAATAAAGCTACATGAACTGTGTTCTTAGAAGAGCAGTAAAAATATTTACTTAGTACGCACTTGCGTATAAATATTATGAACGAAGAAGTAGAAAATGTCTTATACCACGCATACACTTTATTGTCAGAAAGTGAACGTTCTAGTGAATAAGTAAAACAATAGTTGCTAAAACAATTTAACGAGGAAAGTTGAGCGTAAACAAATGATAAACAAAAGTACAAGTTAAGTTGTAATATTTTTATCGAGTCACCGAGGAGAATAACGGTTTAAGCTATTATAGCTATATAGTATGTTAAAAATATATAATCGGTTTAGTTATTGGAACAAGTACATAATTTCATCAACAAACTCTTTGAACAAGGCGAATTTATAATAGGAAAAAATAATAAATAAAAATTAAAGATATACTAATAAAATAATCTATCTAATAATAATTTTGTTGTAATACATATTACAGGAACACAAAAAGTACTAGAATAGTATCTTAGCAATTAAAAGTATATTGCGGCTGTTGGTTGTTAACAAATGTATGTTATTACATTGTCTTTAACAATAATTATTATAAAAGTGATATTACGACTATAGTCGGACAATTACTTCATCCTCAGTTTTCAAACATTAATTTTTATTATTTCAAAAGCCAATTATTATTCCAGATAGTCATTTTGCGGAGAAACTTTATGTTTTCCCTTGCTTCGATTTATTTGTACATATATTCAGTGACTTTTAATAAAACATTTTTTTGTCTCATGTAAAAGTAACATTCGATTTTGTTCTATAGAGTTTTGAACCGAGAATAATACTCACGATCTGAAAGGCTATTTGGGTTAACAAAAAACGAACGTACGAGGAATATTGATTGTACCAAACTATAATGGAGAAACCTGACGCATATTTCGCCCACACGGCATGTAGTAGTTCACTGTATTTGAATTCTAGTGTGAAGTTACATTTTTTCTTCAATGATTGACACCAATCACGTGTAAATTTTTATTTTCTTTGAAAACTTTAATTTTAACTGAAACGTAATATGTCTTAAAATCTTTAGCGAAAATTGTATCAGTCACAGTTATTATATACTATTTATTTACAGAATAAGGTACCAGAGGAAGAATCAGTTAGCACGCTTAGTGTTGTGGCATGGCTACGATGCTGCAAGTCGCGGGGTCAACTATCGCACGTGACTAGTATTTCAATGGCCTTCAAATAACAAGGAGTGTACTACTACATATGCAGAAAATTGGCATCTCGAAGAAAACGTCAACAAATACCGGAATATATTTCTTGGAATTTTTATTCATATTCACCTCGCTGTCGGTTCCCTCGCGTGATTTGGAATAGGCAAACTCAGACGGATATTCCGCCATCATTCGGTCCTCAGAGCCTCCTATTTATGCTCGTGCAGGTGAGTTTGGCATTTGCAGAAAGAGATGGTACATTCACCCTTACACCCCAGTTCAGGATCTACGTTTTGGTTAATGTATAATTTATGTCTGTAAAACGTCTCCTCAACGCCGAAGAAAATCTTCCGAGAGGAATAACGATACCATTTATTAAAAAAAAAAACAAGGCGACGATCACTCTTCTCTAGCAATTGAGCTAATAGCGGTATAATCCCCCTCCCTCCCCCCTTGTTCATAAATCCGAAAAACCCTTAAAAAGTTCAAAATTGATTCCCGTTCTCAATTTTGTTAAATAAATGTCTTCGACCTTAATAATAGACGTATATGTTGTAATAAACACATATACAATTTTTGTAGGTCACTGAAGCTGCTGATAAAATGTCAGTGGCGTATAAAATGCATGCATGAACGTGTTTGAAAAAAAAACAACAATGGATACAAAAGAGCGCGGCGCTGTCCATCATCATCATTCATCATTATCGTATGAGTTATATATGTGTAATATACTAGAAAAGGTTGATAACGTAATGTTATGAAATTCTATAAATATAACATATCATAAGCGAATTCAATGTACAGCATATTTTTCACCCTTAGCCGAATATTAACAGAAAGTAACTCTCGGCAGCATTCATTACAGATATACCGTGGGAAAACTTTTCTTTCAGAGGTCACAAGATCACCTGGTCTATCAGACAAGAAATATCTGATTACATAACAGGATAATGATAGCAAGTTCAAAGTGGTCAAGATCTGGGTAAGATGTTTTCTCCAGTCAGTGTCCCATTTTGAACTTGTATATAACTAGGCTGGCCATAAGTAATGTAACAATTTAAAAAGTGATTTTTTCTCGTTTTGAATTGTTGAAGCCAATAACTGTCGATATACAGAACATGTCGCAAGCTTAAGCGAGTAGATCAAAACGCTTAAGCAGGATAGAAAGCGTTTAAACTGGTGGGATATGCTCACAGATCTATAGAACCCACGCAACTTATTGGAAAAGTCAAACGTTGCCATCATCCTGCATCCAGTCGTGTTTTGGTAGGAGATGTTTAATCAAAAAGTCACGAGGCTTCATCTTGTGAATACTAAGTAAAGACTTCGACCAAAATTTTCAAGATATTGACTAAGGCGGTGTATTAATCAGTGATACACATTACACAAATGTACCATGATCTTTCAATTTAAAATATTTCAAACAAGACATGAACAACTCATACCCGGCCCGAGAATAATAATCCGAACTTCATAAGAGAGAGGACATGACCTGTTAAAAACGTTACTCCAACATTGAGTCTAAATAAATCTTTAGAGCTAGCAGCAGCTTAACTACCCATAGAGACAGTGCGTAAATACAAATAAGTACAGTAAACATAAGTTTGCATATATAACACGGTTTCTTTATAAACTATATCCATTTTAAAGTCTAACAGGACTTATAGCCATACGCGGTATAGTTTCGTTTGGTGAATCTCTCGTACCGTAATGTAAGTAATTTAATTTTCCTCCATTAAAAGTAATCTATGTCTATGTCATCACTGTAGAGATATCGCCACAAGTATTGCACGATAACAAGTTAAGCTGGCTATAATAGAACGGGTGCCTGCTGTATCAACATGTCAGACTAGTCACGGACTAAATTGGCTACTTTTTCAAGCAAGCAGAACACACAGTAAAAATAAAACATCGAAAGTCTAAAAAGCCTGCAGTTTGTGATCGTGTTTTAGACCGCCTAAACCATTACATTAGATTTGAAAACTTATACGTGGTAAGCTCTTATCGTGGGTGTGTTCCATTTGGGTACATTAATTAAGAAACACGAATTTTAACTGGTCTACTTATCTAATATAAAACACCTCAGATCTACGCGCTACAAAGCACGTATAACACCGGGAATTAAAGTTACAGTTCTTCTTCTTATACTTTGTTAACCTGTATGCCCACTGCTGGATAAAAACCTTTCCATGAAGGTGCCAACGAAAGCTATTATGCCATGGATGGAAAATTTGCTCGTTCTCTCTACGCTTGGTAGTCGAGTTGTCAAACACTGTTTACAATCACAATTCTGCGAGAATTGAATTCAGCGTTATTGCATAAATGATGTACCGCATAAAGGTGAGGAGGTATAAGGAAAGATATTTGAAGAAAAATACATAACAACTTACTCAGTCACTAGTTTAACCAAAACTGGTAGCTTTTATTTGTCTTTTAACTATTCCCCGTAAGCAATTTTAGTTTTGTTGCTAGGTGTGTTTAAAATAACTACTACAGAGTACACTGAGTATGCATTTAGGAAACAATGCCAGCGAACTTACGTAAGCTCTTAGCCGTGAATAAGGAAACAGAACCTTTCTTTTTCTACTTCAGAAAATGTGAGCTACATATACGATATGAATAGGATATGTTGTATTCATTTGAAAAATTTACATTCTATAAGAATTAAAAAAGGAGAGGAGAGGTTCACATCGATATATCAAGTTTGCAATAGTTTCGAAATTCTTTTCTGAAATGCAACTCGGCCGGCTGATGAGACAACACCTAAATTTAACTACTTCGATAAATAAATACTGAATATAAATCATGTCGAAGCAAAAAAAACATCATGCTGAGTGATGACTTTTTTGGCATAACCTACGACAAACAAAAGTTAAACAATTATGAATTTATATAAATACTAGCGGCTGCCTTCGGATTTACCCGCGTGGTCATACATACATTATTTTTTGTCACACACAGATGTACAAAAATGTATGACAAACTAACATATGGTTAGTTGAAATCCTATACCCTATTCCAATACCCCTGCCGAATTTCATTCATACCTGTTCAGTCTTCTAAGCGTGAGTGAAGGATAAACACAAAAGCTTTCAGATTTGATTTAATATTATTAGAAATTGTATATTTTAGTACATATTAGCAATTAGTTATGACTATTTGTGTTGTGTTGTAAAATTAGTAGTTTAAGTCAAAGAAAGTGTTTTTCTTTCCATTTTTACTTCCACAGAATGCCCATGTTATTTTACTGTAGGTATCTGCAGAATGTATTTGCCGTTGAAGCCATTAACTAGATCCACCGAGGGTTAATGATGATCTCGATGGGCAGACTCAGGGTCCGTTATCCATGTAGGTTTGTAGATCGAGTAGGAAGGCGCGACCGTGTTCTGGCACGCCTCGCTAGTAGCGAAAATCAAAGGAAATGTCCTTTCCCGAGATGGGGCTACTAAGGGCGGCTGACATTGGTCGTGGATGTGTGCAAAAGTGTTCCCGCGGACCTGACGATATGCGAAGTATGTGATACGAGCAATTTATACCTTGGGGCCTAGCGCGTCTTTTAAGAGGAATATAAGTAAGAAAAAAAAAATTAATAATAGATAGCTTAGACCTTTAAGAATATGCCTACAAATTGATGAGATGAGACTAATAAGTTGACACTACCTTTGTTATTGATTTTTAAAAAAATTATTTACTTATAATACTTGAATTAATTTAACCAAAACCAACGTATGTTAACGGGTCAAGGCGAAAGATTTCTAAAATTTAGATCGGCTAAAACAAGATTGCCAATATTGCCGTTAGGAATATCGTAGAGAAACATAATGTCTTTCTTATACTTTACCGTAATGGGAGAAAATTTGTTAGAAGTAATTTTGTAGTAATTAAAAACTTGTTAAATTACTAACTCTCTTCAGGATGTTCTTATAAAAAGACCTTACAATATAAAAACAATATGCTAAATTTATGAATATATTATATTAAATGATAACCCTAGGAAGGAGCCTTGCGGAATATGGAAGATATGATGTACCATGGAGTGCAGAAATTATGGTGAGATAGATAATTTGCCATATGTCCTATTAAATTCTTATAAAATGCATGGGAAAAAGAGGATGACAGATATCCTTACACCGCCATTACGGCTAATGCCACTAAATAATAATTTTGATGCCGCCATATAATAATTTAAAAGATCAAACTTTTTAGTATCCTTTTATTTTCTCAGACATGAAAAGTTGTAGTTTAGTAACGAAGTGTCCGCGCAAACGTAAACTAATTAATCTTTTTATAAATTACATTTCTAATATATTATTCTTACGAGGTTATGCGTAAGTATAATACTTTATGGTACTTATACAGTATTATTGACAAAAAATATTACAAACACCAAACATTCTAAAGTTTCTTTAATATTTATCGTTAATTACATTGTTTGAATATATAGATATTAAAATTTAAATGTAAAAGACTTCCAACGAGATTCTACGACTATACTTGTCAAATCCATAAAATATAATATATATTTTGGAGTAATATAATCCGGATAATGGAGTATCCACAAATTTTGGAGGTTATATGCCACCGCGGAGATAACTTGCATTAACATTACATGTTTCAGTAGTAATAACTAAACTATTTTGTGCATTTTATAGTATACTAGCGATTGCCCGCCGCTTTGCCTTTTGCATGTCCTTAAATTTTTGCCCTAAACTTTTCCTTAATAGAAAGAAAGAAAGAAGAAAGAAACACATTTATTTGGCAATCACACAACGAAACACAATATAAAAAACAAATTAAATAAACAAAAAAACAACTTGAAAAAGATTAATTTGTTGTGCGATGTCAAAAAGGTTCCCGTCTCAGTGATATCAAAGCACTGTTTTTCAGTCGGGTCCTTAATTGACTTCACGAACAACCGGACAGGAAGCAAAAAAAAAACCATTATTAGTAAAAACAAAAGATACACAGTTCTTAAATCATTGTAACCGTTGAGCAGAATCTCGAAAAAGAGACTTAATACTAATTACACCATCGCAATCCTTCCAAAATTTCCTTTTGGAATCTTATTGAAAAGTGTACACACCGAGAAATAACGTTACACATATTGGGAAAAAAGTAATTAGTAAAGAAATATACTTCTGTGATTATTTGTTATGTCATGATATGATCACATGATATAGCAAACATTTTTGGAAAAAAAATTATCAAAACTATAGCTTTGTTTCACTTGCCCTTTTTCAAAAATATATCTATATGTATATCATACCGAACACTGCATTATTCATACGAAAAAAATGGTTGACTTTTGACATAAAAAACTGTATGTCACGACAGACCTAGTTATTGTTGCCTACCATGGGACGCGGATTTCTATTTCTTTCTCACACAAACAAATGCTTCGATTAGAAAGAACGAGACATTTGACTAAAAGCGATGCCACCAATCGGCCTATACACGAGTCTGCGGTCGAACAACGGTCTAATCAGTCAACGCGTCGAGCAGAGAGGTTCAAGATATAAATTATCCTTATTCTTTTTAACAAGAATTTACTGAAATGAAGATCTGATTGGATTTCACTCAGTTTTAGTATAGCATGTACGAAAGGAAAAAGATATTATTATTTGAGGAGCATTATGTTCAGCAGGGGTATGTTGTTCAGATGTTTTTTTTTTATATGGGAATGCCCCCAGCAAAGGGCTTACGGTAAGTGATTACCGTCGTCTACATACATCTGTACCACCAGAGGAGTTGCAGGTACTTTGACGGCCTGTAAGGATATTTGCGGGATAGGAGCGTTGATGGGGAGGGGGAAGACTGACCTACTGTGGAGTTATTTGTGGAGTTACTGTGGAGAATTGACCTACTGTGGAGTTATCTCATTCACCGAATGAATCGCAGAAGCACCAGATTCCTCGCAAGGTCGTGGTACTACTCCGGTCGAGTCATCGAAGAGCTGGAAGTAGCAGCAGCAAAATCAGCCGCTCGGCTTTACTACGCAAAGCGTATTCTGTATCAAGATACTGAAATGAATATGATGATGAATTAAAGGAAAAAATAATTTGATTAATAAAATTATGAAATGAACCAGTTTATCTTTTGTCACATTTTTTTCGTGTCGTAGCGACCTCATTAAGCCACATAACTCTTCCATATCCTTTCTTTTCGTTTGTGTCATAAGTGGTTGTAATATTATTTAACCTTTTTCTTCCTTGTTTTCTGTCCATCCTTATATTGTTATCATTCTGTTTATCGTTATTATTGAGTTCAACCTATCCTTTTAAATTACTTTGTTATTTATATTATGGTGAATCGTTGTTCTCATAAATGCGTTGGTGGAAGAACGATATGTACATGATTCTCGAGTAGACTATGATAAACAGAACCGGAGGTGGCCGGAGTGACACACGACCCTGCAATCTAAGTGGCGGCCGCTGAAAAGCCATCTTCCTGTGTTACGTGTTATATACAGTGACTAGACAACAATATATAGTCTCTTCATCTTTCTTTAATTCTTTATCTTTGAGAACAATATATAGTTTTAGAGTTTTTAATAAATTTATATATATTTCCTACATCTTTTACTATATGTAACCTACGTTACGTGACAAGGTGACTAAGAAAAAAGCCTTGAAAGTCTCATTATAATCCCCGGGAGCAAACCCAGTGACGAGGACGACTCGCCGTCTGTCACGTTCTATATCTCAGAGAGGCGAAAAGTTGGTTGCGAAAGAATGTTTGGCTACGCTGAGAGGTTTCAAAAGAAAATATGAAATATCTGACTGTGATATTACATATTTAGATTTCTTTGTTGTATTTAAAATAATGTGAATGCAATTATGCAATTTTCACCTTATATGATTGCGGTTAACATTCCCATTATTCAGTATAGCTTAGTTACTATTGTGTTTTCGATTTGTTTTTATTATTTTTATTTTTTTTTATTGTTGTTTTCCGAAATTAGGAAAGTGGGAGGGCCGTATAGTAACTAAATAATTAGATTAAAAATAAATTCGTGACTTGAGTGCGATTTCCGTTTCGATTCCGGTGTCGTATTACTAAGACTAACTAATATAATGATTTATTACGTGCTAAGTGGAAATAATATTCGGTGTATAAAAAGAAAAGTCAGTGTAAACTGCATGCAATAAAAATGAAAACAAAATATTTACGACGACATCATGTTCGTTAAAATACTGGGAAGTTGTAGCTTTTCCTTGCTTGTTTGCTTAATCATATATAAGAGTACATACAATAATCTAATAATTATCTGTATCCAGTAATGAAACACATTGTTATATATTACATTAATGTAAAATAATTCGAAACACGAAAAATAAAGATCATCGTTAATTATATATTTCTTAAAATCAACAGTTTACAAATTTACATGATAATGTCTAGGATTAAGTAGCGTAAGTTTTAATTAACCAAAAACAACTAAATAAAGATCAACTTGTATTTAATTATTTCTAAAGCGTAAATGATAATACCACGAATTTTCCAAAGAAAATTCATTCCTATTTCACCTTATTGAAGCTTCGCTTCTCGTAATCTTCCGTACATTTTATTCCACGGGAAGACTAAATTTAATGCGATTCATTGGACTTTCATTGAATTCTTTCACGGTATTCCAATTTTTTGTCCTTTCTTAATAAAATAAATTATGCGTACCCGATCGCTTTATTCCCGCCTTTTATGATCACATCAGATATGTTTTTATTAATTTATTACAACATTTCACTTCAATGAAGATCAGTGAAGAAAATATAATCAGTAAATACAACACAATGAAGTGAACTTGTACTTAACATGAACGGATACTTCCATAGAGGTGAAATTAATTGTATGACCTCTTTATGAAGCAGATTGACGTGACAAGTGTGAGGCCTGCCTTTAACAGATGCTTTGCTACCACGAATTTTAATTGTTAATTAATGTGTGGTACTGCTATTTACTGTTTGTCAAATTGCGACTTGAGCGAATAAATGCTTCATCCAGGAGCTGGAACGTCCAGGCGCAACCGTTTTGTAATCTTAAATCAATAAAAGCATTTAAAAAAAGGTGTAAAAATAATTATATGATATTCATAGATCAAAAAAAATCTTTTGAATATTGTTTACAGAGAAGTGGTTGACTCACAAGCTGGATTCAAGGTTATACCTAAAATTCTCTTGCGGCAGTTTCTCCAGTGAGGCTTAAAAAAGGCTAAGGCTTAAAAAATATTCTATATAGTGTGTATAATTTAACTAATAATGTTTTTTTATTGATGACTGTAACTGATATAGTAATATATCTTTATATATATAATATAGTAATATGTAATATATTACTAGCCTTTCCATAAATAACGATACAATTTAAAAAAACTTTTGAGAAACTTCGATGGATTTTCCTAATTCCTAACTATGTAATAAAAGAGGATCTGAAACTATGTGCTTATGGTGGATACACAGGACATGTTCTAAATCAGTCCTTAACGGGAACTACAAATAATTGGTAATCCTTATTTGGGTAATCATGTGCAATTTATGTATCTATACTGCTTCCGCAACAAAATGGAAAATACTTTTGAAAAATAAAGTATTTACTCCTTTGGTACAATAACATAAAAACATAAAAATAATATAAAATAAAAACACAAGCAGAAACACATTTCACAACTAGTAGTACTAACAACAGTAATAGTAATTGTTATTGCTACTAAAAGTAACCCATTACCATAATACAACAATCCTTAACGAATAATCACGATGCAGTTTGTTGACAAAACAATTTCAGCGTATAGCGTTAGACTCACAACTAAGATAGACAATTTGTTTTCGGAACAAATAATAACTCGGCGAATCACTAAAGTAAATATAAAAACGTTACAAGTGCAATACGTTTATATGCTGTTATCAACAACGTTTTGTGTATGTTTTAAAAAAATCATAGGATATATGTATTAGATATATAACATGGATAGATCGGCCTCGGGCCAATAAATGGTTAAGGTAGGTAACACTATAACAAAAACACAGAAGTTCTATAATTTTTTAAAACAGTCTATAGACTAAGACATACGCACAATATATCATGTGGAAGGTACAAAGTATTAAAACTGTCTTCGGCGAACATCCCCGTTTCATCCTAGAAGTGAACTAAAAGAAATGCCTAAAGTAACATCAAAAAATGCCAAATCTAAAATACACAAGAGCTGTGAAGACCAGCAATATCAATGCTGCGAATTGTTTGATACTGCGATTGCCAGCCCACTCGCCGAGCGTGGTGATTGTGGAAATCCTTCATATGGGTAACGCCTATGTCTAATAGTGGATTTTTTACATATGAACACATGCATGTCACGACGTGAAACAATTTGGTGGCTGAAAGCGATTCCACCAATCAGATCCTTTCATGTTCTGCAACGGCAGTTAAGTAATAAATACTAAGTTGATAAGCAGTAATTTATCTTTACAAACAGCTAACAAACCTCCCAGCACCAGCATTCGGTTAACCAACTCGTTAGTGAAATTAGATCGGAGAAGTTTATAACTGATGTTGGTTTATTGTTACGGTGCGTGTTAATTATATACCTAAGTCAATAAATATATATAAGTTATGAACAGTATTGGATCTGTATATTGGTACTTTCCTTAGATAAAACTCATATTAATGACTTGGTAATTAATGTTCAAAAATCTATGTGTTTTCTATTATATATTTACTCTAATTAATTGATGTAATTTTCTTATATTTCTTTCATTTTTTGATTTGTAAGAAGGAAGACAGATTAAATTACTAATATTTATGCACAACATTCATTCTTCTTCAATTATTAATTTTGAAATCTTTTAAGACTGATAATTTACAACGGGCTTTTTAAAAATTCTATTTAATGTTTAAAATTTAAAAGCGAATTCGTCATAATCGCGATGTTAACTTATCTTTGTTATACTTTTATTGTGAGTGTTCAAGATTAATGGGGATAAATTATGGTAATTAATTTAACTGAAACGTGAAGTCGGACTGTTTTAAACTTCGTATCATAACAATATGATTTCTATTGTTGCAACGTGAATCAAGCGTTAAAAGCATAAGACTCTGATTAGAGGGATATTGACTTAGATATTGAGGGCCATATACCTACAACCAATAAGCTAACAACGGAATTAATTTTTGGTCGTGGGACTGAAACTCAAGACTTACTTGTTAAAGTTTTTAAAAAAAAATGGGTCTTGAGAAGCTAACAACGTCTGGGCGTACGAAATATTGAGAAAATATCATAGTTTATGATATATTATATTATATAGACAGAACGCAAAATAATAATATGCTTTAGTTCGGAAGAACTCGATAGAGTATGAATACTTTCGGTACTTTTTTCACGGATTCAGACATTCCCTTTCCACTCTCTATTGCAATGGTCGGTAAACTCATTAGTCAACAGAGTCAAATATCAAAAGTACAACGATTGAGTTGAATTTAAATTTATATTGAGAGCTATTCTGTTTATTAACTTAATAAACTTTAGTTGAAGTTTAGAGTCTTAATTAAACTATAAATAAAGAATAAAACTTTGTATAATTCTTAATAATGATTTTATTTATTGATAGAAATGAAATGTAAGCTAAATAAACTTAAGTTATGATAATGACAGACGAATTTGTTTAAATAAGTTTGATTTGTATTGTACTGTTTTTAATTTAAAGTACGATTCCAGATTATATAATAAGACGACTTCTTAATTTACAAAAGTGTCTTCGAATTCCGTTTGCATGCCTGCTTGTACCCTAAATTGACCAGTTGCTCGCAAGCGTACTGTTTGACATCGTTTGGTAGTAGTAGCTAGTAAGTAAGCTACAATACCTATGTAGATTAGTTTCGGCACGACTGAACCCATATCTAGACTTCGATGCAATATTTTTAATTTCTTTACAATTATTTTCTTTTCTTTCATTAGCTTTATCGTATTCATACTTTGAGGTCTTGTCCTACTAGGTAAGGTTACTACTATATCGAATAAAATAGGTTATTAACACTAATAGATGCTTTTGCTTGCGTTTATGTATTCGTAATAAAACATTGCAATTATGCTTGTGACTTACTTACTGCCTAGTTTTGTAATATGGCATGACTTCCTTTGTTTCCTACAAAATCCGAATTCAAAATATTATGCAAATCAAAACTCATGGTGCCGTCTATTGGCCTACAAGAGAAGCGGCGGTGTAAGCGCATCACATTTTGCATTCATGATTCAAGACAATGTATGTACAGGTAATGGTGGTAACCACTTGCGTCTCGTAAGTAAAGCGAAGTTAACATACTAAAGTATAAAACGAGTTGGTGCAGTGTCGGTTCGACCCAGTTTAGTGCAAATACTTTAAATTTTATGTAGCAATATGGTCAAAGATAACTGTAGCCTTTCCCTTCCGAAAACATCACCTGAACATCAGCTGATCGACGCGGCTGCCAACTGTGCGTTAACTTTCTTCCTTAACCTTTCCTGATGGGCCAGACATTTTTCTCTCACTATAAATGGAATTAGTGGCAGGTCAATGTTAACGTCTTATTTTGCATGTATAAATTCTAAAACCTACTGGGGAAGTGTCGCAATTGACCACAGGGTTCAATAGATGCATTTACAAACAAAATTATAAAGATCTGAATTGTTTTATTAGATGTCCTCTAGGCATTAGATATTTTATTTATTACTTAAGCAATTAAATAATATTTTAATATAAAATCAGCATTGTTTTATATAGGCGTTATGAAAATTAAGCTCATTAAATTGCTTATGTGAGAGTCTGTATGCCAACTAATATATTATGTAAAAGCCAATATGAATAAAAGTATTTTTTTTAAATACGTAATACGTCTTTAACACATGCCACTATGTAAATTATGAAATTAACGTTCAAGTTATTATTGGCGTTAAAACTTTATATTAGCTTAGGGCTTCGGATGTTTTCATTTGCCTTAGGCTTTCGTAACCATTAAGCTTTAATTAAACTAGCACAAAGTAATTTCTCACAATGTAGAATGGATTTTAATAACTTTTAAATGTTATGTAACTTGATTCCTAGTACTAAACGTAATATTTTTTTATTTGACATATTTGATACGAATAAGTCTAAAGTTGTTCTCGATCTATTGTGTGTTGTTAATGGTAAAAAGAGTTAATCACTGCAAATTTTAACTATAATTATGTCTATCTCCTTTCTTTCTGTGGGTGTTGTAAGAGGCGACTAAGGGAAAAACCTTGAAAATCGCAATGGTTACCGACAGAAAGCACTTTTCAAACATTTTTGTTAATTAATTGTTATAGATTTACTGTTTTCTTTGTTATGGAATTCTGTCGCTATTGTAGAAGAAATACTAAGATTTCATGATCTTTATTAAGAATTTGTAACTATGTTTATTTGCATAAGCATACCTTCATCATCATCATCATCATTTCAGCCTATCACAAGTGCTGAACATAGGCCTCCCCCAAAGATTGTCACGAAGCTCGGTCCTGAGCCACCTGCATCCATCGACTTCCTGCATCACTGTGCAGCTCTTCACTCCGTCTTTGTGGGGGGTCTTCCTACACTGCGTTTGCCTGTACGTGGCTCCCACTAGAAAACCTTTTTTCCCCAACGGTTGTCACTTCTGTGAGCTATGTGGTCGGCCCATTGCCACTTCAGCTTGATGATCCTTGCGGCTATGTCGGTTACCTTAGTTCTGCTGTGGATATCATCGTTGCAGAGTCTATCACGCAGAAAAACACCGAGAATAGCCCTTTCCATGGCACGCCTTGCAACTTTGAGCTTCCTCATACGGCCTGCAGTGAAGGACCAAGTCTCAGTTCCGTATATCATCACTGGCAACACGCACTGGTTGTATAATTTGGTTTTGAGGCTTTGCGGTATACTCGACGAGAAGATATGACGTAGTTTTCCGAACGCAGCCCAGGCGAGTTGGATTCGTCAATTGACCTCTGAGTCGAAGTTGGACTCACCTAATCGGACAATTTGTCCCAGGTATACGTACTTGGTCCCCGTTTTGGTGTGACATAGACGTTTGACATGAACTTCGTCTTGTCCATGTTCATCTTAAGACCAACCTTTTGGGAGACACTATTGAGGTCATTGAGCATTGTGCTAAGCACCTCCAACGATCCTGCAATAAGAACTATGTCGTCGTTAAATCGAAGGTGAGTGATATATTCGCCAATGATGTTGATACCGTATTATTTCCAGTTCAGCTGCTTGAAAACATCTTCCAATGCAGCGGTGAAAAGTTTCGGGGACATGACATCACCTTGTCTTACACCTTTCTGCAGTTGGATTGGTTTCGTACTCTAATTCTGTACTCGGATAGACATCGTAGCCTCATTGTACAAACACCTCAGCACTTCGATTTTTTTCCCCCCGCTTTCAGAAGCTCAGCTGTAATTCCGTCCTCACCCGGCGCCTTGCCGTTTTAAAGCTGTTTGAGAGCCATCCTAATCTCCCTCAGTCTGACGTCCGGGATGTTATCGGAATAATGTCGGATAAGCTTGGCTCTTGGGTCGTATACTCACATCAGTGTGTGGTTTCAACGACGTTGTGTACAGCTGTCCGTAAAATCTCTCGATCTCACTCAAAATCTCCGCTCCAGCGGAAATGACTGCGCCGCTTTCGGTCTTCAGCTTGGTCAATCGGAAAGAGCCAACTCTCTTTCCGATAGACAGATCTCTGGCAAAGACTTTGGAGCCTTGGTTCCGCGCTATAGCTTTTTCAATACAGGCTGTATTGAATTTGCGTAAGTCTTGCCTCATACATTTGGAGATCTGTCTATTCATTTGCCGATATGCTGACGCATTCGATGTAGACTGCAGCTTTATCTCACGCCTGGCTTTCATAAGTTTAAGATGGGTGATCAGAGAGCTTTTGGGGCTTGTTCGTGCGGCAGGTCCTGCAAATCTTAGCTCCTACCGTATGGACAGCTTCCACTAGCCTGCTATTCGTATCGTCCACTGTAATGCAATCGTCTAGGCACTGAAAGCGATTATGCAATTCGTGCTGAAAGCTCTCGCGGTTCTGGATAAGGACACGTGGTGGGCGGAGTGTAGACTTCACCAGACAAAACCGCTCGAGCCTAAGGTTCAGTGTGCCTCTTACCATTCGGTGATCACTGCCGGTTTTCACTCTAGTGATCACAGAGACATCACTGAACAGCTGACGCTTGGTCGTCATGATGAAGTCAATCTCATTTTTTGTGGTACTAGATTCTAGATTCTAGAGCCCTCTCCCTGTCTTCGGACTTCAGACAACCCTATAATACTCCAGTGCAACTTGCTTACTTCTTCTTCCAGTTCTAGTGTCTTCTCGTCGGCCCTCAATGTGCGCGCGTTATATGTTGCCAGGTCCAGTCGTTTAGGTTGGCAGCTAGAATCCAGCCGGTGATTCTTCGCATCCCCTGCCTCCCCTTACCATGGCTGCCACCACAGCCCAGACTAGCGAGGCCGCGAGGACTGGGGGCCATTGCTTTTTCTACCTCACATCATGGGGGGTTTGCCTTTTTTTTTGTTCTAATGCTGGAAGATGCTACTACTCATCTCCTAATTTAAATTTTTTCCTCTGTCGACATTTACGACACTTACAGGACGAGACGGGATGTCAGATTCTCTAATACCGCCACCACACGGTATTATTGTACTGATGTTATACTTTTTACCATTAATCGCCTTTTACGACACCCATGGTCAGACAGGGTTGGCGCTATTGTTTACTTCCGACAGCCACACAGAAAGCATACCTTACATCAACTTTAAAATCATATGAATAGTCCACTTCAGGACATAGGCCTATCCCAGAGAGTTGATTTGCCATAAACGCCACGCACGCGGATTGACGGACGCAGTAGCAAACACCTCGCACCTTAGACGCTGTTGCCAGGCCACCATTACTTACTCTAAGCAGAGATAAACATATTGCAGATAATATTTAGAAAAATCAAAAAAAACTATCTTAGACACCGCAGATAATAATAATTAAGGGTTGAGTGATAGAGAATGCCACTTGGCATTAAGTCCGCCCATTGTAACCTTAAGCTTAAGGCTAACAATAAAGAATAAATAAATAAATAATAAGTAAATGTCTCCACAATAAAATAAATTAACTTCGAAATATGATCTCTTTACCAAAATTGAAAGCATTTCTGTGATAAAATACAGATCCGTTTGATATGATAGGTATTGGTTTAACTTTACAACAAATAAAATGTTAGTATTCCAAGATTTCTTCCTTCAAAGGTTGATCAAAATTATTTTGTCTGCGTCGAACCTAGCCCTGAATTTAGCGAAATATTTAAGGGATGCCAAATATTCGAATCTTGCTTTTGTGTGATTTCTTTGTCTTTACGTATACCTAATCTTCTTGGCTAAGTAAGACTAACAAATAACTAAATAGCTTCTTTTAATATTTATAATTTTATGAATTAAAACCGCAAATAAAATTAAAAATAACAAATATATTATCATATTTTAAAGAAGTGTCTGCTGTGACAATATTCGCTCATCGAACATGTTAAATGAACTAAAAAGAGGCTTGAGTGTTTTTTCAAAATTTTAATTCGTTGAACTGTCAAAGTCACAAGTTTCGGTGTATCCTTAGCGAACAGAAAACATTTTTAATCTGCGGGGTCAGGGCTTTTCTAAATGAATTAATTACACATAGTGTTGATAATTTACATATTCTTTGAATGAAACAAGTTAACAGTCCACTAACGGATGTCGCACGAGAGGAATTTTTAACAAACGACGTATTTTCCTAAAATCGTCGCAGTAGTAACGTAAAAAATACTTTTTCGTAAATGTCATACCAATTTCAAAATAAATTGTTTTCTAGTATGTACAATTTTTTCCAAGGAAGCAACACGTAAGTACTAATATGTTATGGATATATTTACATAACTACAATAATTAATAAGTAGATGCGTAATACAAGACAAAGAGTTGGTGAGTAGAGCCGTAAATGACCCGTGGTAGGGCGCTCACTTTAGTTTCATAAACCGTGAATCTTGGGCGAGGAGCGCCAGTGAGCGACAGTTACACTACATATAATGCTGAGTTGTTCAAGGGGCATCGAGGAAACTCGCCTCTGTAATGGTATTTGTCACTAGACTCAAAAATAATTTCCTTATTTTGTTTATATATATGGTGCTTTACTTAGTAGGTTAGCTGACCCGAGGTCTATAATTTTTAACAAAATATTTAAAACTAAATTGTTTTGAAAAACTTAATTAATTATTTCCAATATTAAAAATACCGCAACAATGGATAAAAGTTTTTGTTACACGTCAGATAAAATGCCACTTGAAGCTGTCTGTAAACAATTTTTAATTTGTTAAGTTACTTCAGAGCACTTGTCACTTTTTTCCTTTCTTTTTCAGCCACCTACTTTTTAATTTAAAAATTTTGTTCTTGAGTAACGTGACGCTAAAAAAATTCCTTATGCGAGATAGTTTATTAAAAAGCTATTTAAGGTTGGCAGTTATGTGATTTAGTGGTTAGCGTACCTGATTACTGTGTTATGGGTCTTGGGTTTAAATGCGTGGCGAAGACAGTATTTGCCCAATACACAAAATATTGGTTTTCGGATCTGGTGTTTTTGTGTTCGTCCCGTGTTCTGATTCATCTTCTTCCGATCTTGCCACATAATCATTGCATCGAGACGGACAGATAAAGACGAGTGAGTGTATTCTAAAATTATCGTCGTGGTCAAACTGGCCAGGAGGAGATCATCATCTTGTTTTAAGTCTGACTAAAATAGATACAAGTAGACTGTGAAGGTGAATATTCCATCACTTTTTCCAAGTGCCAACTTCTCGTACCCGTGGTGCGTCCTGCAGACCAAGAAACAAGACTCGGAAGGATCATTACTAATGCGAGCTTTATATTATATTTTATTTCTCTACGCAAAGAATGAAGCGCATAGGAAGCAGTGTATCCTTCCCATAGACAGGGTTCATAAGCGCTCTATATTTATTTAACAGAGCAATACTGCAACTTTTAATTGGCTTTGGTATTAATGAGCTACTTCTTCTGGGGGAAGCCCGTGCTCTGCCCGAGCCACGTGAAATAGCAGCATATTGTTTTCACTGTATTATACGGTGAGTAATTGAACCGGTGACTTGTTTACTGGTAATGTGGCATTTTACCTCAGGTTTTAGCATTTTTATTCTTAACCGAGGATAGATGCAGATGTCTATGGACCACAGCATTCTAGTACCCGTGTGGTTATGACGTTTGTTACCTATATAATTCAACACATTTCATAAAATCGTAATAATGATAAAACAAAACAAAGTTACCTGCAAATAATTATGAAAATAGCATATTACAATTAAAATAATAGTTTAGCAGTTTAGAACGCATGTAGCTCTGAAATATCGCTAAAATAGACTCATGCATGTGGTAATATAAATTAAAAACTTTTCATTATCACGAACAGTCCTGGAGAATTTACTAACGCTGCAAATATTAAATTTTCAGAAAATAACAATAAAATTTGCGAGGGCGATTCTAAATATAAATAAAATATTATTAGGCGTGAAATTACTTGCGCCTCTCGCGTTTATCGCTCAGCAATTTACACTACAAATCGTCAATTTGTATACGTGACTGGATTTGAAATACTCCTTAAAGGCACCCTTCATTTGCTTTTTCCCCGGAAAGATTGTTTTAACGTTACTAAAATGAGACTTACAGCTGCCCGCCGTTCAAATATTATGTGTACAACATCTGCTGGCACAGTTGTTGACATGTCTGCTTATTGAGTTATTGGTTCTAAGTTCGAATTCCACCGAAAGTCAAGGGTAGTACGATAATATAAACTAATGCTGTACCTGTTTGGATGTCTATTTCTGGCACTACATAGTCATTCTCCTGGTTGTATCTCACCAACGAATGTTGTATTAATGGTAGACCGTAGAAAGGAACCTGTCAGTATTAAACATTTACTCGCAAACTTAATGTATTGTACTATTCTTTTGTCAGCAGCATAAACATCTCTTTTACTATAGGTGACATAAGAGGCGACTAAGGGAAAACCTTGAATATACCCAAACCTTGGAATACCAAGGAAATCTTCGAAAGCTAGTTACATTATCTCCCGGAGAAGCGAAAAGAGGATAGCAGAAGCTCCTTTGATTATCCGAAGTCATGCCAAATAGAAATCCGTAGTCTGTCTACCCCCAAGGGTGAAATATGTGAACGTGTATGCGTGTTTCTTATATTATCAATATGATAACTTCATTTGAAATGCAGTTCACTTAAATAAAAAATGTGACATGGGTAAGGTACAAAAAAATTTAAGTCTGGCAACGTCCTGTGAATGTGCCTCTCTCACTTTCTAGATGGTTTTTAAAGCTATAAAAAGTTCTCGACATTACTCCTGTGAACGAACTTTCCACGTCTTCGAAATATTTTAATTCCGTAAACATTAACAATTTTAGGGTTACGGTTATTAAGCATTGGTTAATTGGATGTTTTTACATTTTATACTCCTGGCATAACTGTTAACAAAAGAAGATCATAGGTTACAAGTCTTACAAGCAATCGAGGTTTCATTAAAAATACATTTCCATGACTGCTGTAATACTTTAGTTTTACATAAATAAACTGCATGTGACAAACAATCGGATCCGGAACAATTTTATTTAGGCCATATAAAACTTTTCCCTTGCGAGAGTTCAAGCCACGACCCGCTGATCACTACCAAATACTTAGCCTCTGCACCATATCATATTACTAACTATGTATCTATTATTTCCTCTCACTATCAAGTATAGTAGAGGAGAACTAAATGGATATCTAAACTAAAATATACCTTCATTACTCTATCTCAACCTTAAACTTGAAAGTAATTTAAATTGTAACATATGGTGGAGGTAAATATCTTACAATTAGACATTATTATAGGTTAAAAGAAAAACCAATAAAAACGAATACTGTCAGCACTCTCTGCAATGTAAAAAAATGAATAAAAAAGAGTAATCTATGAATCGTAGGAACGGAAATTAAAACATTTTCACATATCGTAACGCAAAGAGTGTGAATTCTCGAGCTTTTTTTGATATTGCCTTTCAAATCGTACGACATTTCGATCGAGATATTTAAATTAGATTCTTGTTCTACTATATTTCTTTAGTTAATGTTTACTGTAATAAATAAAATTACGTAGATTATTTTAACAAGCATACGTAGTTGATTTACAAAACATATTGACAACACTAGCGTGAGAGTTACGGATTCAAGGGGGATTAGATCATCTCATTCATGTCAACTTCGTCTATACGTGATGCAACCGGCTTGCAAACAAACGAGGCTCTGGCGATCGATTGCTGACGGAATGTTTGTTTAATAATATATCTCAATTTGCCAAACACAAATCTTACAGACTAGTGACGAGAAGCACTGTCACTAGTATGTGGGTGCCGGCGCTACGCAGATTAACCCCCTTGTCCAGCAAGGTGAGTAAAGGGAAATTCTCCAAGAAATGTTTACCGAAGTTTCCTAGTACTTTCTTGCACAGCAATGCACATTTCACATATTTTCACTGTATTTGTTTGTTTTTTTTTGGGATAGAGATTTTTATGTTGTAGATAGATATATCAAACGTGGTAGAGCCAAGCTGCGGCTTTTGCTGCTGCTCAAATGGGCCGGCTCGACCGGGTTGATACCACGGCCTCGCAGAATACCGGCGTGAAGTAGAGGCATCTTATGCTTCTGCGTTTCGTTCCGTGAGTGAGGTAGCTGGAGGCCTTCTCCCCCTCCGTATCAAGGGAAAATCCTCATATACTCTTCCAGCAGCACCTCTGATGTTGCAGATGTACGTGGGCGACGGTAATAACTTACTATCAGGTGAATCGCTTGATCGTTTGCCGCTTTCACATAAAAAAGTAACGCGCATACACTCATACGAAACGTAATTAGTGCTGAAGTGGATAGTTACGTATAAGCTAACTGCCAAGCAGAGTTTAATATCGTTTGGTAATTCTACGTACAGCTCGAATATTTATAATTTAACATAAAAATATGTTACACCTCGAAATGACAAGTAAACGTATTAAGTTTTCAATTAAGTTTATATTAAATGCTTTCTTTAAAACATATGTTCACGACAAAATTTCATTACTGTTTAACATTTCACTAACTTTTATCTTATGTAACACTGTAACGTGTCCAGACGGACCCAGAGCTAAGTTAAAATTAACATTGTTGCAGCAGCAAGCTGTGACTACAAAATGGTTATTAAAAGTAACAAGGTTTTATATATTCAAATAATATACACATAAAAAATTTACTTGTTTTGTATAAGTATTGTGAATTCGGTATCCTGGAATCTATACGCATTAGCGCAATCATTAAAAATTTTAATTATCAATTTCCATGCTGAGTATGTACTCGGAGGAAAGCAAACATTTGATGAGCACTGGACAAGCGTGGCGAAGGTACTATTCTTCCTCCCGCTAGCACACATAGTCACAAATGACTCTTCGTCTGTTCTTGACACATCGGCATTGCATCAGAGACAGAAAGGTAAAGACGAGTCAGTGCCTGGGCTGTTAAGCTGTACCCAAACTGACTATAAAAACGTCAGCATTATCATTTATTGTTGATCAAAATGTACAAACTGATTAATAAAGATATTATGACCCCTATGAAACGAAATGCGGTTTTGGATTCTGGTACCCTACTTTACACGGTAGAACAAGAAATTAAACTAAAGAAATATTAATTAAAAAAATCACGTTTATTAAAGTCTTGTGCAACATTAATAAAAGTAACTTCACCAAATAGGATCGATTATTTAATTTGAAACAAAAGAAAAAGCTGGAGTGCGTTGCAAACATTTTTTATTGTAATTTGTCTCAATTACAAAAATAATTTATGTTTCTTACGTTAAAACATCACTATTGATTACTATCGATAAAATGAACAAATTCCTATCAATCCGTATACGATTAATAACGAAACGTAATTAATTACCATCACGTAGATAGATTCCATGTCAAGTGTTGACTCACCGTTCCACTCTTGTACTAACGATGCCATAAATCTTATACACGACATTTCTAGTAAGATACATTTGGTAATGATTTCTGAATAACATGATACCACACATAATTGAGAGGGTAATAATTGACTGTTTTTTTTTTAACTCATAAAAAATCCAGAGGTAAATTGTATATTAGCATTTCGAAATACTTCATATTTTTGATCATATCATTGATCATGATCATTGATTGAAAAAAAATATTTGTGTGCATTTCTGGATTTGATATAAAAATAAATTCTAAGGAACCCAGTAATTTTAGATTTGAATCTGTATTGAATTATACTCGTATGGTCCCTGGGATGTCTGTCAAAATGCGATTGTTGTGTTCTGTGACTTATCTAACGCATATTTCAGCAAAAACAATATCTGATAGCAAAGTATAGACAGATTAAAACATGTTTAGGCTAATTTAGCTGTGACATAATAAATGCTTTTAAAATACATTAAAATAATACATATGTGTTGTATATAATACATAAACGTGTAATAAATAAATAAATAATATATTTATATCTAAGGGATGTATGTGTTCAGGGCCTAAAATTCACGATTACATTGATTTGCTGGTGGTAGGAGTCATGTCTGCTTTACTATGATACCCACACTAGATAATAATCTGTATCGTGGGTTCATATAGCTATATAAAGCTTCAAAGTTTTACCCTCTGAGTCTTCTTTGTCGTTACAAGACAAAATAGACTTACGCACAGCAATTAAAGTATGATTTTCTTTATATCTTTAAAGTGACAAACGAAGTTTAGCTCCACCTGATCGTAAGTGGCTACTGAACCCCATGGATACCCAAACAGAAGCTTACAGATGCGTTGTTACCGCTTAGAACTAAGAATCCGGGTCAATGGTGACCGTTTTGTTGGTGATGGAGTCAAAAAGATACCAGTGATATACATTTCTTTCCTAAATCTTGAATAGGTACTCTAGATTTACTGAATGATAGGAATCTATTAAATCTTGTATATTTGTGTAATAAATTATTTATTGTCAGTAAAAAAAAAACATAAGTATATTTAATCATGAAAATATTGTATATAAATCTTTAATATCCGTCTATATTTCGCGACGCGGAACTTCACTATAAGCGTATAAAATTAAGCTCACAGGTATAACTCTCACTAAAGTTCGATTAAAATAATTTTACTACAATCCTAGTCAGTAAAATTTTAACATCACCCTTTTTCCTTGCTTCACAAAAACCATGGGTAGGTTTTCATGACAAAGCTTTGATTCAAATATTCATCTCGAGCGCAATTCAGTTCCACAGATATTCACCGAAATAAATTGAAGCGCTGCAGTAAAGCGGATGACCTAAATGAACGCTCTGTGAAAGGTGAACAAAGACTATTTTAAAGTTTTATTTATTATTAATGGTTACGTTTTAAACATAATTTACTATTAATGCACAGGATTCCTATTTTAATTTTATAGCCTACTTGTTCGCAAATAATAGACAGTTTCGTAATGATTTCTTGTTTACGCGAATACTACTCATTTGAAATGAAACTAGTTATTTTTAAAAAGTTAATTAACCGCGATGTAACCCGTAAATAATAGTTTACTATAAAAAGAGATTTTTGTGATATTACAGACAAATGTTGTGGTGAGGTGGATCTATTGATATCCATTAAATGAAATATGAGGAAATACCCATCCTCGTGGAAGCATACAAGTTTACGTTGGATTTGTACAAAAAGTGTAGGTAGGGCCTACCCTAAGCCTAAGAGCATACCCTAGCTCTTGCACACATTATTTAACTTGCGGGCCTTCTGATCGCGTATCTCTACCGCTGAAGCTGTAAAGACCAATAAGCCAATAGCGTATAACGATAGCGAAATAGTAACCTTTCCCCACATTGAACTAAAAGAAAAAAAAACGCTCGCACATTCGCGGCCACCGTCTTGTAGAAACAAATTTCTTTTCACATACCGATTCCGATAGCCGAACGAAAATTAAACTCGAACTAAATTAAGAACTAAATGTCTAGTTCAGGTCGTGTCCCGAAATTCCCTTCAGCCTGCAGTAATTTCTTTCGTCCTTTAACTTTCAAGTTTATTCCCTCGTTAGTAGGAAATTAAACTGGTTTTTTTTTCTGTTTTATCATATGGTAAAAAATAGAGCCTTTTATTTATTTATAGTAGTTAGGTTTTTATATTAAAAAATGAATGATATGTTGACAGCCAAGCACCAAGTGGCGGTCAACTAAAACCCCATTAGTGTACGCAAACACTTCTGTATCTTTACAGCGCGGGATCAAGTTTTCGACGAGGACGCGGGTAAATATTATATTTAGAAATGTTGTATATGTATATACTGTAGGAGGTTAGTTAACATAGTGAATGTTTAAAGACGTAAGTGGTGCCTGTGTCATACAGACAACTATTTCAAGACGTTTTCAAGCTTGTAAAAGTATTTGTTTTTGGAATTTTTATTATTTTATATTTCAAGAAAGCACCAAAGAAATTCGGTATGCATTTTTGAAATGTTTGTCAATATTAAGCACGCCGGGCAAGCTACTGGGTTGGTGGGCGTAGAGCAGTAACTCACGCACTAGCAGCTCCCCATAAATAGAGTCAATGGAATTAGGGTTCGGCGAATTCTGATGGATTTTCCGCCATTAGGTTACATGACACGTCACATGAGCAGTTAAGGATGGTGTTTGGAGAAATAGATACGCTATTTAGCCCTTTATACTACAATACTTACAAATGCATGACGCATTCTTATCACATAATTCTTATGCAATGACTAAAAAATATTGTTTTCAATATAATACAATGCAATATCGTGAAACAATTTTATCTTTAACGTCTCTATATAAATTAATACAACTTCTTGGATTTATTTTGACCTGCTAATTTATTTTTAGTGGTAAACACCGATCTATTCTAGTATAAAAAACTTTATTTTATTTATAACTTTCTCCGTTATTACAAAGTTTAATATTTACTTTGTAACAAGTTCTCAAAGTGTAAGGAGAGAAACCTTTTTTGAACTTGCTTGTTAATTAATAAGCATAGACTATACCTACATATAACACTGTTAGTTTCTGATTTATGAAAAAAGAAAGGTTAAGAATAAAAACAATGAATAAAAGTGTTCTTATAAATATGATCATCATCATTACAGTCGGTCATAAGTTCACTGCTTAACAGAGGTGTCCGCAAAATATTGCCACAAATAAAAAGTGTAGAAATTAAAAAAAACTACTAATTTACAAACCGGACTATTTGCATTAATATTTAAAAATGGTATTCAATAAAGCTATGTATTCTTTATTTTTTTGCAAATTATTTTTTATAAACGCACAAATGCAAGAATACGGTAACCTTATTTGTATTATTGCGATGGTTGTGGCAAAGTGTACATAAACCTTAACTAAAAGGCTTAGGCGGTACTTACACAATCCCTTTTACAAAACAGTTTCTCTGTAAATGGACACAAATTTTGGGTAAATTTCAGTGAGTGAAAATATTTCCACGTTACGTGAAATTTTTATCGTACGTTGAGCTTAGTCTGTTAAGTTGCCGACATTATTTTGTTGGCTCTACGGAAACAATTTTCTATTTGTAGTCAGCAACTTGAGTTTGATGTTTAGTAAAACTTCAAATGCGGATTGGATATAATAGAATATGCCCAAAAATAATGCAATCCAGTTCATCCCAAACGTATTCCTTGAATAGTCTTCAGAGAATACGGTCTTCATTGGACTTAAATTATGCGATTTTGTATATATCGTAGTTCTGATTTTTTTTTTATTTTAAAGGGGACAAACGTCGTTACCGACGTTCACTTACAACGGCAACACCAAAGCTGCTGCAGGTGCATTGCCGGCCTTTAAGCGGAGAGTGAGTGAGCCTCCGATTACCTCACCCACCAAACGCAGAAATACAATATGTCTTTAGTTATTCTGTGAGGCCCTGGTACTACCTCGGTCGAGCCGGACCATTCGAGCAGCAGCAAAAACCTTCCCTAGGCTCTACCACGATTAAAAGAAAGTATTTACGAGTATCACATACTACATTATTAACTCTTCTGCCTTATTTTCATTCTAAAATGGCCTCTCGTAAAGTTTAGTTTCCTGCTGGAAATAGGTCACTTTCAAATAATTCAGCTCTTTCATATTTGAGATGTCGAGTTTTGCGACACTCAAGTGTGAAAAGTATATTCTCTAATGTCGCAATCACAATGTCCAATTATTCCGTTTGTTACGATTCACGTGTGTTGGCAGAAATGGTATGACCAAATGGTATTTTAGATCAGTACCTGAATATCCAAGATTACAAGAGAACGTAAAATACATAGCAGTTATTCGAGATGCTTTGTTTGATGTAGCAGAATACCACTGACACTCAACTCACGTTTCTGAATATTAGAGAGGCACATATGCTATACTTCTTTCCATTTTTTTGCTCAATAATATATTCTCAAAAGGCTGTGCGTTCGTGATATGTATTGGCATTGTTTGTACTTTTCTTCAAGTGTACAAGTATTTTTGAAAAAAAACTTATAACCTAAGTACTGGGACACGTTACAAGGAAATTTTAATATTACCCATAATTTTAATAAACTTCACGCACATACGTCACTGATTCGAATTATGAGTGATTTTGATATTATCGAGCATTGATAATGGCACCATATGCTTTTAGACCGATCTTTCATTAGTGCGTCATATGCAATGTAAACTGCAATTTTGAGTGCTCAATTTACCACATATACGGCAATGAAGTAAAATCTAAATATATAATTTAATATCTCTATAATAATGACGGCAGTAATTTATCGTGTTCAAAGCTCTGTTAGTAACGAAGAGTCCTTTGCACGGCACTGAAGCTTTTAAAAATCCTATCGGGTTATATTTTATTTAATGTATCTTATAACTTAGATTTTTTAAGCAACAAACAAGCTAGCATACTTAAGATACTTAATGTATCATCAGGTTGATACCAGATAAGTTAAGTATCTAATGCACTGCAACCAAAGGACTTTTACAAGTTCTATATTATTATTTTGTTCCAAATATGAGTCCTGCAGCGTTATCTGGAATTGTCAATATTTGACCTATAAACTCTCTAGATAAATACATATATATCCTTTGCATAAATTTATTAATAATTTAACATACCAGTAAATTGTAAATTACACAAATTACTCCCTCTAGAACCCCGGCGGCACTTTTTTTAAATACACCCTTAGTAAAGACAACACATCCCAGTAATTTAACTGAAGACTCAAAGTTCTGAAAAAAAGGACTGAAACTGAAGTTCATTTTATGAACTGATTTTGCCAAATCTCTAATGTACAAAGATTTTATGATTTTGTTAACTCGTAAATTCTTTTGTTATGGCATGTAATCATAATAAAAGGCAGGCTTATTTTATTTAAAAACAAGAAGAATTATTAACTAACATTATTTTTATATTTGATCTATTCTTTAAATTTATATCTTTTAATATATATTATTTACGGATTTTACCGCGTTTAATTATGTTTTTATATTCCCGACGTTTCGATTGCTTTGCAGCAGCCGTGGCCACGGGGGGACTGGGACGGTGTATTTATATTAGAAAATCTCTTGGAAATATGTCTTTAGTTGTACATTTTACAAAGGGACTTCCGCTTCTTCGATAAATATTTCTATTGGTTAAGATTTTACCCGTGGGTTAGTTGGTAAAAATATAAATTTCTTCCAAATCTTAAATTATTCGAGATTATCTCGAGGTTAACACTGTAGGCGTGTTAGGTTGGTGTTCGTATATATTGACATAAAATATTGGGATTAAAATTCAGTTCTCTAAGTCTTTCAGATAAATAAAGATTTCAAAATACTCTACTGGGAAAACACATGAATAATCTCCATAACTTTGTTGAATTAATTTAGCATAAATTATTTTGTCTTTTAGTATAAATTTGTCTGTATTGGATTTAATTATAAACATTTAAGATAATATAAAACTTAGATTTGTATAATTTTGTTATCTAACGGCTCTCTATTACGTACAAAAAGTAATTTTTGTTACTTCAATCTTTATAAAATATAACTAAGGAATTTTACCGAACCTCGGTAATAATATTTTTAATGAAGAAAAATATTATCCATTCACGTGTCATAACAATATCATTTTTATTATTACAGAACGTCACGAATTAAATGTTTGATACATGCAAATGTTATTAATTTAATGTTATTACTATTATTTTTACCAATAAGCAAGCAAAACGAAACAAACTGCACAATAACAAGAGCTTTTTAATAAAAGTGAAAGTAAAAATAGCAGCCTGTAAATGCCGACAGATAGTCAAAGGCCTACTCTCAAATATTTTTCGACAGAGATTGGAGACGGGAACGGTTTGCCTTGCTGCTGCAGTCCGTGTTGGCGGACTTTACATGCCCTCGAAATAATATTTTTAATTATTACCCAGACATGCCAGGATTCCACATGTATATGTTTTTCTTTACTACCGAGCACGTAATAAATTCAACACTTAAAATAGCTCTTAACAATTTAAGTGGCACCGGTAACAAGGATCAAAGCCTGGACACTCGCTTACTATGAAATTTAAGCAACGCCTTGACCACTAGGTGACCACTGCTTAATAGCGGTCCTGTTACTTTTATCAATCATAAGCTCTTGTCTAACGAACTTGTCGGTTGTCGATGTCAAAGTCATTAATCATGACTTGCACAATATCGGAAGCTAGCATTAGCTGTTGGTTAACCATCTCATTAGCGATGTTAGATTAAGAGGTCTGCGACTGACAGTAACGGATTGTTTCTAGGTCTGTGAGCGCAAACGAATAGACTTACGCTACATAATATAATGAGGGTAAATTATCATACACACGTACTACTTGCATTTTTAAAACACTTTCGAGCCAGAATGTGCCTTGAAATATTCTTCGCTTTGGTAACCGAATCTGCTCAAGATTTGGTTTTGTTGAGATATTACAGGACTGTAATGAGCGGAACGTAAATCGAAGGTTAAATTTAATAGGGAACATAATTTTTTTATTAATAATTTAGGCACTCACAAGCAGACGAACGTGCAGACCTACAAATAAAGAATGACTAGCGTCTACAATATAAAAGAAACTCATAAATGTAATCCATATAAGACAATTTCTTCCAGTGGGTGCCGTCGTTTTTTTTTATGAAAAAATAGGCTTGCGTTTGACCTCAATCTTGCCCGATGGAAAGCAAAGATGAGGCCTAGGATGGTACACGCTTGCCTAGATGTCTGTTCACTTTGGCGTCGTATAGTCGACTAAGTGAAAAAACTTGAAAATTACATGGTACGAAGACCTTTCTAACACGGGAACTTACGGAAGGTTTTTATTTGGTTAAAAGGGAAACTAGTGAAAGCGAATCTCTTATGCAGGTAAGGCGGTGATGTAAGGTGATGCAGGATATACAATTTCAAATACAAGTGTCTCTGCGGAAACTTATGAGGAACCTTTTCTAGAACTTACTTAACTAGAAATCTTTAAGAGAATTTGAAAATTACGATGCAATTCGTTATAGGAGACGTCTGAGATACTTACTAGAAAGAGAAATGCGATTTCCGAGTAAATATGTAATACATTATGCATGCGAAAGCATAGATATGCAAACGCTTAAATTTACGTTTTTGTTTTTTAAATATCATATAGGTATGTTAAGATTGTGTCATAAATCATATTGTTGTATCATATGCGATTATATGGTAATCTCTAATTCTTTGTCATAAATTAAAAAATAAAGAATAAATATCCGGAAAAAAAAATAGCTGCCAAAATACTAACATAACAATTCAATCATATATAAGCTAACTCTAATTTATTAAATATACTCGTTAATGTACATATATGCATAACTAGCTTATAATCCGTTCTTCGCATCTGCCTCTTCAATTGAATATTCACTATTGAATTGAAATTAATGTCAGATATTGAGAAGTTCAAAGTAAACGTGACTGAAATGGATACTCAATCCACAGAACTGGGAGTGAGATTAATGAACTTGAAACGTTTTTGCACTAATCTTGTTCTAAATTATCATTCAGTACATTTCGATTCATAAACTTTGTTTCCTGCAAGTAAATTCATTTCGTTCACTTCTCTATAAGTAGCATTCCATAGTACCATTAAATAAAACTTAAAAAATGTACAAAGATTAGTAAACTCATAAATACGAACTAAAAATTAGAGAGCTTATTTTTTCATATATTTCAAATAGCGACAGCTAACCAATTTAAGACAAAATTTTGATTAAATTGAAAAGGAAAAATGCAAATTCTTTAACTATAATATATAACTGTAAGTAATATTTTTTTTGGTCTACTACAACAGTTTCTTGCGAATATATGTTACTTTTCTACGAAATACAAATCTTCAATGATAGAATAAAACAATAAGTATGTATGAAAACTTTATAAACTAATTTGGAACAAACTTTTGATTTACACACTTTGACACTTTTATTTGGAATCTAAAAGTTTTTTCTTCTTGAAGTATGACAAATAATTTCGGTACATAGCCAGGTTCAGTTCTCAACATATTTCGTCAGTTGCGTACGAAGTTAACTTTTTTTTATATAGGAAAGGCGGCAAACGAGCTAGCGGCTCACGTAAGTGATTACCGACACCCACGTACATCTGCAACATCAAAGGTGCTGCAGGCGTGTTGCCTGCCTTTAAGGGTATTTGGGAGAAGGGAGAAAGGGTGAGGCAAAGGCCTAGAGGATAAAGCATGGGTGGGGGGGAATGAGCCTCCAGTTACCTCACTCACAGAACGAAACGCAGAAGCACAACATGCATCTACTTCACGCCGGTGTTCTGTGACGCTGCGGTACCAAGCCGGTCGAGCCGGCTAATTCGAGCAGCAGCAAAATACGCCGCTTGGCTATATGTAACTATGCAGTACTATGTAGTTACATTATTTTGAACGAATGACTTGCTTTATTTCGAAATACAAGTTATATATTCTTCGATGTAATTAACTGAAATTACTTTTTCAGGAAATCGACTGTTACAAAAAAACTTATGTACGATTTGAATTATTGGCGCATCTCTCGCAGCAGCAAAAGCCGCTTGGCTCTACCACGTTCAAAAACTCGTATATGTGGTACAATATGTAGTGTAGGGTACGACCTCTAATCATTATTGGGTATATAGCAATAACATATTTTTTTCATGGTCGTGCAATTTATTCTTAACGCGTTGAGTTTTAGATTCCTGTAGAATATAAGATTTTTGTATGTCACTACTCTATTCCTTCTTTAGTTTGATTACAATAATATTTTTTTTTACATTGACAAATATTTTACAGATAGACGAGAATGTTCAAAAAAAATGTGTTGCTAAAACTTAAAGCTACACTTACGCCATCTAGTAATTTTGAACTGCACACAATTTGGTCAAAGAGCATCAATAACGTGAGTATGGGTTACTCCTTCCCTTACCGACCTGTGAATAGTCCATTGCAGGATATCCTTACATTATAGGTCTCAAGTAATATATCAAGTTATGGAACTCACTACCCCATGACCTACGTGCTAGTTCTTCTCGTGAAAGTTGTGCATTTTATTGAACTCTGTTATTTCTGTGTATTTCGAGTTTTGATTGTGGTTATATTATACATAGGTTTGAATGTGAACAGTTATTATAAAATACAATTTAAGATCGGAAAGCAAAGTGTTAGTATTACTAGTAACTAATTTATAAATAAATAAATTATTAATCACAAAGCGTTTTTTTTTTTTCTGAAATTGTGTTACCATTTTAATAACCATTTTAATGTTATCAAATCGTTTTTTTAATCAATTCTTCTTATTTTCGTCCTCGTATAATTTTTCTCTGTATGCTTGTTTTATAACAACCGTTTATGAAACAAGCTAAGAGCTAATGCTAAGAGTGTCGTTTCCTCAATTTTATTAATTATTACTGTTTTGATTTCTGTGTGCCTCTAGGATACGAGTAACAATAATAGTTCGTGACTTTTGGTTCCACTTTCAGAAGTTTGATGTCTCCAAGAACGTAGAAGTTCTTAATTTTTTTTGCCATGGATGTCGACTAAGCTATTGTAACAAAAATTATCGAGTGTTAACTCATTCACTTGATATACTACCAGTTACGTTACATTTCTTATAATGTGAACAATCTGGTAAGGTACACACCCAACGTCTTTACTTCCCGTCTCGATTAGAGATTGTACGTTCCTAGTTTTGAACGTGACCTATAGTAAAGTATTTATTAATGATAAGATTGATAAAATCAAGATTATATATAAGGCAATTATGATTTATTAAAAACGTACGAATATGCTCTTATTTAATTATTGTCTTTTGAAATCTTATTATGTTTATCTTGAATAAAGAAATAAAACTATTGTATTTATCCTTCTTCTTTGGTAAAGAACGTAGCAACACTAAATGTTGCTATGATTCATAATTGGCGGTTGACTGAACGACTGTTGAAGAAAAAGTGTATCAAAATCAACCAATAACATAATGACACTGAGCGGTGCCTCTACGATATTTTTGACGAGTTTTTGTTTTGGATTTCAGTTGCCTTACCGAGAAATTGGAACATTTTGGATTGTGTGGTTATTCATACAAAGTATTTAATATTCATGTAACTAATGCAAATTATAACAGGATACTTATGTAAAAGATCGACACAATTAGCTTTGAGATTAATCAACACGTAATTTTTATTTGTTTTTTAAATATCACTATAAATAAGGCCCAAAATTGACCCTCGCCGTATCTAGTTAACACAAACATAAAAACCGGTGTAATGCTCGAGTAGTTTGCTTTTAATCAAACTTTATAATTACGGAGTCATACTAGACATTCAATATTTTGATAAGAACTAGAAAGAAACAATCAGCTTTAATGTTTAATTTTCTGTTAAGTCGATCAAAAATGTATACTCTTTTTTTAAGTATTAAATTGAATATTTACGAAATAAATAAACAATAATATACTTCAAACATAGACACAAATAATTTAAAAAAAAGTTAATAAGAAATTTTTTCGTCTTACCGAATCTAATCTATTGCATATTTCTTTTTTTATAAAGGGAACATTTTAATTTAGCCTTAAACATCTTTTAAATTCTTTATAAATATGCAAATTTTAACCTGAGCTCCTTTTCTCGCCATATAAGCATTGCGTCGGGACGGAAATGTAAAGACGACTGAATGCAACTTTAGTCTTCCTACGATGTCGACGTGGCCTAATTGAAGGCAGGATGAGCTGCAGGTACGTTTCCGGCCTTCAAGTACATGTATGAAGGAGGAGGAAGGATGGTAAAGAGAAGAATGAGAGGTAGTAGTGAGGAGTGGGCCTCCGGTTACCTCACTCACCGAACGAAACGCAATAGCACAAGATGTCTCTACTTCATGCCGATATTCTGCGAGGTTGTGGTACTACCCCGGTGGAGCCAACACATTCGAGCAGAAGCAGAAACCGCCACTTGGCTCTGTCACGTACACAAGGACGTACTGCAACAATAGAAATTCTATTGTTAGTACATGTTAAGCAATAAGCATAAGTCTTACATCGGATATGGAAAGGTAAAGAGAGCATCTTTGTCTTTGTGCGTAAATTTACAACACTGTAACATTACTGCGCAGTTGACAACCGTATTATTCGGAGGGAGGAGGACATCAATGTCACCATTATATACATATATTATATGTTTGGGTAAATTAAATATCCTCTGTGGCTTTGACATCCGAATGGTGTATATACGAGTACATCCCAATTTGCCAAATCAAAATCCCACAGACTAGTGATGAGCAGCTGCAACTATAATGCGAGGTGAATATGTGGGCAATCCTTCTAAGAAATGTATGTCGGCTTTCGGGGTAATTTTCTTATAAAAGCATTTATGTTCAGCTGTGAACTAAAAAGGCCTGATGTAATAGTACTAGCAGTATAGAAATACAATTTAGCCAGACAAAAAAACCAACTGCCGGTTTATTCCAAAACATAGTCCACTTTGCTCGAGATCTCACTATCGGAAAATGTTTTATGTTCCGATGTTCTCGAAATCTATTACCCTAAATCCTGTTGACAAACAAGCCAGTTGTGTGTTTATTCAGCTGTTGACTCCACAAACAGCAGACAGACTGGCGCCTTCCTTATACTTATTATTTTAAAATTTATGTAGTGAATATTTAAATCGTCTTAAGTCTGTTTTTCAACCGATTTCAAAAAAGGAGGAGGTTATCAATATGTCTGTTCTTTTTGTATATTTTATACGTGATATCTTCGCTGATTGAAAACCGAACCGATCAACCTATGCTTTAAATACCTACGAAAAATTCTTTGACGACAAACAAAATATTGTATATCCAGAGAATTTGTATATAATAGTAAGTATTATGAAAAAGAAAACAGAGCTTATTTATTTTCCTTTTTATTAACAAGTAAACATCCCTTTACACGAAATAAGTAATTAAAACGCCCACATAAGCCGTATAGAACATGTATGGAATATTTGCCCACACACAACGCTGGGCGACCTGCGTGCTACATATGCCTAATCTAAAATTTTTTTGACAATATCCACGAAATAGAATTCACTCATTTCATGTGATATAAGGTTTATTTTCTAACTTTACTCTTATAACATTTCAATTGCGTAATATTCAAATCAGTGATTTCGAATTCAAATTAATAGTTTCAGAGATAATTTTTTAGAGGTAGTGGTTATTGAAATACTGAGTGAGCGATGACTTACTGGCGATTGCAATGTACAGAAAACAGCGACTTTTAAACACACACATACAACGCAAACACGTACATAAAACACTAATCTTAGTAACAATATTTTTAAAAACTCTCTCGTATGTCCATTTATATGAACCATTTGTAATTATTTTACAGCAAGCATTCCATTCCGGGATTACGAGGAAGGATATTATACTTGTAACAACATTCCATAATTATATTTAGGTAGCCCCGTTTGAAAGATGCTTGTACAAGAAAAAATATTCTGTTTAAAATGAGCTAAGTATTTTATATACATATTTTAAAGAAACGTGTCAATATATTTACTTTTTCGTATTTATCTTTCAAAATTAGTAGTAGTAGTAGTTTTCAATTCATATTTATTGCACATAATACCGCGAAACCGGCGATAGAATCTGCCATTTCCTTTTTTTCCCGTGGATGACATAAGAGGCGACTTGGTAGAGCCAAGCGGCGGCTTTTGCTGCTGCTCGAATGGGCCGGCTCGACGGGGTTGGTACCACAGCCTCTCAGAATACCGGCGTGAAGTAGAGGCATCTCGTGCTTCTGCGTTTCGTTCGGTGAGTGATTTAACCGGAGGTTCAGACCCTCTCTCCATCCCCCTACTCATCCTCCCTTCCATCTCCCAAATACCCTTAAAGGCTTGCAACGCAGGTGCGTTGCGCAGTGTTGCAGATGTATTTTGGGCGACGGTAATAACTTACCATCAGGTGAACTACTTGCTCGTTTGCCGCCTTTCCCATAAAAAAAAGACTTAGGGAAAAGTCTTGAAAATAGCAAGGGCTACCGACAGATGGCGGAATAACTATCTGAAAAATTACCACACCAAAATTAAGCTGACCGCAAACGTGTATGCTTCTGCGATTGCCGATCCGTTTGCCGTGCATGGCGATCCTGCAGAGGACTATTTACAGGACGTCTATAGCAACATCTGCCATTTAGCAACTGCTAAGTGTCATCTACGTAATGAAATAGGTATCTACATAATAATAATTATAATATTTGTTTTAAATTTCCGAAATTTTTTTTATTATTTCTTGATATACCGGGTACCGTAATTTTTTGCCTTGCCTGTGCAATAATATACCTAATATCGAATTATAGTGATAGCGGAATAAGGATTCGATCCAAATTGAATCCACAATTCTAAAGTAAAACCAATGTTCTCAACGCGACGCTTAGTCTGTTTTCTCTATGTGGCGTTAAAAGTACTCGTCTATAAGTTCACGTCTATCTTCAAAGAGGAAAGAGGCTTTAACCTTCGATAAGGGTGGAATAATCATCTAACGTATTGAAGTAAAATAAACCTTTAATAAATACGAGTTTTTAAATTAATATTCATGATGTTGTTGACAAGTATTCAAATCAGAGTGAAATGTATTTGAAAAACAGAAATACTTATTTCATATTCCTATAAATTAAATATGGTGGTTTGCACGTGAGTTCAATATGTAGAAGTAATTTTATTCCTATGCGGTGAAATTGAACGAAACACAATTAGAAGCACCGACTAGTAAATGCTTTTAAGTGCAATTAAGTTGCGTGGCAAGGTTACTGTTAAACAAATTATTCACATAACAAGTTCAGTGTTACCAGAATTACTCAGGCGGTAATGAAAGGCATATTTACGTAGGAAGTAATTTAATCAATAACAAGGGGATGACCGTATTTTTACAGAATAAAATATAAGTTTTAAATGTAAGTGTAAAGTACTTAATAAAATTTGAGTAGTGTCTGGAAATAATATATCGAAGAATAACACATAATAAGAAAGCTGCTGTTTATAGAAATAAATAAATAATACATATTACATAAATATTTTTTACTATTTTATTATTTGCCTATTTTATTAATTAATTTTTATTTTCGAAAAGAATACTCATAATTATTTTAATATTCATACTTCTTTTTTGTTTTTTAATATGAATTTTATTAGTTTGACCTGTATATAAACATATGTACCTATGTGCCGAAAGGTGTGTAACGGAACCAATTATTGGCTACTAGTAAACCCATGGAGTGGTTCACCTGATACACACGCCTACGTGCATGTGCAACACCACAGGATCCGCAGATACGTTACCGCCTTTATGGATATTTGAGCGTGGAAGGGGAGGGGGGAGGAAGTGGGCTTTCGGTAACCTCACTCAACGAACGAAACGTGATTCTACACAAGATGGCTCCACTTCACGGCTGTATCCTGCGAGACAATGTACTATACACTACCCCAGACAAACCGGCTTATTCGAGAAGCAGCCGCTAACACAGGTAAATAAGTAGTAATCCGATTTTACGCTTTCGTTTCAATTTTCATAAAAAGATTGAGTGAAACGAGTAATTTGAAATACCGCGGTTGCAAATAAGGTTTAGACTTAGGGCGTAATATAAATGCAACTAGGCAGTTCTGATTCGCAATGGTTGCCAAATGGAATGCCAGCAGAAAAAGATAGACCAAACACTTAGCACGATTGATGCTGTTTCAAATCACCGATCAGATTTATTTGGATTTTTTTTTGGAAAGATGACTCATAAGGCATCCAATGGAGAAGATAAGATCTGTATAATAAGTATATAAGTACTTACTCTTGAAACCCATAGGGATAGACAGATACTACTTTTGTCCATTCATTTCCATGTGACTTAGCTCATTGTAGACAGTGTTTGATCTTTAGTAATCAACAGTGAAACCACTGTTGTGATCCTGATTGAAGGGTAGAAGAGTGGCTGTAATATCCACGATACCCGAGTGATTGGGAAATCTGCCCCCGAATCAAGAGACTTATGTCCCAAATGTGGAAAGCGCGTACCAATGAGTTTTTCGAAACTTACGATTCGTATTCGTTGCTATTGGTCTCATCAATTTCCCTTTTTTTTAAATTGATTTCCAAATAAGCTCTGATGAAAAGGGTGTTGAAAGTCTAACAGGTGAGCTCGTTATCATCGTCTATATCAAACTTTTCACCTCTCCGCGACATAGAACACGAAGGGGGACGAGACTCGATGGCGACAAATATTTGAATATTTTCTCTAAAATATATTGCTATGAAATGCTCTCGTAATAAAATGTTCACTATTTTACGATTGAGATTCACCACTTTGTATAAAATGAATGATTACGTGTTAGTCCGTTCGTACAGAAATTTATTTTAAATGTTAAAGTTTTTTATTCTTCTTCTTTTTAACCATTCTAGTGTCATTATTCCTGATGTCATATCATAATATCATATATAAGAGAATTTCAATTGTTTCACAGTTAAGACATTTTAAGGGTTAACACTGTGTTATACACTATAAAATTCGAGGCTTCTGCGTTTCGTTCAGTGATTGAAGTAATCGGAAATTCACTCCGCCCCCTCCCCTCCCCTCCACGCTCACACCCAATACCCAAATGTCCTTAAATGCCGGCAATGTACCTGCAGCTCCACTGGTATTGCAGGTGTACATAGGCGTTGCTAATCACTTACCATCAGGTGAACCGCTTGCTCGTTTGCCCCCTTTCCTATAAAAAAAAACCACTACAATGCTTTAGTAAATAGTTATTATTCTTAACAATTGTACGGTTTTTTTTTTCAACACGTGCATAACATAACCCTTGAATTATGACTTCTCGAACGGCGAGTAAAGTATTTTTTTAATAAAACGGCGACTTCAAATATTGAATTTTTATGATTTCTGGTCTGAAGAGCCGTTATTCGTTTACGATTTCGATACATTTTATAATTTTCTATTTCAAAATAATTTAGTAAAACGCAAACATTAAAAGACAGGCGTTATTAAATAATATATTAATTTAATATATTATATAATATTTAATTTAACTTAAATTTAAGAAATAACGAGATATCCAAGAGAGTTTTTAAAGCTTAATTGTAATTCACCAACGAGATTTAATTAATGTTTGAAGTAGAGAAAACAAAAATACTTAAAGAATTTTTTAAATTTTTCGAAAGAAGCAAATGAAAACTGAATCACTCACAAATTATTTTTGAGACTTGAAATAGCCCATATTTCCGCATTTCTGAGTCATGTGACCAGTGTTGTAATCGAAAGCCAGGAACTATATTTTGCCATCGCCCACAGTATTTGTTTTTGTAGGTGTTTTGCTGTTTCTCTGTCATTCCTCCTAACTTTAATGTCGATCGTATTTTTTTTCGCAGTTCTTAGCCGTGAGTGTATAGTGGTGTTATTTTCTAAAGCTCGTTGATTAGAATACAAATATATTTTTATAAAATTTTACCTTAGCATTAGAAAATATCATTATCTAATTAAATATCTAGTCCAAAAAAAAAGTTAATCGGTCATATGTACGAAACCCAATTGGAGCGAGGTCCAACTCGCACTTGGGCGGTTTGTTTTTAATGTGTAAATTTCAGATCTACGATATATTAATAAACATACTGTCTTTGGAGAAAATGCGGTTTATGTAAGATAAAATATAAAGTCTAAATAAAATTGAACACTTTGCTTAAAAGCTTCTGTCACTCTAAAGCACTCAATAATACTTTTCCCTTATGCTCTTCTTAGTAATACTCTGGGGGCTATAATATACCTCTTTTTAAACCTTCAATAAACTTGTAGCAACAGAACCGAAAAGAGTCAATATTTAAATTTTATATATCAAATATTTTTAGATTTATAACGATTACAGTGAAACCCCTTGTTAAGTTTTAATTTAAATTAAAACGAAACTAAAAAAACTATTTTCCAATTTATTAATTATAATCTTCATGGTATTAGATCATATTATTTTCGAAACCTACAAAAGGCGACACCGGCAAGAAAATTAAGTAAATAATATAATGATACCTTGTATTTAAGCGAATACTACACTGGTTTACAAATGTGCAATTATTGTAAATTGATAATACCATAAACGCGAAACCGATTTCATAAAACTTTTGTAAGTATGAAAAATTATATTAGGAGATGGGCAGCAGCATCTTCCTGCACTAGAACAAAAAAAAAAAACTGCGGTTGCCAACCCGCTCGCCAGGCGTGGCAACTAAGGCAAACCCCCCCATGATGAGAGGTAGAAAAAAGCAATGGCCCCCAGTCCCCGGCGGCCTCGCTAGTCCTGGCTATGGTGGCAGCCATGGTAACGGCGAGGCAGGGGGTGCGAAGAATCACCGGCTGATTTCTAGCTGCCAACCCAAACGACTGGACCTGGCAACATATAACGCACGCACATTGAGGACCGACGAGAAGATACTAGAACTGGAAGAAGAAGTAAGCAAGTTACACTGGAGTATTATGGGGTTGTCTGAAGTCCGAAGACAGGAGAGGACTCTATAATCCTAAAATCCGGTAACTTGTTCTACTACCGGCAGGGTGACCATCTGTCCCAAGGAGGTGTCGGGTTTATCGTTCACAGGTCTCTCATCAACAACGTGATCGAGATCGGAAGTGTGTCGAGTAGGGTCGCGTACCTTATACTCAGAATAACCAAAAGGTATTCGCTGAAGGTCATACAGGTATACGCACCAACCTCGACACACCCTGATGATGAAGTGGAGGCAATGTATGAGGATATTTCAAGAGCCATGCATTGCTCTAAGACTCACTACACGGTGTTGATGGGAGACTTTAACGCAAAACTAGGTACGAAAAAGGCGATGAGCTGATAGTGGGGAACTTTGGAGTAGGGCAACGGAACCCAAGAGGGCAACAGCTGGCTGACTTCATGGCAAAGGAGGGATTCTTTATGATGAACTCCTATTTCCAGAAGCGGCCCCACAGGAAGTGGACATGGATGAGCCCGGACGGTACCACAAAAAATGAGATCGACTTCATCATGACGACCAAGCGTCAGCTGTTCAGTGATGTCTCTGTGATCACTAGGGTAAAAACCGGCAGCGATCACCGAATGGTAAGAGGCACACTGAACCTTAACATTAGGCTCGAGCGGTCTCGTCTGGTGAAGTCTACGCTCCGCCCACCACGTGGCCTTATCCAGAACCCCGAGAGCTTTCAGCTCGAATTGCATAATCGCTTTCAGTGCCTAGACGATTGCGTTACAGTGGACGATACGAATAGCAGGCTAGTGGAAACTGTCCATGCGGTAGGAGCTAAGTTTTGCAGGACCCGCCGCACGAACAAGCCCTAAAAGCTCTCTGATCACACTCTTAAACTCATGAAAGCCAGGCGTGAGATAAAGCTGCAGTCTACAACGGATGCGTCAGCGTATCGGCTACTGAATAGACAGATCTCCAAATGTATGAGGCAAGACTTACGCAAATTCAATACAGCCTGTATTGAAAAAGCGATAGAGCGGAACCAAGGCTCCAAAGTCTTCGCCAGAGATCTGTCTATCGGAAAGAGCCAACTGACCAAGCTGAAGACCGAAAGCGGCGCAGTCATTTCCGCTGGAGCCGAGATTTTGAGTGAGATCGAGAGATTTTACGGACAGCTGTACACAACGTCGTTGAAACCACACACTGATGTGAGTAACGACCCAAGAGCCAAGCTAATCCGAAATTACTCCGATAACATCCCGGACGTCAGTCTGAGCGAGATTAGGATGGCTCTCAAACAGCTTAAAACGGCAAGGCGCCGGGTGAGGACGGAATTACAGCGGAGCTTCTGAAAGCGGGTGGAAAACCGATACTTGTTGTCCTTCAGAAGCTGTTTAATTCCGTCATTCATGGCGGTGTTACGCCGAAAGCGTGGAGTAGAAGCGTGGTTGTCCTATTCTTCAAGAAAGGGGATAACTGCCTTTTGAAGAATTATAGACCGATATCGCTTCTAAGCCGCGTCTACGTGCTGTTTTCGAGAGTCATCTCAAATCGTCTAGTGAACAGACTTGACGACTTCCAGCCTCCCGAACAAGCCGGATTCCGAAAAGGCTATAGTACCATAGACCACATACATACTCTTCGCCAGATTGTACAGAAGGTCGAGGAGTACAACTTGCCATTATGTCTGGCGTATGTGGACTATGAGAAAGCCTTCGATTCAGTCGAAATTTGGGCGGTGCTACAGTCTCTCCAGCGGTGCCAGATAGACTCTCGGTATATCGAAGTGCTGAGGTGTTTGTACAATGAGGCTACGATGTCTATCCGAGTACAGAATCAGAATACGAAACCAATCCAACTGCAGAAAGGTGTAAGACAGGGTGATGTCATATCCCCGAAACTCTTCACCGCTGCATTGGAAGATGTTTTCAAGCAGCTGAACTGGAAAGGATACGGTATCAACATCAATGGCGAATACATCACTCACCTTCGATTTGCCGACGACATAGTTCTTATGGCAGGATCGCTGGAGGAGCTTAGTACAATGCTCAATGACCTCAATAACGTCTCCCAACAGGTTGGTCTTAAGATGAACATGGACAAGACGAAGTTCATGTCAAACGTCCATGTCACACCAATACCGGTTGTTGTTGGGAACAATAGGCTCGAAGTTGTAGACGAGTACGTATACCTGGGACAAATTGTCCGATTAGGTAAGTCCAACTTCGACTCAAAGGTCAATCGACGAATCCAACTCGGCTGGGCTGCGTTCGGGAAACTACGTCATATCTTCTCGTCGAGTATACCGCAAAGCCTCAAGACGAAAGTATACAATCAGTGCGTGTTGCCAGTGATGACATACGGATCCGAGACTTGGTCCTTCACTGCAGCCCGTATGAGGAAGCTTAAAGTTGCTCAGCGCGCTATGGAAAGGGCTATGCTCGGTGTTTCTCTGCGTGATAGAGTCTGCAACGATAATATCCGCAGCAGAACTAAGGTAACCGACATAGCCGTAAAGATCAGCAAGCTGAAGTGGCAATGGGCCGGCCACATAGCTCGCAGAACTGACAACCGCTGGGGAAAAAAGGTTCTCGAGTGGCAGCCACGTACGGGCAAACGCAGTGTAGGACGACCCCCCACAAGATGGAGTGACGACCTGCGCAGTGTTGCGGGAAGTCGATGGATGCAGGTGGCTCAGGACCGTGCTTCGTGGCAATCTTTGGGGGAGGCCTATGTTCAGCAGTGGACTTCTAATAGGCTGAAATGATGATGATGATGATGATGAAGTATGAAATAAATAAGTATATTTCAAAACTTGATATTTTATAAAAAAAATCATAAAACAATTAATTATTATTTTCAATCGACTTAAAATGGATGTGGTTATCAATACTTATGACTGAACTTATATAATGTATATTACGCACATATCTGATTATTTTTTACGATCTATTTTATTTTACGATTTTTATTTTCGTCCCGGCATTTCGGTACAGATTTTTCGTTTGAAAGTATGACGGAATTTTTCGTAAAGTCCCATGTAAATTTAAAAAAATAAATTTATGGATGAGAGTTTGTGAAAAAGTACAAAAAACATTAAATAACAGTAAGTAAATTAGAAGTTCCAAATCGGCGGCCTTGTCGCTGCGTAGCTATCTCTTCCAGCCAACCAAATATTTATGGTCTGTCATGTTTTCGACAAAGGTCACGCAGCTACAAAAATTCCATGTCTCTGACATTGTACGCGACCCTCCTTCGGACTTTAACGCTTAAGTGTTACATTTATACAGAAATATCCGGCGTCGTTAGGAACCATCCCCTCAAGACATAATTCCAAAAAAACCCAAATATATTTGTGTCGAAGCAATTTCGACTTATCATCATCATCATCATCATCATAATTTCAGCCTATCACAGTCTACTGCTGAACAAAGGGCTCCCCCAAAGATTATATTTATATTATATTATATTAATATTTCGACTTATACGAGCATTTAAATCCAAAACCCACAATGTATGTATGTATAAAGGTACGCCTTAACTTACTACATGCTCTGTGCTCTTTAAACAACTTTTTACATAATATAACGTAGTGTACAAAAACGATGACCTTTTTGGCGAGGCTTACAACGTACAATAGCCAACAGATTAATAATTGTCATATTTACTAGTGTAACAACTATGCATAGGTCTCGCCGGAGATACCAAAGGGCTTTTATTAAGGGTAATAGAACTTTTAAAAAATAAGTGCAGTCAGTAATGTTTATAGTAATATCAGTGTAAACATATTTTTATTAAGAAAAACGATTCTGATTGTAAGGAGTTTTCAGGAAGGAATTTTCTGTAGAAATTTTTGTTAATGAAAATGTTAGGCAAATAGTTAAGATATGATTAACATTTTGCTAATGCAATAGGTCAAACTCACGTCTCTGGCGCGTATGTGCTGCGCATTTATTGCCTGAGCTAATTCAATTAAATACGGATTTCCTATGTTCGGCCAAGTCGAGTTGATTAGTAGTTCGTGTAGTAGAAATGTCGTAGCAAAACTTCAACAGGATTATTCTTGTAGGAATATTTTAATCGAACGGTTGAAAGTACTTACTAACATCCATACAAAACAAGAGAATAGAAAGTGTCTCTGATATAACTGAGAAAGTCAAATTATAGTTTTTTTTTACTGGAATATATAATTTTTTACTATCAGGCAGCAATCGTTAATATATAAATGTTATATATAAAATAAACCTGTTTATTTTATATATAACATTTATATTATGTTTGTTAGGCAATGCACAGTTACACAGTGAAGTTAAAAGTACAAAGTACCTGGAAAGAAGAGAAGAGAAATAAGTATTTTTTTAAATTATATAAAATGTTAATTAAAAGACGTTTCAATTATAGTTCAGAAATATTTTTTTTTTAAAAAAGATATGACAAGCAGAGTATATATTTCTTACATACAACAATTTTTATTTTAGCGTCGTTAAGAGTCGTTCTAGACTAGAGATTAAGGCACCCGCTTTAATTTCATTGTAAGCGAGTGGTTCTGGCACCACTAAAATTGTTAACAGAAATTTTAAGTGCTGAATTTAACACGTGCTCGGTGAAGGAAACCATCGTATGCAAACCTGCATGTCTGTAAAATATTAAAATAAATAAAATTACAGCGAATACCGGCGTGAAGAAGAGGCATTTTATGCTTCTGCGTTTCGTTCAGTGAGTGAGGTATCCGGAGGCCCTCCCCCCCTCTCCATTTCCTCCTCATCCTCTCTTCCATCTCCCAAATATCCTTTAAAGCCAGCAGTGCACCGTGCAGATGTACGTGGGCGACGCTATTCTTTACCATCAGGTGAACCACTTGCTCGTTTGCCGCCTTTCCCATAAAAAAAAAAACAAGGGCACGTGAAATCCGCCAACCCGCACTGCAGCAGCGTGGCGCACACATATCGGCTCCAATCTTTCGAAAAAATATTTCATAGTAAGCCATTGCTGCACTTAAGCGTAAAAGCGTAAGTTAGCGCTCATGATGTGTTGAAACAAAAGAAATACATTCGTCATGTAATATATATATATATAGTTATGGAATAAAGAGCTATTAAAACAAACACACGTAATAATTAACGAAGTAAATTTAAATATAATTGTCAGATTATTAGTGTATTGAGTTAAGTCAAAGTTAGTTAGATAATAATGCTACATAATGCTAATATCCCCATTATACGAAGAAGAAAAATGCGAGCTGTGCACCGCTTCAGCCAACGTGAGGTTCTCGTTCTATTTTACAATTTGATCAGTATTAGCTGTACGTGACTTTTCCACGAAATTTAATCTTGCGGGTCAGATAAAGACAAAAAGAAATCTCATCGTTTACTTGCTGTATTTTAGAAAACATTTGAACGTTAGTAGTGTAGGTCAATTATCATACGACACAGTCAAAGATAGATTTTATTGAGTTTGAAGACGGTACTTTTTAATTATTAGTCTCAAAAAAAATGGATATTTACAATACATTTAATATTTCAATAAACTATATACAAATTTGAATGAAGATATTTGTTATTTCGGTTTGTTTCAGTTCTATAACATTTTACATTGGATTTGTAAAAAAGTGTCACATTAGTCCATCGGCTTTGGCACTACCGCATTGCCAGAAATATTTTGTCGCCAACCGACATAGTGTACAAATATTACAGTGTTCCGGTTTAAAGTGCAATTTTGGCATTGAAATTAACATTGTGAATTACCAACTGGTGTCTTAAAGGGGTGAGTAGAGAATGGTGCGGCGCAGAACTTTGAATTGGAGAGTTCTGGTTGTCACAGATTTTTATATACTAAACCATATCACAAAAAAATATTAAAATATATATATTAATTATGATGTTAGTGAATCATATTATGTAGAGACTTAATAACTTAAACGTGGTAGAGCCAAGAGGCGGCTTTCGCTGCTACTCGAATGGGCCGGCTCGACCAGGATAGTACCACGGCGCAACGTAGAGATATCTTATGCGTTCTGCGTTTCGTTCGGTGAGTGAGGTAACCGGAGGCCCACTTTCCCTTTTCTCACCCCCCTCCTCATACTCCCTCCCACTCTTCAAATATCCTAAAAGGCCGGCAATCGTACGTGGGCGACAGTAATCACTTAGTAACAGCTGAGCCGCTTGTTCGTTTGACCCCTTAGCCAAATAAAAAAAAATAACATTAATCGTTCACATACATCATTGAATTAAACTTATAGAAATTAAATTCATTTTAGAACGTAAATTATTTAATAAATTTAGGTTCTAAAATTTTTTAAGCGTGGTAGAGCCAAGCGGCGGCTTTTGCTGCTGCTCGAATGGGCTGGCTCAACCGGGTTGGTACCACGGTCTCGCAGAATACCGACGTGAAGTAGAGGCATCTTCTGCTTCTGCGTTTCGATCGGTGAGTGAGGTAACCGGAGGCCCACTCCCTCTCCCTTTTCCCCTCTTCTTCCCTCCCATCTCCCAAATGTCCTTAAGACCGGCAACGCACCTCCAGCATCTATGGTGTTGCAGATGTATGTGGATGTCGGTAATTACTTACCATCAGGTGAACCGCTTGCTCGTTTGCCGTCTTTTCTATAAAAAAAAAGTCAATTATCATATCAGAGCTGTGCACAGGCACGTCCGTTCCCCAGTAGCCGAATTGTCATTTGACCACGGGTGCTGTAAAGCAGCCGTCGGGATCTAAAAAAAAATTCTTACACAGGCCCGTCTGTTCCCCTAATACTTTGTGGGCTGGCTAGAATTACACAATAATATTATCATATTTAAAATATACTCACCCACGTTGGGCAAACGAGTTGGCGAGCCCAGTGCCAGTACCGTCGCACTAGTGGTGCTGTTCCTTATCACTAGTCTGTGGGATTTGGGTTCGTTAAATTCGGTTATACCCAATGGTTTTGAGATTGGTATTTGGAGATAGAGATGTTATATTCCGATTTTAGCTAACTATTAAAATACAAAACTTAACTGAAATTCTATTGCTATGAGACATATCAGGACTTATGACACGATAGCACGGGCTTTGCTACAGTATTTTTACGTTACGGTTAGCGATAGATTAATAACACTCTAAAGCTAATTTTAAAAGAGTCTATCTTATTGCACCTCTACGTCTCAAGATGAAACTGAACTTTCATTTCATCTTGGGACGTAGAGGTGCAATAAATCATTGTAATTCTTGAACTACGGTAATTATTGTATAATTTATACACATTAAATATAACAGATTTAATCAAATTAATCATCTTCGAGTGGTTCAAGTATTGTTGCCGTTCCCGTTTAATTTCGTATAATTCAATACTAACATATTGTATATAACGCAAATAAAACATTAAAACTAGAAAAGTATCCTTGAAAACAACCTTAATAAATTACTAGAAACAATTGGTCAATTTTATTAAACCATTTGTCTTTTTTACGATCATTCGTGATACTTTGCCGGTCAATCCGGATTCTACACACGATTTATTAATATTGTAATCTAAGAATCCTAACAAAATGCTTCCCTTAACTTAACAACCAGTAAATATTAGGTCCTTACTTAAGAAATTAGCGTATATTATGGAAAAAGTCATTTTTTTTTTATTATTTATTTAATCAATCGTAGTATGTATCTGCCTCCTTGGAATTGATATTTTTTCATCAAAATCTCCAGAACGAAAACGTTGGAAACATAAACGTACCGTGCTTTCTTTTACAGTAGCTTCCCCATACACATCATTAATCCTTCGAGTAGTTTCTGCAGCGAGGTGCTAAGGTGGAAGTATTCATATTCGGAAATAACGCGATATTTCAAGTTTTCAATTTAATTTTCAATTTTCAAATAAAAACAAAAGAATCACCAAATTCGTAACACAAATACATAAACAAGTCTAAATTTGAAATACATTTGAATTTGGAATTCCTAACCAAACGCCAGATTATTTGAGATCAAAGTGGCTATTTCCATAAAACGTCTATTTCTTATGTAAGGACCTAATATTTCAAATGAAGTTATCACGCGATACCATGCGTCCAAACAAATAACCATTTCTATTTAATTTTTTTTTCCAAACTCATATGCAGACGATGTTCAAGAAGAATTAGCGTGTAAATAAGTAGACAAAACCATTAAGAAATTTTATTTGAAAACTCGCTTACCTTTTAAGCTTAGTAGCTGCTAACCCTGATTAATTGCAAAGTTTATCACACCGGTTGTACTTACTGAAAAGCTAACTTGGAATGAAATGTAATCAAAAATTTTAACAGTTATTAAAATATTTCTATAGTTTTATCATAAAATATCTGTAATTTTCTAATAAAATCGAAGGAGTTATAAAATTTGCGGAGCAATGTATTATAAATTATGAAGACAGAAAAAGAATATACTCTTATTCTATAACAGATTCTCTTCTCAGACAGCGGGTTGGCAAGTGGAGTTACACTTTGCACCACAGACCTTGTTCAACAATGACCTGGATCATTTAAGTCTGGTATTGAGATGTTTATTCCGCCATATATAATTTACTTTGAAAAAACATTCCGTAAATTATTTTAATGATTGATCTCAACTTAGCTAGTAAGCTAAGTGGTGTAGTAATGCTAGTAAGCATTACTACACCAATAGCCGTGGTAGCCTAGTGGTCAGAGCGCTCGCTTTAGTTGCATAGAGCGCGAGTGACCTGGGTTCGATTCCCGGTGCCAGCAAAACTAAATTTTTTAATAGCAATTTTAAGTGCTGTATTTACCATGTGCTCGGTAAAACATGTGAAAAACATTGTACGAAAACCTGTATGTCTGACAAATAATAAAAAAAATAACATTAATCGTTCACATACATCATTGAATTAAACTTATAGAAATTAAATACATTTTAGAACGTAAATTATTTAATAAATTTAGGTTCTAAAATTTTTTAAGCGTGGTAGAGCCAAGCGGCGGCTTTTGCTGCTGCTCGAATGGGCTGGCTCAACCGGGTTGGTACCACGGTCTCGCAGAATACCGACGTGAAGTAGAGGCATCTTCTGCTTCAGCGTTTCGATCGGTGAGTGAGGTAACCGGAGGCCCACTCCCTCTCCCTTTTCCCCTCTTCTTCCCTCCCATCTCCCAAATGTCCTTAAAGACCGGCAACGCACCTCCAGCATCTATGGTGTTGCAGATGTATGTGGGTGACGGTAATCACTTACCATCAGGTGAACCGCTTGCTCGTTTGCCGTCTTTTCTATAAAAAAAAAAGTCAATTATCATATCAGAGCTGTGCACAGGCACGTCCGTTCCCCCAGTAGCCGAATTGTCATTTGACCACGGGTGCTGTAAAGCAGCCGTCGGGATCTAAAAAAAATTCTTACACAGGCCCGTCTGTTCCCCTAATACTTTGTGGGCTGGCTAGAATTACACAATAATATTATCATATTTGAAATATACTCACGCACGTTGGGCAAACGAGTTGGCGAGCCCGGTGCCAGTACCGTCGCACTAGTGGTGCTGTTCCTTATCACTTGTCTGTGGGATTTGGGTTCGTTAAATTCGGTTATACCCAATGGTTTTGAGATTGGTATTTGGAGATAGAGATGTTATATTCCGCCTTTAGCTAACTATTAAAATACAAAACTTAACTGAAATTCTATTGCTATGAGACATATCAGGACTTATGACACGATAGCACAGGCTTTGCTACAGTATGTTTACGTTACGGTTAGCGATAGATTAATAACACTCAAAAGCTAATTTTAAAAGTCTATCTTATTGCACTTTTACGTCCCAAGATGAAACTGAACTTTCATTTCATCTTGGGACGTAGAAAATACAATAAGTCGTGTAATTCTTGAACTACGGTAATTATTGTATAATTTATACACATTAAATATAACAGATTTAATCAAATTAATCATCTTCAGTGGTTCAAGTATTGTTGCCGTTCCCGTTTAATTTCGTATAATTCAATACTAACATATTGTATATAACGCAAATAAAACATTAAAACTAGAAAAGTATCCTTGAAAACAACCTTAATAAATTACTAGAAACAATTGGTCAATTTTATTAAACCATTTGTCTTTTTACGATCATTCGTGATACTTTGCCGGTCAATCCGGATTCTACACACGATTTATTAATATTGTAATCTAAGAATCCTAACAAAATGCTTCCTTAACAACAACCAGTAAATATTAGGTCCTTACTTAAGAAATTAGCGTATATTATGGAAAAAGTCATTTTTTTATTATTTATTTAATCAATCGTAGTATGTATCTGCCTCCTTGGAATTGATATTTTTCATCAAAATCTCCAGAACGAAAACGTTGGAAACATAAACGTACCGTGCTTTCTTTTACAGTAGCTTCCCCATACACATCATTAATCCTTCGAGCAGTTTCTGCAGCGAGGTGCTAAGGTGGAAGTATTCATATTCGGAAATAACGCGATATTTCAAGTTTTCAATTTAATTTTCAATTTTCAAATAAAAACAAAAGAATCACCAAATTCGTAACACAAATACATAAACAAGTCTAAATTTGAAATACATTTGAATTTGGAATTCCTAACCAAACGCCAGATTATTTGAGATCAAAGTGGCTATTTCCATAAAACGTCAATTTCATATGTAAGGACCTAATATTTCAAATGAAGTTATCACGCGATACCACTCGTCCAAACAAATAACCATTTCTATTTAATTTTTTCCAAACTCATATGCAGACGATGTTCAAGAAAAAATTAGCGTGTAAATAAGTAGACAAAACCATTAAGAAATTTTATTTGAAAACTCGCTTACCTTTTAAGCTTAGTAGCTGCTAACCCTGATTAATTGCAAAGTTTATCACACCGGTTGTACTTACTGAAAAGCTAACTTGGAATGAAATGTAATCAAAAATTTTAACAGTTATTAAAATATTTCTATAGTTTTATCATAAAATATCTGTAATTTTCTAATAAAATCGAAGGAGTTATAAAATTTGCGGAGCAATGTATTATAAATTATGAAGACAGAAAAAGAATATACTCTTATTCTATAACAGATTCTCTTCTCAGACAGCGGGTTGTAGGTGGAGTTACACTTTGCACCACAGACCTTGTTCAACAATGACCTGGATCATTTAAGTCTGGTATTGAGATGTTTATTCCGCCATATATAATTTACTTTGAAAAAACATTCCGTAAATTCTTTTAATGATTGATCTCAACTTAGCTAGTAAGCTAAGTGGTGTAGTAATGCTAGTAAGCATTACTACACCAATAGCCGTGGTAGCCTAGTGGTCAGAGCGCTCGCTTTAGTTGCATAGAGCGCGAGTGACCTGGGTTCGATTCCCGGTGCCAGCAAAACTAAATTTTTTAATAGCAATTTTAAGTGCTGTATTTACCATGTGCTCGGTAAAACATGTGAAAAACATTGTACGAAAACCTGTATGTCTGACAAATAATAAAAAAAATATTATTTCGAGGATATGTGAAGCCGCACTGGAGCAGCGTGGCGAGCTTTCCGGCTCGAAAACTATCTCAAATGTTTGAGGAAGCCATGGCCCAGCTGTGGGCACTTACAGGCTGCTACTTTAGCTTACTAGGAGATAGATATTATTTTACTTATTTCTGCCGCTAATAAGTAGTTCAACCACTGTTGAATTACAGTTTGAAGTGTAAAAAGAGCCTGTACGGACTGAGAGTCATTTCATCTTAGTTGTCAAAGTTTTGCGTCATGATAAAAAGCCTTAAAATTGTAGTACAAATTAATATCTAAAAACTAGCATTAAACATAACGTGCCTTATACATCAACGACATGCTACAAAGTAGTAGCATGCATTGCTATGCAGACGACAGCACGGGTAATATACTATATCTATATATACACAGGCCGAATATTTCTCGGGAACACGTCGAAGAGTCCTGGACCAAACTTGTGTCTGAAGTCGATACTTTGTTAAACAAGGTCTCGGATTGGGGTCGACGTAATTTGGTCCTATTCAACCCTAAAACGACAGAGGTTTACGCGTTTACCACTAAAAAGAATCCCTTTGTCGTTTCTCCTCTTTTTGTGAACATTCTCCTTATTGCCTCAGCCAGTTTCAAAGTCCTTAGCATCGACATATCGAGTGACGTTCAGTTCCGTGGTCACTTGGAGGGAAAGGTCAAACTGGCCTTCAAAAAGCTTTGTTGTGCTCTGCAGAGCCGGACAGTGTTTCATGCCAGTCCATCGAATGAAACTTTATAAGGCGGAAGCTCGGCCCTATAGGGAATACTGTTCACATCTCTGGTCCCTTCTCTTCCTTTTGACTGCATCCAACGTATAGCGCCTCAAATTGTCGGCGACCAAGCTCGCTCTGATCGGCTTGATCCTTTGGCCTTGCGAAGAGATGTTGTTTCTCTTTGTATTTTTTACAAAATTTACCACAAATAATGTTCAGATGAACTGTTTGGAATGCTCCCAGCCGCTGAATTTCACCATGCGACAAAATTCCAAATGCCACCAATACCACCTAGTTGGTGGGCATTCCACCACAGTGCATTTTTCTCGAAGTTTCTGCCACGCACTTACTTTGTGGAATCAGCTGTCGCCAGTGGTATTTTCGAACATTTACGACTTAGGGACTTTAAGAGCCTGTTCCTTCTTTAAAGGCCGGCAGCGCATCTGTAGCTCCTCTGGTGTTGCGAATGTTCGTGGTCGTGGTGATCACTTACCGTCAGGTGAGGCACATGCTCGTTTGCCCCTTCTTCTTTAAAAAAATTACCTTTTCAATTAATATATCTGCAAGTACTATAATTTTATTAAAGAGGCTATATTTTTTCACATGCTTTGAATTATTCAAAGCATTACTGAATTGTTAAAATTCAGGATTAAATTCTTAGTTGGAATTGGGGGTTTTTTTATTACGACATTTATGTTGTCACGAAGGCAGGTGGTTTTTACCATTTTGAATAAAAGCCGCCGCTAGTCCTGGAATTTTAAACGATGGCAAAGTGTGAAATAATACAGGATTTTACGACTTTGCCGCTCGGAATACAAAATAAAGTTGTAAAACAGAGTTACGTTTTTGCGCCTATGCGACTTTCCGTTATTAAAAAATGACAAAAAATGTATGTTACTTAAGTCATCACTAAGTATTTTTGATTTTAAACTCTTTTTAATGTAACCCTAGCATTATTATTATTATTTTAGATATATCATAATTATTCGCTAGTATTTTCTCTATCCTATCTTGTGAACAAATATAAGAGGCGAGTGTAAATGGTAGAGTCGGGAGAGGAAGACCTAGGCGAACATTTCACGATCAAATCGGAGATGTTCTGAAAAAAGGCCAGGTCAAGAGTACTCTAAACCAACGAGCATGAATGCGAAGATTGATGAAAGCGAAAGACGTATCCCGGGACCGTAGCAAGTGGAAGAAGATTGTCTCTCCCTACCCCGTTGGAAACAAGGCGTGAATATGTACATACATATCTTGTGAACTAAAAGTCTTGTGTAACTTAGTATTATTTTTAACTTAGTACTTAGCTTATTGCCATAGTGAAAATAGTATAGTAGCAGTTGGGATACTTCTCCTACGTGGTAATTATTTAGCGAAAAAATATTTTAAATGGTAATATTGTAACATATATCTATTTTCTAGCGTAAAATTAACGTCACAAAAAAATACTATTAATTTATATTAAGTATTAAAACACTGTTTTATATATAAAATAAAGTAGTACCCTGTAAGTTCCCACTGTTGGGCAAGGGCCTCCTCCTCAAGTACGAGCATCAGAGAGGGTTTAGGAGTCAGGTTGGCGGGATTCACATCCTCGAAATAATTTTTTTTTTTATTATTTCTCAGACATGCATGTTTCCTGCGATGTTTTTCTTCATCGCGTAGCACGTGGTAAAAACAGTACTTAAATTTGCTATAAAAAATTTAGTTTCGCCGGCACCGGCAATCGAACCCAGGTGACTCGCGCTCTATGAAACTAAAGTGAGCGCCCTGGCCACACGGCTCTCACGGCTTTGCATATATTCAACTAAATTTTAAAATAACAATTGTATTATTCGCTGCAGCTCCTCTCGCGTCGAAAAATATTTTTAAAAAGCTGTATTATAAAAAACTCTTTTAATACGAGTATGGAGAAATATGTAACAAACATATTCTTTTATCTTTGAGTAAAACACTGAAAACTTTTCGAGATTTTTCTTAATATCTAACAGTATTTAGTTGAATTTTTAATAAATCCCTCCTTTTTTTATCAAAGTCCTCTTAATTTAGAAGCTGTAAATTACTGTTCAGAAACTATTTTCTTTCAACTATCACTGCTTATCTTAAATCTGATAGTAAAACAATTTATTAGTTTCTCATGAGCCTATTAATATTCCACTGCTAAACATAGTAAGCTTTCATAAGGAAATTTGTCGTTTTGAACACTAGGCATTTCGAAGCTTGGACGCAATTTTTTTGCTTTGACTAAGAGTTGTTTTATTATATAAACACCTCCCGTTTTAGTATACGCGGGTGAAATCGTGCTCAAAAGCTTATATATAAAATATAAAGTGACGAACTATGAAAAAATGACTAATCGTGTACCAAGTAATAATTATTTTCCATTAATAAAAGCAAACAATATTATTTGCCTGCATTGACGATTATAGCCTTAAGCGACTTGCTGACTTCCCGACTTTGAAGTTTTCACAAAGCCTGAACGGAAATTTCACGCTTGCTCTAAGAGTTAATTACAAAACCGTATTTAGTTAAAGCGCAGACAGACATTTACATGTAGCCCTGTTCTTTTTGTATATGAGCTAAACGAAAATAAATATTAGTTATGAATAATATTTGAATATCTCGGAATACTTAATAAATACTTAGGGACCTTCAAGAAAAGAGCTTACTCCTTCCTTAAAGGCCGGCAGCGCATCTGTAGCTCCTCTGGTGTTGTGGATGTTCGTGGGCGTCGGTGATCACTTACCATCAGGTGAGCCGCACGCTCGTTTGCCCCTTCTTCTATAAAAAAAAAAAAAAGAATAACGCAGTAACTGCAAATATAATACTTTTAGTTGCGTCACTGTAGTCTGTAGTCACTGACATTTTTATGAAAGCAAGCAAAATTCACATAGAAAAACATATAAACAATGCAACGTATCATTATTATTTAATACTTAATCTAATACAAAATCCATATTTTCTACTTACTAGAATAATCAATAAGTTTTCCAAAACTGCAAATTTTTATTACATATTTCATGGGCATCCTATATTAATGATATAGCGTTATATATTCAAGCACTTGAAACCTTAGTTATTTGGTAGGGGTTTTTGTAATCTTAGTCAAACCTGACTCTTTCTTCCCGCGAGTACTGTAAAAGACGACTAAAGGAAAAGCCCGGAAAACCTCATGGCAATCATTAGGTGCAAGTCCAGAAACGGGGCTCACTGCCGATCGGGTAATATCTAACGAGGAGGCTAAAGTGGTTAGCTTACGTTTGGTTATCCTTAGTATTGCTTTTCTATTTAAAAATCCTTTAATATCTGACTAGCCCTATAAATTCTGTATGACTTTACATAAAATTGAACGATATTGTTTAAGCGATGTTCAACAATAAAAACAATAAAGGCACAATTCTAAAGTTGCGTCTGCACGTTATTCGGATCCCTACACACAACTCACTTTACTCGTCTTTGTGCAGCAACTTTTCAATTCATTTCGGTCGTGAAACACCTGAATACCGTTGAATATATGAATGTAAGCGTTATACAAAAAATTGTACATGGGTTTTTGCAGTTTGCAAAATTAAGTTGGAAAGATGAAGCTAGGTAGTAAATTTTTATTAACATTCTCGTTTGTTTATTATAACATTGTTTTTATTTGATTCCATTTAGACATCCATTTATTGAAATAAATAAGCATAAAGATTGAAAAATTACATGTAGTTCCAAGGTTATGGATTAAATTTGGCTCAACACTGTGTAGCCAAAAGGACTTTTCCTTACTTTCTTTTTCTTTACCGGTATTTACTTACTTATCCAGTATCAAATAATCGTTTACCATTTATTTGACGTTAAAACTAAAAATGCGTCGTACTGTATATTTATGAATATATATTAAAAAAAATGGAGACGCCAACCGCAACGTAGATGATGATTCTTCCCTACTTCTAAACTGCCATAATGAAAGACAATTTATACACGGCAGCGGGAAATTTTACTGATTATTAATCTTGCCTTGACTTGTTCAGTGCACTGTACTACTCGTACAAAACCAACAGTTTTAACCCAATTTAACGACGGGGTAAACGTGGCCATTATAAATTTCGATTAAAGGCAAACTAACATCGCATAATGCATTTACGTAGACAAGTTACAGTAACGGTCTATTTAGTTTGTACAAGCGTAATTTAATTTCCCAAGCTATAGCGAGTCGTGAAAGTAAACTTTTCGAATATTTTGCGGAAGTGATCTAAATATGCTAAATAGTTATTGTTATACCGAGTTGTTTAGATTGTTTATTTCAGTGAATTGATTTGATCTCCTTGGGACAAGTTCAGGTTTTTTTTATAGAAGAAGGGGGCAAACGAGCGTGCGGCTCACCTGATGGTAAGTGATCACCGACGCCCACGAACATCCACAACACCAGAGGAGCTACAGATGCGCTGCCGGCCTTTAAGGAAGGAATGAGCTCTTTTCTTGAAGGTCCCTAAGTCGTAACTGTTCGGAAATACTGCTGGCGACAGCTGGTTCCACAAAGTCGAAGTGCGTGGCAGAGAACTAAAAGGTTTTTTTAACAGGTGGTAGGTTCCTGTTCTATAAGTGTCGTTTGGTGTCTGGTACCATCTATTTTTGCCGTGTTGTTACTGTTGTATTCTATATAGTTTTAAATGTATACAGATCCAGTATAATTACGGGCTGTGAGACTTTGCATCTTAGTCCTCGGGGGTGACATCGAATCTGTAACCTTTTCCGATTGGAGTTGTTGGCAGGTACCAATGGGCTGCAGTAGTCATTTACCATCAGGTGGACTGTGAGCTCGTTTTTTATCTCATCATCATCATCATTTCAGCCTATCACAAGTCCACCGCTGAACATAGGCCTCCTCCACAGATTGCCACGAAGCTCGGTCCTGAGCCACCTGCGTCCATCGACTTCCGTGTGGGTGTCGGAAGTAAAGAATATCGCCAACACTGTCTGACCATGGGTGTCGTAAAAGGCGACTAATGTTAAAAATTTATATTAGGAGATGGGCAGCAGTATCTTCCTGCACCAGAACAAGAAAAAAACTTCTGTTGCCAACCCGCTCGCCAGGCGTGGCAACCAAGGCAAACCCCCCCCATGATGAGATTTTTTATCTCAATTCAATAAAAAACAAACCTCGAAGTGAACTTTATATTATATTACAAAAAAATTAGGAAAAGTTTGTTTGTTGCCAATTTAGATGATTATATTTATACTTTTACTAGCTAGCGTTCGCTACTTGATGAACCTATGACCTTCAAAGTATCAATTTTCATCAAAAATGGTTCAGTTGCTTAGTTATGAAAACGTAGTAGTAGAAGACTTCTCAATAGGGCACATTTTTCAGCTAGGTCGTGGTTGTCGGAGATGATGTACACGTTGGGTCTTAAACTTCGACGTTTTCCCAGGTTTGGGAAATTACTTTCGCCATGCTTCTCCACTTTTGGCAGTTCGCGTCGTTGCGAGTACTGTACCATGGTGGATTGAGTTGCACTCTTTATGAGTTCCGTCCATCTAATAGGCCGATCCTTCAGTAGTATACAGACAGCGCTATTTTTGCATTTATAATATTAGTATGGATATAAAGGATTTATTTACTCAGAACATGATGATGATCTACCTGCTTACCATCAGAAGAGCCGCGTGTTAGTTTGCCACCTTTTCTATTCTTTCTTCATGAACAATTTGCCCTTTGCCCTGAATGAATACTGGTCTGCTGCTCCTCATTACTTATTTGGGTTTGTCAGTTTGCAGGGTACACCCTGTCTGAAGGTTTATCTTGTGTCCTGTGTATGTTACGCAACAGCGTCAGCTGGCAAGGTAACCTTCGGAGGTTTATGTTTACTTCTTCATTTTTAATATTTTTATAAATTTCACAAAGAAATACAACCTCTTCTGAATGAATTTTCTTTGAAAGGGAATAAATCGAAGGGATTGTCTCCTATATAAGAGCAAAGTAAAGGGCTTATCCCATTGCTCAGAAGTTTATTTTTCTTGTTACAATTTGCTTCTCTTTTCTGTTTATTTCAAACACCTTTAAATATAAGATCGCGCTTTTAATGTACAAAATAATTCGGTGACTCAATAATATATAATTTTAGGATCTGGTATCATGTTTTTAAGTGACATTATAGTGACGACCGCGTAGCTTAGAGGTTAACTATCATACCTAACTGTTTAGTCACAGATACTGGATTTTTAACACAGTTTTTTGGATTTTAACCTATCCGAAGTCAACATTTGGTTAAATCAAATTATTGATTGTTGCGTCTTTTTATGTTATGTAGCGTTCTTCCGTGGTAGCGACCCGTGTTTTGATACTTCATCTGACCCTCCCTCCGATATTGTCACGTAAAAGTTGTATAAGATACGGGAAGGTGAAGATAAGTAAGTGTCTGTATTTGTGCGTACACTTTAGGCATTATAATAAATCTTGTGTAGTTTACAACCGAGGATAGTATTTTGAAGAAGTATATGATTATTTTTTTAACCTTACAAATACCTTCTAAAACACTCACGCCTATAGTTCCTAACAGGATATGCAGAAATTCCAATACATATACAAATATATAGTTTGTTTTTTACAATACTTACAACTAGATAGACGAGGTGCATTCCTTTCTTCTTTTGCATGTGGTAGAGCCAAGCGGCGGCTTTTACTGCTGCTCGCAGATGGGAGAGGGAGGGGGCGCAGAATGCCGGCGTGAAAAAGGGGCATCTAGTGCTTCTGCGTTTTGTTCGGTGAGTGAAGTAACCGGTGGACCTTTCTCCCCTCCCTTTCCAAATATCTTTAATGGTCGGTAACGCACCTGCAGTTACTCTGGTATTGCAGATGTACAATCTTATTACTATAACGTTCATAAAATGCTATAACGTTGATAAAATGCTACTCAGTAAAAAAAAATCTATTACATAAATATAATACTAAAAAAATGTCGATATATTCAAGATAAATCACACAACAAAGACCCTTAATAATTATACAACGTAGGTTTTGTGGGAATGAGAATTCAAAATTCGCAAAGCCGATCGGTTAAATTAATAACAAATCGTTGCCACAAAACACAGTCTTGAGCCACGTGTGGCCATCGACTTCCCAACATTGTGAAGCGCGTCACTCGATCTTCTTCTTGTCGAACCCGACAACTTAATCTTTAACAGTGCAATTGACTTTTAATTACTTATCAAGAGGTGCTAGAAACTGTCACTACCTAAGAGTCTTTTAGGTACCACTTTGTTATCTATTTCTGCCGTCAATCTGCAGTGTGCACCACAATTGTGTTCCAGTTTGAAGGGTATAAAGAGCCAATATAATTAAGGACTTTGAAAAGACAAATTTCAAAGATTCGGACAGACGGAAAGCTGCCCTATGCTCTAGTAATGGGCAACGTATGAACCCTTAAAAACGAATTTATGAATTCGTTTTTAAGGGTGAAGGAAGCCTGAGATTCGTCTTTCTCATCAGTCTATAAAAAACTCATCGGTCTGTTTATTTTATCATAAATTAAAGAAAAATCTGTCGTAGTGGGATTAGTCAGCCTCATAATATTAAAAGTAAATAAAATATATCAAAGGTCTTTAAAAAGTGTAAATGTAAATTTTAATAGAAAACTTTTATCTTTCGACAGAAAAGGATCCTCACAATGTTCGTCCATCGTTTATATTGTGGTAATAAATAAATGTTTGCTTAACCCTTTAATAATGTATGAAGTTTGAAATATGATAAAAGCTTTTGTTCTCCAAGACAAGAAATGAGATGCCCACCATTTCTAATGCGAAAAGGTCATCTATTGTATGTAATGTTACCTTTTCCTTCTTACTAGGACAGCGAGCTTGAATTTAATATTGAAGTAATGTATGCTTTGCACAAAGCATAAATCTAATTTAAATTCTTGTATTTACACGATTTCTACCACCGGCTTGGGATCCTGTAATATCAAAAACCAAACGTACCACTGCACGACAGCAAGATCTAAGTTTATAACCTAATTTTCTAACACCTTAGTCTCCTAAATTCCGCCATAAATTCCGTAAAATTAGTTTAATTTAAACTAAATCGATTTAAGTTCCGAAATGTTTCATGTTCTTAAAAATAAATAAAATAATCAAGAATTATAGACATATTGGTATTGATTACCTTTTACGTCTCCTATCATTTGCTAACAATAGAGTCTTTCTGTCTGAAAGATTTGACGGTATCGAGAATTTAATCAAAGTCACTCCTATACGAAATAACTTAAACCGAGCGTTTGGTCCCTGAGCTATCTTAGCTCACATTAATGTACATTAATATACATAAACAGGAATACTAAAATGTATACCGCATAGAATTACTAAAATTCTTATCGGTAAGTCAATAAACGATTCAATGGAAGTGGTAACTGTTGCACTTAGAAACTCACATTCATTCGGAACTGATATATATCGGGTGCGTTTTTACCGAGATCTCTGATCAATCACCTCGTTCCCAGTAATGGAGCCTACGACCCCATTCACTCACAAGTGTTCACAAGTATTATTTTTTAAGAACAAACGACTCGTAATTCTCTAAAGTCACTCTCTTTGTACTTACGACTTTATCGTGTTAAATATTCGTGTTAATATCAATGTCGTAATAATTGACGATTCTTCAAAATATAAAATACTTTCAGGCTGCATCGTACCAGTTACAAAAAATATACGTATGCTATGTACATACGTCGTAAGTTAGGTTATATATCTAATAATATAGTATAGCTAATAGTGTTAATCAGTTTAAAAAGAGTAATTAAAGAACTTCGCAAATAATACAACTGATTGATAGGTTCCCACCTGAGTCATGTATAATGGTCGAATGTTAGGTTTTACATGTTAATTTAATATTTATGTCCACTTTAACTAATACTTACTAACTAACTAACTAAATAAAACTCATTTTATTATTAAAGAAATACTGAAGGATTTTAATTAATATAACAATATTGTGAGTAGGAAAAGTGCAAAGCGAGGTTTAAGTTAGACTGTATTTCAATCGAGAAAAAGTTGTGAAGATATAATAGAGACGGGCACTTTGTTATGGAGAAATGTAGCTGAGGCATTGTGATTACGGACCACAGAACATACTACTCTAACGAGAGAAGATTGATAACTTTGTGATAAAAAAATGCCTACATGCGCTCGTGTTTAGTCCATCGGAATTTGTGATGTAAATCTTTGTTTTTATATTCTTGATGTTTCTCTACGAAGAAAGTCTCTCCATTACTTATATGTATATAATGCAATTATGCGCATATATACATATGTATAGAATATATATATCTATATACATTAAGATGTTTTTTGATTTCAATAGCCTCAGATTTGTGGTCTATCTAATCTGATTGTAATGTTTGGGGTTATCAAGAATATGATCACAGACTGCAGACTTCCTAGAGCATCGATGTTTCACGTCTGATTTTTTAGTTTGCCCTGTGTAATAGAAACCTCATTCACAAGCAAGCTTGTACACTTCTGCGTCTTGTAAAGGGATATTGCACTTAACAGATAGTAAAAATTTACTTATCTTTTTCGCCGGCTTGAAAAAATTTTTATAGAACCCCTTTTTAAGATATAGCCAATCTTGTCCGTAATGTTTCTGGTATATGGTAATACAGCAGGCACTCGACTGTGGACCCGGCTTTACTCGATGACTGTGATGGAGGTGCGGAACCCGAAGGTTGTTATCGTGCAGTAGCTCGGTAGCCAAGTGTTTACTGTCACAGATCCCTCGTGCTCTCTGAAACAAAGATTTTCCTACAGTAGCTAACTGAGACGGATGGTGGTGACATTCACCGTTTAGTTTTAAATAAACGAATGTTTTTAGTTAACTGAGAAACAAAATAACATTTTTCTATTCTATTCTATTATAAATCAGTCGCAACTCTTATCCCTTACCTTGTTATATAGACGACTTAGCATATAATAACCAAATTATTCTCACCATAATAAGTCGTGGAGATTTATGGCGTTATTAGTACAAGAGTATTCATTGGAACAGTGAGTCAACACTTGACATGGAATCTGTTTCTCTGTTGGTAATTAGTTTCAAGTCCTGACATGTACCCAAAAGAGACGTGTATAGCTGTTAGTGTAATTACAACTAACAATAAGATTGTTGTAAGCTGTGATTTTATTTATTTTCATAGTTTTGATTAGTCCTTATTTGTCGCAATCAAGTCGTATACCATCTCTTTCTCCAAACTCCAATCACGACTACACGAGGTGCTTGCCGACAAACAAGTAATTCAATAATTGAATGACGGGGGAATATCCATCCGAATTTACCAAACCCAAATCATACAAAGTAGTGAATGGGAACAGCGTCACCAATGAGAACAGCGTCACCAATGGGAGCAGCGTCACCAATGGGAACAGCGTCACCAATAGGAACAGCGTCACCAATGGGAACAGCGTCACCAATGGGAGCAGCGTCACCAATGGGAACAGTGTCACCAATGGGAACAGCGTCACCAATGGGAACAGCGTGACCAATGGGAACCAATCCAATCCAAGAAATAAATGCCGGTTTTTACTGGCCCTTTCTCGGAGAGTCTTCATATGCTTGACCAAAATGGGCAGATGTAGATGTGAATTAAATAAAATTACCTTGATTCGTGAAATTACTTTGTTTTCGGTGACATAATCCTGGCTAAATAAAAAAAAATAACTTACGATCGCGATCGAATCCTTTATCAAAATGTGAACGGACTTTTGAATTTATAAGTTATAATTAATTATCACCACCACGAACCATACGTTGCTAATTTACACGTACTAGTAATAAAGTGGCAATACCCTTTCCTCAGAAAGGAAGAAGTCAAATGAACTCGTACTGGTAAAGTGATTAGCGTGTATTCATTTCCTTATTCTTCGAATGTTTGTATGGCTTGTTCGCATCATGTTATCATCACAGTCTACTATTGGTCTACACATAAATTTAATTTGCCAAATGTTCGATACATTTATATCTCGTCGATGAGAAGATTTGTACGTATGAGTGCAAAATGGCTAGTAACAATCTGAGAGGCTAAAAATGTTTTGCTGATAACTTTTTGCTACGCTGAGTATGTAATCTCTGTAAATATAACTCTGTAATATCTGCGTACCCCAAAGGGTGACAGGCGTAAGTGCTTATTAAATTAATTTCATATATCTATATCAGTACTATAAAAAAAATTGTTGTTCACAATTTTTGCTTGTTCCACAATTTTCTTTATTATTTTAATTTAAGATACCGACGACGACGGGTTTCACTTCCTCTTATACAAGTGTAACGATTTAACGAAAGTTTTATAGTGTATAAAAAATTAAGTTCCTCCAAGAACTATCAAACGTAAGTATAAACTATAACTTAATTTAAATTTAAATTACTTTTAGTATTTTTATTATCAATATCTTGAGAATTTTATTCCACTATTAAAATTTCAATTTTTCTCTTCCTCTATTTTCATTAATACATGCGTATCCGATGATGATAATAAATGGCCCTTTCGAACACCGGGTGGCGGCGAATCTGTAGTATAACCCTATATAGTAATCTGTAGTATAACTCAAACTATTTTAGGTACCACATACGCCTCGAAAACTACATAGTTTAGGTGTTCTTTTAACAGGTGAAGTTTCAATGACATGTTTTGTCATGTTCAATTGTCAAATTTAGTCAGTAAATTTGTTCTTTATGACTTTATTAACACTTCTAAATAATATTTTAAAGTTGACGATTACAGTAAGTGTCATGTGAATTTTAAAAACAAAATATATTCATCTGTCTTTAGAAAGATCTAAATCCATCTGTCCCTGTTATCGACATGTATTAGTCCACAGCTGGAAGTAGCCTTTCCGTGAAAGCGTCAAAGCTATGTAAGAATTGCTCACGCTCGCTATGCTGGGCAGGTGGATTGCTAAGCGCAATGTCAGAACTCTCGCATTAGAGTTTACTGTTCCCCGTAACTAGTCCGCCTACAGAGCCCCGTTCTCGAGTAATGAGTGCACCACTTGCAGACGGGGTTTTCTTTGGAGTAAAAAAGATGTTAATTGTTTAAAAATAAAAAATAAATATTAGGTATCACAAATTTAAAACAATGATTTATGATTTTTCAAAAGGAGAGACTACGCCTAGAGCGACGGTTAGCATATTTTACACCTTTGGAAATCCTTTTTAAATATTAAATATTTTTCATTTATCCATATCCAATGAATTAAGCTTAATTTAATATTTATTTCCATATTTTAGTAATTAGTCTATGTAAACAAACTGTTTTTTTTAATGGAAGTTTCACATTCATATCGTAATAACAATTAATAATACATTATTAATAGACTTAATTACACAAGATAGGTTTCTAAAAAATATTTAAACAATTATGTAAATGAAACGCTTCTAAACAAATTGCAAACTTTACTCATTGTTCGAAAATAAATTAGATGAATGTTGATATACAGTTAAATGTTAATTTATTTTAAGCCAATTATTGTTGAGTCTCGCCGTTTATTGTAATTAAAATTAAGTTTCAGAGTGTCAAGTTGTCAAAATGTAGCTCATCTTACTTCTAGTTAAACGTGTAAATATTTATTTAGTTTCTACAACCAAGGGAGTTGAGCTTAAAATAGGTTAAAGAAAATACGTCACTCAGGTAGCATTTGCTGAAATGGATCCCTGAGGTGACTTCAAATTCGTTAAATGTAGGCGTCGATAATGATATTTAAGGTTTACTTGCGCGTTTCATTTAGAATTAGCTCAGGGTCTGTTTATCTACACAAAAAAATATTTAACAAATGTTTAATTTTATTAATTATCACAAAAGGAATTGTTTAAGAAAATCATTAAATTAGTCTAAATGAATATGGCAACAAATCTGGTTAGTATAAAATCACCGCGGACAGACTAAACATTTTTTACAGTATATTAAAATGATATAAGTCAAAATTTTGCACATTTAACATCAGTAGTACAAGATTATTTTTCAATATTACAAAATTGTTTTTTGAGTATTTTGAATTATTAACGTAAGGTATAGTAAAGAATACAAGAATAATCTCTGATGAGAGTTTTCATCAATAAACCTTGTTCAGTCATCATCTACTTTTGATGTTGACGGTACTTGGCAGATTTTTAAACCACTTTCCTTTTTGGTATCATGTTCCTCGTTGCAATCATTGTATATGTTTCTAAATTTTATCGGTATAACTTGCGATTTACCAAAACATATAACAGTTGTGTATGTCATGTGACAAAAAGCTAAGTTTTTTACCTCAATAAATTGGCTTGAACATTTAAAATTTAAAATCGCTAAGAGAAATCGCTCTGCCAAGTTAAATCCAGTTTCGTTCATACCATCGACACTTGCAATTCTCTCTGGAATGCATTCTATTGCACTCCTGCTCGTCTGCGGTGAGCGAGACGCAAATGGAATCTAACGGAATTGCTTTTAAATTTAGATGAAGTTGATTAAAAGTTTTGTTGTAAACACACGTATGAAACGTTTGTTATTCTGATCGGAGTTAAACTGAAATTAAATGTTATCGTAACGCATGGTGCATGAATGTATAAATAATAACTGTCATTGACAGTTCCGGTGTCGCGTGAAAAACTTTATATATTTTACTGAGTAATTTATAACTTACGTACTAATATGCACGGTTTTGCTGAGATCGTCCTTTCAGCCGCTTCATTACTACACAGATAGATTCCTTGTGGTGTGGATAGTTTTATTTAAAGGATAAAGCTATTTTATTTTATTAATTTTTATTAATTTTCCTTTACAGTTTAGTTGTTAGTTATAATATGTATTATGTGTGTAGATGCAATAGTCGGAATATATGTCTTTATTATTTATGAATACTGTGATAATTGTTATAATTTATAATGAATTGAAAATTTAGCTGTGCCAAGTATAGTTGGTGTATATTCCACGCGTGATGTCTCGCAAACTCATCAGATGCATAAAAGAGCAACGCATCTAGCAGAATAGGTGAGAGGAGACGGACCTCGCCACATCGACGTTCGCTCACAACCCTGCTCGAATATGTTCCAGATGGCGCTTGCCCCCACCCTATTCTCCAGGTGAAGTAGAGGTACGTTTGACTATTTCCGCTGCGATAATCGAATTATTTGACATCATATACAGACAAAATGATAAATTTTATTTTAAACGTTTTTACCATATATTCTAAAAATACTTTTTAATTTTGGCCGATCTAAATATAGAAACCTTTAGCATAAAGCAACAACTCTTTTTGAAAAATACAGATAGATTCTTTTGATCAAAAATATCTATCACACGTACGTTATATTTTTAAAAATAAACAATGACAGAAGTGTTAAAATATAACTTCTGATGTGTATCATGTCAAGAATTGCCCACAAAAATAAAACTTGCAGCAAAGCTCGAGTTCACAAACAAATTAACAGACCGTTAATATATTATGATTTATCGTTTTACCATGCACGCAAATAAAAGTTCTCTCCAACACGTTTTGAAGAAAAATATGTTTTATCATGCTCCCATATGTATGCTTATAAAATTTTGGAACTCTAACTCGAGATCGGTAATTTTTGAATCCACAGTTGACCACAGGGTTCTCCAAAAGAGCACCAGCCAAAACCGGCATACACTTCCACATTCAAATACTCACCACGCCACCACAGATTGATGACATCAGTGCCAGTACCCACCCAATAATCACTATTGATGACTGCTTTCTTTCACATGTCTGTGGGATTTAGGTGTGGCTAATTCAAATGGATTTTCCGGCATTATTCGGTCACTAGTCTTTTTTTAGCAGGGCGATTCACGTAGAGGTGAGATTTAAATTTGATAGAAAGAGATGGAGATTGTTTAGTCCCGAAGATTGCCATAATTCTAATGTTATTGTATACAACAAGCATTTCATTAAATCACGTCTTTCAATCAGTATCGCATGAACGGAACCATGCAGTCCAATTTCAATAAACTTTAGTTCTTAACTGGACCGCAAATAATATGCCAACTAATCAGTTGAATAAATGTTCGTGCATGTTGCTGATAAAGTTATTTATTTTTCTAATACGTAAATGACGTTAAATATTGTCTGTATTTAACTCCACGCTGGCCGAGTTAATATTCGGGAACGATTTTAAGCAGGGATTACTTATCTCGTTAACTAACTCAAAAAAAATATTGGACTTGTATTGTAATTAAACGACCCAATATTTTTAAAGTCATTAGGTATAACAAATTGATTGAAAAGTACAAAACAAAGTCGTAATAGGCGTTTATATGGGTATTCGCCTACAACTTCTAAGTGGATTTTAATGCGGTTTTCACACTCATTTAGATGTGAGAATGGAACGTTATAATGAGTGGTTTGGTGAAAGGAAAGGCATGTGTGTGTGAGCAGGATAGAAGAGTAATGGCTACTTGCTAAGACGTATACGTTGTATTGGAAAGTAGTAAGGTTTTTAAACGTGGTAGAGGCCGACTCGACCGGTTTGGTACCACGGCCTCTCAGAATACTGTCGTGAAGTAGAGGTATCTAGTGCTTCTGCGTATCGTTCGGTGAGTGAGGTAACCGGAGGCCCACTCCTCCACCCCATCCCCCTTCTCACCCTCCTTAAAAAAAAGTTACATAATAAGTTCGAGTATTTTCAAAATTTTGCTGCTACCATACAAATCTGGGATGCAACAAATTTTCCAAGTTTCTTGCAAAATACGAAGAGTACGTGTTTTGCAAGGCACTAGACACGTGTCCAGCGTGTTGCTTTTCTCGACAAGCAACATATGATGACGAAAGGATTTACAAGGGATACCTCGGCGGCAAGAAATGACTCGAAAATGGAGAAGACGAAGACACCACGTCGGCCCATTTCTGTACTTATAGCTATATGCTGCAAATAACGTTGGAGCTAGTTCAGAGTTATTAAGAACAGAGTTCTACAGACCCTTGTTAACATGGTTGAGCCAAGCGGCGACTTTAGCTGCTGCTTGAATGGCCCGGCTTGACTGGGTGCTACTGCACGACCTCGCAGAATAGAAGCGTGAAGTACATGCATCTAGTGATTCTGCATTTCATTCGGGAGTGAGGGGCCGGAAGCCAATACCCTCTCCCACAACTCGCCCTTCCCGTCATTCTTCCCATCTCTCAAATATCCTTAAAGGCCGGCAACGCACCTGCTTCTCTGGTGTCGATATACTAGGGTGACGGTAATCACAGGTGAGCCACCGTCTCGACCGGGTTGGTACCATGGCCTCGCAGAATACCGGCGTGAAGTAGAGGCAAATTGTGCTTCTGTATTTCATTCGATGACTTAGGTAATCGGAGACCTACTCCCCCTCCCCATCCTCCTCCTCCTCCTCCTCTTCTTCCCCTCCATCTACCAAATATCTTTAAAGGCCAGCAACGTACCTGCACCACCTATGGTGTTACAGACTTATGTAGTCGCCGGTAATCACTTACCATCAGGTGAAACGCTAGCTCGTTTGCCGCCTTTCCCATAAAAAGAAAAATAGCCCCCTTATCCATAAAAAAAACCCTGCGGCTTTTGATGCAAGTCGTAGAGGATGATACCAAAATATTCGGATGGTCAAGCCAAAAGTAATTACTGACTGCCAGACGGACATTAACCAAAACAACAGTGCTCTGGTTCCGAGCATAACGACCATTTAAATCCTGAGAAGATCTGAAAAGAGCTATAAATTAGGAATTTCCGGATACAGATCACATAAAAACTATCGACGAAATGATGAGCACAAGGAAGAAAAAAGGAAATGAAAGTTGTATCGACTATATTACGTTAGTTTATTAGTAACTTAAGTGGAGTATACATTGGAGCAAGGAAGGAGTTGTAAAATGCCGGATTACATCGCTATAAAATATGTTGTAAAAGAATTGAATAAATTTATTCTTCACAACATACTTCGAGTTAAAATTAAAATGTATAAAACAATTAATGCCGAGACAGTGGAAGGAAAGTGAAAAATTAAAAAAAAAACGGAAAATCCAAAAGGGCCCCTCATTACGTAGCTTATTAAAAATTATTATTCTAACCTAATGTCACTAACCGTTTATTTATACAAAACTTTTCTATAACTTTTATTTTATTTACTAATGAAATAGTTTTAATTGCTAACATGTAACGTATTTTTCGATGCACTCAATGTAATTCAATGAATTACGTATTACCTGAAAGTTACATTGCTCTTCCCTTTACACGCAGTGTTCGTTCAGTCGCGAGACGCTCGATCTAAGAGCACTTTGATAGAGCTGTATATTTTAAATATGAATGAACAAAACGTATTACAATAGTGATATTCGAACGGATTTAAAAGAATTAAAATACAAAGCTAATAAAAAAAAACAAATTAAGTTTTTTAAGAAATGTCGAACTCAGACAAGTGACGTCCAAGAAAAGATGTTTTCAATTCACACATTCACTCGCCATCTCCTCCTTGCGCCTGTTTTATGTTACACGGATGAGATCTCTTATTATCGTTCGACCCAATATTTCCGACACTGCTACCCTCCATATCCACATAATTAATTATTTCAACTGTGTATCTAAGCAGGATAGAAGAGTGATGACGAAAGACGATTAGCCAATACGTTTCAACGTTTTAATGCACCCGTATCCCAGATATATATCATGTAGGAAGTTCATACACGTTCACAAGTACTATATATTATAGTATATTACAGGTCTCACAGCGAAAAGCCGGCACGATTTGCTAGTCATATTATAAAATATTATACATCCTAAACTAAATGCAAAGGAGCTTTTTACAAAATTTAGCTGCTTCGCAAAATTTACACAGGAGGAGTCACTACCCGCATGAACTACCTTCACTATACGAGTACATTACGCCACCACAAAGCCATCACCAATACCCGTTACTAGGTAATAACAAGTCTGGCCATAAAGTAATGTTACAATTTAAAAATTAATTTATTCTTCATATTTGGAATTTATTATGTAAGAAGGTTTCTTCGATTTGCCACCATTTTAAATACGTTACAGAGCGGAGCGTTAGAGAAAACAGTTTGCGTGTCACACTATAGACAGGTATACCAACAATTCGAATTGGTATCGTACTACAGAGGGGTATGCAATTAAGTTTTAAAAAATAGAGTACATAAACAAATACCCATAAAATAGACGAGTTCCAATAAATTAAAGAAGACAGGAAGCCATCTCCCAGAAGCGTCACAAAACTTGTAAGGACAAATTGTCTCTCTAAAAGGGCAACCGATTAATCAGCATTAAAAATAATAGCTGAAATTTTGCTTAAAATCAGTTTAGCAATGACGTTTATACTCGTAAACTCCATGAAATGGCATTTGTGAATCTCCATAAATCCAAAAGTCCTTAAAAATACAGTAAAACCTTAATCTTAGTAAGACACTAATTAGGCGTGAAACGAGAAAAGTGCGACAATTTTCTCGAGGCCGCTATCGTTTGCATTAAATCATTGTCGTTTTCTTTTCAGCAAGTTAGGCTTTCGTTGTTTAATTATCAATAATATAATAATATATAAATGAAGTGTGAAATGAGATTCTACTAATGCTAATGTTCATAAAAGGCATAAAAAACAGTATGGCTTCAATTGACATTTTATTAAGACATATATAAAGAATAAGATATAACTTCAATCAAATTGAATACAATCAAATTGTGGCGTGGGGCGTAAAAAAACAAGGGGTGGCGGCGTAGTATTTTATATAAGGCGTGGTTTACGAGTACAGTCTTGCCCCATTCAATGTCTAATGAACAAGTAGAGTAAATGTGTTTCTTTTTGACTGTTAACTCCCTCAAATTGTAATCGGTATAGTATACAGAGCACCGTGGTTAGATCTTGACACCTTTTTAGATGCTATCACTGACTCCATAACTACCTTTTAAAAATTTGACAAATGCATTCTCTTGGGAAATTTTAACGTGACCTTGTTGCAATCTTATAGTAAGGTCAACAAATTAAATTAATTCTTAATATAAGAATAAAAAAATGAACGAACGAACGCTACGAGTAGAGACATGGTTAACCTGACACTTCCTCATACCCTAAATATTATTAATAAGTCTATCATAAGCTCAATCTTTCCCAGTCAATGGAAAACAGCATTAGTGCAACCTATTCCAAAGAAAGAATATCTCGTTAGTATTAAGGAGTTAAGACCTCCCGTTAAGGCTTATAGCCTCTTACCCTGTCTCCCCTAAATTGTGAAAAAAGTTGTTTATAATCAAGTTTATGCATTTTTAGAAAAACAAAACATCCTCCCACAATACCAGTCTGGATTTCGTAAATATCATAGTACCAGTACAGCATTAATGGATGTTGTGGAGAATATTCTATCATCCAAGGCACAAAAAGGCACCATTCTAGTTCTCCTCGACTATTCTAGGGCATTTGATTATATAAGCATTAGTATGCTGCTTTCCAAACTGTTTTTACGGCAGTGCCTTTACAGGTCCCATAGCGGTAATACCGTAACTGACCGACTCATCGACCACATCCAAATGGCTACAGATTCCGTGCTACAACAGATCCCATCCGCAGAGATCGTGATTCTCGGCGATTTTAATGCCCACCACACCGATTGGCTCGGTTCTCGCATAACCGATCATGCGGGGAGATCTGTTCACGACTTTGCATTAGCATATGGCCTGACACAACTGGTAACCTCGCCGACGCGGATCCCAGACGTGGAAGGTCATACACCTTCCCTGTTGGACCTTTTGCTGACCTCACACCCGGACGGATATTTGGTCTCAGTCGATGCCCCTCTTGGCTCGTCGGACCACTGTCTGATCCGGAGTGTAGTGCCTATCGCGCGCCGATCCCGAACGCGATCTGCGGGCTTCCGCCGTGTGTGGCACTATAGGTCGGCAGATTGGGATGGAATGCGGTCTTTCTTTGCTTCCTACCCATGGGGGCAGGTTTGCTTCTCGCTGGATGATCCCAACGTCGTTGCAGATTCTGTCACCGATGTGGTACTTCAGGAATGGAACTTTTATTCCGTTCTCTGCAGTGCCTGTCGGAGGTAAATCCCAGCCTTGGTTTGGTCGCACCTGCAAAATAGCGTCACGCCGAAAGCGGAAGTGCTACCAGGCCTGGGCCGATGCATCGGCGTCTCGGGATGCAAAACCAGTGCTCTTAAAACGAGTACAACTCTGCCTCCAGGTCCTTCAAAGAGTTATCGCTGCGGCAAAGTTAAAGCACATTGGCAGAATTGGCGAGAGACTAGTTCGCCTCCCATCGGGATCCCGCGCATTCTGGTCTCTCGCCAAGGCTGTCCAGGGGAATTTCTGTCAGCCATCTCTCCCATCTCTATACAAGGAGGATGATTCGCTGGCCCATACTGCAAAAGAGAAAGCCGATCTCTTGGGCTCTCTTTTTGCATCCAACTCGACTCTTGATGACCGGGGAAATTCTCCACCTTCCATCCCGTGGTGTAAGTGCTCCATGCCGGAAATTCAGTTTCTGCAGAGCTCAGTGCGAAAGGCACTCCGCTCCCTGGACATTCATAAGTCGAGTGGGCCGGACGGAATCCCTCCAATTGTGCTGAGGATGTGTGCCCCTGAGTTGGCACCGGTTCTCACGCGTCTTTTCCGGCACTCCTACTCTTCAGGCGTCGTCCCGGAATCTTGGAAGACAGCATTTGTGCATCCAATACCGAAAAAAGGCGACCGCTCTGATCCGTCCAACTACAGGCCTATTGCCATCACCCCCTTGTTATCTAAAATAATGGAGTCACTCATCAACACCCAGCTCCTGAGGTACCTGGAGGAACACCAGCTGATCAGTGACCGACAGTACGGTTTCCGTCGCGGACGATCAGCTGGTGATCTTCTAGTTTACCTGACTCACCGATGGGCAGAAGCAGTTGAGTCTAAGGGGGAGGCTTTGGCGGTTAGTCTGGACATAGCGAAAGCATTTGATAGGGTTTGGCATAAAGCGCTTCTTTCAAAGCTTTCATCTTACGGGGTTCCTGAGAGATTGTGCAACTGGGTCACCAGCTTCCTCACGGATCGGAGCATCAAGGTTGTTGTCGACGGTGCATGCTCGGACCCCAAACCCGTGAATGCTGGTGTTCCACAAGGCTGTGTGCTATCTCCTACCCTGTTCCTTCTGCATATCAACGACATGCTACAAATCAGTAGCATTCATTGCTATGCAGACGACAGCACGGGTGATGCCCTATATACAGGCCGTGCGAATATTTCTCGGGAACACGTCGACGAGTGCCGGAACAAACTTGTGTCTGAAGTCGAGACCTTGTTATTCAAAGTCTCGGATTGGGGTCGACGTAATTTGGTCCTATTCAACCCCAAAAAGACACAGGTTTGCGCGTTCACCGCTAAAAGAATCCCTTTGTCGTTTCTCCTCTTTTGAGAACATTCCCTTATTGCCTCAGCCAGTATCAGAATCCTTGGCGTTGACATATCGAGCGACGTTCAGTTCCGTGGTCACTTGGAGGAAAGGCCAAATTGGCCTCCAAAAGCTTGGTGTGCTCTGTAGAGGCAGGACAGTATTTCATGCCGGTCCACCGTTTGCAACTTTATAAGGCGCAAGTTCGGCCCCACATGGAATACTGTTCTCATCTCTGGGCAGGGGCACCCCAGTACCAACTCCTTCCATTTGACCGCATCCAACGTCGAGCGGCTCGAATTGTCGGCGACCAAGCTCTCTGATCGGCTTGATCCTTTGGCCTTGCGAAGAGATGTTGCTTCTCTTTGCATTTTTACAAAATTTTCCACGGGGAATGTTCTGAGGAACTGTTCGGATTGATCCCAGCTGCTGAGTTTCACCATCGTACATCGCGACTGAATTCGAAGTTCCATCGATACCACCTAGATGGTTGGCATTCCACCACAGTGCGTTTTAATCGAAGTTTTCTGCCACGCACTTCGACTTTGTGGAATCAGCTGTCGCCAGCAGTATTTCCGAATAGTTACGACTTAGGGACCTTCAAGAAAAGAGCTTATTCCTTCCTTAAAGGCCGGCAGCGCATCTGTAGCTCCTCTGGTGTTGTGGATGTTCGTGGGCGTCGGTGATCACTTACCATCAGGTGAGCCGCACGCTCGTTTGCCCCCTTCTTCTATAAAAAAAAAAAAAAAAAAGTTAAGTGGTTTCATAGTTATCTTACTGGTCGGCAACAACTAGTCAAACTGTGCAAGTCAGATAGTACTGGTACTATACGGTCTAATTCTAGACCTGTTACCAGAAAAGTTCCCCAGAAAAGGCCTCTTTTATTTATACTATATTCAACATCATATGTACATGCTGATGACTTTCAGCTATATCTGTTATTTCAGTCTAACAATATTACTGATGGTGTAAGAAACATTAATTTAGATTTGAAGCGCATCGCTGATTGGTCGTAAGCGAACTTGCTGTTTCTTAATCCATCCAACCATATATATACTACGAGGCTCGACAACACAAATTCAAAGAATAGTTAACCACAATTCTGTAGAAGAATTTCCAAATCTTGGCCTCAAAATGGATAGCTTACTCAGATTTGAGAGTTATGTCATGGGTGTTGTGCGTGCCGGTTTTTATAGGCAAAAGATATTGTACACAATACGCGACTATCTTTGTTTAAATTTGAGTTAAATTACTGTATTTCGGTATAAGGCCCTTGTTTACTAGCTAAAACGATGAAGCTCCTATAGCGTGTGCAGAACGCATGTATTGCTTCAACATTCCTTCCAGAGCACACGTCTCTTTCTATGTAAACAAAGCTGAATTGCTTAATATATCTGCAAGGCTGAAGTTACAATTTGCCAGCTTACTATTTGGAGTAGTCAATAATAAGATCCCACAATATCTTTATCACCTGTTCTAATGAGCATAACGTTCACAATACACGAGGTTCGCGTTTTCTACTCACTGTACCAACCAACCGTTTCTACCAACTAATTACTGGAATAATCTTTTGCCACCTCTTCGGCAAATCCAATCCAAGGCTTATTTTAAAATCCGATATATATCTTTTAGATGGTAAACAAAATAACCCGTGACAACTATATATTCCCTTGATATCTATATAGTTGCAATTATGCATTTACTTATATGGCACAGGGAAACAACAATTTTCGAGTTATTTAAGACACCGCACCCATTCACTACAAAAAACATAACCTCTAGAAAAAGATAAATAATTTTTTTAAATCTATTAACTACTTTCTATGGTGTAATCAAATAATAAGTAGTCATTCCTACATCCTTAACTTTTTAAAGCTCGGTCGTTGTATTACGTTTATGCAAGATAGTGACATATTTTTTATTAAACTTCATATACATGAGAATGTATATAGGCGTACTTAATGCCAGAAGCATTCTCTACCAGTCAACCTTTGGACGATGCAGAGATGAAATGAAATAGGTGTAGGTGATAAAAAGAGAGTACTAAAGAGAAAAAAAGAAGAATGAATGTAAATATATAGATACAATATTTAAATACATATACAATAATAAATACATACACACACATATATTATAAACTATTACTGAGATGATTCTGCCATTTTGTTCAAGATATGTTGTAAGTTTTTTTTTCAGTAATTGAAGCAGTTCTTATAACTCTTACTTGCTGAGTTTATAAATTCAATACACGAATAACCTCAGCCACATCTCCGATAATGACTCCAATAAAAAGTTTATTGCAATTTTAAGTACTAATCTACTACGTGCTCGTCGGAAAAAGAAAACATAGTGGAGAGGGCAAAACTGGCATCATCGAGGAGAAACGTGGCCTTTCTGGCTCTAATTTTAAAAGTTTCTGTCCCCAGCACTCGGACGTTTATAATCTTTTACTGTCTCTTTATTTTCAGATACTCCATATTACAATTTGTTTAAAGTCTAATACACATATAATTGAGTAAATAATTATTTAAAAAAATTGTTTAATCTTGAAAGTTCGTTTTTTGCTTGTTCACATGTTCAATTAATATTTTTTTTATTATATCTGAGATATGCCAGATTTTCTTATGATGTTTTCCTTCACCAAAGAAGACTAGAAGAAGTAAATTCAAGAGTTGAAATTTGCTATTAACATATTATTGGAGCCGACACAGGAATTCGAAACCCGTATACTGTGTAATGAAAGGGACAATTGCAGATACCACGGCTGTTCCTTATTTTTTAACATGTTTAACTAAAACGACGACAAGGAAGGCGCAATGGGAGAGTGATTTTTTTAAATATATAAAACGCGGGAAAATGGATTAAATAATTCTTTTGCCTACAGAGATTTTATTTTTGTGCATTAAGATAAATGAAAATAATTTATGTGCTCGACAATATCTAAATTTCTATCATAAAAAGCAATAGATACAGTTTTTGGTTTTTCAAATGACCAAAACTACTAAACATAAATGAGTTCCAGTTAGAGCTTGAATCAGTCCTCCTATCCTGCTATGTAATGTAATACATGCGAAAGTATATTTGTCCGGATGTTTATCTTTCATACACGCAGAAATTGAATCGATTTTGATGAATTTTGGTATGGAGTTGTCTTTGGATATGGAGAAATCCTGGAGAAGGATACTTTTTACTATTTTTTTCTAGGTAAGTTGTGGGAAGGTTCATCACGCGTGCGAAGCCTTGGGTGATAATTATATCTAGTTATAAGACCTAGTTATATGTAACTCACTTTTTTATTTACGGAGGAAAATAAATTGTTGATTATTTTTATTACATAAATATATTGCAATATTCCGTTGCTGCTAAATAGAAAAATAGCATTGAATTTCGAATAGTGGCCGAAGTAGAAACGTGTTTTTGTCTTGTGTGTTCTAATAAAATATGACAAGGGTTATTTAATTAGGAGTCCTATTGTGTCCGCGTTATTGGTTAACTTAATAAGCATCGTAACCTTATATAGTAAAATGACAAGACCTGGTGGTATTATTAGTTATTATTATTTTAACATTACATCTAATTAAATTATTTTTGAATCCAGTAGGAAACGAGGGAAGCTATATAATGATTAAATCGGGGGTGGCAGTGGTGATCACTGATCAGTGTATGTGCTTGAGACGTGTATTGTATTTATTCACATATAACCGTGTAACTTTTTATGTTTCATAAAATTTAAATACCTACCCAACAAGTAATATAATCCATGATTATATTACTTGTTGGGTAGGATGGGGAATGGGGAGGGGAGTGGACTTCCGGTTACTTCACTCACCGAACGAAACACAGAAGCACAAGATGCCTATACTTCACACCGGTATTCTGCAACGTCATGGTACTAGCCCGACCGAGCCGATCCATTCGAGCAGCAGCAAAATCCACTGCTTGGCTCCGCATAACTTTATAACTTTATATATGACTCGCATAAAAATATATACGAAATAACTATTAAAAAAACTCTTTCATACTTGTAAGTAGTAAAACAACTAACAATATTATTGTTGCATGATATGCTTGCTAAAGTATGTTTCTGAAAGCTTTCCCTATTTCAAGTGAATAATTTTACGTTTGTTGCTTAATATTTTACGAACTTCTGTACAGTCGGCTTCGTTGCTCTACGTCACTAGAGTTATTTTATTGCGGTTGCTATTAAGACACTACATTTGCTAGTATAACTTGAGCGTGTTTCTCTGCATATACGTAGCCTTGGGTAATAAAGACTTATGAAAATAAATTATTTCTGCACGAGAAATCGGCTAGCATTTAGTATTTTCCATCTGTTATAATGAATTGAAATTGTATTTATATTTTTATTTATGCGATTATACTAATATTTATATTTTATTTTTATTAAAGTACAACTTTTTATTATATGTTGTTTGTTTCTCAATGGCATAAAACCTTAATTGATTCCTGAAAAGGATCTGGGGATGATTACTAGTTTTATAATGATGAAATGTTCTTTCGAGACAACATTTAACACAAGGCGAAAGGCCTGGCAAACACTAGTAAGTAGTAATACATGAAAAATATCGCGTGTAACTCAGTACATGTGACAGAAGTGAAACTTCTACTCTCTTGAAAATAACTGCTTAGTACATTAACAATTATTAAGTTAACAATAAATATTAATTATCAATTAATCTCATTGTTGCAATATCTAATATTAATTTGTTTATGTCATTACATAAAAAAATCTATATTAATATTGTACATTTCCGATCCAAATTGCAAGATAACTAACCTAAACGTTGCGCGAAAACGTTAAACTCAAATTCGACCATGAAGTTTTACTCCTTTCGCGGTCAAAGAAGTCACTTCATTAATAAAAAACGACCCTAGAGTCTTTTAATATTTTTATTTAGTCCAGGATTTAAAGATGGGTATATATTTATATGATAATGACTGCATATGCAGTTTTGAACACTTCGTTACTATGGTAACTGTAGTAACAGCATGGCAATATGACAGTATGTTTGTGTGGTCAGTGTTCTGCTTTATATTATGTTGTTGTTGTTTAGGCAACTTTATATTGTTGTTGTTGTTGATGTTGTTGTAGTTATTTAGGCATTGAGATATATATGAGTTTTCTACCGATAGATGAGAACGAAAAATGATGTCTACTCATTAGCGCCATCTAGTATCTACCCAGCTGAGAACATAACTTCTCGTACAATTTGGTCAACTCATCCCGGTGTCATTAATCTGTAATAATAAATTTCTTAAATTTCGCGTAAATTTCTACGTTTCAAATTTATGATTAAGCAAACGTTTCTGAAAGAGTATCGTTGTAAACAACTTTACGGCAAATTTATTTGTGATGGTAGTCATCAGTCAACTGAAAGATACTGAAGACCTAAACTAATCGAGTTGCTGTTCCGGTGTTGTTTTTCTTGCTTATGAACCTTGTCTAATTGCTAAGTATTAGTGCAACTTCTGTTGTGTTTCGGGGGGAGTGATATGGTGAGCCAGTATAATAACCAGCCAGTAGAAAACAAGTGGGTCTATTAGTGTTTTGTGAGTTGTTTGTATAATTTGTAACCTACTTTTTTAAAAGTTTGTTCCCGGTGTCTATAAATTGGAGAAACCACATACTTTCAAACCCTTTAACTTTTCTGCGGTAGCCTAGAAGTTAGGGCGTTTGTGTTGTATTCAAATCACGTTGGTTAAATTTTAAATGCAGCATTTAACACGTGCTCGGTGGCGAAGGAAAACATCGTGAGGAAATCTACAGGTTTGAATTTCGCTAACCCGCACTGGAGCAACGAGGCAGACCTTTATCGGGTCCAAAGTTTTCTAGAATATTCGAGGGGATTCTTTTGCATAGAAGTGAGCATTTAGAGGCTACTATTTTACGTTACTCATTTCTAATTAACTTTTCAAGAAGAAGCTTGACATTTAACTTTGCAATTTATTCCTGTATTAAGATAGACATGTGTCCAGCAACAAACTTTTCAAAAGATACATTATATTATTCTTGGATGGATTCTTTACGGAATTAGTCTCGGTAACGTTTTTTTTTTCAGTAGGTACTACAATCCGTCATTTGAGAAGGATCCAATAAAGTGCTGATACTAATTGGTCCTGAGGAAGGTAAAGTATATTTCTAAGGTCCCGACCCTTTGTTACTTAATTAGTGATGCCACGACTGACAGACATTGACTCTTATTATACGTTCCTCATTTTAGATTACATCCCACCTTAATTAATTCTATCTTTTTTTTATTTATTACAATTCAAATGTACGTTCATGTTATGAATATACCATGTCTTTCTTCAAAAGCCAACCTCTTCCGCACGTGGTGTACCGTGCGAGGAAACAGTACGGCCCTGACGACAGAATATTTCGAACTTAAATCTCACAAAGTAGTAATAGGGAGTAGCATCACAAGTGGGTGAGCATCGGCACTGCGCTCACCAACCCGTTTGCCCAGTGTAGTGAGTAAGTGAGCATTTACTTTGTCACAATATGTAGTTGTTTAAAGTAGTTTGAAAATTTTATCTTATTTAATAAAAATGTATTTAAACAATTTAAATATTTATTATTAATTATAACTTTATTGTACACCACAAAGAAAAAAACAAAAAGGAAATTAAAGAAAACTTATAAGTACAATGACTTCACTCAAAGCGATCTCTTCCAGGCAACCTTTGGATGGATAAAATTTAAATATAACACTCAAAGACGTTGGTGTACGTAGAAATGGATAAAAGCAAAACAATAAAAAACAAAAATTTTAGTTAAATGTATGTTTTAAATATGTATTTCGAAAAAAGGAAACTTTACATGAAGCAGCTTTAATTACCAACACTTAATGAACATTGGAAAACTTTGAGCTGTGCTTAATTTCCCCTTAACTCTGTACATAAAGTGTACTCATGGAGAACCGGAAGCACTGAGTAGAGACCCGTCAACCTCCGATAGTAACTTCAATGCTATTGGCAAGAGGATGTAGCGAATAAGACATAACATTGTGTATTTTAATTGAGAATTAATTGGGATATAAAGAGAAATTTACCTACTCCTTCTCCAAATGCAAGGAAACGAAGCATGGTGGCGCAATACTCTTTCAGTTTTGACAAACCCTAATCTCGCAGAAAGGACGCAGCATCCCTAGTTCTAGGGCATCGGCACTGCTCTCACCAACGCGGTTGCCTAGCGTGTATAGCAAACGATTCCAGAAATAATGCTTTGCTTTTTCTGGCAGTTTGTTGGTAAGTCATGTTGTTCAGCAGTGGACTAATATTTTTATTTATATCTATATATTACTATATTAGACTAAAATTACATATTTTTAAATTATTAATAACAGATCAAAGTGTTTTTCTTCTGACAGGATCCGTAATCGTCGACATATTTTTGATCACTTTCTTTAATAAGTTGTTAAAGTTGTTTCCCATGTCTGACCATGGGTGTCGTAAAAGGCGACTAATGGTAAAAATTTATATTAGGAGATGGGCAGCAGCGTCTTCCTGCACTAGAACAAAAAAAAACTGCGGTTGCCAACCCGCTCGCCAGGCGTGGACTAAGGCAAACCCCCATGATGAGAGGTGGAAAGTTGCTCAGCGCGCTATGGAAGGGGCTGTGCTGGTGTTTCTCTGCGTGATAGAGTCTGCAACGATGATATCCGCAGCAGAACTAAGGTAACCGACATAGCCGTAAAGATCAGCAAGCTGAAGTGGCAATAGGCCGGCAACATAGCTCGCAGAACTGACAATCGTTGGGGAAAAAAGGTTCTCGAGTGGCAGCCACGTACAGGCAAACGCAGTGTAGGACGACCCCCCACAAGATGGAGTGACGACCCGTGCAGAGTTGCGGGAAGTCGATGGATGCAGGTGGCTCAGGACCGAGCTTCGTGGCAATCTTTGGGGGAGGCCTATGTTCAGCAGTGGACTTCTGATAGGCTGAAATGATGATGATGATGATGAAGTTGTTAACTATCCACTGCTGTACGTAGGCCTCTTCCATAAAGAGCATATCCCATAGTCCCCACGGTTGGTATAGGCAAGCGTATCGGCGATCGCAGTAGGAGACACCTTGCACCTTAAACTTTGCTACCCGTTACGGGTCTTTTATTTTCGGTCTGATAATTTTTGAGATTGATAGTCTCGTTCGGTCGAGTTTTCTGAAACGTAATGGGATGAAACGGGGTGAACGACATTGAATTCTACCCTGATTTTTTGATTTAAAATTTTCATAATGTAAGAGCATATTGTGGGTGAATCTAGACTAAATAAAAATTAGTTAATTCACGAGCTACTTTAACTTACAGCTAATTACAATTTAAACACAACACAATTGAAACACTACTTTCCACAAATATAAATTATAACCTTATAAGTTAAGTAATATTTACAAGAAGAATGATATAACGCTAGCGACTATTATTAAATGGGAGTTTTGCACTTTCCAGTGTATTTCTTCTATATTTTATGTTTGTATAAATCCCCTGGGTAATTCTTGAATGTACATATACTAAAAGTTTTCCTTTTCAGATTATTGCGTGACATTTTCAAGAAAAATTAAATTTGGCATGTCATGCCGTGTCTACGTACTGGAACTCAACTGAATGTTCAAATGCCTATCTTCTAAATTGGCTAAGAAAGGTAATGATGAATCATAAGCAGCAGCTGATGAAAGTAAATTCGATTTTTTTTAATCGAGTAAACTATATCCCCGTTAAGACTGACTGGCTGGTTCATTCTAAATATTTCTTTATAAGTTAAGTAATTTTGCAATCATTGATGGCAAAACTAACGAAAAAAATGTGAAATTCAATTAGAAATAATATATTGACATTTTGTACGGCATTATATTCCACTCGATTACGGAAGCACAGAAAAAAAATCAAATAAAACATTAAGCTCTCACGACGGTATTCCCAGTTCTAGGGTATTCAGAGGTTCATTTAATTAAATCGTTTCAACCCGCTTTTCACGAGATGCCTTATCGTTATGCCATAGAAATAATTCCAAATAATTCCGTGTGAAGTTATTCGCTGATGAAATCGTAACGTGTTATTTTTCACATCCATGATATGATTTCGATTATTCGTCATACCGGTCATTCGGTCAAATCTGACATAGACGAAAAAATTAAAAAAATCGGTTTTAAAGAAGAACAACGTCACAGGATTTTTTTGTTAAATGGTTGTGGCATAGCAGATAAGGCTCCAGAGCTTATTTGAAAAAAAAACACATGCTTATGGTGAGGCTGTTCAAGCTAATGATACAAATCGTATATAACTTCCATATAACACATTGGCACAAGCCCACTACCTAGGGCTAACCACTCGACTATCGCCGTAGTAAAAATAAAACCCTCGTCTACGTAAAACCCCAGCATATTTAAAGTTTTTGCATATACCTATACAATATAATATATATGGTACACCTATGATTTTGCTTACTTTAAAGGTATACAAAATGAATTGTGAGGATGAGTGTGTTCATCATTTTAATACTACACCTGGCACATTTACGATTACATTTACGACACGTCACATTCTGTCTCGAAGAGTACAGACTCATTATGTACGTATTATATTTTATGCTAATTTTAAGTACGTTTACATTAAAATCTATCATTAAAAGTCACAATTTAATGAGTATTTGATTTAAATTATATAAAAAAATTAAATTATGTAAATGGTTAGCAATCTACCCCCTTGCGATTTTATGCGGATTTTTTTGGCCACGCTCTACTTGGTGGAATCGAGAAAAGAGCCTTTTCTTTTCACAAAAACCAACAAAGCATCTGCAACTTTTATGGGGCTGAAATCAGCGTAGTAATCACTTACCATCAGGTGAGTCGCTTGCTCGTTTGCTGTACTATAAATAAAAAGTACCACCAAGAACTTAGCAAATTATCATTTATTGTACAAGAGATTGTAACGACTTTAAGCATAAACAGATCTGTAGACCCAAATTACTCTCGCAAGACATTAAAAATTCGTTGAATTTTTGGTAGAGCCAAGCGGCGTCTTTTGCTGCTGCTCGAATGGGCTGGCTCAATCATGTTGGTACCACAGCCTCGCAGAATACAGGCGTGAAGTAGAGGCATCTTGCGTTTCGTTCGGTGAGTGAGGTAACCGAATGCCCTCTTCCCTCCCTGATTCTTCCTCCTCATTCTCCCCATCTTCCAAATACCCTTAAAGGCCGGCAACGCACCTACAGGACCTCTGATGTTTCAGATGTATGTGGTACGGTAATCACTTACCTGTCTTGCTGTGAACTGCCTGCTCGTTTGCCTCCTTGACCATACCAAAAAAAAAATTAAAGAACCTATTTATCAATATAGTAGGACAAAAATGTAAACAACATGTTTGACTTTACATGCGGTGATCACTTGTATCCAAATATGTTCCAAAACCCTCCTAGCGTTTGCAGCTTCACTTTTGAGTACGTTTCCAATTAAACTAGTTGAAATATTAATTACATTTTGTTAACTGTAACTTATAACAGTATTTATAGCAGTGAGTTACTCGTACATTATTGACCTAGCTAACTGTTGCAATTGATTCTACGTAGTTAAAACATTAAATTTTATATATAGCAATGAATTTACAACTTACGAGTTTTATTTTTATCGTTTCTTCAAAATTAAGTGCAGGAGAAGATTTTAAAATGTTAATTGATCTTCTCAATTGCGACCGGGGTGCTGAGTGGCTGTAATATACAAGTGATACACAATGTTTTTATGAACTTGGCCGTTAGTACAAGCACGCATATAAAAAGTTAAGTTATAATTTTATTTAAATAAAGAACGAGTTCAATTTCCAATAGCAGAATCATGTTTCTTGTGTGAATAGCATACACTCAGGCACATTCAAGCAGTCTATCGTGCATAGCATATTTGATCGGGAAATTTCTAAAATATCTTCCAGAATTACTTTGGGGACGCGTAGATGGATGATGTAGAAATTTTCTAGGAATTTCTTTAAAATTTCGTCTGTAAGCATTCTTATTTAAAATTATATGAGCGTGCACTTCTGTCACCAATTTGAGTGGTCGGAAATTACGAATTCCCACTTACCTACGAAATATTTTCCGTGTTTATTCTCGCGGATTCCAATCACACCGCGTCTTGTTAAGAGGCGGCCAGAATTCGGACATTTGTCTGTGGTTGTCATTCGTTTTTTTCGTTTTCACTTGAAGGCTTACCATCACTTGCGAAATATCTTGTGGATATTTCTTTAAAGAGGGCCGCCAGAGTGGGCAGATTTAAGTCGCGGTGCAGGTCTGCATTCCGCACGTAGTAAGGTGCGCCGGTTGCACGGCGCATGAAGCGGTTCTGAATCACTTGGAGTGGTTTCAGTCGCTATTTCGGGACGTGGGCAAATACTACGCTTGCGTAAGACGTTATAGGTCGTATGCAAGTTTTGTATAGTAGTAATTTATGTCTTAGTGACACTTAGTTGGTTTTGTTAGTAAGGCAATATAGGCGACCGGACACAAAGGCCGCCTTATTTCTTACGTTTCGGATGTGCTTAGTGAAACTTAGTCTGTTGTCTAGAGTGACACCTAGATATTTCACTTCCGACACCCATGGTACGGGTTTGCCGAATAGTGATATCGAAGAGAATTTGCTTGATACCTTGCGTTTGGAAACGGGGTATTTTGCGAACAGGACTGCCTTGCTTTTTTCCGGGTTGACATCGATTCTCCATGTCCTAAACCAATCGCTAAGTGCGTTGGCTGCGGCCTGGAGGCGAATGTGAACCCGCGATACGTTAGTATCGGAGGCGTATAGGGTGGTGTCGTCGGCGAAAAGAGCCGTTTCGACTTTATTGGTTTTTGGGATGTCGCTCGTGTAGAGCGTGTAGAGGGTAGGCGAGAGAACCGAGCCCTGCGGAACGCCAGCCATTATGGGCCTGCTGTCCGAGAGGGTCCCCTCGACTCGATAGCGAAAAGTGCGATTTGACAAATAGGCTTGAATGATGTGCACAAGCCTGTCTGGCATTTCTAGAGTGTACAGCTTGTATAGCAAGCCGTTGTGCCAAACTTTGTCGAATGCCTTCGCGACATCGAAGAAGAGAGCTCCTACCCGATTTTTCGGGTTTTCTTGAAAGCGCTCGAGTACGTGCTCTGTGAAGCGGTGCACTTGCTGAACACAAGAGTGTTTGGCTCGAAAGCCAAACTGCTCGTTTGGAAGTAGATTTAAGGACTGAATATAGTCCTTAATTCGATTGAGAACTATGCGTTCATAGATTTTCCCCAGAGAGCTGAGGAGACTGATAGGGCGATAGCTGGAGGCTAGGTTTGTAGGTTTTCCTATTTTGGGAATTCCTATAACGTGGGCCTCCTTCCAGGCGTCCGGGAAGGAGCAGCTGGCAAGGAGGGCGTTGAATATCGCTACTATTAAGTATAGTAGCGGGCTAGGAAGAGCTTTTATTATTTGGTTTGAAATGCCGTCGGCTCCTGGAGCCTTATGGAGTCTAAGGTCGCGGATAATTTCCTTGAACTCTCTTGTTGAGCTTGGCGGTAGTGGATCACCTGTCGGTGGCAGCCTGGTTTTTCTCCTGACTTCATCATCCACCTTCTGAAGGTGGACTGAGTCGGTCGGCTGAGAGCTCGGTGAGCACTGAAGCTCTAGGCTGTCGGCTAAGCATTCAGCCTTTTCCCTGTCATCGAATGCTGTCTGACCATTGGAGCTGATCAGAGGAGGCATCGACGCAACCGTTTTGGATTTTAGGCACCTCGCCAGCCGCCAGTAGGCGGTATGAGATGGCGATATGTCTGCCAACAGGTGGTCCCATCTTTGGCCCCTGAGATCAGCCATGCGCTCTTTGACCTCTCTTTGGAGGTGGCGCAATCTGACTCTGTTATCGTCAGACCTGTGTCGGTCGAACGCTCTAGTGGCGGCATTTTTCTCCCTCTGTAGTCGTCTGAGTTCCTCCGGCAGCTCGAAATGGCAATCGTTCGCTATTCTGATCTGCCTTGAGGATGCTCTGACGGCCGCTTTAATGTGAGAGGTAAGATGATCTACGGCTGCTAAGGCCGTTTCTTTGCTATCTATTTCATCGGGGATGTGGACTAGCTCCGAAGAGTTCATAGACTCGAGATGCTTCTCGAGCTTACGCCAGTCCGTAACGATTTTAGTCCTAGTGACTTCAGCGTGAGGCTGTCCTAGCAACATGATGACCGGACGATGGTCAGAATGGAGTTTGTGGTGCACTTCTATAGAATGCAACGGTAAAGTTACGTTCTTTAGTAGCGCAATGTCTAAAATGTCTGGGGTGTGATTACCCTGCATAGGTATCCTAGTCGCTTCTAAGGGACCTATAATATCTATATTGAGGTTAAGGCTATGGGTAAGGAGGGCGCGTCCGTTACCATTTTCTATGTTAGAGTTCCAAGCGGAGTGCTTGCTATTTAAGTCTCCTGCAATGATCACCGAGTCGCTCAATTTTAGCAGTGCCTCGATGTCGCCCTTTACTATCTTTTTGCGCGGAGGGAGATACGCAGATATCACTGTGATGGGCTGATGGCCGGTCATAGCGATTCTGCAGGCTGATGCCTCTATGTTTTCTAGAGGAGGTACTTCTATCGACACACAGTGAAGAGAAGTTTTATAGTAGATTAATGTACCACCCCCGCGATCATTCCTAACTATGCGATAGTTAGCTATCTTGGGGTCTCGAATGCTAGACGTGAGCAAAGTCTCTTGTACTAGCAGAACATCTGTTTGATGGACGGTGAGAAATGTGATGCGATTAGTAAGGTTACGCTGGCAATCAAATCCAAGGCCGTGGGATGCGATGAGATTAGTAGGGTCATGATAGCCAACATAATAGAGTACATAATTCCTGCTGTCACTCACGTCATTAACTTTTCCCTTGACTCAGGCCAATACCCCTCTCTGTGGAAAAAGGCTTTCGTGCGACCCCTTCCTAAAGTACCTAACCCTATACTTCCTCATCACTTCCGTCCTATTTCAATCTTGCCTTTTCTCTCGAAAGTTTTGGAAGCCTGTGTACACAAGCAAATCTCCAATTTCATTTATGAATATAACCTACTGAGTAACTTTCAGTCTGGGTTTCGCCCTTGCCACAGTACCACAACTGCTCTACTTAAAATCACTGATGATATCCGAGAAGGCATGGACAATAAGAAAGTTACAGTTATGGTGCTAGTGGACTTTTCTAATGCTTTTAACACAGTAGACCACGATGTCGTCCTTGCAATTTTTCTCACTTTAGATTCGCATCTCCGGTCTTGAAGTGGTTCTCCTCATATCTTCGCGGGCGTCAGCAATCAGTCCTTATAGGACAAAAGGCCTCTCAGTGGCTGGAACTTGGTTGTGGCGTACCGCAAGGCGGTATACTTTCTCCCTTAATCTTCTCAATTTTTATAAATTCCTTACGTCTAGTATTGACTGTTCGTACCATCTATATGCTGATGACCTGCAGATTTACGTGCAGTCAGATATTAATAATCTTCATAACGCGATTACTAACTTAAATAACAATCTAATAGCTGTCTGTGACTGGTCATTACGCTTCGGAGTCTCTGTGAATCCAACGAAATGCCAAGCTATATTAGTGGGTAGCTCGCGAATGCTGGCTAAAGTAGATTTTACGAGTCTACCTCCTGTCTATTATAATAAGAATGTGATTCCCTTTTCGAGCTCCATCAAAAACCTTGGGTTATTTATTGATAACAACTTGAACTGGAGAAAACATGTTACCGAAGTTAGCCGTAGGGTCACTGCCTCGCTACAAGTTCTCTACCGTCTTAAAAATTTTCTTCCCTTTGAAACTAAGCTTATGCTTGTCCAGACACTCATACTTCCTATTATTGATTATGCAGATGTGTGTTACTCTGACTTGAACAAAGATCTTCTTTACAAGCTCTTCTCTACAATCAGGTATATTTTCAACCTTCTAAAGTATGATCATATCGCACAATACCGTTCTCGCCTTAAATGGCTCTCTCTCCAACAAAGGCGTAACTCTAGAGTCCTGCTTATTCTCTTTTCTATCTTAAATGATGCTACCTCTCCTTCTTACCTAAAGGATAAATTTCAGTTTGGGTTTTCTACTCATGACCGGGTCCTTCGCTCTTCATCTAATCATAAGATTAGCATTCCGCAACACTTCACCGATTATGTTGGCAACTCCTTTACTGTTCAGGCTACACTACTCTGGAATTCCTTGCCTGAAGACATTAGGAAAGTGTCCAGTAAGTTATCGTTCAAGAGAATGGTACGTGAACACCTCTTCAAGACATCCGTTCCCACTTAGTGGTATTGATATCATCGGTCATTGTTATTATAATAATATTTTGTATGCTGTATGTATGTGTATATATGTATATGTATGTATGTGTGTATATGTATATAAGTGTATATATATATGTATTCATATTTGTTTATATGTATTTATTCCGTCTTTATGTATATAATTGTATGTGTATTTTCTATATTTATTTATGTATCTTTTCTTTTTTTTTTTTTTAACAAATTTATTGTTCGGCACCCTTACTATATCTCTCCACGCCCCGGGTTGACTGGCAGAGAATGCCAAGAGACATTAAGTCCGCCCTTAATAATACTATGTTTAAAGGTATTTAAATAAAGTTTAAATAAATAAATAAATAAATAAATTCTCTCACTTCTTCCAGCTGTTTTTTAAGGCCGAATGCATTAAAGAAGCCGACAGCCAGAGATTTGGGTTTAACCTTATTTAGGACGTTGTCCATTTTAGGTTAGTGGGGATTTTTCGCGTGTGCTTGACTAGGAGGTTAAGCCTCCACGGATGCGAACTGAAATCGCGAGTGTTAGTGTTTCAATTATTGATAATAATTATTTATGTGTATTGCGGAAGTTTTTAACCGCAGGAACACAGGTGTTGAACCCAGATATTTTTTACCTCTTTTTTGTGGTCCTCGGGAATAGGGTACCTCGGTACGCCATATTTTTAACATTGACACCTACGTAATGGTTGATTTCACCACTCGATGGGTGGTGAGTCACATACATCCATATACGCCAATAATCATGATTCTTAAAATATTTCATTACCTAAGATAAGAAATATGGTCGTAGTAATCGAAAAGACATTTGCTCAGTTTGGCAATTAAGGCAATTACTCCTCTATGGACAACTGTTCAAATATGCCTCTATACTATATAGGTTAGACCGAAATTTTAGGTCCTTATTAATTAAAAAGTTTTTTTATAGTACTGGCTGGTTTAGAGATCGTTCGGTAATTTTGCATTAGACTTAATGTAATTTTAAGTAAGTGGCAAAACTTGGTTCAAAAATCCAGGGGCCGCCATACCATGTTTGCGCAAATTCAAATGAAAAGAGGCTGCTCGTGATCCTATGCCAGCCATAAATACTTCTTTGTGTGAATATGAAATGTTGACATCAGGCAAAACAATAACTGCTGTGATATACTGTCAAGAACTGCAAAAGTCGATGTACAAGCTCACTATAAAACGAGTCGACTAGTTCTTCACGACAACGCTCGTCTACTGACACACACGACACGGATTATTTCAAATTACAGGAGCTTTGACTTGAAACTTACCGTTATTCACCGTACCTCCGAGACTTTGTCCCTGCCTGCTTTTAATTTATTTTTACAAGAAAAAAATGTTAACTGATGAGGCAATGAAAAACTCTAAAGAATTCATACATTTCAGTCTCCAAGATTTCTGTAGCAAAGTCTAGAACTTTTATTAAAATGGCAAAAGTTCGACGACATAATGTCGATTAACTTATTTTTATTTTTCTTTTCACACTAATAAATTCGGTAAATAAATATATACCATTTCCTTTGATTTCTAGGAAGTTCAAACTAGTTGTCAAAATGCATGTGACATTGATGTAACATACTTGATCGAATCGTGTAACTTGAGGGATTTCCCCGGAGACCCATTTCCACGGATCAAATGGAAAGTTACAATTTTTGGTTGTCAAAAATGTTATGCTTTTGTTTTTTTCTTAACCTGTTTATATTACTTATATATTTATTAACAGTTTATTGTACTTACGAATGCTATATAGCATTTTCAACCACGTAACTGGAGTGTTAGAGGGAAGAGCGTATACGGCGGTGGGCATGGGAAAAAACCATATAAGAATACGTACAAATGCTAGATTTATAATTATACAAATAAAAGCAAACATAAATAAAAAAGTAATACACCGATATTATACATCTAGACAAGGACAAGTTAAATTAAGTGTAAGATGGGCTCGAATAGTAGTTTTAATTTAGTTTAAAAATCCACTTGTTCGGGAATTTTCGTGGAGCTCTAGAGTCGTGCAGCGAAAGAGTTTGAAGAAAACAAGTACGGTGAGGGAGAATTTGGAGTAAGGTTGTCATGATACCGAAGATTGCATTCATTGAAGGAACCCCAGGATTGAAATAAGTTGGGGCAAATGAATATTTACAGACTGTGAAACGAGTGCAGAAAGTTTAAATTTTCTCCGTTGAAAAATATTCAAGGAATACAGTTGAGATCGATGAAGAGATACTCGTATGTGGTCATACTTTCGTATAGATTGACAACGAAACGGAACTGTTGAGGATTTAATCCAATCTGTTGAGAATTTCAAGACTTAATCTAATTAGCAATACATGTACTCGTGTTACAGGAAATATAAGTGACTGATTAATTAGTTTTTTCTTACATATCTGGTGGTAATGAGTTCTTAAGTCTATATAATTGCCTCAGAGTACTGAAGGTTGTTATGACAAATTTCCTCTTTTTGAATGTGCCAGATAAGGGAACAATATGGTCATTATAAATTAATGGATTTAACGGAGTATGATGATGTTTACTTATGCATTGCTACCTAAGACTAAGGTTTAGCATTTGTTAGGGTTGACCGAGTTACCGAACCTGTTTGACTTAACTTGACCTTTTCAAAATATTCAAGACTAGGGCATCATTTATATCGACAACATCGGCATGAGCAAACAGGTGGTAAGAGGACCGCAATTTCGTCGTAAACGTGTTAATGGAAAATAGAAAAAAGCAATGGAGAGATACTTTCGCCCTGTGGAAAACCAGCTGTCAAGTCGCACTATTCGGAATGCATACCGACCGCGCAGAACATCAACTGGTGACCACGAAGATTGAAAGACAACTAGTTGTGTGCTGAGAAAGAAAAACCTTTGTATTGTTATGTTTAAAGAACCGTTGTGGTGATATGTGTGTATGGTCGTTACTGCTAGTGGTTTCTTTTTGGTTATAATTGACTCTACTACCACTACCACACTACCCTATATACAGGCCGTGCGAATATTTCTCGGGAACACGTCGACGAGTGCCGGAACAAACTTGTATCTGAAGTCGAGACCTTGTTATTCAAAGTCTCGGATTGGGGTCGACGTAATTTGGTCCTATTCAACCCCAAAAAGACACAGGTTTGCGCGTTCACCGCTAAAAAGAATCCCTTTGTCATTTCTCCTCTTTTTGAGAACATTCCCCTTATTGGCTCAGCCAGTATCAGAATCCTTGGCGTTGACATATCAAGCGACGTTCAGTTCCGTGGTCACCTGGAGGGAAAGGCCAAATTGGCCTCCAAAAAGCTTGGTGTGCTCTGTAGAGCGGGACAGTATTTCATGCCGGTCCTCCGTTTGCAACTTTATAAGGCGCAAGTTCGGCCCCACATGGAATACTGTTTGAACTCCTTCCATTTGACCGCATCCAACGTCGAGCGGCTCGAATTGTCGGCGACCAAGCTCTCTCTGATCGGCTTGATCCTTTGGCCTTGCGAAGAGATGTTGCTTCTCTTTGCATTTTTTACAAAATTTCGAAGTTCCATCGATACCACCTAGATGGTTGGCATTCCACCACAGTGCGTTTTAATCGAAGTTTTCTGCCACGCACTTCGATTTTGTGGAATCAGCTGTCGCCTGCAGTATTTCCGAACAGTTACGAGTTAGGGACCTTCAAGAAAAGAGCTTATTCCTTCCTTAAAGGCCGGCAGCGCATCTGTAGCTCCTCTGGTGTTGTGGATGTTCGTGGGCGTCGGTGATCACTTACCATCAGGTGAGCCGCACGCTCGTTTGCCCCCTTCTTCTATAAAAAAAAAAAAGTTTCAGGAAGTGTTTTATTTTGGTTTTCTCGCCTTTAGCACGCGTCTTGCAGGAAGACGTACGAGCTTCTCTTTTAATCGTGTCGGATTCCTAGGAGCCATTAGATGCTCTTGGTCTTCGTATGTTTTCTCTTTGAGCACTCGTGGCTACATCGGCCTTGACGAGAGGGCCTACGCTCCTGCGCGTCGGACGTGCAGCTCCCGGAGGTAAACAGGGCTTGGCAAGTAGTTGGCCGTATGCGTCTGTTTATAAATCGCGTAGATGTGCGTCTACTAGCGCGTACTCGGGCATTTTCTTGCCAGGTGCTCCCGTCTACTGCACACATACGTCTGACACCTATGGCAACAGCGTAAGGAGTGGTGGAAGAGCTGGCACATTCGTAGGTGCACCTTAAAAAGCTCTAGCTTTCTTAACTCTGCATGCTTCAACACGCCTCGCCAACATGTATAATAATTTAGGCAGATACGTTGTATGTCGCGCTTGATAAAATCCATCAACTTGAACGCTCCAGTGTTACAACACAAAATGCGGGAGCGTTTAATCACGGTATATATAAATATTTATTTAAAAAAAAATATCCATAACTCATATACAAACATTTATTTTCATCATAAAAATGTTTGCCCCTTCTGGGATTCGATCCCACGACTCTTAGCTTCCAAGGCAGGGTCACTAAATAAAAGATGTCATCATAACGTGCTTTGTAAATTGATGCAAGAGTGTACGTAACACACAATTCCCATATAATACATAATCCATGAATTGTGCAGGCAAAGATGAACTATTAAAAAAAATTGATAGATAGAAAACTCACTTTGTAATTAATCTTTTCTTTTGTTAATCACAATGCAATAACGTTGCATTGTGATTAACAAAAGAAACAGCGTCCGTCTAACATACGAAGTTTCTGATACTCCAGTCATTAATCCGCTTGTCAAACGTGGCGTAACCATCGGCAAATCATCTTTATGAAAAAGGCATTTGTTACAGAAGAAAGAAGTAGAGATATTTTAAAGTAAAACTATACTACCTTATTTTGAAAATCGTGAAAACGAAATTATGGACAATTTTAAATAATGTTATAATACTATAGTTAAAGTATAAACAATGTAATAAGCAACAACAATAAAAAAAATATATGTAATAACTCTGGTTTCTTCCATTCAAATATTTAGAAAATAAATAAATAATATACTCAGCAAAGCAAAATTTCTCTTCTCAAAGAATGTAGTTTCCACTACACGGTGATCCACTACAACATACAAGCGTCCTCATAAGAACGAAGATAAGAATAAAATGGGTCATACAAATGCAGGCGTACGTCTGTTACTTTATTTTTTCTTAAATTTTTATTTAATTTTAATGGCTTTGAAGTTATAACTCTTTAAGTGTATTTAAAAATATTTACGCGTGTTACTAATAAAGAGTAGGCAGGGATTCAGATTTCTATTTAGTACGACAGCGTAACCAAACACGCTTTCGCACCTTAATTTTTCTCTATCAGATAGATAGAAGGTTTATTTAATTCGTAAATATTTCTAAACAAATAGCCTCTTAGTATATAAAGTAATAAATTACACACAAAACTATATAAACTACCTTACTAAACAAAACTAAGCACTTTTATCCAAATGTTAGCCTTTAAAGGTAAAGTTTCATCAATAAACAAAAATCTTTAAGGAAAACCTTCAACAAACGGCGGCCCCTAAGCGCACAGCTTTGATTTATTTCGGGCAGTTACCGTACGTAGCATAGTTTGAGTTATACTACAGATTCGCAGCCGCTCGACCATCCTAAAAGCCATTTATCATTATCCCCGGGTAGATACTTCATACTAACGAAGCACTTATAAGAACACTAGGAAAAATAAAATTTCGTAAATTTTCAGTACTTGCAATTTATATTTTAGGTTTAAACATATAAAACTGTTTCATTGTACATCAATGTTTTCAGAATAATTAAACATGAATGAATGATTGAATGAATATTATATTAAGTATACTTTGGATATATGAGATATATCAGTAAATAAATTTATTTATATGTTGTCGCCACGTTAAACATTATTGTTTTATTAATTTTAGACCTATCTGTATTAACAATATAATATTATGCAAAATTGAGTAGTTAATTCTGAATCAAATGTTATATAATATTTTTTGTTATATCAACAAGTTGCTTCTTGATCATCACTTTGGTTTTATTAATGGGTGATCCATTACTGATGCTGGAATCAGTTTAATAAAACACATTTATGATCCCTGGGTTCATAAATTTCCAAATTCGATTGGTTTGTTCTGTGTCTTATCTAAAGCATTTCATAGGGTAGGTTACAGAACTATGGTTAGCAAATTGAAACATTATAGTTTAGGAAATAAAGCTATTCGTTTGCGTTCATCATCTTAGTAATAGGATCCAAATAGTTAAGGTAAATAGTAAATATTTCGTGGATTTTGTAATTGGAATAAGTGTACCACTGGGATCCTTTTTAGGCTCATTTTGTATCTTATTTACATAAACGATCTGCCATTTAATAGCGGCAGGTAATAGCACTAATGTGCAGAATTTTAAAAATAAAGTATTCTTCACAGCCGATACTGTTCTGATCTGTGCAGTCAAAAGTTTGAGTCTCTTAGTATTTTTGGACTAGTTTCATGCAAATAAATCAGACGTTAGTGCAACAAAATCTGAATGTATCAAACGTGTAATGGAAAATGTAAAGTAGTTTCTTTTTAACGTTATTTTGCAGAGTCACAAAGTAGAATTTATTGATAAAACAGTTATAAGATTCTTTAGATTGTTTCAAGGTTCTTTATGTAGAAATTTTAGTTAATACTAAAGTTGTGCTATTAAGTGCTATTAAGACTAGGTCAGCTGCTTATGATGTAAGAAGAATGCTCGACCGTCTGATATAGCTACCGTAAGGTTGGTTTTCTTTAGTTATTTTCACAGTGTAATGCTCATCTCGCTTTAGTTCCAAAAAGCGTCAGTTACCTGGATACAATCTCTGGCGGCGCCATCACTGACATTATCAATAGGTGAAGAATAGTTTGTGAGCCGATCTCAACTAGTTTTGCACGAAATTTCATAGTCACCTTGAAACGGGAATCTTACTGGTACTTCTTGAAATATAATTAGAACTGAACTAACAATTGTACAAATTTGAGGGGAACACTAATGTTTAGTAGTAGACATAGTGTGATACATTCATTCTTCACCTACGAAGTTATAAATTTGACAAATAAGCAGGTTGAAACACGAAAATGTGAACAAAGTAACAAATACAATATGTCATAAATACTTAAAGGAATAAAGTTCTTCAAAAGGCCGGTGTAGGGGAGACATTAAAATGTAATTAATATCGTCTCTTTTTGTAATTCAGTCTGAACATTCAGTCAGGTTCATTGCCTATGAGCAATTTAAAGCATTTGTATGTCTCTTTTGTTTAATTACAAACGTAAAATTACCTTTGATTTAAATTGTAATGATAATGAAAAAGCGAGCAAAACGCAGCGAGTGTGGATAAAACCGTTTTATTTTAGCGAACGAAGTACTTTGAAATTGTGAATAATCTTGGTTAAAGAAGCAGAGCGCAAGAATTAGTTAACATAATTAAACCAAACATATTATTGGTTATTACATTAGAATAATTTTTAATAAATTTAAAATAAACTTTCTGAATAGAATTGCTCACTGAATTAAATTTTTGAAATTAAATCGAATAACTTTTGCGCTCCTGTTACTGTTTTGCTAAATAAACTTTAGGAAGCTATAGGCAAAAGGGTTATATATATATGGCTTATTTAGTATACCGTCTTGTTGACCTGTTTAAACTAAAACTTAAAGCATAGAAAAGAAGAGCAATATATGTTACAGACTATAACTAAGAATTAAAGTGATATTCATTACAGACAAATTGCGAAGAAGAAGAAGAAGAACTTCGCAATTTGTTATTCAATCACAATATTTATCGACCGTAATAACCATCAAATTATGAGGCTTGAGAACGGAATAGTAAATTTTGTCGATAGTAAAAAAGCAGACTAGCATTTGTATTTCATGTTATATAAACTAAAACGATTATTAGTCTCACCGAACTGTAACTACAGAAATTTAGCTATTGAAATCACTTAGTATAGTTGTAAGGTCATCTAGAGAATTCGCAATAACTAATATCGTCATCAAATTGAAGGCAAACGAAGTTTGCCCCAATGATGCACCGGTGTCAGTTTCATGGACTAAAAGGTATGTGAGTCGTGTTGATACATTCCAAATCAATACCGATCTGTAGAAAAACTATAATTATGTTTTTCAGTTCGCAAGAACTGGGCGAAATCTTAATTAAATTTAGCTTGTTCCCAAAAAGCGAAATTCAATTAGGTTCAATGAAAATACACTAACAAATTGAATTTCGTTCACTTCATAGTCACACACTTCCATTTCTCTTTGCGAACATATTTGCTTTATGCGGCAAAATGGAGTAAAACTCGGAATAAATCTAATTGAGATAGTTCTGTATTTAGTTAAATTGATTTAAAATTCAATCAAGTGTAATAATTAACAGCGTAACGTAAACGATCATACTGGTTTCGCGATTATTACTTTTAAGTCAGTTATGAACTTGAGTAAAAGGTTCCAAATTTCCTTACAATTACAATATGTAATTGACAATATACGATTCTGAATTTTTATTCTTGTAAGAAACAAATAATAATAATATTGTGTGATTTTCAGCCTCAGAGTAGTTCTGTACTCTCATATGTTGGCAATTGCAGACCATGCATCTAAGCTGCTGTGTGTTCCATCTAGATATTTTCTGACTAGCATAAAAGTTATATTAGATGTAGTTGCGATCTAACAAGTTTTACCTTTTCCTGCTCAGATGTCGCGTTAACATTCTCAGACCAAAAACATGACCTATGGGAGTCAGCAGAGTTTTTGTTATTTTTTTAAGCTGAAGAGGGCAAAAGAGCGAGTGGTTAACCTGATGGAAAGTGATTGTTATCACCCATGTAGATCTCTCACACCAGAGGAGCTGAAGGTTCGTTGCCAGCCTTTAAGGATATTTGGGAGATGTGAGGAATGACGGGGAAAGGGAGTTGTGGGAGAGGGTATGGGCCTCCGGTATATCACTTACCTAACCAAACGCAGAAGCACAAGATGCATCTAATTCACGCTGGTATTCTGCAAGGTCGTGGTACTACCCTGGCTGGGCCGGCCCATTTGAGCAGCAGCAAAAGAAGCCAATTGGCTCTGCCACGTATAATCTAGTTGTAAGTGTTTAGCACTGCCATTGAAATCCGTCTGTGAAGTGTAGCGATCATTACAAATCCTTTCATCGGAGTAGGCATATGTACAGCAGGGGACCTTTAACACGATGAAACGAATATGTTAAAGATTTAAACGCTATCGGACACCACGAGACTTTTATGAAATTGAGTGGTACCTGGATAATGCTTTTTTTTGACTTAATGCATTATTAATGTTTGCTTTTTCGTGCTCAGATAGCGGCATTTTTTTATGACAATTGAGGTAGCCGTGTAATAGCGGTATAATAATCTACCGATACTCTCTTACTATGGACACCGTGCCAGGTTACTAAGGGAAAAGTACTGAAAATTTCATGGCAAGCAAACATCGACTCCCAAGAGTCTTTCCCAATGAGGCAAACAGTGTGTTGCGAGCACCCGTATGGCTTATCACGCATTTCTATATTCTACGGCATTTACTCTCTTGCTTCTTCTGCCATACCCAACTTTCCGTTACGTACATTGACGCAAGAATAAACACAGAATTGTGATCATTTGTCACATTTTGACTTCCTAAAATACGATACTTTAAAAGCGGGTGGCGTCTTCAAATAATCAAGGGTGAAAATCTCAGGCCGGTATTGCAAAACGTCACTCAGTCATGAATCTAGTTTTAAAACTACTTTCAAGAAGAGTCTGTATTTTTGAACGTAACGAGAATTATTAATCAGCTCTCAGCTGAGTAATTACTTATTTCAGAATGGTATTTATGTAAATATCGTTACGGAAGCCAAGATTTGATCACATTTTACCTAAATACGGTCCAAACCACTCATGATGCGAGATTAGACGGTTATATTACTGTTCTTTTGTGTAATTTTGGATTATTCTTCCTAATAAATAACTTCTCTTCTCACCGTGAACACTTGACGATGGAATATGGACGAATAGAACATTTCAAAGTGCGTTATCGATTTTCTCAGGAAGCGGATATCCTATTTTATAAAATATATATATTTATAGAAATATTATTTCACCACTGATTGCGCTTCATCCTACAAAATGCAACAAACGCTAATAGGTAAAATATATCAATATGATATAAGACTATATAAAATTATGATATAAGTAATATTCCCCTTCTCGGCATTTGTACTTTACACAAGAATAAAAAAAGAACAACAAAATAATATGAATAGTAATACACGTTATGACTTTGCCCCTGCCTTTTGTATTCTTTTAACACAACACGTCTCTCCTCATTTTATGTAAAGTGAATTTTTAAATTTTTTTTTTGACAAAATTTCAATTTTTCAATATTATAAAGCGTAATTCTAAACTAAATAAAATTATGTTTAATAGATTTAGAAATTTAAAGGTAAGATAATTTTAAAGATTTCAATACCTGCTTTTATCGTCTACTTCGTCAATCGCAATAAAAAGACAAGAACCATAGGCCATTTGAAAACAGATCAAATCTATACTTGAAACTAGTTTTAGCTGAGTGTTATTTAAAACTCGGACTTTAATAAGACGTGCGACGAGTTCAAATGCTGCTTGAGTCGCCTTCTATAATACGGGCCTCAGAGTTCGTCTATGAAAGTTATTCAAAAAAAAAACCGGACGATTTAAGGTTGCATAGAAAACTCCTACTTTTAATTATAAAAACCGCAATTAAATAAATAGCAATAAATTATATGATCAGAGATAATGATGATGAATGAACGCTTGTTAAAGGTTATAATTAAAATAACGCCGATTAAATAGGACTGGATAAGCCTTAATTTTGTTGTTCCATGTCAGTGGTAATAATTGAACGCTAACTAATTTCAACTAATGTATGTATGTATGTATTATGTACTAATACAGAAATAGGAATAATGCCGTAACGTTCAGTGGATGTATTAATTAGTATGTATAATGAGTTGTTAAAAAAAATAAAGAATGAAACTTGTTGTTATTATGAATGCAATCATTACGATGCTCATTAGTTCTGTGTATTAACAATAAGTATTTGAATGTCGAAGCGACGATTTTTTTGTCAGTTCAATTTCATAAATAGAATAGCAAAATATTTTAAACAACATGTTATAGCCAATTTGAGTTTACTGAATGAACAGCATATTGATGGTAAGAGGCTAAAGGGGCCAATGAACACCTGCAAAGAACTTTAATAAAAGGAGATTTTTTGTCATCTCGAAGGACTAAGCTCACAGCCCATTATTACACTGTCTCTCTATACCCTTCAAACCGGGACTCAACAGTGGTTGCGCTGCCAATTAAGGGCAGGTGTATAGGTAAGAAGACGATTCTTAATCAGATGGCTCCTAGACAGAAAATATATAATACAACCTAGTACGCAACTTCAAACTTCTAAAAATCGATTTTTGTCATGATTGCTGGCGAAGTTAAACATTGTTAGGAAACCAACTTTCTAAAATGAAAAAATATACATCGAAGAAACTCGTCGGTCTTGTATATTTTTTGAAAATTAAACATTTCCAGAAATCTAGTCACGTCCGATAATTTATACACTTATAATTATCTCATTCGCATAAATAATATTTACCGTTTCAAGTTAATAAAGTTTCGCCTTAAACTTCCATGAGTGAAACAGCTACGAGTCTATAATTAATTACCCGGTACGACTGCATTAATCACAGAAAGATATTAATACATTTATTATTTTGTTGAATATGACGTTTTAAATATTTACTTTCCGAGTGTATTTTGTAATAGCTATAGTATGATATCGTTGGTCAGTTTAGCTTCGACATTGCGCCACAGCATGCTCAAAAATGTCCTGTAACAGCTAGAAAGTAGGATAAGAAGCCTCATCAGTGTTACTAGGCTAAAATAGACGCTACATTTTAGAATATAATACTTAATTTATATCCTTATTAAATCATACAAACAGATACTCGTACATGTTTGTGTGATTTAATATAGCCATAGATTTTTAAATCATATTTATAGGCCGGAAAATAATTTGTTATGCTCATTTTTAAGAAGATAAGAAGTAAAAATGCATGGGAAATGTTACGCTATGGCCGGGGAAGAATTACTCAATAACAGAATAGGTAAAAGTAAACGTGCCGTGCTATGCTAAAAGTAAAATAAACAGTGAACATAAGTTACAGTAGTGAACTGTAAATTTCCAATTGTTAGGTAATGGTTTTTCCTTAACGTTATGAGGGGGATTTGGAACCTTCACGGCTCCAAATCGCTCTCATATATTGAGAGAAGGGCTTTGGGCAACAGTGAAACATTCACAGGTTGCATCTTTATATTTTACTTAATCCTGTATTTTTAACTTTTCATATTACGTAGTCAAAACTAACCACTACCAAAATGAATATGAAATCATACTAAGTGTGGTTCAAAAAGTTTTTTTAGACATTTTATTTTCATTAAAATTTGAACTCGTTTAATGTGTAATTTCAGAAGTATACGCCACCCTTCGTAATAATAAATTTTATGAAATACACTATATTATAAAAGAAACATAACACAAAATATGAACCGTTCACAAGAGTAAATAAAATTGTTCAAAAGATAAAAGGCTCATCGAAACATAATGCGAACACACAAATATTTTACTTGTATTTGTGAGAAGAGAGAACAAAGATATTTTGGATAAGACGAGAATAATATTTGCCATATGACACTTTATTTTCTAACGAGTTTCCATCTATTAGATTTATCAACAGAGCTTTTGTAAATTTTAGGACTCTAATTAAGTACAGAGATGTTCGAATGAAAAGTAATTTTTTTGCGCATCTTACACATAAAAGATTTTTGAACGTCGCTATAAAGAGGACTTGTAAAACTACATTTACTATAAATCGGTATAATATATTATAACTATTGACTAAGAGTTGTATGTGTCCATGGGACGTATCAGCCACTCGCCAGGTGAACTGTGATTTCGTTTGTCATTCAATAGTATAAAAACAGCGTTTGACGGAAGATCAACCAATCTAATAAACAAGGCCCCGGCGACCAACCGATGAACCATCCGAATATGCCAACCCAAATTACCAGTTATCACCATCAGAATGTGATTCTTATTATGTTACTATGATCTTATATGATTAAAAAGCTATGGCTTTAACAGATCGTAGACTCCTTCACTAGGTGATAGACTTGTGATAGATTTGTCTAAGATCCGTCTAGGTAAGTACCACCCCTTTCTGCCAGTTACTCGGTTTTATTTTATAGACAACCTATAAATGTCTTATTATTTCAGTTTTTTAGGCTTATACTCGTAGTTTAAAGATCAATTAAAGATTCTTCAAAACATATTTATCGCTTGACGAATAAAACAAAAATTGCTGAAAACTCAATAATTTGTTTGCGGGTCTAGCAGCTTTAAACAATCCTTTGTCTCTAATAACAAAATAATTTCCAAACAGTATACCCGATACTAAGGTGGAGAGAGTTCTACACATTTTAATTCTTTTAACCCACTTTTCACCAGAGTTTATTTGGAACAAACGTGACAGGTGTTTAGCCTTTTACTATCTTAGTGCCAAGCCATACAAATCGTACGTAAGTTTCAAAAATTTTACTGGTATGAGCCCTCTGCATAGGGGTTCGAAATTGAATCTCCAAGTTCATATTGTGGCTATCAAAAAAAAAATTATAAAGAATGTTTATGAACAAAGTTTGCTTTTGATTATTTTACATTAAAATATTTACATATTATTTTCCTAATTTTAGAAACATTTACAAACTGTGCGAAATTGATAGCAACAGTTGAGATACGAACGGGTACGAAGCTTTCCCATTTCATAGTGACCTTGTTTTACGAAGGATACACAACGTATATTTTGCTTAAACTTTGGAACCCAAAGTTCTGTGAGGCGGCCCGCAAAACATTTAGCTCTTGCGACCCTAAACTATTTCGTTTGAGATTATGTTAAAATGTTTATAAGAGCACAACGCCACTAGCGAGCAAAACACCTTTTTTAATTGCCTTTTTAAGTTACGTTCAATTAAAATTTAGATTAAAACTGAATAGCGATACGCTTTTCTTACGTGTTAATAACACAAATGCTTGATCAGATCTAAAGAACAGCAACAGATTCACAAACAATATGACATACATCACATTCACAAAAGTCGATATATTATTAGCCTAATGTAACAGAAGTCGATACGAATCGCAAAACTTCGCGGAAATCCTTGATATGTATCTAGATAAGAAAAAGGCTTAATTCGGAAAGATCTAAATGTAATATTACAAGAGGAATGTATTACCTAAATTGAAAAGAAAAGTGGTCATCCTCTATCACCACCATACCGAACATCAATGTCGTGCCAATCTTCTCCATAAAAACCACACCAACATCAAAATGTTGAAAACGTGACACGTATTTGGCCTTGCAACGTGGCATTTTCAAGCTGAGGTGGTCAACTGCTGAGTAGTTTATCTGAGTTTTTCCCTCTGTGAATAAACGGGCTACTAAATTGGGGCTGTGCTTCCTTCAGTCTTCTTCCTTTCATTACTAAATTATTGGGTTCTCCTAAGAAACTTAGAATTCGACGCCGTGTATTGGTCGCTTGATCTTCTTCTCATTCTTCCCGCCGCTCTCCAGGCGGAACATCCGTCAAATAGCTGCTAGGATAGAGGGAACCTTGACTGACACACCAGCGAGCGAATGGCAACTTTATAGGCTCCAGCTAATGTTCTTTGGCTATCCAAGCGGCTTATTATACTTTTATACTTTTGAAAGTAAACATATTGACTTATCGGCTTTATGCAATATGCAGATAATTGCAGCTAACTGTTCTCTTTTTCTCACCATAAATTGAACAAAACTTTATTTAATTTATTTCAATTTATTGATATATAATAAAGTATGAACATAGTTCTTGTACATAACAAGAGAATAATATAAAGTAACACCTAGTTTTATCACAGTCTGGCTTCAAGTCGCTTAAAACGTAAACAAAATAAGAAATACGAAATGGCATAAACCAGAATGAGACGAAGGAAGCGCCTGAAGAAAAGAAATCTGTCTGTTTTTTTTTGTTCCTCAGCGGCGCCACAGGTTTAATATTTCCGTTGCTCACTTTGTACTTTATCTGAAAGTAGTTTTCTTCTTATATCTTGACTGCAAAGTTTTAATGTATATTTCTTCACTATAGGTTAGTTTATTTAACTCTTATAAATCCATACTAGTAGGTGTGTGCACGGAGGGTATAAGTACATAACGCTATAGGGGTAATTAATTATTACGCAATACGAAATATACCTCAGGCCCCTGGTAGAGGCTGGTTCATTTATATTACGAAGGACTAGCGGAAAAGAGGAAAATAAACTTACTTGCGCTCCTGACACTCGTAGACCGAAATGCAGTTCAGCAACATCAACAGCTGCGTAGCGATGTTCTGAGGTTTCCAGTTGATATCTGACCTCCTTTTCGATACCTGGCGAAGCGCAGATTAGTAGGAGTACTCAAAGTTCCGGCTGCGTGTAGAATCATTCGACATAACATTATTATTCAACGTGGTAGAGCCAAGCGAATGCTCGAATGAGCCGGCTCCACTGGGTTGATACCACAGCCTCGCAGAATACCGGCGTGAAGTAGAGACATGTTGTGCTTTTGCGTTTCGTTTGGTGAGTGAGGTAACCAGAGGCCCTCTCCCCTTCCCCTTCCCCTTCCTTATCCTTCCTCCCATCTCCCAAATACCCCTAAAGGCCGGCAATTACTAATATTAGTGAAATTAAGTAAAGGTAATTCTAACCTAATATCAAGAAAATAATGCTAAGATAAAAAAATTACTTGAGCAATAAAAATGTTTATGTAAGCTAGTTTACCTAAATTTAACTTACTATAAAAACTAAAAGCTTCTTTAGCATCGGTTATTTTTTTAAACTCGTCGCCTTCGTAAAAGACTAAGCATCATAGTCACAAACCGTATGCAAGAAAGCATTAACCGACGGAAATACACGAAGGCCAACTTTTTCAGCCTACATGACGAACTAAACGCGCCTTGTACAAGATGAACAAGTTGTTTGTAATGCATTACTAATGCCCCCAGCGGTTTCCAAATCAGAAGCTAGTTCCACGGGGTAATTTCGTTAATAAAGTCAAGAATAAAACAAAACACCTTTATATATTTACTCCAAGGAGAGAAGTGAGTAATGAATCTGAGCGATTTACAAATTCTTTAGAAGTAAAAAAAACTGGAGAAGCTTATATTAAGGAAGCTGTTGTGGGTCCCGAGACGCAAAAATTATGACAAGCTAGTCATTTCAGACTTTAGCCAATGCGGTCACTCCATGCACAGAGAATAGTGCTATAACAGTCGGTAGGATTTTCGGAGCCTCGAATATGACCTTATTACATATCTAAAATCTTTATAACTAATAATAACGTAATCCTAACTTAATAAAGTAACTAACGTAAGAAAAAAAAATGAACGAAAACAAAATTAAATATATAACCATAAGACAAAAATGGTCCACTCCAACATATCTTAAATTTCAAACCACTTTAAATTAATATTGCAAGTGAATTTGGCTGTTCGGTTATACGACCTTTGCCTGACCCTATAGTTAACACAAAGTACTTTTTATAAAAGTTAAACATCAACAAACAAGAAACATGAAATTTTAAATACCTATTACTAATGAAAACAAAAGCGTAAACATGATGAAATATCAGAAAAAAAAGGAAAAACAAAGTAATAATATGAATAAAAAGTTAATAAGTTCATATTAGATAGCAAAGTTTACTAAATAAATTGAAAGAAATAAGTTGGAACTGAGAAATAACCTGGACAAAGCAGCGAATAAAACGTAAATAAGATATATTGGGCACAAATGTACTAGTTGTATTGTTATGCAGGTATTACCAAACTACGAAATAATCCTATGACACGAGCAGTCAAAGTGTGCTTTTGTCCACTACTGATGATTTCGCTGCCGTCTTGGGGTATCTCAGCACTAAGGAGTTCAGCTCGTCCATTGTGGTGATTTTATGCCTGGAACTATCTGCGGTTTTCACCACTATTACGCCATCCTGTTGCCAGCATGCTTTCATACCAAAATGGTGTCTAGATTTGCCGAAAACAGTCTGTCGTGACTTAGTCAAGAACTCTTTCACGGACACAGATATACCTTTTAGCCTAGATTTGGCCCTCCAAACCAGTGATAGTTTACACTGGAGAACCTAAATAGGATTGGCCGATGGTGGTCTTTGCTGGCTACTCCAATCCTTTGACAAACTCCAATGCCCGTTTCTGTGATATCCCTCAACTCCATCTTGTGAACTATCTTCAAGATTACAGCCTTGGAGTCTCCTTTCTCGGTTTCAGCCACCCCGACGACGATGCCTGGTCTCAATTACGTCTACCACACGGGAGCACTCATTTATCTGCTTACGGAGCAAGCAAAGCATGGAGAACATGAGCTCTCGCAAGGTCCGGAGCTCCTCTGCCACCTTCGTTACTGTATCATTTGCGGGCTCCCCGGAGTGTGGTTGGGCTTACAGCTCGGCCATTGTACGTTATTCTGCACAGTTTTAATCTTTTCAAGTTGAGACATTGTGTTATACCAAGTGAATTGTATATAACTTCAAGCGAGTGTGATGTGCTGGCAGGTGATGTAATTGAATGCAATCAATTCACATATGCACAATTGTACAAATGTATGTACTCAATACTGTAGCACTGTTGCAGGATAATTGGAGGGTGCATTAACCACTGGTCTAAGTGAAACTCTAACTACACCGTACTGATAGCTAGATGATCACCTTAACTGATGCAAATTATTATGTCGTTCCAACATTTGTTGCATTTATAAAGGTACGTATATATATTGTGACAATGCAAAGTTGGGAGCGGTAGAGACATAATATGTTTGTGGTGGACGGGTTCGTGACGCAGGAGCCCGTGCTGATTTATTAGCAGTAGTAGCAAGTTCCTTATTTCGGAAGGACATTTAAGTAAAAATCTTTACATAAGCAAAGATTTTATATTAGTTTACGCAAATATGATCAAGACCATTCTTGGTATTAGATTAGATGAAGGTATTTTGTTTTTTTGTGGGATTTTAGACTTTTTTCTTACATAAATAATTTCTCTTTTCTCCATTAAGATTTATGACAATATTGACTGTTTCGACAGTTTATTTAGTGATAATATTCTTCTCACATTGGTAAAACGGTTGCTTCTTATTATTTTTGAAGTGACACTTCTTTAGGCGCGACTAAGGAAAAATTACTCCAAGGTTAAATACACTCTATTATTCAAAAATTCCATGTATTTTGTGATTATTTATGATTGATTATTGTAATTTGAAATCTGTATCAAAGTGGAAACTGCGTAAACGGACTTCAAAATGGTACTCAATTCAACGATTTTTTTTTTATATAGTAATGTATACATGTTTCTGAATTTTGAGCATAAAATTAATATTAATAATTTAATTCACTGTTTTTTTGTATATTTTAATTATTATACGTTTATTTTGTTATTTGGTTACATGGATTAATTATGGAATTTCAAGATCAAGACCATCTTCAGAAACTAATATGGATTTCTGAAACATAATCTAAACTTTAGGGTTATACGAGTACATGTCAGTCGCCAAATGAGGGTACAAGATTATCATTGGATATGCCACAACTATTATTGAACTAGTTTTTCCCCGAGGCTTTGATCACATCAAATTTTATTTTAGTGAGACCTGCAAAAAAATTAACGAGAGGCACTTGCCAAACACTTTATATAAAGTGAAAAAGTTGCGCTGTGAGAACATTAAAGAATCTGCCACTTTGTCATCCCGTGAGTGTCGTCTCATGACCTTCGGAATTACCGTCTCGTATAATGTCTGAAATAAATTTTTTAGAAAGATGACGGGTAGCAGTGTTTAAGGTGCGATGTTTCTTGAAATGCGATCGCCAACCCGCCTGCCAAGCGTGGCTATTACGTTAAATTTCGAGCAGTGGAACACTTATAAACTCCTAAAGAACGAATTAATTAAACAGAACCGAACGTAAATTAAACAGAAAGGGATCGTGTGTATTATCATACCGAGTTCTATCTCAATCTCAATACTTGATGGCTCGGTGGCGCAGTGGCTAAGCGTTTAGCTGCGGCGCTGTGGGTGGCGGGTTCGATTCCCGCACGGGACTAGTATTTGTATGGACTAAAAATAATAGTTCCCGGTCTGGGTGTTTGTCTATGTGCAATTCATGTATGTAAACTGCCTCCGCGACACAGGAGAAATTCCTACAGCGGAAGGTAACGTTTTTTAAAATAAAAAAAAAATAAAAAATACAAATAGATTATGAATATTATAGAAGTCTGTTAACGGCAAATATCGTAAAAAAAAGTAAAGTAGTAGCCTATGAGTGCCCACTGCTGGGCAAAGGCCTCCTCAAATACGAGTATCAGAGAGGGATTAGCCGGGAAGAGCCCGCCACGCTGCTCTATAATATATATTTTTTTCATTATTTCTCAGACATGCAGGATTCCTCACGATGTTTTCCTTCATCGCTGAGCACGTGGTAAATACAGCAATTAAAATTGTTATTAACAATTTAAGTGGTGCCGGCACCGGGGATCGAACTCAGGTCACTCGCGCTGTATGAAACTAAAGTGAGCGTCTTGACCACTAGGCTATCACGACTCTGGCAAATATAGGCTGCACAGAAAAATTATGTGAGAACCGCATATGTACGCACCCACATTCGTCTTTCCCTTTCCGTGTCCGAAGTAATATTTACACGATGAACTAAGGGGAGGGGTCATATTCAGTGATATAGATACAGAACGCCACATAACACTTTCCGATAGGAATCGATCCGAAAACCAATAATTTGCGAACTACACTAACCGCTATTCAAAGCGGTCACGTTTGTTCATTCTGTACCTTAAACAGAAAAACAGTTACCTATGTACATTATACTGTACACATTTTCTTTTGACCAAGATCGGGGGCTTAATTTGTCGGCGAATAACTCGAGTCAAGGGATGGCATCTCTGCCTACCTCGTGAGGTATAACATGCGTGATGTAATTTCGTATTTGCTCCAAACACGGAGTTGCCAGAATGTAATTTCTCAGCTCATAATACTAGTTCGTTATTTGATCAATGATTATGTACACGAAACACTCACTTTTATGTACTAGAACTACTCGCGCTTGACTTTATAGTAATTTTGAAAGGCTTTGTGACACCATATTATCACACAAACTGTCATAGAATTATATCAGTGCCTTATTATTCTTAACATTTACGTAACCAAATTATAGTCAAGAAGAACTTACTAAAAATTTGAAAAATCATGTCCCTTCCTTCCACATCACCGTAGTCGGATATAAAATAGCTTGAATACCAATTTTGAAGAAAATCTGTTTAATATCACTCATACATCCTCCTCCACTTATTTTTTCCCAAAAAAAATACCATTACAGAATCCGCTTTTCTGCAGACTGATTATATGTACACATGTTATGTTGACAACTTACAGTGACATTGACAAGATAAATGAGCTTAATACGAGAGACATAAGCTTGATCCCTACAACTCAAATGGTTAATTACAATCATCAGAGCCATCTTACGACATTCCCAGCGGTGGAAGATAGCGACAATGCGCGGGAACCTGCACTAGGTGGTAAGGCCTTTCTCTACCTAGGTACCACATTTACACCTATTCTTGGCGCCAAACTGCAGTGTAATAATTTGTGTGTTCTAATTTGGAAGGTTATGAGGCATTAAATAATAGTCCTTCTTCGATTAAAGTTTGTTTACAGGTGTCAGATGTTTTGCAGTAGCCACTTTCATTCAGGTGTTAGGTTTGTTCGTTTTTCACACCAATCCAACAATAAAAAAGTCGCCTGTATGTGTGTTTCATTTGGGCAGCCGTGACGTTCACCGAAAGTCACGTATTCAGGCTAATGGTAGTTATTCAGAGTTGAAACGAAATATATAGTGTTTCACCAAAATTCACAGTTTTCATCCTGTATGCATGCGTGAATACCTAGTAAATATTTTTTTAGTGAAATCCGTATTGATGGTTTTTGAATTGGTAGAGCCTACCAGCGGCTTTAGCTGCTGCTCGAACGGGCCGGCTCGACTGGGGTAGTACCACGACCTCGCAGAATACCGGCGTGAGAACCGGAGACCCACTCCCCTCCTCCCACCCCTCCCAAAAATGGACTTCGTAAGTCACAGGGAACATTCTAAAAAACTAGTTGCCTTCATGTTTGACCTTAGTTCTGGTGACAAAAGAAAAAAAACTTTTTTTAGAGCATTATGCAACGTAATGTTAACGTCCCTGCTGAGTTATGAAAGTGTGCCTCCCATACGGTAAGGCGAGTTTTACATTATACGAACGAAGATTAAAATATTCTCGGTGCATCCTAAGACCACTCAATTAAGCTGTGTACCAAATTTCAGTTATACGATGACTCACTAAAATTTAAAAGAGCAAAATGAATAAGTTTTGTGATGTTTGAGTATTTTATTATACATAAAACATTTATTAGTAAACAATTTTTTATTTCATTATTCAAAGTCAATGTCAAAGTCAAAACTTAAGCAAGCGGCTTGACCATTAAGCAACCAGGTCTCATAGTTATTAATACATTATTATGACTAAGCTACACACAGAAAATAAAATGTTATATAATTGTTTAGAGCTTCATCTTTCTTACAAATTAATAACGAAACATTATCATTAATATTCTGTTAGCTTCTTTAAGTAAATTACACTTCCAGCCTGCGTCTGAAATGGGTCAGACAATTTTAGCGTCAAATTAGTAAAACGTAAAAGACGGCAAGGTCAAACCAGATAAAAATTAAAATTGAATTTCAGACGTAATTAGAAATATTCTGAACGAGGATAAAATTCTTTGAATTATCGTCTTTAAAAGAGCAACTGCATTAAAAGTAAAGTAGTAGAATGATGTTACCATAATACACTGCGGCCCGATCGCCAAGGGTGGCGATTAAGACAAATCTTTAGGTTGGGCTCTATGTTGAGCAGTAGCCTTTTAAAAATACTGATAATGACACTTATAAAAAGAAACAGAAGTTTTAACTCCACTATGCAAGAATGTCTTTCGAAACAGCTGTTTTGTTAACAGGAACAACAACTGAACAACTAGCAGTTCGAATTATGAATTGTATTTTTGGTTAAAACATTATTGAATAAAACTACGCCCTTTCTATTCACGTATTCTGTCCGGTTTATATTCCAATTACGGAGATAAACAAACCTTTAGAATATTTATAAATAAATCTAAATATACGTTTTGTTTAATATATATTTACACAAAGTTTAATGGTTTAGTTAGACTATGTTTGTTCAAACATGTTTAAATTAGTATAACACGATTAATTAGTAAAATCAGCGTTTCGACACTAAACGGGGTCGGTATTTTAACTATACTTGGACCGTCTAACTATATAAAAACTATACAATAGTGAATTGTACTTACATCACCTTAAGATAATTCTTTGACTTCATAATTATTTCAGTGGCTTAAGTTTATTGTGGAAAACAAGATTCTTGAATGATAATATTATAGATTAAAATTTTTTTCTAAATTTCTAAACAACGTTTTTATATAAGTAGTAAAGTTCCCATTTCTTCCCCTGGGTGTCGTAAGAGGCGAGTAAAAGAAACTCCTTGAAACGCGAGTACTGCTATTGCCATTCCTTTGCCTTTGCCTTGGCGATTGTGGCGAATCCTCCTCATAGAAGAGACCTATGTGCTGAGGAGGACTATTTCCAGTCTGTTAACGTAAAAAAGTTTTTTTTTTTTTTTATAAAAAAATAGGCCTGCGTTTGACCTCAATCTTGCCCGATGGAAAGCGAAGATGAGGCCTAGGATGGTACATGCTTGCCTAGATGTCTGTTCACTTTGGCCTTGAAGATATCCAGGTTATAGGCCTCCGGAAAAACCGACCTCGGCAGAGAGTTCCACTCCTTAGCCATCCGCACAAAGAAAGAAGAGGCAAACCGCCTCGTGCGTAATGGAGGAATGTCTACAACATAAGGGTGGAACTTCTCGCCGCGTCTAGTCGTTCGGTGATGGAAAGGGGAAGAGGGTATTAGGTTATGCAAAACCTCCGCACACTCTCCGAAATGAATTCGATAAAAAACCGAGAGGCAGGCCACTCGTCTACGGTGTTCGAGGCTTTGAAGTTTTGCCTCTGCTAGTGAGTCACTGCCTATGATCCTCTTCGCTCGGCGCTCCAACGAGTCCAAAGCATCAAGCTGATGTTTAGCCGAACCATCCCAGAGGTGGGAACAGTATTCCATGCAAGAGCGGACTTGAGCTTTGTATAGATTTAAGAGCTGCTCCGATGTGAAGTACCGTCTCACCCCGAGAGGATACTAAGTTTTTGGCAGCAGTGTTTGCTGTGGACTCGATGTAACGACCGAAATTTAGGTTAGAAGAGATCTAGACCTAAGAGCGCAAGACGGTCATTTACCGGAACGGAGACATTCCGGAAAGTCGGAGTCAGTTGGAATGGACTCCGTTTCGCCGAAAAAGACAAGCCTGTGTTTTAGAGGGTAAAACTCGACCAAATTGGCATCACCCCATTGGGAAACAGCCTCCAAAGTCGAGTTCACCCCCTCAATCATCGATTCTCTGAAAGACTGGACTTTTGCCCCAGACTTCGCATCGGACAAGTATCTCCCCGAGACTGTGCTGTCATCTGCATACCCAAAGATATCGGGTGTTACCAGCAGGTCGTTGATGTGCAGCAAAAAAAGAGTCGCGGAGAGCACAGACCCCTGAGGCACACCGGCATTAATATCATGGAGATCGGACGAGGCGCCATTAACGACAACCCGAATCGATCTGTTCCTCAGGAAATCCTCGATCCAGATGCAAAGCTCGGGAGCAATACATAAGTAATAGTAACGAATGACAATAAAAATATTTTAGTTTCTAAAATATTATTTGTTTTATGGGAAAGGGGCGAACGAGCAAGCGGCTCACCTGATGGTAAGTGATTACTGTCGCCCACGTATATCTGCAAGATCAGAAGATCTGCAAGCGCGTTGCCCGCCTTTGAGGATATTTGGTAGTTGGAAGGGAGGATAGGGATGGGGATGGGGAGGAGGAGTGGACCTCCGGTTACCTCACTCGCCGAACACAATGCACAAGCACAAGATGATTCTACACTTCACGCCGGTATTCTGCAATGCCGTAGTACTACTCCGGTCGAGTCGAGTCGAGATTAATAAGAGTGGAAGAAGCGAAAGACGTGTGTCAGGACCGTAGCAAGTGGAAGAAAATTGTCTCTGCCAACCCCGTTGGGAACAAGGCGTGAATATACTAAACCTCTCCCAATGGGATGAAACGCCATAATCGCTACGAATCGCAATTGAGTAGGCGATCGCATCAGATGACCTAGTACTCTATACATCAACGATCTAGATCATATTTATTTATTTATTTAAACTTTATTTAAATACCTTTAAACATAGTATTATAAAGGGCGGACTTAATGCCTCTTGGCATTCTCTGCCAGTCAACCCGGGGCGTGGAGAGATATAGTAAGGGTGCCGAACAATAAATTTGTTAAAAAAAAAGAAAAAGAAAAGATACTTAAATAAATATATAAAATACACATACAATTATATACATAAAGACGGAATAAATACATATAAACAAATATGAATACATATATATATACACATATATACATATACACACATACATACAGCATACAAAATATTATTATAATTACAATGACCGATGATATCAATTCCACTAAGTGGGAACGGATGTCTTGAAGAGGTGTTCACGTACCAGTCTCTTGAACGATAACTTACTGGACACTTTCCTAATGTCTTCAGGCAAGGAATGCCAGAGTAGTGCAGCCTGAACAGTAAAGGAGTTGCCATATTGTATAAGATCTAGATCGTTCATATGCTAGATCGATCATATGCTTGAAATGGTTATCATCTTGAAATATTACATACCGCCATCTGCCGGAATCCACAGGAATTTTTTGACAAATTAATAAATTGACGAGACGAGACGGGGTGGCCTTAACCGATAGATAGCTTAGCTGCTTTTGGTTCGTTAAAAGCTCGTTAATTATAGCTCAAGTAATCTATCGTGCAGTTAAGTACCAAATAAATAGTATCAGTAGCTTTAATTTCTGAACGGACCCGTGCTTTGCAAAACGAATTGATACCTTTGATTCTTCTAGACTTTCTAGCACCAATAGTTGGTTATGGACGTCAGGACTGACACCATTCACAGTGAATCCTGTGTCAGATTGTCTGATGATGCCGAACAGTCTGACACCTGAACTTTAATCGGTGACTTAAACCTTCTCGCCTTCTTATCGAAAGTGAAAAATACATTAAAACAAAATACCTGGTATAAGAGAACATCGTTATAAGAATAATACCGAGCACAAAGTACTTATGTTTTATTGATTTAGGGTAACAAACGAGCTAAAGTCCACCTAATGGTAAGTGGCCATTGAAGCACCTGCAAACAAGTTCAATCATAGAATGTTGTTGCGTTGTCACCCCTGAGGAGTAAAATGAAATGCCGAGTTCCCGTAATGTTATATTTTAATTAAGCTTTAAATATACATTAATAAAATCAAGACACCTCATACAATGGGTGTATTATGTATATGTAATGTATTATCAATACTGGAATATTAATAATAATGCTTCACTTTCTTTGGAATGAAAAATTAGTATTTGAATTTTGCGTAAATATAAAATTACATACACGTAAAATAAATATTTATTTTCAATAATATTAAAATTCCTCTTACATAATTTGAATTACTCTTACGTAACTTACAATTTCAATCACATGCGAGTTAAGCTTTGAGAAATTACGTTGTTTAGCGTTGAGGAGATTAACATATTAAGTCGACATGTCTCCGTAAAATACACGTTTTCAGGATTATTCACTTATACTTTTCGTGAATACGAACTTCGCTTTTTGTTTACTTGTATTTTTAATGTCCTTCCGGCGATATTTCACGTGCTTATGTATCTTTTTTTTCTTCATTTTATTTAAATAAGACAGTTACCTTATCATCATCATTTCAGCCTATCACTAGACTAGCGGGGTTTTGGAATAGTTGCTAAGCCCGGCGAGCGGGTTGGCAACCGTAGTTTTTTTTTATGATCTGATGCAGGAAGATGCTGCTACCCATCTCCTAATATAAATATTAAATGACAGTTACTTGATGTAGCTTTATACTCTTAAAATTTTTCGGACTGTCAATAGAATTGGTTTTTCAAACGTTACGTTGGCACAATAAAATAAGTTTGGATAGGAGGAGTGGTTTGTGTAAAAGATTATTTATTGGAACATGAAAGATTTCCCAGCTGCCACCAATGTGTGGGGCATTCCGGAGAATAATATCCAATTCTATACCTGGGCTGACTAATACGTTTCGCCAAAGGATGGAAAACGATACCCGGCTAAGAAACAGGCGTAACTCGTCTAAATAGGAAAGGAAGGAAGGAGAATCAACAAAATTAGTAAGGTGGTAGACGAAAATGTGACGATGCAAATTATGCTGAAGAAGTGAGTGGCGGAGTTGGCAAGGGATGGCCTTGTCGGACCAGTATCGATGCTTGGCGATATATTCATAAAGGGCCAGTTTAAGAGTAGTGACGAGCGAGATGACTGACTGACAGAGGACCTCGTGAAACAGGTCCTCTGTCACCTCTTTCACATGTGTGCTAAATGGAAATCTGTAATCACCTCCGAGTGACGAGGAGTGGGTGTAAGTGAATGGAAGGCCTTAAATTTAAAAATAATTCCATTAAATATTTTTAGGAACTTTATGTACAATTCAGTCACAATTTTTTTTTATTTGGCTGTTTATAAGGATTAACTTAGGGATAAAAACAGCAATTATGATAATTATGACTGATCGTTATTATTAGTAGATCGTAGTTGTTGATCTATTAAATTATTTGAATCTACGAAATATAATAAACAGCCCCATTTAACATGACCCTCTTCAAATCCATTCTTCTAATGACATGTTGCTAACCTACTTTCTAATTCTCGTCGACCATTTTTTATTAAATTAAACTTTTGTTACTCTATGTTATTTTGCATAAGCATGTGTATTCATGAAGATTCACGCATACTCTTACCTGCGCAAATAAAAGTAAAATTTTATTCGTAAACAATACTTCCTAGTAATTTAAAATATATCGAATAGTAGTAATCTGATGCTGCCTGTAACACTGCTAGTATGAGGTAACGCTAGCCTCACAATATTTTAATGTTGCAGTGACTGTGTTACTTTTACGGCCTTAGATAAACTAAAAAGTAAATTTAAAAAAATGCAAAAGCACTTAGATTTAATTTTTAACGCGGTAGAGCCAAGCGGCGGCTTTTGCTGCTGCCCGAACGGGCCGGCTAGACCGGACCACGGCCTCGTAGAATACCGGCTTGAAGTAGAGGCATATTGTGCGTCTGCGTTTCGTTCGGTGTTCCGATCGCATCTCCAAGTACGATTCTTCAGTTTCTGGAACGAGGGTGCATCATGAGCCCAGGCTTTGACTAACACTGGCACCGAATGTTACGACGTTATCTAATACGTAGTAATACTGAATACGGAAGTAACTTTTGTGTTGATATAACTATAGATATTTAATACTTCCAATGTATTTCCGGTTACTACTGAGCCCGGTCGCGTTTGTGGTTAAATAGTCGCCGTAACGAGATAATTATCCAAATAATTTTTTGAACAAGTAATCCGTTCAATTCCTGGCAATTTTCCGAACCTTTCGAAGTTTTACAATGAAAAAAAAAATAGAAATAAATCTGTCGATTTCATTTCAAGTTTATTTTACGACGTTGATCAATTCAATGGCATAACTTTTTTTCTATGTATTAAGCTGTATTTTTATTGTAATTTCACATTTTAAAGATTCTTAACGATTAAGAACTTATCTGGAAATGTATATGTTTAGCGAAAGTGAAAATTTAATGAGGCCCCTAACACAATCACATATTATGATAATCTCTACCGATAACACTATGAACACTGTACTACGAAAATGTGAACTCTTGTTTAGTTTATCTAAAAACACTTTCTTAATGAGGTTTCTCTGACGGAGAAGAAACAGGCAAAAGTAACTCCGTAGGTATCCTGTTTGATTTTTTAATAGATAATAAATAAAAATGACTCATTAAATAAAAGGTCATTAGTATTATATCAGTCTACATCTGCCTGAGAAAGCTCCAGCAAAGTCTTCATATATTTCCAGGAATGTTTGCCCATACTCAGTATTAGGGGATTGATGAGCGCATTTTCGGTCCCCTCGTAATAGTTTTCGCGCTTTGCAGCAGTAGCCTGTGAGATTTGGGTTCGGGAAATTCGATCATCATTGGGTCAATATTCATTCATTCGATCATTGTTCAATCGATCTACTAGAATGAACCACTAGTAGGTGAGGTTGGTATTTGGAGAAAGAGTTATAATACTCCAATAATACGTTATGTGCTCACAAACCAACCTTAAAAAATGTTCCGCACGCAGAGGCAGTAAACATAATTTTTTTCCTTTTTTCATACAATTCATGACATGTCGGCATTGGAAGCTATAAAACGAAATTTATACACGGTTAGCGGGAACCGAGAAGTACTAGTATATCTCCATTTTATTCGTAAGTGACTGATGCTAGAGGCAACTATTGTAGTCTTTTGCAAGCTTTATTTCCGGTACGCTGGTAACGTAACAACCTCTTTTTGAGTTATTAAATAATTTGTGTACTCCCATTACGTACAACAGTACATTCATGCGAAATGTATAATATTTCAATTGATATTTTGAGATCATGGAGTTCACGGCCTGATGTAATAGCCGGGTAAAGTTGAATTCTATTATTTCATAATTCCTTTAAAATTTAATTAGATGCCCTTAACGATCAAATATGATGTAATTTTGCTGGAAAATCACGTAAAGCTAATACTAATCAAATTGTAACTTATTATAGAAGCTCTAATTCTCACGGACATTTCGTATTTTCGAATCCAAACATCACAGACTTGTGTTGGTCAGTATTATCACACTAGAGCCGGCACTGCCCTCATCTACACCCTTGCCCGGCGTCGTTATGGACAGATGTTTCATGCATTTTATGACAACTCATATTGACGATTCCATGTAGTCAAAATTTCTCAAGAAATTATTGATTATTCGCCGCATATTAATTATAAATGATTTTACTCTTAAATAAAGCTATATATTCTTACATGATTATTGTTTAAAATTTATAATTCGAGTAAAGTGATCTAACCTTCGAAAGTTTTATAAATTTAAATATAAGCAGTTATTTAAATTGATTCGTAAAATTTTGTTATGTTATCCAACAGACCTTTGCTATAGTAAACTTTGTTTATTATATTTAACTCTAGTCTAATGTAATAAACAATGTTAGTTTGCTTTTAATTAAAGTTAGTTACAAACTTCACACCCAGCCGCTTAATTTTGTTAAAATTTGCCTCCAGAAACTGGTCCAAGAAAATGACAAATATTGGTGCTACTAATTTTTAGTCGATATATCCTCTATAGAGCATAACTTACTTAAAATATAAACAGCTTCTGAAGAAATTAGAATTTTTTTGACAGTTTGTACTTTTAAATATACTACTATTAATATTTGTGAAGAATGATTAATGAACCTACTTAATACAATTTGATCCGATATTGAGGTGGTTTTAACGATTTTAGCAGAGCCTAAATCTGGAGCTAGATATCTGAATGAGTTACAATAGATACATTATCAATGATTCTTTTTCTTTCTTAAATTTGTATATCACTAAAACCTTGTAAAAAAATATATTGTTAATGAGTTTGATTTATGAGAGAGATTCATTTTGATATACCTCGATAATATCATATAATATCGTGGCATTTTGAAAATAAATCTTATTTGGATAAATTATAAAGTAGGTACAACACTGTCATGAATGAACGACTCTAAATAATATTAGGACCTATAAATAATGACCTCTTTTTAATATAATACCCTAAAACCACAAAGTCGTAACATTTTGTCTTCGGTTTCCATAATCTGTTACAACAGAAAAGAGAGAGAATAATGTTTGTATAAATCTTAAACGTAAACGTATTTTACAGGGGTTCTTGTGCCATTAATTTTACTGGCGCTTCTAACTTTCGTCGCGAAGAAGTATTGCCAGGGATTTCATGGCTGCCAGTTGTTTAAATCAAGATTTTTGACATAATTTTACTTAACATATTTTTGTAAACATTGTTTTTGACTGAATAAACTATCTGACTTACGACATCGTCGGGAAGAAAGAAGAAAGGGTGGCAGAATCTCGCGCCGATATCACACGGAAAGGCTTATACAGAGCCTCAAAAGTTAACGAAATTTTAGTCCAGCATGAGGACATTAATTCCCTCAACTTCACTATTTCACTAAATTTCACAAATAGTTTTTAATTTTACCTCAAATCAATGGATTTGCACACTTACATATACGCTTGTGTGAGAACTCCAGACAATTCCATTTGCATAAAGATCATTATTTCATTGTTCATTTCAACAGTTCATTACTATCCGTCTGTACTACTGTTATAGTCTGTACTATAAACGATGAAAGTTTGCAGCAGTATCTGCATGGTACATTCCCCTTTTTTGCTTACAGTACTCTGGCCGTTTTGTACATTTTATGTCCATATTACCTTAGCAATTCGTTTTAAATATCAAGAATATGGAATTCATCAACCTGCTTAGTGTACCTGCAGCTGTCTCTTTCTTTCTCTCTCTTGATGGAACTCTGTAGTATATTTGGTTGGTTGAAGCAGACACTTCCAATTATCTTAAAAATAATGCATTTATTTTAAATCAGCAGTAGACCGGTTTTGCTTTTTTTACAAATATTTAACATATCACAAATAATTATACACTCCATCTTAACGATATATTTAAAAAATCAGGTCCAAATAAAAATGAATATTAAAAAAAAAAATAAAAGTAAATAAGGGTTTAATTTCAAATAAATACATAAATTGTAGAATGTTTGCTGCAACCAACCAAAATGTGAATTTTTCAGCTAATCATGGATGGTCCAATCCTAAAGTATAGGGAAACTAATAATCTCTCGGGTGCCTCGGGTTCGATTTTGGTCAAAACTAACCTTACCTAACCTAACCACGAATCAAACAGGTTGATTTTTAAAAAAATTACAAAGCCTGTATTATTTCGCCGCACCGTAGTGTAGCTTATATGGATCAAAGTACAGAAAGAAAAGTTAAATGGCAAATTTTTAAGGGAATACTTTTAGATTGTAATTTGATATTTATATTTACAAACACGTGGAATAAATCCACGTTTAGTTTGGATAAAGCTACCAACTTCTTTCAAGTTGTTAACCAGTATCAGTGACACTTCTTCCATTGACAAAGTATGCCTCCATTAGATCAAATCGTTCACCATTAGTTAAATCCTCAAATCCCAATTCCAAGTATTACTTTTTATTATTACTCAAGAAGATACGAAACAGAAAGTAATCAACGAGATATCGAATAAAGAAAATTTTAATTATATGCGCCTTTATTATTATTTATGCGCGATTTTTTTTCTGTAGTAATAAATTTTAAACTAGAGTAAGATGTTGTGATTTCGAATGCTTCAAGACCAGCTATGTATTGAAAACAATGGGCATAATTGCAGACAATTGATTAGTTTAATAAAAGTAACAAAAACTTTATAGTATTTTCTCAAAAACCTTTATCAGCTCCACTGTGGGACGTAAAATACCAACGAGATCTGTATGTTATTTGTAATTGTATTTTTTTTTCTTATTTCGTTTCTGTTGATAATCGTTCAAATTGAAAACACCATGGCACTCATAGCTTTAAGGTTTATCGCTGGAAAGAATACTTTTATGTGGTAGACTATCTTTTTTTAAATCACATAATCTCTTATACTAGAAAAGAATCAAATTGAGATTATGATTTTCTGTAGATACGAAATATAAGAAGGCGCTCACAAGAAAGCGTAATCCCATTGATACCGACAGAAGAGGCGTTTCTAAGTGTTATAATCCCCTTCAAAGTTTCAATTTCAGATAACTGATAAAATGTTTGTGATAAACGTTGTAGCATTCAGAAGTCTTGATATTATCAGGAGCTATATCAGTACAGAGAGCCGTGGTAGCCTAGTGGTCAGGGCGCTCACTTTAGTTTTATAAAGCGTGAGTGACCTGGGTTCGATCCCCGGTTTCGGCACCACTAAAACTGTTAATAACAATTTTAAGTGCTGTATTTACCACGTGCTCAACTGTGATGGAAAACATCGTTAGGAAACCTGCATGTCTGAGAAATAATAAATAAATATTATTTCGAGAAGCGAACCCACACTGGAGCAGCGTGATGGGCCCTTCCCGGCTCCTAAACCGTCTCTGATACTCGTATTTGAGAAGGAGGCCTTTGCCCAACAGTGGGCACAATATAGCAGTACCTACGTCGCCATATTTTATTTTTTTTAAAATCGTGTTTTCAGGTGGTGTACTATACGAAAAGGTCGAAATATTATATTGAATATAATATTTCGTAATTTTTTTTTTGGTATTTAACACTTACGTACCTAATTTTTACCCTCTTTTGTCTACGTTAGTTTGCTTACATAGATGATATAATTCTCAGGTACTTATTTTACCATTTCTAAAACAATTTTGAATGTTTTTCTACAAAGCTTAAGCAAAGTTGAGTTTTATAATGAGCTATTTTTATATTACTCAATCATCATTTCAGCCTATGATAAGCACACTGATGAACATAGGTCTCCCCAGAATATTCCCACAGAGCTTGGTCCTGAGCCTACTGCATCCATCGATTTTCCGCAACACAGTGTAGGTCGTCACTCCATGTTGTGGGGGGTCGTCCCACACTGCACTTACGTGTACGTTGCCCCACGAGAATAGTTTTTCCCCGACGGTAGTCAATTCTGCGAGCTATGTGACCGGCCCATTGCCATTTTAGCTTGCTTATCCTTACAATTATGTAGGTTACCCAGGTTCTGCTGTAGATATCTCAATATTATTATATTATAAAAAACCAAAACCAAAAAAGACCTCCTGGCGGACACTTTTTTGGTAAAGTGTAGACCTCTCAACTAAGGTGATTGTTTTCTCTTTCACATCGTGCAATTAAAATCCAAAATTTGGCTAACTTGTTCTAGTATTTTTTAAATAAAAAGTACGAAAACAACCTTTTGGGAAGTTAATTCAATTACGTCGAGTGGGTTTAGCAGAACAACTATATTTAATTACGACGTATATTAAACTAACAGTACAGATAGAGTTCACAGAAGAAGCTTCGTGCATTTCTATTAATATTTATGTTTCGAACTCGGTGTACCAAAGTTATGAACTTTAGTACAATCATAACTAAACTTTCTTGGCTTCATTAATAATTCTTGTAAGATTTTTCTTCTTCTATAACTCAAATTTAATTAGATTTTAATATAATTATAATCATTTTCTTGTGTCATCTCCATGTTGCTAAGGCAAACCTAATTTTAAACCAATTTTGTAAGACCTAGACACAGATTTTCGCCATAGTCCTTTTGGTACACAATATTTAATCTAAATTTAATACCTTCTAGTTATATCTAGTATTTTGAAACTAATTTAACGTTTGGTCAGAATTATCAAAATGATTTTGTTCAAATTGGCGATGAGGTCTGATATATCAAGCATCGTAATCACATAAACTGTTTTTTTGTGTGTGGCATTTAGGGATTGATACTCTATTGAGTATGTAGTCCATTATTATGCAGTGTCTATTAAGCCGTAAAATAAATGGAAAGGAATAAGTTGAGTGAAATGTTTGCAAAAGTGAGACAAATAGAGCCGGCACTTACGCAAACGTTCAGGAGTGCAGGTTGTCGTAAGTGGGACAATAATGTCTTTCTCGACATCCACGACAAAGACTTCTTGAAAGTTGAAGGATTCACTTCTTCGATGAATTGTTACTTTACAGATAATGCATTTTCTCGATTCACCATTATATTAATTATTGAAACTACCATCATTTTCGTTTTAGAGTGATTTTTTTATACTGCCACTGTAAGAGCACTGCCACGCGCATATTTCTTACCTGGTTTTTAACAGATAGCTGGTAATTTTACTATTCATTTAATGCTATGCTTATAATTTTAATATATTTAATCCTCTTCTATTCTTAATTTTAGTACTGTAAATTTTTGTGTCATATTATCCAGTGGTCATTAATGAGATTACCGGACGGGGCGGGAGATGGAGGTTTATTCACGGGCACCAAATGGAATATTACAAAGTTTTTAAAATTAATACGTAATATATCAATCGTTTATTTTAGTAATTTATAAGGATAACACCATTCGAACGGAGCACGGTCATGATATAAATGTTTGAATATTACAAGATTAAGCCTGTCATTACTAGTGCAAAAGCAATATTTTAGGAATAATTAATTTGAGAACAGTAGGTTGAAAAATTGCGTAGCGTTATTTGGGTACGATACTGTAATTTATTGAAAATAGGTGAAACGTACAAAATAACAAAGGGATTCTATTCACAATGGACAGAACATATAATAAAACCGACCAATAAGACCGACGGATTAAAATGGTACCGGGTGGTAGTAAGTCATGAGTATTATTAATTTAAAAGCCTCTCTTCGGCTCTTGTGAGATCCTTAAGTGAACTACGATTACAATAATATATTGGTATAAATTAAAACTTCGTAATTATTTTTTCAATTCTACTATTATTATATCATATAAATATCCCATTCTATGTTATGTGGAATATACTATTTTTGTTAAAGGTGCTAGCTTTAAAACTACTCATGAAGAAAAATCCATTAGAATTCCATCCGAATCTCACAGACTATTGATGGGAATATGCATCACCAGTATCACGGTACTGCGTTCATCAAACCGCCTGCCCTGTGGCGAGTATGGGTAAAGTGGGCAAACCCTCCATGAAATGCGTAGCGGCAATGGAAAAAAAATTGAATGGCAAAACTTAAATAGGATGATGAATGACATAAATATAAACGGTTGTATATTTGGATGTCTGTCGTGGTCACTAGTTTATGTCTAAAAGACTGGACAGATTTTAAATAAATTTGGCCGAGTGGCAGATTGTTTGTCATTTAGAATAACCAACAAGACACATTATACATTATCTTATACAACCTAAAAGGAATCCAAGGTATAAGATTTTAGGTCATTCGGTTATTGTCGCGACCAGTCTCTAGCTAACTACTAAATAACATTGCTATTAAAGCAATGTTAACTTTGTCTAATTAATGGCTATAGATTTTATTGTTTCAACACGACAAGAATTATAAAAACTATTGTTAATAAATTGTTATTAAAGAATATAATTACTGTACAATTGCTTATTCTATGATATTTAATTTTCGCATAGAGTATATGTAAGATTTATGTCATTAATATTACGTAATTTTTTTAAATTATGTACGTTTTGTTTTTAATTTCTTTTAGGTTCTTAAAGGCTAGTCAAGAATTTAAAAAAATATATGCCTTGCAGTTACAGCTATGTTTTAACACACATTTATCATTTACTTCAAATTTTCAATCGCGTATTTGAATCATTAATCTAATATATTACAATTCACAATTGAATTGATTACATTAACACCTTAACAAATTCTGTTTCGTAATTACAACTGGGACCTTCTATTAATACTCGTAACTATCGTATCAGCTTGTAATTACGTATGTATGATGAATAGGCAGGTTTGATAAATAATTACTGAAAGTTATTATTCTCATCCAGTGGGTCGCGATTTTACACTAAGTAATAAAATAAATTTCTGTTTGAACTTCCTCTACATAGCTATGATAGCAATTACTATGTCAGAAAAATTTATTACCTTCATCGAACTGTAAGATGCCTTCGTAACCAATTCACGCCTGTTAACGCTTTGGAGAGACTTTCTTATGTTAATATTATTTATCATTTGAAATAATATCAATTTCAACAATACAAGAATTTATTATGAGTTAATTCGTCTAACTGGAATACATAAAATATTCTAGGAGGTAGCACAGGACTCTTGTTTTAATTAAACTTCATAATACGCGTGCTGATTGGGTCCGATTTCCAATATCGGGACCTTATATACTCTATGTTTGAATCAAAGAATGAAAACTTATATACTTTGTTGTTATTCAATGATACGAAAGCAACTTAAAAAATGAAAAGCTTCGTCTTACTAACGAATATCTGTATGTCAATAAGACAGAAATCCTAATTTCATAAAGAACCCCTGACGAGTGATGGGCGTGAGTGTTGCGTGTAGTATCAATCAAATATATCTACAATATATTATTTATCTAACAAGTAAATTATGGTAGATATATGACAGATTGAAAAAAAAATATTTTATTATTTCTTTCAAAGCAACTCCAGTGCGATTTACAACAACGCTAATATCTAAAATGCCTTTCCCATAACATTTCTAATACGCAAGCAATTTCGTTTGAAATGCATTTTGCTTCGTAGATGCTCCCATGCGGTTGAACGTGAGTGAAAAACAAATGGTGTACACATGTAGGAATTGAACGCAAGATTAGTAGCGTTGATTAAAATTAGTGACTCAGAGAACAAATGTATTACTATCCATATTTAAAAAGGCTAAAACATTACTAACGACAGCCAGCGATGTGTCCACTGCTGGACATGTCTACGGGACATATACGGCTGTCAACATAACAATTCCGCAAAGCAAATGGAATGGCGATCACATAATAACTAACGCTACTGGCAGAAGTCTTTAACTGCGGATTGTAAATAGGACACGTTATTTTCCAAATTGGATTTTCTAAACATTTCCTTTTAGCCTATTTATACGATACCCACTGGATGAGATGACGTGGGAAATATGATAATAAAAAATAATAAAAAACCGGGTGTAATGAAGAATATATATTTCTCCAAACGTGTACCCCACCTGCACGCGGTGCACTCTGCTAATTATCAAACAAGGCTCTGACTAACAACTGACGGTGGAATATTCGCCCGAATATATCGAGACCCAAGACCATAGAATAGTGCTGGGGAGCAGCGAGAGTACCTGTGCGAGAGTACCTGTGCGAGAGTACCTGTGCGAGAGTACCTGTGCGAGAGTACCTGTGCGAGAGTACCTGTGCGAGAGAACCTGTGCGAGAGTACCTGTGCGAGAGAACCTGTGCGAGAGTACCTGTGCGAGAGTACCTGTGCGAGAGTACCGGTACTGCGCTTATCAAGTCAAGCGAGCTGAGTATTGAGTTAACGCTTTTACGAAAAGGCCTATATCCGGTAGTGAACTTTTACAGGCCGATACAGTAGGTAAGTAATATAAATATTTTTAATTTTATTATTAATTTGCGCGCATCCTTGATTTTCTCCAAGCTTAATTATGGTGACACGATTTAAGGCCCGTGCTTGTTTTTTAAAACTGATCGTCTTTTATGTTCATCAGGGTCATCTTAAAGGTCCAAAATACTTGCGCTCGTTTCTGTTTCTCTGTCACGATTGCCTCGAATTACACCATTTCTTAACCAGGCACGACCGACTTAAAATGGTTGAAAGAAGAAAGCCTAATTTTACTTCGTTGCTTTATCATAAAGCTAATATACCTTTAGAATAAATTGAGTTAGTCTCATGATCGTAATCCATATAGCAGACACCACTGCGCAATTTTAAAACTTTCCACCTATTTATAGTATTAATTATAAGAACGTTATTTTTATATATTTTTTATTTTATTAAATTTTACAACTTGTCTAGAATATTGACTTTAATTTTAAAGTCAATAGGAGCAAAAGTTTAGGAGATAAAGCCTTGGGAAGATCCACTATTGAAAGGCCAATACGCCTCAGCGCGCCATAGGTATATTAAGGCGGCTGCTCAGCTATTGTTTGACAGTCTTTCTTGTTAGTTTCTTTCACAATATTTTTAAATATTTTAGTTCATCGTTGTGGTTTATTTAAAGTTATAACTGTTAATTGTTTTGCAAAATGCCTAAAGTATCGAGAACTCAGTTAGCGGAGGGTGCTCGTAGAAAAGATGATCAAATAAAGAAAACAATAATTCAATCCTAAAAATCCTGAGGTAACTGATGAATGCTTCACAAGCACTGTTCTAATATTATTAAAAACAAAAGAGAGTGAAAAAGTGTGTAATGGTAAAGTGAAATTTAAACAATATTCTAATTTGGGTCTCGAAATAAAATAATAGTGAAGTGTATACAATTTGAAGCTAGATATACTTTATCGTGTCAACTTTACTTTTTATTATTAAAAAATCTTCGTCTGAAACTCGCGAAGCTAAGAGTCGTCACGGACAATATCAAAAGGATGCCTTAGGTATTGCAGCTGCAGCAGGATCTTTAGTTTATGAGCCTGAAATCGACGATTTTGAGTAAGTAGAAAAAAAATTTTTTGTTACTTTTATCGTCACTCAAAACTATAAACGCGTTTTTCTCGAAATTTTTAAAGTCTGTTGTCAAGATTTCTCGAAAACTACTGAACCGATCTTGATGAAATTTGGTCGAGATACTGATGACAAGGACTTGGACGAAAAGGACTTTTTTTCATCACAATTAATTTTAAGAAACCAAAATGTGGTGCAAATTTAGCTGAAATTTTTTTTAGTCCATATTTTACTTTTAGATATTCACTAAAACACCTATTTTTTGTTTCAAATGATCCTGTCACGAGTTCTGCTATCAACGCGGAAACACCTTTTTACGGAAGGATCACCGGAAATGACGTCGCAATGGCAGTTTTAAAGATACACATAAACCTTCCTCATGAAATTTTCTAAATGATCATGTAAACTGAATTGAATTCCACTAAGAAATTTAAAATAAGCCAATACACAGACAAACGCAGACTCACTTTTGTACTATTTAAAAAATATAATTACATTTAATCTTTATTCACATTACAAGCATACTTTTTTCTATTAAAGCCCTACAGAATTTTTTAACGTTTGTAAAACAAATTTGTGTCTAATTCAATCCAATGTCATACTTACGCAGGGTGAGCGAGCTTGAAAAAAAAAGAAAATTTTAAATGAAATAACATTATCGATGGCAAATAAAATTTTGTATTTTGTTCTTTATGGTGAGAAAAAATTAAAAGTATATCACTATTTTAAAAAATGAGATTAGTTTCTGATTAGCTAGATAATTAGCATAACTAATATTAGGCTGTAAAATTACAACTTAAGCATCTAAAATAATAATATTTGCAAAGTATGTAAGTGATCTGTAATAAAATAATCCTCATTGAAATTTAATGAACGTTTCTAAATTAAATTTAGCCTGTGAAAATTAATTTGGTCTCTAAGGGATCTGACATCTTTGGCTTCAAATTTATTATCTCTTCTTAGCTCGTCTTATTAAAATTGTGACTTTACTGTGAAATATAAACAAAATTTACAATGGTCTCTTAGTACACTTTATATTTATATTATGGTGAATTCTTAATTTGAAATAAACTTGCCTTTACCTAATTGGCTTCGTGGTAATGCGTTACTACGCAATTTTTCAAAAATACACAGAACCATTTCGTTCAAACGAAATTTGTTATTTTTTTTTTATTTTTTGTTAGTCATGAAAACATACACAGTGTAAGTAAGCTTTTTGAAACTCAAGAGTCTGAGTATTTTCTTTCGTTATAAAGAGATTTAAAAAGCAGTCTTAGGGCATAAATACATTTATTTTAATAACTAAGTGTACATCAATTTCTAAAATCTCTATTATTGTAACCGTTCTGTACTGTTTATCCTTTATACACTACTCTGTATAGTGCGTTATTTTGCACTGATGTTTTGTTCAGAACAGAGTGAAATTCAATTCCCAACTGATAGAATAAAAGAGTTTTTGGTTTTTCTTCCTCAACTTATAACAATGGAACACGTATAGGATATATTGACGCCTTAAGCAAACAAAAAGATCACAGATATCTAAACAAAAATATATTATTAAACGAAACAATATTTTTTTGTTTAGACATACTCTCTGCCTTTTGGTCATCCTTTATTGTTATAAATGATAACCAAAACATGGGAGGTATTGATTTTATGGATAATAAAGCAAATAATCTCGAGCAATATTTGTGCCAAAGAGAGTTATTCGTTAAAAAGGAGTTCGTTATTAAAAGTTTCCATTGTAGATAATAATAATAATAGCCTTTAATCAAGAAATCGATAATTAATATTCATTAATGATTTAATCTTAATATTCGAGGATATCTTAGTGCTTACTTTCGTACTCCTTCCATCTTTATTGTAAAGCAAACGTTCGTTTCTTTCAAAATTAAACAAATATTTACAGACTCTATAGAATTTAATTGAATTTTTCTAATCCTTGACATTTGGGCAACTTTAAAGGACTCATGGTTTCCAAGGAACGGTGACGACTTGCTGTCACTGTTTACTCGGACCACCGTTAGCTGTTAAATTGTTAATTTTCGGCCGATCTTGATATCACCAGAGAGAGCTTACAGTATCTTGAGATCGTGCAGTAGTATTAAAAACAACATATAACTGACGTGAAATAACGATGTTCTCGGAAGTCTCCAGTCTATGAGCATGTTCATGATCGCCATCGGTATTACATAATTAGCCAGACCAAATTCCTCAGTACACTCACATCACCACCGCGAAAGAACTGTGCGCAGTAGGTTATTTTTATTATACCTGCAATATTTATATACCTGTACATTTTGACGTATAATCATTGTCCATTACAAGTCCGTTAAACATTCGTCATCAATTAAAAATATACTGCCTTACTTAGTTGGTACCGATTAAAAAAAAATTAGTTACTGCTGGAAATTGTAGAAGAAGAAACAGAATCTTAATTGTGTACAGGTTGCGTTGCTCCTGAATAATTTATATTTGGCACATATTTATGTCACTGACGCCTAACCCTTGCCATAAGGCGTGTTTATCACTTAAACGTACCACCTTGTGACACAATACTTGAAGGAATTAACAGCTCTTTTTTTAAATTTTATAATTCCATAATTGCAATAATCTAAATGAATTAAATAATGTTGTGTCTGCCAACATAAATTATATTTCGGCATGTTCTGAATAATTATTATTATTCCTGATCGTGATTTCGGCTACAGCGACTGTAAAAATCCATTATTTTAAGCCATTGTGTCGATTCCTCTTATCAGGTACCTTCATGTGAATCCAATATCCAATCTTGTTAGTGAACTTTCGTGACCCATTCTGAGCGTGAGGACACCATCAGCGTAGTTGTAAAACATGGCCGCTAGTAGTTTGCTCTTCAGAGCATCGCGCTTAATACTCAAGTCGGGTTTTGTTTGCCGAACTATAGCGTCTATACATTTGTACACCAAGCGTCTCACAGACATACTCGGCCTCTTTTACCTGCAATTCTCATTACAACATCATGCCATCTTTTCATATCTTATTTCTGAACATCGTTACAGTGCCGGAACTGGCGACGTTTTCGCCTACGGTTCTAGAGTTCAGAAAATAGATGCGCTTCGCCACTCTTCCATTGGACATGTATGAGGCATGTCCACACCATGTCATGTGACTTCTCATGCCATTATATAATTTTTCACTAGAGTAAAGTAGAGCAAAGGTCTACAAAGTAAATCGATATTTTGGTCTCGTAAGACCTCAAGTGGAACTTATCGCATGACCTAAACCTGTCCACAAAATGAATTGACCCATTTCTGAGGTGTAAAGCAGGACAAGCCCCGGAAGACGGGAAAGTATTCCGACTGTTCACTGTTGATGGTAACAATGAAAATTATTTCATCGTTCAGGAGTCCGATAATACAAACGAACTTTGGAGAACATCCTAACTTTACGCGAAGAATCAAGGCCACGCTCAAAAGTCTTCTGAAAATCAAAGCAAATGTATTGCGTTTATACAGCATATGGTTTACAGCTATTTTTATATACGTATTATATTATTATTAATACATGTAGCGTGTGTATAACGATTCTGTAAGAGGTACAAACGGAGAGGTCCATCGTCTGAATGTAAAGAATAAGAAAACTTAAAATCTATAAGTACTTTTTCTTCGCTCACTTCGCTTATACTTATGGTAACTTCGACCAAGGTAAGTAGGATTCCACAATATCACATGCTCCGCTAGATTTGAAATTGAGTTGACACCATACAAATCTACAGATCGTTCAACATTTAGGATTTCTCTGGAATATGGTGTCCATAAGTTTCTGTAGATCATCGTAAAATGTGCTATGCTAATACGTGTCAGAGCCGAAGTCAAAAATTAAATGAACAGTTGGTAGAAACGAAAATGAGAAATGAATGAGTTTGATTCTCGAGCACATAAGCATGTTCATGTTTTGGTAAGCAGTTTATAAATGTATGTTAAACTTTTTGTTGATTTACAGAACCTCTTTCAGGGTTTGCTTAAAAGCAGTCATGTCGTTTATCATTCACCTCTCTTGCCATTAGTACGAATTTGCGACAAAAGAGAAACATCAATCACTGTCCATCGTCGTAGATAATGCGTATCATAAGTACTTAGGTTTCAGGTCAGGTTTTTATTTTGAAATGACTGATTTGTGTGCTAATATATCATAAATACATTAAGTATTTAAATTCACAAAAATGTACTCACACTAATATCTGTTAATCATTTTGATAATAAATAGTATACATTGTCATGTTCAAACAAGGGTATTAATCTACTATCATAAAATAATTTTCCGTACTTATTTAAAATATCAAGAAACGAGAAAACATTGCAGGTAAAAAAATAGTTATACATCAACATCAAAAGGCGTGCTTTCAAAAAAAAAAGTTAAACTCTTTGAGACTCGTATGCGACTGCAGCAAAATAAAATAAGTCTTAACTCGTTATGGGGATAATCTCTTCTCTAGGAAAATACTTTATCGAGTTTCTTGAGTTGGCTTTAGTTCGGCGGAGGAGGAAAGCGCATTTTGAGATTAAAATGAGTACCTACTTCTTTTCGTAGCTGTAGCATATAAACAAGTTTTATTATTATAATTCCAAATTTGAATTATATCGAATATATACCTTGAATACATGAAGTAAAGCTTTTAACTATCTCGTTCCAGTTTTATTTTTTTTATAATAATAATAATAAAACTGCTGTCGTTCTAAGCATCCAATAAATATTTTCTGTTATTTAAACCCGTTTATTAAAAGAAATAAATATAAGTATTTACTACAAACTGCAATGCAAAAGCGTGAGCCACTTTTTCTCTATGATACGAAACACTTTTGGAAGGTAATATAAATAACAGCTTTGTTGTAATTTCTATTGAAAACTGTAAACATGTCTTCTTTATCAGTCTATATGAGTCCTCCGCTGGATTTACGCATAATAGAAACCGCTCTCGATAAGTCTAATCCGCCATTGATCGGTCGCCAGAGCCTAGTTTGTCGATCAGTGGGATGCACCACGTGGGGGTGGGTGAGTTTCACATGAGTGAAACAGTTGGCATATCCCCCCTTATTATTTTAGAATGAGACATTATTTAGCGAATATCCATTACATTTACGAAAACGAAAACCAAAATTCATTAATTAAAGTACAAAACTTTAATTAATGAATTTTGTGGTGGTGTGGTTTACGTTATCGTTGCTGTTAGTAGTCCAGTAATGGTGTTTATTTTTGGTTCTAGTAGTAGTGCATGCAATTAAGGGGGCAGTGTTATCTAAAAACTAAACTATTTAATTTTCTTTGTTTTTGAATACAAATGTTAGCAAATAAATATTTATTAAAAATAAGTATGGTAAACAGAGACCTTTTTTTCCCATTCCCTTTTTTCTCATTTTCCGTGACTTTTTCCAAACTTGGGATATTATTGGACACTGAAAAAGAGGTGAAAATTAATTGAAATGACTAATATAATTGTCTCGACCTCCGACCACCACGTTATTGAGTACATGGCCGTGAGATGTTTATTATATATATATACTAGTATGGTCATAAAATGTTACAATGCATTTGTAAAAAAAAAAACAGTGTCAGTTCAGACATTTCAATTATTTCCTGTGCCTGTATGATTCAAACTGCTGAATCACCACAAACCTATGAATTTCGTGAGAGACTCGACGTTAGAATTACGTTAACGTTAACGTAGCATGAACTGACCGATAGGACCTGAACTTGACGAGGGCCAGTCTTCAACTCTTCAGGAAGTCCGGAAGGAAAAAGTAAGTATGACAATCGCAAAGACATAGTTATATTTTTAAGTTCAATACCACATAATTTGATAAAAAAACAATAATGAAATAAACGCAATATGTATTAAGTGGGAGCAACATAAGAATATAAGTAACTTCAGTTTTTCCTATGGGCGTCATTAAAGTTAACTAAGGTAAAACCCGCCTGATGATTATGACTAATGTTTCCATTTGGGAAAATCTTTTTTACGAAGACGAAGAAGAATATAAATTAAACTATATGAATATAAAAAGTATGTTTCTTTGTTTGTTATTTATAGACTCTCAAGCCACTGGGTCGATTATCTTCTAATTTATGAATTATATACGGCTCGCCATTGGAAAGTTTAAAAACAAAATAATCTAAACTGAGTACTTACAAAAAGACACTATAAAGCATGGCCGGGTTCAGCTAGTTTGTTGAAAAGTATGAAAAAAACGCTTATTGCCACGGAAAACGAAACATTACTCTAATGGGACTAACGTGAAACATCTTCTTAAATTAATGGTCAAAAGTGCATTGTTCGCGTTGACGGAAGGGTATTTAATATATCTTCTCATGTAAAATATTCCATGCAAATGGAAATGAAAAGATTAATTCCAATTTCAGATATGACATACTTCAAGTTTAGTTTTCAAATTAATCAGAAGACTGTCACTGATTTTTCTTTTTTCTTTTATGGGTTTTGGTTCGCACCATATACTAAAGAGCTGCAATGGGCGCACTTAATGCCTCGTTGCATTCTATACTAGTCAACCCTGAAACGCAATAAAAGTAATATTTATTATGTGATAAAATTAAAGAATGAAACGATTTGAATACATAGGTGAATTATAATAATCATTTATGTTAATAGCATACACTTTGAGTAGTTATTAATGACACTTTTTACAAATTGTTGTACTATAGTTAATTAATATACCACGAGCTCGGCGGTGACATGTGAAGTCCGCCATTTTGGAGCAGCGTGGCGGAACCTCCTCGGCTCCAAAACCCTTTCAGATATTTCAGAAGGAGGCCTTTGCCCCGCTGTGGACATTTATTAGCTGCTAATTAACTTTTACTTTACTTCTTGGAAACAATTTCGTCGTTTTTGGTGGGCAATGGAGTTATTCTTTCCTACTCTGTCGTTCCTATACTAAACTAGTACAAATGGAGGGAGGAAAACTTGGAATAATCAAAAAAGCAATAAAACTCGCACTTCTAAGATTACTTCAAGTTGTACCAAACTAATTTATTTGGAGATATGGATTACAGACGAGTAACCATTTATCTTATTTGAAGTGATTCTTGATAAGAAATAAATCTTGAATTCCGTATAAGGATTGCATAAATTGTCAAGCAAACGTGATTTCGATTCCGGTACAACTATACTGGTAAGGAACAATGAAACTTTGCCACAAACTCCTAAACAGTCTACAAACTTGCTGTTTCAAAACGCTTATTGACCAAGCATTATTAACACCTTCTGCCGACTTAATAGGTACTTTGTATATACTTAAGCATCGTACTAAATTCATTGGTAATAAAAATTATGTAACAAAAGATTAAATAAGTGAAGCAGATTAAAAAAAAACTGGAATTAAATATTTTACAAAACTTATGAATTGAAAATAAATTCGGAAACATTAATTAGTAGAATATAGAAGAACTTTCCATAGCGCGTTGAGCAATTTTGAGCTTCATCATACAGCCTGCAGTGAAGGCCAGGCCTTCCTCTTCTGGGTTAAGTGCTACGATATATTCATAAAGGGAAATACAATTACAAAAATTTCTTTAATAATTTGCTGCTGCTTCATCGTCGCTCCGGGAAAAACCCACTAGTATTTACACGAATGAGTCATTTAAATACTTGTTTATATTGTTAAATTCATTGAATGAATAAAAAAGTGATTAAACGCAATGAAATTCCTAAATAGTTCATTACAAAGTTCTATAATGCTAATTAAAAATAAATTATACCCGACAATACAATGCCTACTTTATATCAAGCCAGAAACAATTGAAACAGAACACAGGAATCGATTGCACCGGTCAGTAATATCAACATCACGGATTAAAAATGTAAGAAACAAACAACTAGGCGTTAAATTTTCATCTTCAATATTGATAATGGTATTCAAATCGTATTTGGAGTTAGATATAAAATATTTTATGTATACATCGTAATTGTCTGAAGATCAAACAACTTTAAGTGAATTACTTTAAAAGAGATTTTTTAGATTATTTTTAATGAATTGCAATTACAGAAATGTTTTAAAAATTCAAAATAATTTGGAAAACATATCTCAAATTTTATTTATGAGAGTCAAAATTATAAAGGCTCCATTAATATAGAGATAACAACAGTGCCATTTCCACTTCGGGAGAAAACTGTATAACCCGATAACATTTTTTATTCTACGTGAAGAACGTTATGTTAGAAGCTGGCACACACAAAACTACGCATAGTGTGCAATAGTCTCAAGCCAATGAAAACATTCATAGAATTTGGTATAAATACCATAAGATAGATTAAACGCAGACAGAGTAATGCCACAAACTCTGAATGTTTCGAAATAGGGAAGTTAATTAATTTAAACAAAGAACAAAATAGAATCGATGCAATCTAAAGATATTATACAGGTGATTCCGAATTTTGCTTTTTTTCCGAATTTGAGAATAAAATATTTCGAGTACACAGTAGTACAACATGCGATCCACGCGCACAAATTCCTCATTGTTGAAGACCCTATTTAGAACGGATATTTAAAAAAATATAACTTTTTTTTGCTATACATATAATGTTTTTCCTTTAGTAACATTTATTTTGTACCTGTATTCGTCGTTAATATTTGCATAGTAAAGCCAAATTGTATGATAATTAAAAGCTCATTGTTAGCAAACATCTGTTTCATTGTTGTTATTCTAATGCTTTTTTTGATATATTTATATCACTTCCAATTGTATGTTTTTTCCCAAGACTAGACAACAAAGAAATATCGTAATCAGAAGCATTAACTGCCCTATTTATATACAGCGCAAATGATGATAATACACTTTTGTACGTGGCAGAGGCTTTCGCTGCCGCTTCATTGAGCCGAGTAGTACCACGGCCTCGCAGAATACCGGCGTGAAGTAGATGCATCTTGTGCTTCTGCGTTTCGTTCGGTGAGTGAGATACCGGAGGCCTACTCTCCCTCCCCATCATCCTTCCAATCTCCCTAATTCCAAAGGACGACAATGCACCTGCAGCTCTTCTGGAGTTGTAGATGAACGTGGGCGACAGAAATCACTTCCTATTAGGTTAACCGCTTGCTTATTTGCCTCCTATACCATGAAAAGAAAGACGTATGTCATATAACTTTAAGTAACACATCATATCTAGCCGAACAGTTTCCCGCCTTGTCGTGTCCATGGCGAAGTTAAATATCACAGTACGTTGGTGTCCAAAGTTCACAATACACTAAAATTATTAGTGTTGAATTATCCACGTGTCCGGCGCTGAGGGAAAGCATCGTGATGATACCTATATCTCTGTTATATAATAATTAGCGAGATACTCACGCCTGCCACTCATAACGGGAGGCAGAGACTATGGATTTTTTGATACGACTTACCGCAGAGACTTTCGGGCTCCGCCGTTCGCACTGCTTGCCTTTCTAGGAGATAGAACGTAACGAGTGGCGAGTTTTGTCGCCGGGTTACATCAAAAACGAAATAAAATATTCTTAGATCAGTATTGGGACAATATTGACTTAAAATAATAAAAAATAAATGAGTATAACGTTGAGTTTTTTAATTTAATTTTCCACTACAGGAGAAATTGTTGTTGAAGAAAATAATAACATAAATTCACTCTTATTAAGGTAGAAAGGTACACATCTACCGTAGAATGCTTTTACTACTTGACACAGTTGGCATAATAGAGGTTTAGTTTCTTTCAACAACGTATATTTTACATCAGTTTTTTTTTTCATCTAATTAGTATAAACTAGAAGATAGAGTATATAAAGGGTACAATAAGGAGTAAAATGGAATATGGATCAAATGCAATATAAACACCATGAAATACAGATTTATTTATAGTTACACAAATGAAAGTTTGTTATGCAAAAGAATTTAAAACGAAGCATGTATACCGTCTCCTTTATTTTTATAAGTAGGTAGACCCTGGAAAATATAATTTCAAAGTTTTTTAAAAAGTAACTACTATTTCTAAATCTTTTAATTAGCAAAAAAAAGTAAAAAAAAAAACTTTATTTAATTTTTTTTATACTAGTGATACTTGAAAACAAAACTTTCGAGAAGTAAGAATCTAAAACGTCCTATGAAGGTTTTGTGCTTTTCGGCACGGGGATCTCTTACGCGTTCATACTTATACATATGCTAACTTAGGGAACTTTAAGAAATGTATATTTTTCCGCTTGCTCCTCGAACGTGATCTAACATAGTGAAGACACAGTAATGTTTGCACATACTAATGGGTTTTAGTTGACCAGAGCTTAGTGCGGTAAGGGTAACTTGTTAATATACCTTTGTTTACTTTTAATAGAATTAGAAGGGTAAGGAAATAAATAAAATCTTATGTTTTGATACGAAATACAATTTTATAAATTTGAATACTTAATAACATGCGGAGTTCGTAAAAACTGTAATGTTTAGTGTAGAATATTTCATGATTGACAATCTCGTACCGGGCACCTAGACCTAACCCTATACCTAGCCAAACCTTAACAGAGCAACAACTGCAATTATGAACGTCAAATTCTTTTCAGAGAAGAACCGAGAAGAAACTATTGGGGTTTATTTAACGCCATTTTACAATGTCATTTACAATTTATAATCAAATCAATACAATGTCAAATGTATAGTAATATTTTTATATATGTAAATTTTAACAGGATCAGGAGGAGGATGTAGGATCTATTTACAAACATCTTTATTCTCGACATATTGATCTATTTTAGAGTAGGCTAATTTGGCAGTTACTTCATCAGTCAACTTTCTGATCCTTCTGATAGTGGAAATTGCAGAACTTAATTTCGTAGCAATTTTATCAATTTAGGCTCCCCACTGAAGCATGGATAATTCCTCATCACTGATATAGAGATTCCAAAAACTACAGTCGAACTTTCAAAATCTAGATTTTTCTTTTGTAAGTTAAAATAATTACACCATTAAGTGACGACTTTCATAATGTATTATCAAAGTCGTCATAGAATGCTGTAATTATAATATTATATGGATTGCCAGAGTAACTGTTTGTGTTATGTCTACTGATTCGATATGCAGCAGGAGTTGTATGTTCTTATGTACTTTACTTGGAATCAGGACAGGGGACAGAGGACAGTCGCTATACCCTAAATGTAACTATTTGGACAATGTGAGCGCATGAAAATCAAACCGCGACTGTTGTAGAAACCGGACTTCCTTCCGCGACTGAATCAGGTGACAAATTACAGACAACTTCCCGCTTCGGAATTCGCAATAGTTAAGAGATTTTGTCATGCAATTCCGCAAGCCTTCAATCAAGTGATCAATTTAATTTCGATCTCTTGATTGAGCCTCTACCAGGGGCCTGAGGTATCTTTCGTTTTTCACAATATTTATTTTGCCCCCATCGCCTAAGTTCTACGTTCTAAGTTCTTCTACGGATACACCACAATACTTTATACACGATAGTCAAGAAGTTAAAGAGTCTGCTTCTGAATCAGAGACCAAAGTTCGATTACATACTCTTATATGAAGGAGTCGTACCCATAATTTATCGAACCTTTATTTTATCGTTGACTGAGACGGCGGCAGGTTCACCACTTGTTCACCAGGTCACGTTGTTCTATGTAAGATCGGGTGAAAAGTAAATTGCAAATAAAGTAAATTCCTTGGCCCCTGACCAACCCCGTATTGGGTATACGGTACTTATTAAATTAAAGAAGTAGCGAATTTAGAAATTCCATTTATTTCTGGTATAGTTATAAAATTTACGTTATCTGGTTAAGAGTTTTGTACTGAAGATGTTACAGAATTCCTATGGTAAAGCTTTGGTGTCTGTATGTGTAAATCATAGCCATTTTGTCAAAAACTACTTAAATCAAACTGTAGTCATTCAAAGCCAGAAAGTTTTTTATTATTTTTGTGATATATTTAATGCACCAAAAAAATACAAGATACTAAAGTAATACTTACGAGTGAAAAAAAAAAAATATGACAATTTTTAAGATTTATCTTGTTTTAATAATGAAAAATAAGTAATATCTTTATTTTGGTAATGACTGAACGGTTCGAGTAATGAGGAGTTATTTGGAAATATACTTCGTTCGGAAGTAAGCCAATTTAGTTCTCGATTCATTTCTTTTTCTCCCTAATTTTATTTGTCTAATGGGATACAGAAATGTATTCTATAACAATAGTCGGTAGTTTAAAATATTTTGTTTAGAAATCTATATATATAATAGAAAAAAAACCGAGCCGCCTTTTACGTAAGATAAAGCTTCAAAATAATATTAAATTTGGTATCTAGGAGACCAACAGAAACGAAATCGATATGTTTTAAATTAAAACTGGCTTTGAATGACTACAGTTTGGTTTAATAGTTTCTGACAAAATGGCTATGACCTACACATACAGACACCAAAGTCTTACCATAGGAATTCTGTAACGTCTTACGTACATAACTCTTAAGAACATACCGTAAATTTTATACCTATGTATAGCAGAAATAAATGGAATTTCTAAATTCGCTCTTTGTTTAATTTAATCAGTACCGGATACCCAATACTGGGATGGTCATTTACGATATTTGTCTTTAAATGGTCTTTTTTTTGTGATATACACGTTTTTTGTGAAGCAAATCTATCTATAGCACCTTATATCTGTCTATATAGTTATATAAATTACATTTTTCTTATCAACATCTAGTTACAAAGGTTCTATGGGACTCAATTTTTATTTGAGAATGGGTGAGGCGTCGTGTATGAACGTTCGATATTCCATTTTATAAAAAGAAGTAGGCGTACGTTTTTCTGTAAAAGTCGAATCTCTGTCTCGGATCCGTTTGGATAGGGTAGTACCTATCCTATCTTACCAGTTTCTGCCACAGCATTTGGCAATGGGCTATAGTAGCCGCTTAACTTCAAGTGAACTCTTTCCACGCATGTTACTCAAATCTTTTTAAAAATATTCACATTTGTAACAATAAGTACGATAAAAATAGCTTATAGGACTTCTGGAAAGGTTTTCAGCAATCAGAAACTTTTGACTAACATATTAAAATATTATTAAAACTTAAAAATAAAAAAATAAATCTTTCAGACAGTATACCCAATAGTGGAATAATCACAGGGCTTAGACATTTTTACCCTTTCAATCCACTTCACATATAGGATTAAAGTCGAGTTTCCTGATGTGGAGGTAGATACCCTAATCACTCGGCTATCGAGGCTATAATAATTAATAACGATATTCAGTCATTTGTCATTGGACCTAAATGTCTATTACATTTGAGACGTAACAATACTAATATTTAACGTACCATTTACAGTTAGAATCACATGTTCAGAAGTAGTAATATCACCTGTTACTTGTTCTTAATATTTATAAAACAAAAGAACGGTTCTGGAATAGCCTCTTAAGTTAATGGTTGGAAAAGCGAGTCGGTGAGTTCAGTAAACAGCATTTACGATGTCGCCTCAGGGTCGTTAACGCCGAACGTAACCTTTCTTAACAATTAGTTTCTGAAATTGAATGTATTGATATTTTTTGCATTAAATATAGTTTTCTTATGAACATAATACACTTGTATCGTAAGCCGCTGGTTGTAGCTACGCTAAAAAATGGATGACATGAAAGTTACTGTAACTTAGCGAAACATCGTCGTCATCTGAAACATGCCAGTCGGTTCTTTCTTTAGTACATTTCCTGAGGGGTATCTATTTTCGAGGCGCAAGTACTGCTTATGTCCGGTTTGCACAGAATAAAACCCGGGGGTAGTCCAGCCAGCCCATTCGAGCAGCTACAAAAGCCGCCGCTGGGCTCTATCACGTTAAACTACTACTACTAACTAGAACTAACGAGGATTGACAAGTGGAGATACCAGATACCTTAGACTCTGCTATCTGTCACCGGTGTCCATAGATATGACTAACAATTGGCATATATTTCTTTATTTCGATATCCATCAGAAGCTTCGAGAATTCTCTGATATTTGATAACCCACCCTTACGACAGCCAACAGATGTGAACGGGTGGCAGTTTCCCTCACATCACCACCACACGGCTACTTCTGTTTTAAAGGCCTATAAACAGTCCACTGCAGAACATAAACCTCTCATAGACAGGATTCCCGTTTTCTGTATGCTTGGCAGACGGGTTGACAGGTTTGTGCTTCTGCGTTTCGTCCGGTGAGTGAGGTGACCGGAGGCCCTCTTCCTTCTCCTTCCAACCCCCATCGCTGTCATCCTTCCCACCTCTCAAATAGCCTTACAAGGCTGAAAACGCATCTGCAGCTCCTCTGGAGTTGCAGGTCTACGTGGGCGACCACCAGGTGAGCCGCGTGCTCGTTTGTCCCCTTCTCCGTAAAAAAAATCACTTAGTTATGGCCACTTAATGAAAAGCGTTTTAAATCATACATGGTCCTTATCACATCCAAGATATGGTTTCGCTTATTGGTAACCATGTCTTGGATAAATATAACCATGTTAAAATTATTAAATATTGCTTGGTTCCTCCTGGCACACAGATTTTTGTGTACTGTAGTGTAACTGTAGACCGTAGTTATTACAGCTAATTCTTATTTTATGAGAGACCCATGTCTGGCAGTGATTAAGATAGTGGAAAATGTACAAAATCAATTAAAGAAGAACAATGGGTTTAGCATAAAATAAAATATTCCATACCAAATGTGCTGGTGCCTTTGAAAGGAAAAGATAACATTATCATTACTTTACATCTCACACAAATAACTATGAAACCTTTAACAATTATTATCTTAACATTAGTAATGCTGGTGAAGATGATGTCCTCCTGGTCGACTTCGACCACGGGGACAATTTCCAAACACTATCGGCGGTTGTCAAATTCGCAGGAGATATTATAGTGCCGTAAATGTACTCTCAAACACAAAGGCACTCACTCGTGTTTACATTCCCATATCCTTGTCAGGTACTCATGGCTCATGCCAGGTACGCTAACCGCAAAGCCACGTGGTGGTCACGCCGTATATGTAACTTAATGCCCACTTTCTTGCACTTTTCTTGCTTTTCTTTCAGAATATTTGAAAAAAAATGGACATTATGGAAACTGTTATATTCGTAAAAAAGCAAAAGGAATAATCATTCTTGAGAAACAATAATATCAAACGGGATGAATAACTCAAGGGATATCACGCACTTCGCTTTGTTGGAAATAATTCAAAACAGTGCGGTTTACGGGTTAACCCGAGGGAGGTATACGAAAACGGCAAAAGAATATTCTTAAAGCGAATTTCGAATATTTACGGTGCCTTGTTTGAACCTTCTAACGCAATAGAATATAAGAAAATTTGATGGAAGCAATATGTGTTTCAAATATATAACAAATAGACTAGATAATTAGTTATATAGAACACCTAGCCGTTTGCTGTGCGACGTAAGAGAATATACAGAATAAGTCAACAAAAATGCTAGAAAAGTCATTCGAAGAAGTATTTCTATGAGCACGAGACGATCGGGGGGATTCCAAGATCAATCCACCAAAATAACAAAGGAAACACGTCGATACTACAACAAAAACTTATATTTAATATCATAATCATAAACAGCAATTTTTTTTAATTAAAAAACCAATTTAATGCTTTGCCATTCAACTATAAGAATCAAACGTTTTTTAAAACAGAATATTATTACCTCGTCGATAATTTTATTATGTAAAATTATAATGAATATTAACAAAATAAATAATGTCAAACGGTATGATCTGTCATACCGTTTGACATTATTTTATAAAAGTATTTATAAATTATGACATGGTACACTAGCGTCAATTTTAAAAATCTATTTCAATTATGCTAATGAATAGAATCCTGTAGGTTTAACTTAACTATTACTTAACATAAATTGATATGAACCGAAGAAGACGTTTATAATGAGACACGATTCTGAATTTTGCAAGGGACAAGATTACTCTCAAGGCAACTGTTTTTAGGTCCTTAACTTTTAAGTTGGAGTTAGGATTCTGTTATGTTGACGTCGGTAAAGTTTAGGTCTTTGAATTATATTATTCTATAACCAAAATCCTTACATTATATTCAATGAATGTTATATATAATTAATGAGGGTTAATTAATGTGGCGTAAGGAGAAATATACTATATTTTTCTCCAAAAGTCAACCACAACTGTTCGTGGTGCAAACTGCTGGGACGAAGAGGATCAGACTGTTAGCGGAGAATCCTTTCGAATATGCCGAATCTAAACCGCATCGATTAGGGGATCAGCATGGCCAGAGCAAAGGTACTCGGCACGTGCTCATCTACTCGCTAACTCAGCGCGGTGAGTATAAGCAAATATTCCATGACAGCAAAAGATTATGCCTAGCTATGAACTCTAATAGGCTGGTGGTGATGATGATGATGAATAAATGAGATTCCGAAATATTTTTTGTCACATGGGGGGAAGGGGCTAACATCTACCAAGGCAGTGAGAGTTAATGACGGGATCAGCAATAACTGCCGGACCGACTAAAACCCCTACGGAATTAGAATCTATTGTTGGCCCGGTGGCCTTGACAGCTTTGGAGCAAGAGACTAGCTAGCCGAAGGCTACACTGAATAGGACAACACCAAATGGAAATCCGTATATTTACGTTCATTGTTCATATTATCATTATTTTATCTCAAAATCAAAACCGGAATTACTGGTCTATACTTATCTATTTTCATATACAAAGACGTAACTATATTTCGATGTGTAGGCTAATCTTCATCTGATTTCTTCTGATATGTTTCTTATGACATTGTGAATGACATCGGCTTTTATTATTTTGTATTACTTTTTTAATTAAAAACCAATTTAATGCTTTGCCATTCAACTATAAGAATCAAACGTTTTTAAAACAGAATATTATTACCTCGTCGATAATTTTATTATGTAAAATTATAATGAATATTAACAAAATAAATAATGTCAAACGGTATGATCTGTCATACCGTTTGACATTATTTTATAAAAGTATTTATAAATTATGACATGGTACACTAGCGTCAATTTTAAAAATCTATTTCAATTATGCTAATGAATAGAATCCTGTAGGTTTAACTTAACTATTACTTAACATAAATTGATATGAACCGAAGAAGACGTTTATAATGAGACACGATTCTGAATTTTGCAAGGGACAAGATTACTCTCAAGGCAACTGTTTTTAGGTCCTTAACTTTTAAGTTGGAGTTAGGATTCTGTTATGTTGACGTCGGTAAAGTTTAGGTCTTTGAATTATATTATTCTATAACCAAAATCCTTACATTATATTCAATGAATGTTATATATAATTAATGAGGGTTAATTAATGTGGCGTAAGGAGAAATATACTATATTTTTCTCCAAAAGTCAACCACAACTGTTCGTGGTGCAAACTGCTGGGACGAAGAGGATCAGACTGTTAGCGGAGAATCCTTTCGAATATGCCGAATCTAAACCGCATCGATTAGGGGATCAGCATGGCCAGAGCAAAGGTACTCGGCACGTGCTCATCTACTCGCTAACTCAGCGCGGTGAGTATAAGCAAATATTCCATGACAGCAAAAGATTATGCCTAGCTATGAACTCTAATAGGCTGGTGGTGATGATGATGATGAATAAATGAGATTCCGAAATATTTTTTGTCACATGGGGGGAAGGGGCTAACATCTACCAAGGCAGTGAGAGTTAATGACGGGATCAGCAATAACTGCCGGACCGACTAAAACCCCTACGGAATTAGAATCTATTGTTGGCCCGGTGGCCTTGACAGCTTTGGAGCAAGAGACTAGCTAGCCGAAGGCTACACTGAATAGGACAACACCAAATGGAAATCCGTATATTTACGTTCATTGTTCATATTATCATTATTTTATCTCAAAATCAAAAACCGGAATTACTGGTCTATACTTATCTATTTTCATATACAAAGACGTAACTATATTTCGATGTGTAGGCTAATCTTCATCTGATTTCTTTTGATATGTTTCTTATGACATTGTGAATGACATCGGCTTTTTATTATTTTGTATTACTTTTTTTAATTAAAATCCCGGGCAACATGGTATTGCATAGTATTAACAATCTTGCATAGTAGTCGTTTTAAATTTTCATAACACAGGTTATCTAACTGTTATAATGTTATTAAGCTTTAATTCTTCCTTGTTCATGTTGCTAAATAAATTACAAACATGTATAACGATATAATACGTCAGCTTGACAGATCCAACAATGGCGTAGTCAAAGTTACAAAAAGGCACCTTTTCACCCAAATTATTTTAAAAAACAAACAGACCTGTCGCAGTCTTAGTGTTTAAGCCAACGATACAAATCGTAGGTAAATTATATCATGAAACTTTAGAACTAATGAGTGTGTTGAAAGTGGGCCATGTAGAAATTGAACTTTAACACAGTTTCGGCACAATTTCAGCAGCAAAATGTTCACTTTGAATATACACTAATAACTAGAATTTAATCGAAAAATGCATGCTAGTGAAAACCAGAATTATGCTACAAAGAATAAATAAATTTAAATAATATCGATGTTTAGATAGAATTTTCTTAATACAATATAATATCTAAGCAGCAGAACTTCAGGCATTACTTAATTTTTATTTCATAATTAATAAATATTTCATAGATTAATAAAGATGATTATTGATCTTTAATTTTTTAGAATCGGAATACTATTAGTGAAATAACTTTGTTGTGTAACAGTTCTACAGTGTTTAATTTCAATCCAATTAAGAAAACACAATTAATCCATTATTAAATTAAGTTGCTAAATTCCGCCAATTGTCGACTTAAAGAAATGCCAGTAAAACCTTATAAGATCTGACAGATGAGCTAATTACTTGCTGAAATATACCAGACCTTAAATACCCAGAGCGTTGAGAGTGTCTAAGGTATAATTAGCTAAGATCATCAAAATTACTATATTTATTAGCGAAGTATATAACAAGTACTCACGCGTGATTCAAAGGCAAAGATTACACACTGCCATTTGAGACGACTGAGCGTAACTAAGTAAGCTTCTGCACGGGATTTTCGCATCTCTAGGAAGTATTTGTTGGGTGTCCAATCTACAACTAAATGCCCAATTATTACACTCTAAAAATTATTTGGTCAGCGAGTTCAAAATAAGAAATACCATTCATTTCGCTCCCGGATAAAAACAACCTAGTTGAGGGCAAAATGTTTTCACATAAGCGAAGGAAATATTTCCCATTAGTACCACCGTGATTTCACAAAAATGTAATTTGATATAGCATTGATATAACTCATGATGTGTTAGGACAACGTAAAATCAATTATTATGACACGATAAAGCTTAACATTTTTATCCACATGAATGAGTGTTATTAAAAATGGTTCAATTGATTGAAAAGTCGAAAGACTTCCAACATAAAGAATCGTGCGACTCGATTTCACTCTCGAGTCGTTGTAGTTCAGCAAAGGCAATTCGTAGCAAAATAAAGGGGCGTGCTTGGGATGATAACGGGACATAATGATGTCGTTACGTGTTTTGAACAACAACATTAATTGACATTACACAATTACGACGACGAAAGTATTACCAATTATGTTTAATAAAAAAATCGTTTTGAGAATTATGAAGGTAACATGTATTTCATGCTGAATATCAATTCATGTTTGCATGCGCAGCAATTTTTGGTAGATGGTTTTTATAACGTAAGAAAAGACTCCATAAGCGTGTCATTATCTACGTATAAACAAAAATACTAATTAAATTTAGTTGGACGAAAAAAAATACAATTCCATCCATCCACCGCCACTTCGTAATGAGGTACCTCTGTCAGTGTAAAAACCAGACGGAAGAAACTCCTTTAGTCTCCTCTTTTTGACTACTTCACCAATAATTTTAGTGAATTGTAGTATGCCCTTAAATTATTAAAAGTTATGTATAGTCTCGTAGATAATAAACACTGGCAGCCATCGCCCTACTTAAACATATTATGGGACGTCATCACTCGATGCAGTCACAAGCAGATTATTGGAATGGATTGGAAAGGCGATCTACCTACTGCGTGCAGAAGGTAGAGTTTGATTCTTGATTAACATATTATATTGTGAAACTTTTAATCAAAGAAAAATCGTATTCGAAAAACTGTTCTTCACTATCAGAGGTACCTCATTACGAAACCATGGTTTTGTCTAACCTTGTATTTTAAAACTAAATTTAATTTTATTGTGTCGTCTAATAAAGAATTTCATTTATTTTCAAGATTTTAGTAATTTATTTGATTTTAGTAAAAGACAATGATACGCATTTGCCGTCTTTTCTTAAATTATATATTTAATCTACCTATAATCAAAATGCAAATAAATCATCGCATTGTTTTTTACCTTTTTACATATTCAGATATGTGTTTAAAAACCGAGTGTCTGATTGTTCGGATCTTCCACAAGAAATACATGCCACTCGTACCTTAATAATTCTCAAAACGATTATTTCATTAAACTCAATGTAATTCTTTCGTCGTGATAATTGTGTAATGCCAATTAATGATGCTGTTCAAAACACGTAACGACGTCATTATGTCCCGTTATCATCTCAAGCACGCCCCTTTATTTCGCTACGAATTGCCATTGATGAGCTACAACGACTAAGAATAAAATCGAGTCGCATGATTCTTTATGTTGGAAGTATTTCAACTTTTATAGCAAATTATTAGGATACAATCTATTGAACCATTTTTAATAACACTTATTAATGTGGATACACGTGACGTGTCATAACATTTTACATTGTTTTAATGCATCATGAGTTACGTGACAGTATTATGAAATGACATTATTCAGTAGTAGCTCTCAACTGGTTCGTTCGAGTCCGTGAGCGAGATAAATGGTGTTCTTTATTTTAATTAAAATTCATATAGATAAAAATATTAACCCTGTGCGTGTCATAAGAATAGATTTTACATTATTATAATACATCATGACTTATATAACTGCAATATCAAATTACATTTTTTGTGAAATTAATTATTTCATTCTATTTTAAGATTTTGGTACGCTAGGCAGCATTGAATATATCCCGAAAAATGGAAGATTTATTAAAGAAGCCTGTTTAGACATCTCAATCTAGTTCTTATGAGGAACAAGCGTGAGTGCCCGTTATGTAACTTCACTAGTCAATGCAATCGTTTTGATGACCTTAGCTAATTAGACACTGCTGCTCTGTCGTAGCGCATTAGCCCTCTGGGTATATTAGGCTTGATATATTTTGCGGGTCTTGGCATTTCTCTAAGCCAACATTTAGGGCGCAATATAAAAACTTAATTTATATGAGTATATAGTTTAATTGTCATTTTCTAATTAGATTAAAATTATACATAGCTTAATTGTTACGCAACAAAGTAATCCTCATTAGTATTAGTCGGATTATGAAAAATTAAAAACGTATGCAGTTTTACTATTATAGATAATCATGTTGATTTATCTAAAACTGAGGATAAACGAGGAAATAAAAATAAAATGTTATGCGTGAAGTTTTCAAGCGCACTGGAGTAGCGTGACGTACCCTTCCCGGCTTTCAAAACCTACTCAATTATATTCATATAAATATTAGAGGAGGCGGCTTTTGCCCTACAATTTGCGCAGTGGCTTAGCTATGTGTAATTTAGGTTTAAAAAACATCTTCGTGACACATGAGAAAATTCTACGCGAAATTATATTACGTCGCTAGCATACTTATTTTTTTTAATATAAACAACTAGATGTTGTTATTGTTTAAAAATTTTAAAAACGTAATAGAAAAAGATTAAAGCCAACCTTCACAATATCACATGAAATATATCTAAAAAAATCCATTTAGAGCAAAAAGATTAGCCTGCATTTCGAAATATTATAATATAAATATAAATTTTGGTTTTGGGGTAGATTTGGGCCTTTCGCTTATCTCACTCACCGAACGAAACGCGAGGCCACAATACTACCTCGGCATTATGATTATGAAACCCAAAGGTGGTAGGAAATTTTTACGCTGATACCACAACGGCACGGCAAGTACAAGTATAAAATGCGATAAAATACGTAAATGGCCTCCGCTCAAATCTACAGGTTGCTTCTTTACATTACTTTTAATTATATTTATTTAAGGAGTACAATAGCTAATATAAAATAAAAAGCTTACTTAACTCTTTACACATTTTTATAGACTTTGTAAGCTTAATTGATTCGAGTCTTAAAAGTCTCGTCTCTCAACCTTACTTTCATCGCTTCTCATTCACTATTGACTAAGGACCGAAGTTCTGACTTTATTATAATTATTACCAACTCATCCCGTACAAATAACTAGCTCCGTTTGTATTATTCGATAATGTAAATATTTATCTTGGGAATTTCAGACTAGGATGGTGATGAAGTGAATTACCCCTGAACCGATCTGAGAATCGAGAGGCAATTCTCATTCATGAAAAGTTACTAAATATTAGTACATATAAATCTATAACTAGTATATACCTTAACCGCCAGGTAACATCATCGTTAGACCTCACCTCTCCGGAAGATGTGTCTCCGAGTGTAACAGAACGCGTAGAGAACTTCGTCGGGATAATAGTTTGTGTTTATAAAAAGGATACTAGAAAAATATGACCCTGAAAATGAATACTTAATATCTCTTGACCTGATGAAACAACGGAAATTCTGTTGTTGTGACACGTAAAGAAATATCTATGAATTTTATAAGAAATTTAATACATTTTATCCGTCGAGTTTAGAAGTAGCGTAGTAGAACCTTCCCGTATAAACGCATGAAAAAAAAAGAGTGCTCAGTAAGACTTTCATAATACGTCACAAAGATGGCAGATAACCATAAATGTGACGATTATTTTCTTATAATTTTGACGTAAGCGAACTTCGAGGCTTGTTTCAAGCAAATGAATAACTATTAAAATAATAATATAGTTATCGTTTAAAAAATAACTTTTACGTCGTTTTATACTCGTACTTCTATACAAATAGACAACAATAGAATACATAGGTTCATTCACTCCAAAAGTTCGAGTATTATTTAGACATTCCGTAAATAGGAGTACAATATAATTTCACAAATGATTATTATTATTATGTAACTGTGTTGTATATTGTGGACATTATATAGTGTACAGTACTGAGCTTATAAATTAAAACTAATCCTGTATAGATTACGATCCACTATGTTGATGTGTCATAGGCTACTTTTGTGGATATTTGTACTAATTAGAAATATATTTTTATAAAAAAAACTTATTTCAATTATAGAAGATTAACAATAATTTTTCTTGGTGTTTTTTTTTAGTTTAACGTGGGGGAAAGGTGCACGCACCTACCCTTCACTGTCTCCAGTGACTGGTTATGTCGGGTGTGACTGGCATTGAAGATGCCGGACCAACTGAAACCCCCACGGTAGATCTGGCCTAGTGGCCTTTACAGCTAGATCGATAGAGCCTCGCGAGCAGGAGGCCCGCAAGTTAATTTCCCAGGTGTAAAAATGAACTGCTAGTTGTAGCCAGAGCACCGTTCCTAAGCTAGCGGGGTGCACCACGTGCAGGTAGGGTTAACAGTTGAGAAGAATATGGTATATTCTCTCTTACATCCCATACAAACACATAATACAGGGTTTTTATTGCAATTGTTGTATAAAATTGATAATAATACCAACAATACAGTTCATACATATCAGCCCCAGGTAATAAATTTTTTGTAAATCCAAAAGTGTAATCAATACCTAATTAAAAATTGCTCTAACCTAACCTCCAACCTTTTATATCAAACTTTTGTATAATAATTATTTCATTAACTAATAAAACTAATTGTTTCAGTTGCTGAAATTAAACGTTATAATCTGAGCATCAATGAAATTCAATTAATTACGTATTACCTAAATGTTGTCCACAACTACGGCATCCATGTTCGAACTGTTTGAACTGAACAAATTGGTTTATGTAATATTGCTTAATTATTTATTAAGGTAAAATATTTACTGTTTTATAGTATATTTGAATTATTGATATCCTTTGATGTTAAGACTTGAGAGATTCACACATTCAACCTTTTGTAAGCACTCACTAACTTCCATCTCCGATAATGAATATTGTGTTATTGTGAGCTTTTTAGGCCCTAGATGCAAATAGTAGTAGTAGGAAATAGGAATAGTAGCTTCTAAAATTTTCCACTGGTGGGCAAAGGCCTCTTAATGTTTAAGAAGGTTGTGGAGCCAGGAAGGGTCCATTACGATGTCCAAGCGCGGGTTGGTGTACTTCTAAATAATATTATAACAAAAAAAAATATTGTTTCTCAGTTTAGTTCTAGTTTTCGTTTACCGCCGAGTATGTTGTAAGTTTAGCGATTCAAATTGTAATTAATAATTTTCAATAGTGCCGTGGTAGCCTGACTGACTGAGTGACCTGGGTTCTATCTCCGGTACCGGCACCGCTAAAATTGCTAATAGCATTTTTTTTAATATCGTTGTTCTACACGTTCATAGTACTCGAGTGACCAGGGCTTGATCCTGGTGCCGGCACTACTAAATTTGTCCATTCCTAATAATATTTTTTCAATCGTGCATTATTTTTGGTACAATGGTTAAATGCTGAATTTATCACGTTCTTGATAATCTGGTGAGAATATTGTAATGATAAAATCTGCATGTCTGAGAAATTTCGAGTCATGTGAAGTCCAGCAAATTCACTGGAAGCTATGTGGCGTACTCTTCCTGACTCCAAAACCCTCTCAAATATTGAGAGGATTTATTTGCCAAACAGTGGGAAATTTACAAGCTACTTTTACATTTTCATCGAATAAACGTCCACGATTTTAGTTCTTACATTTATATTCATCATACAAATGTTTTTCCCTTACAGGATTCCAACCGGCAACCATCATTTTCGAAAGTGGATCACTATCAACAATGCTATATAGTCTACTCGTATAGACGGGTCTTTCAATGTTTTCATGGTGTATGAAGTCGCAATAAAAAATTATTTATTAACTATTACATGAGTTAAGTATCGTAAGCGGTAAATTTGAATCCGAAAGTAAATAATAATATTTCATATTTTATTATGTTCTGCTTGCGGTATTGTGCGAAGCGTATAATTTTACTCTCCATGTAATAATAGATTACCTTTTTTTTTAGAATTTTACGTGGGGGAAAAATGTCCACCTTACCACCGTTAACACCTACCAGTCACCGAAGGCGATGACTGGTTATGTCAGCATCAAAAAAAAAAGTTCTAGTCGTGGTAAAGCCAAGGGGCGACTTTTGCTGCTGCTCGAATGGGGTGGCTCGACTGGTGTAGTACCACGACCTCGCAGAATACCGGCGTGATGTAGAGGCATCTTGTGCTTGTGCGTTCCGTTCGGTGAGTGAGATAACCGGTGTCACACTCCCCCCTCCCCAACTCCTCTTCCTGTCATCCCTTCCATCACCCTAATACACTTAAAGGTCGGCAACGCACCTGCATCTCCTCTGGTGATGCAGATGTCTGTGGGTGACGGTAATCATTTACCTGAGCTACCAGCGTTTGCGCGTTTGGGCCCTTTACCATAAAAAACAAAATGGTTAGACCAACTTAAAAGCTAATATATATTATAAAAACATAACCTTATTTGTTATAACTACCATTTTTAGTGTTTGAAATTCAAAGACTATTTAATTGAGCTTAATTAATAATAAGCCTGTGTGGGTGAGGATGATGAAAAATATACAACAACACAACAGAATATCGTGGGAAACGTTTCTTAATTCCCGATTTACACAAAGTTGTGAAATGACCAAGCGCATCTTTTATACAGAACTTGCAGAGAGCAAGCGATATCTTGGTGGAAAACTACACTGATATAAAGATGTGCTTAAACGACATATAAAATATTATGTGACATGATACATAGAACCTTCGCAGAGGGAGAACATGACCAGTATCTAGACTGAAATAAAGAAGTTTAATGAATGTCAAAACTATTGAACTTTGAAACCGTCGACCTTAATAGTTTAAAGCTAGACTACCGACGGATGTCAGTTATCATTATGTAAACGGGATACTAACGTGCTCTCGGTGCGTGATAGCTTTCAGTACTCGTAAAAACTCGGCTAAGTTAACCATACTTGGGCACAAATACACTAAATTGTACAAATTAAGGTTCTTCTAACAGTTATCAGCTGGATATATAAAGAGATGAATTGGAAGACTAGATATAACCGCTACGCTTGACAGATGGTATGGAAATCGGAGCACAGAGACCTTGGACCAAAAATATACTCTATCGTCCGTATTCCCGAATGTACGGAAATGTACGGGAATGTCTATGTACGGAAGTGCTATAAGTCATTCACATAGGGATTGAACTCGAGTCTCCTGATTCGAAGGTAACACATACATATTTTCAAGCCCGTAGTATAACTAACAATAAATAATATTCAAGATATATTTTTTTATAACAGAATACTAGTAATGTACTAGTTGGTGAGATTGAGGAGTAACACATTGACTTCAAGACTAACATTTTATCAACTCTTTATGTTTTCAATACCCAGTGAATAACATATGTGCCTTTATATACAGATTTAAATAAGCCGTTAATTAGATACTTGCTTTGGCCTGTACAATATGAAAATATGCCATAGTCTTAAGCGTGGTAGAGCCAAGCGGCGGCTTTTGTTGCTGCTCGAATGGGGTGGCTCGACTGGTGTAGTACCACGACCTCGCAGAATACCGGCGTGATGTAGAGGCATCTTGTGCTTGTGCGTTCCGTTCGGTGAGTGAGATAACCGGTGTCACACTCCCCCCTCCCCAACTCCTCTTCCTGTCATCCCTTCCATCACCCTAATACACTTAAAGGTCGGCAACGCACCTGCATCTCCTCTGGTGATGCAGATGTCTGTGGGTGACGGTAATCATTTACCTGAGCTACCAGCGTTTGCGCGTTTGGGCCCTTTACCATAAAAAACAAAATGGTTAGACCAACTTAAAAGCTAATATATATTATAAAAACATAACCTTATTTGTTATAACTACCATTTTTAGTGTTTGAAATTCAAAGACTATTTAATTGAGCTTAATTAATAATAAGCCTGTGTGGGTGAGGATGATGAAAAATATACAACAACACAACAGAATATCGTGGGAAACGTTTCTTAATTCCCGATTTACACAAAGTTGTGAAATGACCAAGCGCATCTTTTATACAGAACTTGCAGAGAGCAAGCGATATCTTGGTGGAAAACTACACTGATATAAAGATGTGCTTAAACGACATATAAAATATTATGTGACATGATACATAGAACCTTCGCAGAGGGAGAACATGACCAGTATCTAGACTGAAATAAAGAAGTTTAATGAATGTCAAAACTATTGAACTTTGAAACCGTCGACCTTAATAGTTTAAAGCTAGACTACCGACGGATGTCAGTTATCATTATGTAAACGGGATACTAACGTGCTCTCGGTGCGTGATAGCTTTCAGTACTCGTAAAAACTCGGCTAAGTTAACCATACTTGGGCACAAATACACTAAATTGTACAAATTAAGGTTCTTCTAACAGTTATCAGCTGGATATATAAAGAGATGAATTGGAAGACTAGATATAACCGCTACGCTTGACAGATGGTATGGAAATCGGAGCACAGAGACCTTGGACCAAAAATATACTCTATCGTCCGTATTCCCGAATGTACGGAAATGTACGGGAATGTCTATGTACGGAAGTGCTATAAGTCATTCACATAGGGATTGAACTCGAGTCTCCTGATTCGAAGGTAACACATACATATTTTCAAGCCCGTAGTATAACTAACAATAAATAATATTCAAGATATATTTTTTTATAACAGAATACTAGTAATGTACTAGTTGGTGAGATTGAGGAGTAACACATTGACTTCAAGACTAACATTTTATCAACTCTTTATGTTTTCAATACCCAGTGAATAACATATGTGCCTTTATATACAGATTTAAATAAGCCGTTAATTAGATACTTGCTTTGGCCTGTACAATATGAAAATATGCCATAGTCTTAAGCGTGGTAGAGCCAAGCGGCGGCTTTTGTTGCTGCTCGAATGGGCCGGCTCGACCGTGTTGGTACCACGGCCTCGCAGAATACCGGTGTGAAGTAGAGGCATCTTGTGCTTCTGCGTTTCGTTCGGTGAGTGAGGTAACCGGAGGCCCTCTTCCGCTCCCTATTCCAATTCTCTTCCGTCGCATCTCCCCAATATCCTTAAAAACCGGCAACGCACCTGCAGCATCTATGGCATTGCAGATATATGTGGGTAACGGTAATCACTTACCATCAGGTGAATAGCTTGCTCGTTTGCCGTATTTCCATAAAAAAAAAGTCTGATTATGAGATTTTTTAAAGTAAGTGAACCTAATTTCCTTACTTATTACATCTTCCCCGAAATGACGGGGTTCCTCCCACGGAAAAAAAAGCTGTAAACACACTCTCTCTTTCCATTACCATATCTAGCAAGTAATGTAATAAATTATTCACTAGCTTTCGTAAAAATAATTAAACTTTTTTTAAGGTACTGAATATAGTGGAACTCCATCAGACGCTGCTTAACTCCATTATTCATGGCGGTGTTACGCCGAAATCGTGGAGTAGAAGCGTCGTTGTCCTATTCTTCAAGTTAGACGATAACTGTCTATTGAAGAATAATAGACCGATGTCGGTTCTAAGCCGCGTCTACGTTCTGTTTTCGAGAGTCATGAGAAATCGTCTAGTAAACAGACTTGACGACTTCCAGCCTCCCGAACAAACCGGATTCCGATAAGGCTGCAGTACCATAAACCTATACATAGACATACTCTTCGCCAGATTGTACAGAAGACCGAGGGATATATTTTGCAATTATCTCTGGCGTATGTGGACTATGAGAAGGCCTTTGATACAGTCGAAATTTGGGCGGTTCTACAGTTTCACCAGATAGACTCCCGTTATATCGAAGTGCTGATGGGTTTATACAATGAGGCTACGTACGTACGTAAAGTTACTTGGGAGGGTCGCCATGTAACGCCACGTGTGGTGATGGACGAGTAAGACATTGACTTCAGGAAATACATTTACTTATTATTTACTTCTACCACTTCTTATTAATTAATTTCTTATATCTTCGATCGGGAATCCCCCAATAAATAACATATGTGCTTTTATATACAAATTTATAACGCTTTTTAAAGCATACTGCCCGTCTTTTTATACTTGCAGCCAGTGGGTTAGCTATACTCAGGGGACATAAAAATCCAAAAATATGGAACGTACAAATTCTTCCCTCTTTAAAGTTTTATTATATGTTTACACCAGTGTATGTTTAAATAATTATAAAGCTTTACTCTAAAATCCCTACAAAGAGTATTTTGTAGTTAGTAGGCATGGCGAAAACCTCTCTTCTCACATTTTTTTCTTTTTCAATCCACACACAGCTCCTTAATATTAATACTATTTGATGTCTTCATATTAATATTTGATATTACTTCAGAACGGATTGCGAAAAGAGTACAAAAGGAAATAAGTCAATAAATATGGAAGCTCGCAATTCGTTAGCTTTCTCGATGGGAAAAAATCTATTACACACGTAACTATCTTTCTCATCGCTTTTCTGTAGTTAGGAATTGGTATGATCTCCCCTTTTTAATTACATTTTATCTACTGAACTTAAAGATAGACAGGTATAGAATGTCCTTTTGGAATTAAGTCCGTCTTGTTAAACAATTTTCTAGTAAAAGAAAAATTACTGTGTTGCCAGATATGACTTACAAGACGTGGTATTTTACTGTAGGCTGTATAAAGAAGCTCAAATTCCTCAATGGGCTATGGAAAGAGCGGTGTTACTGTGCGTGATAGAATCAGCAAAGATGAAGTCCGCTACGAAACTATGATCGGCAAAGGATCGCAAAACTGAGAAACATTGGGGAAAATAAACCATCGTATTAATTATTAATGTGTGATGTCTCCCGAACACGGCAAGTCTTTTTAAATCCGTACAAATTTTTTTCTGCTTTTAAATATTTTGTTAAAAAGTATTTTCAATTGTTTCCAGTACATGACCAAGTTTAATAAAAAAAATTGCTCAATATTTAAAACCTTTGCTAATGCCTTGAAAAGCGCAACCAAGGGTGGGTAAGGGTGTTAGCATAAACGCAATAAATTAGTGCAATAAGTAAGTGTTTGTGTTCCTACTGAAAAAAATTGTAACAGGGATCCTCATAAATTATTTGTTCTATGCAAAGACATGACTTATCCTGGAACAAGGATTTTTGTATGGCTATAAGAACTTGTTATACAATTACCAACAATTTGAACTCACCCATACGTATTTAAAATGAGGTTGTTTATTTGGCTGTTAAATTGTTGAAAATCGTTATTGCAGAATAAATGAAGTCTTTTCATAGAACAAATAATTTATGAGGATCCCTGTTACAATTTTTTTCAGTAGGAACACAAACACTTACTTATTGCACTAATTTATTGCGTTTATCCTTGCTATATTTTTTTTTTAGCAGGAACACAAAGCAGCATATATTTATATATATACATAACATAATTTAGATAAATTGTGATGTGTTGCTTTCCGTATTGAGTTGTATAAAATTCAAAGCACATCACATAAATAATACATTTGTCATACACATAATTTATTTTGCATTACGTTCGTACCGAATAACTGATGAGCTATAATTAGATACACTGTACCAATGTTCGTTTCAATTATGAATTTCAGAATTGAGAATAAATTACTTTTTATAAAAATAATATTGCGAAAAAACTTCGAGTAAAACATTTTATTACTTTATGTAGTAGGTATCAGATATTATGCGAGCTCATGAACAGATCTGACCGTTTCTACGACTTTATTACGGCTTTTGCTGCTGCACGAATGGGCAGGCTCGACGGGGTAGTACCACGGCCTCGCAGGATTCTGCCGTGAACTAGACGCAAAATGGACTTTTGCGTTTCGTTCGGTGATTGAGGTAACTGGAGGCTCCCCTCAATCCCACCCTTCCCTCTCCTGAATATCCTTAAAGGCCGCCAACACCAGCTCCTCTGGTTTTGCAGGTGTACGTGGTCGTCAGGTAATTACTTTCCAGATGAGCCGCTTGCTCGTTAGTTGCATAAGTGAGCCTGTGTCTTTTGTGCACACGCGGCTCTAATATATATATATAAGACCTAGCTCTCTCTGATCGGCTTGATCCTTTGGCCTTGCGAAGAGATGTTGATTCTCTTTGCATATTTTACAAAATTTTACACGGGGAATTTTCTGACGAACTGTTCGGATTGATCCCAGCTGCTGAGTTTCACCATCGTACATCGCGACAGAATTCGAAGTTCCATCGATACCACCTAGATGGTTGGCATTCCACCACAGTGCGTTTAATTTTAATCGAAGTTTTCTGCCACGCACTTCGACTTTGTGGAATCAGCTGTCGCCAGCAGTATTTCCGAACAGTTACGACTTAGGGACCTTCAAGAAAAGAGCCTATTCCTTCCTTAAAGGCCGGCAGCGCATCTTTGGCTCCTCTGGTGTTGTGGATGTTCGTGGGCGTCGGTGATCACTTACCATCAGGTGAGCCACACGCTCGTTTGCCCTTTCTTCTATAAAAATATGTACATATATATATATATATATATATAGCAGAAGTATGCGCACAGGCAATATTTGGATCGAATACATTTGGAAATTAATTATTCAGTTTTTTCTTTCTTGTGTTAGATATTTCATAGTATAAAATAATATAAATAAGGGCTTAAACATACATACATGCTAGGTGTTTACTTAACAGAACCTAGTTTTCAAAAGAACAAATGACTTTTCTTGGCGAACTCGTTATTTGTTTCTATGAACTAATTTAAGAATGCAAGTCTATCGGAAAATTGAAATGAAATTTGTTTTTGAACTGTAGAGTACACAGTAGTTTGATTCCTATACTTTAAGTTTTCATGTTCCAATCATGAAAAGTTCTTATATTAAAATATGTTCTTATGTCCGCTATGCAACAAAAAGCTCTCAAAAATCCATGTAACAACATTATCTTATTTCAGGGAATGATGTTTCGTTTATCTAAGACATGGTTACCAATAAGCGAAACCATGTCTTGGTTGTAAAAGTTACATCATACTATTTTATCGAGCGAAGACTTCACATGGAATTTTTATGAGTTTTTTTGAGACATACTAGATAAGGCCCCTGTTAAGAGAAAATTCAAAAAATCGGAAATCATGAATTTCCTTACATGCAAGTAAACTAAAGACAAATTAGCAGCCTATAAATGTCCCACAGCAGGCCAACGGCCTCCAGTCAATATTTGTGAGGGTTTTGGAGCAGGAGCTGCTACGCTGCTTCAATATGCCTTGGCGGACTTCACACGTCTTGGAAATAATATTTATTAGACTAGCACGTGATAAATTAAGTACTTAAAATTTCTATTAGGTATTTAAGTATTGCATTTCATGAAATTAAAGAAATGGCTGTATGTACATTATGTCAAATAATTGAATTCAGAACGGGAATTGTATGTAGCGTATCCACGCTTCACCTGGCGAATCGGAGGCGTCGTACGCCACTTTATGGATACTCTCCGTACAAAAAAACCCAATCCGCGCGTAATTGTGAGAGAACATCGTTGTGCCTCTTCTGCTGGATGTATACCTCTATTTGCATCGACGCGTATGAAGATATACTAGTGAACGCACGAACGAACGAAATCATTGACTATTGAATATTCCTGATGATATTGCCGGGGTGCCGCAGATGACCGCAGTGCAGCTATGTGACCTGAGATCTCTTTTCCTTGGTAAGTTATTTTACACGCAATTACCCGCTATGCCTTACTATACAGATAATTGAACCAGTGTCTGCCGGAAGCCTGAGTTGACTTTCGTATTCCGCAATAATTAATTTTCCCTTTCCCTCGTGGACAAACCAGATCTTTATTTGAAAAAAATATGGAAGTCGAAAAATATGACCAATTGATATCGAATTGATAATTGTGACAATAATTGTACCGGCTAAACAAAACAATACGTTATTTCCAAACTTTACTAATTAAAGTAAAGTGCAAAAATGTGCTCATTACTTATTTAAAAATCAAATTAACTTAAAACTCTAAGCTTAATTCAACGCTAATTTGATAACGCTGAAACTATGTTTGTTAATGCCCTGTTAATACATAATTAACTTTGTAATCCGTTCATCTAATTTGACAAATTACTTTAAATGAATAACGAGCATTCAAATAAATTATATTCTCAAGTTAGTCTTGTCAACACTACAACTTTTAATTTCCTGAAACGACATTTTTTTTTATTTTATTATTTTTGGAAAACTTATAGATACACACAGTACAATACATAATAATTTTATTAGGAGCTATAAACAATTTAGCTAATATATATTATAATGCTATATTAATTTAGACACTGCGAAATAAATTTTCTGACGTTTGTTTAAAAGAGAGGAGAGAAGTATTATGTTATGTAAAGCATATACTAATGGTTAGTTTACTTGACTCCTGGGTCTGAGTTTGAATCTCAGACGGATCTCATAATTTATGCAAAACACAAATTATTGGTTTTGGAGTCTGTATGTGTTGCGTCCTGTGTTTTTGTCACGATTACTGACACTATCTCCGTTCATATTGCATGAGCGTTGCAACAGATACGGAAAGATAAAGTTCAGCCTTAGCCTAGCCTTAAAGTCTTAGTCTGTGTTTTCCCACTACAATAATGCTGCGCAGTTGATAATTAACTGATTGATGTGATATTTAATGTGAGAGTTTTAAATGTAGAAGTAAATATGTGTTACTAACACATATTTACTTACCACTAAAGATTATAATTTATTTATTTATTAATTATTTATTGTAGATCTTAAGCTAAAGGTTAAGATGGGCGGACTTAGTGCCGAGTGGCATTCTCTATCAGTCAACCCCTGTCATGGTGAAAAATAGTTGATCCAAAACAAAGAATAGAATATAATAATAGATAGGCTCCAATAAATTAATATATACATATCAACAGTACATATCTAAATAAGAAAAAATAGAAGAATAGAGAAAATATATTAGCCGATTATTATCAATGAGTTGTTTTAAGAGGAGCTTGAACACTAAAAGAAGAGTTATTTAGTTAATAATTTCTTTAAATATAAATATTAAGTAAGTTCGTTCGCATGTTAAAGAATATATGGTTATATTAGTCTACACAAGGTTAGACAACGCACCAATAATGTCGTCACAATCGGGATCCTAATTAAATTACCTTTGTCTCTGTTTATTAGAACACACATGACAAAAACACCTTTAATTGTGGTCGAAATAGGCAACCCTAACTTAAACGCATGGGTGTTTATTATTCCTTATGTGCTTACAATAGAATAAATATGAAATTTAAATAACGAATCAAATGATGATAAAACGTTGCTATGTATTAAGCTATTATAAATACTTAATATACAGGGGGTGTAATAGAAAATGTACCATCTTTTTTTCCAAACATCAACCTTACCTTCACGTGGCAAACCCAGCTAGATAACAAACGACGCTATGGAGACCAAATTATGGGGAAAGATCCTTCCGAATCTGCATGTCACAGACTTCTTATGGGGAGCGACGTCACTAGTACGAGCCTCCTTGCTCAGCATGGTGAGTATGGACAAACCTGACGCTTGCCGGCTTTATTTTATTTTTATTTGTTAAGAAATCAAACAGCGATTTACAAAACAATTTATACATCACTTTTAACTATAAATAAGGCCTAATACGGATTACACAAATATGTCAACATTTTATGTATAGAAACATTGTGCTTAACTAGCAATCTCCAGCTGTTGATGCATGTGGGAGTGTGCTGTGCGTGCGTGGGTGTGTGTGTATATGTGAGTGAGTGGGTTGTTTGGATGGGATGATGAACGTGAAGATATATATGGATCCGTGGATGTCGACTGAAGGAAAATTCTTTAAAATCTTTTGGTACTTTTGGACATCTCAAAAGTACCAGTGCGAAAAGTACAGACCGATTAAAGACTGCAGCGTCTAAGGTACGAGACGTATATTGTTGTAATCGTCAATCCACCTGCCAACGTCTCGATTAAAGCAAACGGTTCCAAGTAGTGTGTTGTTTATGTCCAGCGGTCTGCATAGATGCTAACGATGATGGTATTTTTTTTTATTTTATTCATTTACAAAATCCACAGCTTTCTACAATAGCTTATAATACTTAGACCATTTTTGTACGTAACTTACAGCCAAAAGAGATTTATATTTTACTTTTAATATTTATTTGTGGTAGAGTCAAGTAAGAGCGGCTTCTGCCATTGCTCGAATAGGCTGTCGCGATCGGGATACTATCAAGGCCTCGCAGAATACCGGCGTGAAGTAGAGTCATTATGTACTTCTAAGTTTCGTTCGGTAAGTGGCGGAGGCCTAATCCACTCTCCCCCAGCCCCCATCCCCGTCATCCCTCCCATCCTTCAAATATAGTTAAAGGCCGGCAACGCACAAGATAAAATGTATATTGCTCACTAAAGAGTACAAAATCACTACGTTTTAATGATTACAGTCATCTTCTCCTGGCCAATTTTGTGTTGACCAGGAGAAAACGCTCCCGGTTGTTTGTGGAGTTGTTGCGCAAGTGATGTTTTAGCGCATATGCTGAACAATGCTAAATGAAAATCCGTAAGCCTATTTATATATATATATGGAATACGTCCGTCATTAAAATTATACCCTAGGTAAATTGCATTACGAGAGGAACCAATACTGAGGGTCATGCTTTAAAAAATATTTGAGCATATTCAATATGGAATTGCATTACTTCCTAAATATTTAATAATTTTAGAAATACTCATTTTTGTAATTAACCCCGCGATGATAGTGCCCATATAGAGCGTGAGTTCGAATACCGTATAATTAAGTAAAAAATGTTTAAACTGTTACTTTAACTGTTATGTCTATGTGGCCTAATACATCAATTCCTTTGAGGGCCTTTTTCGTTATGACACAAAAATATTTCTCAAAAATTTCGTGTCACAGTTTTCTCGTATAAAATCGTACATTGTAATTTTTTACATGGTTTCATTAATCCCAGACATGGTTATCAAAATGCATGGATGTGAAAATACGGAATTTTTGTGCAATATTTTTGTGGCATAACGGATTAGGCCCTCCAAAAAGAATTTATTTATTTCCCTGCTAACATTTTTCAAACCAATGATATTTCTAATTTAGCAATCTGAAATTTAGCAGTACAATATCGAACGTAGTGCTTTCTAGGGCTGTTTATTTGTTGGATTAGTTACTAATACAACAAAGCAAAATCAGATATAGAACTACTTACTGCCTGGTGGAACAATATTGAGAGTTCCTTCACGTAATTAAATACTATCGGCGCAGCCAGAATACAATTATATACAACACAAATTACACATTTATCTCGAGAAAAGATACAAGACAAGAAAATGTAATATCTCTTACATTATTTGTTTAATTCTTGACGTGTTCAATGTTCAATGACGTGAAACAAAAGAAAATTACACGTGAAGGGATAAACAAAATTCCTGTTATAACAGGCGATGACTTAGAGACAAAAATAGCTAGAATTGTTTTATATTTAAGAAGTAGAATTTATATATTTAAATCCCTTCTTACTGTCGATGTTGATTAAACAAATAAAAATCAGAAGTGTTTAATTTTTTATGAGGTAAGGGTGGCTCTAATAAAATTTAATACTTCAGTTGCAGTTTTATTATATCTGCAGCACCAAAGATTCTGCACGACCGGGGGAGGAGCACGTCCGTACTAAAAACCAGCGTGAAATAGCAACACAATGCTGTTATGTTTCGCATTGCGAACGATAGAACCGGAGACCCATTTACAGTTAAGAAGACTTTTATTCTTAGTCCTCTAGAGTGACAAGCCCTAAACATCTTGAATCATTATGTCGGGTCGACCATCAGATGCCATTTCCGGTACACCTAAAAGAACATAACAATTCTGTATAACAACAATCTCCGATAAAATTATAACTGTGTTATTTTTAACATGGTTTTGTTTACAACAATTAATTAGTCTAGTCTGTAACCTACTAGGTAGGCTCCTTCGCTGCCTAGAAGTCGTCTAAGTATTAAAAAAAAAAATTCTGCAGCTAACTAGCAGAGCTACTATTGTTGTGTTCCAGTCTGAAAGGTGTAGAGAGTCTGAATAATTACAGGCTGTGAGGCATAAAGTCTTAGTCCTCGAGGGTAACAATATATGTGGTATCTTCTTCGACTGAAATTGTTTGGATCAAATGAACTGCTCTGATAGCTTGTTCGTTACTAAAATCCAATAAAAATAATGTTAATTTTAACACACTATGTACTACTATAGTTGTTTCGTTTGTGTGTTGTGTGTTTACCAAGACGAGTTTACCAAGAATGAACTCACAGTAACTAGTGATTTTAATAATCTGTAAAGTAACCTAAACAGCGCGTGATAAAAGCAAAATTAAACACTACTCCGTACAACTCCGTAAATCTTAGTTTAATTTAAAATTGTTTATTTACGTATAGCTATTTAAACGATAAAATATTTAATTAAATATTTTTTTTAATTAAGAATCTTAACGACCAACAATAAGGTCCAATTTTTTTTGGTTTCGTTATATTTTATGTCAAAAATCACTCAATCATATCAATTCGCACTAACTACCTTTTTGTCGTTGACGACCGCATACAGCTGTTAGCGGAACTGGCAGCTGAAGCCAATAATGTTTTTGCAATAAACGGTACTGCTGTTCTGTATTGAGTCAAATCTCTTGTTTATGACCTGAAGATTCCTTAAACATTGTTTTATTTTAAGATTTTATGAAGGAAGGTGATGATAAGAAAGTGTGCCTTTGTGTTTGTTCGTCGTTTACTTGCGGTCATTGAACTCTGCCCAATTAATTGAGGCAATCATAAAAAGGCGATTCCCATATTAGACGCTGCAATCAAATCTTAAGCCGAGCACGTTTGCGTTGTGCAGTTTACGAGATTTCCTGGAAATTTCCTCTCCATCGATTTTTACGACTCTCGCGGGATCCGATAGGGTAGCTGAATCTCTTTTATATATGTATATATTTTTAATTGTTTCTGTTTTTTTTTTTTTATTATTTATTTATTTAAACAAAGTCAGACAGCACTTAGATAAAATTATATAGTTAAAATACAACTTAATGCCAATAATGGACTTCATTATTTATAATTAAAAGATTTTGATGACATGTACAGTTACAGGTGATTATTACTACTTAACAAACAAACCAAGGGACATTATGTAATTTAGAAAATAATATGACAACAAAAAAAAATTTAACAAATAACATAAAGTAAAATACACATTTCTAGAAAGGCTTAAAAAAAATGATATAACAGTAGGTTCTTATGTAATTTTGGCGATGAGGTTATTTAAATGTAAATATGGTGAGTGTGTGGTGAGTATGTGGTGAGTGTGTGGTGAGTGTATGGCCCATAAGTCTTTATGTACTAAAATTATTAGCTTATTAAATTTCCTACATTATATACTGTTCAAAATATCTACAATTTTGCTTTTAAAAACAGCTTTATTTTGTATAAAAAGGTCAACACTTGAGAAATGTTTATTGTATACCCTGTGCGCTCTGCAGGTTATAGAATTCTGGGCGTAGAAAGTGCGGGTTAAGGGAACATCGAACAAAGCCTTATTTCTAGTTCGATAGGAGGGTGCTCGCAGTTTCAAGAAGAGAGTTGTCAGTTTGGAGCAGTCTATGTTACCCCTACTAGCGTCAAAGAGAAAAAGCATGTCCAAAAGATATCGCCTGTCTTTCAATGACATTAGGCTGTGCTCTTTACAAGACGTAATATAATCCGTATTATTTTGATGAGTTCTGTAACATAAATGTTTAATAAATTTAGACTGTACCCGTTCAATGGTAGTATTATGTATTTGATATTGCGGATTCCAGATACTGCTGCAGTACTCAAGTGTGCTGCGTACGTACGAAAGATAAAGAGTTTTTAGGCAGTCAGTATCTGTGAATGGCTGACTGACTCTTAGAATGAAACCTAGGTTTTTAAAGGCCTGGTTGCTAATTGATGTAATGTGTTCTGTAAAGGTTAATTTAGAGTCTATAAGAACTCCAAGGTCTCTTACTAGTTCAACTTCGTTTAGGGCGGTATCTCTAAAATTATATGTGAAGCAAATTTTATTCCTTTGCGTGTGAACTTTATATAGGCACATTTATTAATATTGACACTTATTCTATTATCATCATAGTAAAGCTGAAGCCGGTTCAAATCGTCTTGAAGGTTTTCACAGTCTGATTTATGTCTGATGACCTTATAAATTTTGGTATCGTCTGCATACATGATAAATTTAGAACAGAGCAAATGATTACTGATATCATATAAATATATAACATATAACAAAGGGCCAAGTATAGAACCTTGAGGGACACCAGAGGGAATTTTTATGAAACTAGAGCGGTAGCCACCGACTACAACTGCCTGATTACGATTATGGATATATGACTCAAACCAACGTAGTAGTTTCCACGAATGCCGAGCTCCTGAAGCGTACGCAAAAGTATAATATTGTCAACACGGTCAAATGCCTTCTCAAAATCTGTATAAACAACATCCACCTGACCACCACCATCCATTCCCAACAGAACATCATTAACAAAGACAGCTAAGTTTGTATTAATTGAGCGGCCTTTGGTAAATCCATGCTGCTGCTCAGGTATGGACGCCCGGATAGCAGGCTAGACGTGTTCATGGACAGCGTTTTCAAAAACTTTACTTAGAACATTTAAGATCGAAATCGGACGGTAATTCTCAATTGATGTTTTACTTCCTTTTTTATGGATTGGGACAACATGCGCCGTTTTCCAGATAGGAGGAAAATATCCAACGGCAAGCAGTCTGTTAAATATACTTGTTACAGGTTGTGCAATTGACTGACAAGTTTTTACAAAGAAAATCGGAGGAATTTTGTCACTACCAGGTCCCTTACCACAATCTAACGTTTGATATCTTCACATTCAGTTTATTCTATAAACCGCCTTCATCGCGGCCTTTAACTGGCATGAACGCAGTAAGCGACAGACTGTTTCTCTGGACGTTGTCAAGAAACAATTATAAAGAAAAAGTTATTTCCACCGTTTTGAGCGGAATGCAGCGTCATATTTTTTTTAACATCTATTATTTAAAGTAGCGTCACTAGTGCGAGGGTATCAGCTCTGCGCTCACCTATCCGAATACCTAGTATCAATAAAGAAGCGCCGGCTGTTCCTGGCCAATGTTCAGCAGTAAACTTAAATAGACCGATAAAAAAGAAGAAGAAATCATAGTAAGTGATGTAACGCCTTAGTGATAAAATTTGAGAAAATATAGTATATAGTTGTTCCAAAGGTCAGTAATTTGTATTAAGTTTAAATATTCACTTTGGATCGGAGCTTATGACATCAAAAACATTGTGTAAGCTACAAGAGAACTAATATGTACTTACAAAAATAAATTCTTAATTTTTTTCTTTTCATTATTTCAAAAAATATTGATAAAATCAGGTTTCTGATTGATTTCTAAACCGTAATTCAAATATCACTTAACGTCTTATTGGGCGCTTCGGTTTACTCTAAAATAAATCATACCGCTTCGATAGAAATATTACGGCTGTAATTGAGATCATTGAGGAAAATTGAATGTGCACGATTTAGGAAATTTTAGATCACTAATAAAATCGAAACAGATAAGAACACTTAACAGCATACTCTCCTTTTTAAATCTTCCTAATAAATGACATAACCAACAGCTTTACAACCATATTATAAAAGACGTATGGTAGTATACGAAAGCCCAAATTTCTAATAACATCAATCCCGTGAATAATCCCAAGGTCCTTATACTGCAGTGATACTATATTCAAAGCCATTGAAGGTGGTAAGAATGTTCTTCTTCATTATCAGCCATTATACAAGTTCTGAACTGAAGAACAAAAGCATCTCCTTTGCTCAATGGGAGGATTTGCCATAACAGCTACGCTTGGTGAGCGAGAGATGTTGCAGTACCAGACGTCTCGCACCTTAGTCGCAGTTGTTGAGTCCGGAATTGGGGATAATAGGACTCCTATGAAGGAGTTCATCTAGGTATTAGTTACGCAGCCCACGAGGGATTGGAGGCCGCATAAGAAAACGTACCCGTAAAGCAAGCAGTACTCCAAGCAGTAGTGTGCAATCATTACTATGTTTCCGTTACAAGGACACTGTGCATAATGAAACTACGGCACATGCAAATTAACAACTGACGTTTAAGGGTGCTGGTTAAGAGCGCAGTGCCTTGAACATGCATTTGTAATTCATAGTTATGTCATGAAAACGTTTGGAACTTATCATAAGGTGAACGACCTGTGTCCTTAGTGATCGTTTTTAACTATCACAAGATCTTATTAGATTTTCAGGTAAAATATTTTCTTCTCACATAAATAAAATTAAATAATAGTTATTATTAGTAATAGTTAAAAACTCACACTCATCTCGTCACCCGGTTAATAATAAAAATAAGAGACGAAATACAAAATCTGTTTAAAGAACATATTAGCAAAGTTCTTAAGCCTCTAACAGCGAAGTAATTTGTTATGAAAAATTAAGTGTAGTTTCTTTAATCTTCCAATATAATAAAAAAAGAAGCTTCTAAAATTTTAAATACATAACGAAATTTCATTAGAAATTAATTAACTCAATCAAAAAATATTGAATTTAGAAAGAAGACGAAAGAAAAGTTCAAAATTAAACAATCAAAACCAAAGGTCTGTAACAAAAATTAGAGCCATTCAGTGAATTTAAAGTTTATAAGTTAAATATCCTCATTTTGTTTTTATTTTTCTTTGAAAGTTGTAAAAGTTGTGACTTTAAAATCTCTCTAATTTATACTTATGCCTATAAATCTTAGCAGCGTTCAACAGCTTTTGTAAATTGTTTAAGAAGTAAAGTATGAAAATCGACTCTGAAGTATTTTACTACATAATAAAATAATAGTAGGCATAAAATTCGCAAGACACTAGACTTCGTTTTTGAATGTGGAACGAAAGATGTATTTATTTCCTTCATAGTGATAAGGAGAATACTCTTTTTTATCGCCTTCGCTTGACATGATGTTCCCTGTCGGCCTAGAACAAGGCGAGCGACTGCTGGCGGCAAAACAATCCAAATGCATTTTGTTTTCTTAGACAGACTCAGGTTCCAAAAACTTACCATAGCAGTTTCACTTCAATACAACTGTTAATTAAACATTGATTGGATGTTTTTAAGTAAATAATAAAAGCGAATGGCGTTAGCAACTTATAACTAAAGCACAGAATAGGTAATAGAACAAAATATAACTAAAGAGTTAATTTAACAATGATTTAAAACCATTATGTTACGTAAAAATGTTTTGAAAAGGTGATCCCTGAACTATGTGTATATCAAAGATTGTAAACGATATACTAATTATTAAAAGTTAATAGAGATGTATAAATGCCAAAACCTTAAACCTAAAACCTTTACAGTCACAGTAATTAACAAATAATAAATCGAGATAAAGTGGAGCGTACTATAGAATCAAATCTAAACTTTGACTTTCGTTGCAAGGCAAGCTAAAGCACTTTCCGGGAAAATTTGCAACATTTTTGAGGTCAAAGCTTCGGCTTGAATTTTATCTTGAAACACGAATATGTTTGAAGGTTTTTCTGATTTTATACTCATTACGTTAGAGATAACCTTTTTGACATTTGTATAGTCGCATAATGAATGCTAATGAATGCTTTGACACGTATATACAGGGTATTAAAAATGTATAGAGACTACTAGTTTCATTTTAATTTAAAGAGGATTAAAATTATCTCTCAACACAGTTAAGAAATGTACTTCTTTTGTGTTGTATATTTTGATATAAATTTGTCAATGATAGGATGTTTTGAATTTCTCTTAACCCTATTTTATTTTTTCTTCTTGTATATAATCGTTTCAGCCTATCGTTGTGTCCTATTAAAAATAAACCGCCTTTAATAAAGCATCACAAAGCACGGTATTGAATAACATGCATTTACTTATTTCTCATATAAATTAAGCGTAATGCTTGTTTTGTCAGCACGAGAATGCTTCAGGAATCAATCGCGCGATCTGCAACGCCACAGTCAAATCTTTGCGCCAACCAAGCTGCCAAGTTCGTGTATACTGTAACTCAGGGCTCAAATGAAAACGTGTAACATTAATTGCAGTTAACATTGTGGGCACGTACAACTACATTTATGTATTGCCGCCGTGGAAGTGATTATACCGCAGTTAATTAGAGCTACTTAACCTAGTTTTGATGTTGAGTTGAGTAAACACAAGCTGTTAATTTATTGAGACGAATGCGATTCTTACGAAATTTGTAGTATTTTTAAAATAATTTTAAATTTATCATAAAAGGTTAAACACTTAAACTAGCCTTTGATTTTAACTCTGTGCTGAACATATTTATTTTTTTTATTTTAAACCATGTTTATGATTAAAACTATCGAATCGCACTATTATAATCGTACTTCGCAGGAACAGGGCCGTAATATATATACTAAATCAACTATTTCTAAATGATGATGTAAAACGCAATGAAATCCACCTAGAAGTTAAGAAGTTATAAGTGAATACACAGACAAGCGCAGATTACATCTTTATTTTATAATGTTTAATAAAGATTAATATTATTAATTACAAATATTTTAGAATCATTGTCCACATGGATTATTTAATGTGGAAATTCTTTTTGATTCGGTTCGAATTCCTAGTTGCCATGCCTTCAAAGCTGAGGGTTACGAGATGTCAAATCCCGCTAGCGGCAAACATTTGTATTGATATTCATTAATGTTTGTAATCGAGTCATTGACGTTTATATACTTATAATTATTTATGATTTATTTTTTATTTTTATTTATTTATTATTATTACAGATATCTTATCAAGACAGGAAATTAGTTAGAAATTATTCAATCTATTTTATTTATTACAATTATTCTTAATTTTTCGGTATTTTTCCGGTCCATTGGAATGTTTTCGCACTACAAACCAACGCAATACTCACGGAAGCCAAACAGGCTTTCATGATCCTCTTTTCGCCTCTTTGGAAAAAAAAACTGGTGATGACAAACAAGATCTTAGAGCACCCATAAGAAGAGTGGTCGACGATTCTTACGCCGCTACCACGTGGCGATAAGTCGATACATAACTCAAAGCGATTTATAATGGAGAACCATGGAGAATTAACCATGAAACTAAGAAAACCATGGAGATAACTGTGGAAAGGACTATATTCTGCGATAGACTAGTGACTAGCTGCAATGATCCCGTTAAATGATAATGGTGATAACATTTTAATGATTCTGTAAAATTTCATTTAACAGTGGCTATTCAGTGTTGACATTACATTTATCACAAGTCAAATTATACATGCACGTTTACGTAGGTAATATAATATGTATAGAATTACAAGACGAGCTTGATAAGAAAAGTTTGATAAAGTAACAAAAACCATAAAATAAAAACTAGAGTCTATAAAGACCTCTAAGCACAAATCATTGATTTATTTCGGTCTGTAACCGTACGTAGCAAATATAGGTTGAGTTATACAACATATTCGCCGCCGCTCGGTCTTCGAAAGGGTCATTTATCATTATCCTAGGGTAGATACTTCATACTAACGAAGCGCTTACAAGAACAATGCTTGAAGTATAATTTGACATTATCGTAAAAATTATGAAAATTGAACTGTTTATTCATTACTCAGCTTTTTTATATACAATTATGCAAAGGTGTTTAAAAAAACTATTTGTGTTTGGAAATGAGGGCAAACGTGCAAGCGGCTCATCTAATGATTTTTTTTTCTCAGTGGATGGAAAATGCGTTACGCAACTGGATTATGTTGGACTCGAATCTCGGAAGGAGAAACATCGACTAAAAACCATCCACGACGCTGTTAGCTCGAAGGCTTTTACAGCTTCATCTAAAGAGTCTCGCGAGCAGAAGGGCCCGCGAGTTGAGTGGGTTGACGATTATTTTAATGATGCGCGGATTTCTACACGGGAGGATAATAGTGGCGCGGAGACCAATGACCCTCACAAACTACACGACAAAACCCAAGTGTCAGACACTCCGCCAGTGTTATGGCTGCTCAAACCGGAGGCGAGCACACGTGTGCACGGAGCGAAGTCGCAAGCGGGACGAATTTTTTAGGGTAAATGATTACCGACGCTTACGTAGATCTTTAACACCAGAGGAGCTGAAAGCATTGCCAGCCTTTACTCATATTTGTGGAGAGGGAGAGGGGAGAGGCAATGGGGGAGTGAGCATCCGGTTACCTTACTCACTAAACGAAACGCAGAAGCAACAGATTCCTCTACTACACGCCGGTCTTCTGCTCGGCTGTGGTAATACCCCGGTTAAATCTACCCTTTCGAGCAGAAGCAAAAGCAAAGGCTGCCGCTTGGCTTTACAATGTATAAAATTGATAATAGATAGTCAAATATTAGATAGCATCCCATCTCAAGGTGGAAGTATCGTAACTTTGACTAAGGTAATAATAGCCAGCAAGATATCGTGATATCCGTCAGATGGTGGAACAACTACCTAAACAAAAAGCCAGACCTTAATTATCCAGACAGAGCTGGATCTAAAGTCCAAGTTGTCCGGAACTGCGATCGCCTTCCACTTGTCAATTATGACAAATTCTCTAGACTTCGAGTACCAAGGAAGAAATAAAGAAGAATAACCTTTTTAAGACAGAATGATTTTAAGGTAGACTTATTAATCTAAACGGTTTACAGAATGTTCTCGAATATATATATATGTGAATCTCGAATAAATATTCATGGGAAAGGCAAATGAGCAAGCGGTTTACCCGATGGTAAGTGATTACCGTCACCCACGTACATCTGCAGCATCAGAGGTGCTGCAGGTGCGTTGCCGGCCTTTAAGGATATTTAGGAGACGGGATGGATGAGGAAGGAGAGGGGGAGAGGGCCTCTGGTTACCTCACTCACCGATCAAAACGCAGAAGCACAAGATGCCTCTACTTCACGTCGGTATTCTGCGAGGCCGTGGTACCTACTCGGTCGAGCCGGCCCATTCGAACGCCAGCAAAAGCCGCCGCTAGGCTCTATCGCATATAAAACCACGAATAATTCTGTGATGGTTCAATTATATTATTTGTTTTATAAAAAGCGACAGGAGATAAGAATAGTATTATAGAAAGTGTCACTGTATAAACATAGAAGCTAGTAAAACAAGAAGTTTGATCTTATGATGATGATGACGTACTCCTGGCCGATTTAGACCAGGCAACAACTTCCGAATACTGTTATCTGTTTTTAACAGCGCAGGAGATATTATAGTTCTCACTGATCGTCACCTCTCCACATTCAATGTTTAATAAAATCGCTTATGAGATAAAGTCGGAGGAAGGGTCAGATGCAGTATCAGAGATATGGGACGAATGCAACAAAACCAGTGCCTAAAACCAATTATTTGTGTTAGTGCACAAATATTGACTTTGGTTGGGATTTGTGCCCAGGATCATGGCTAAGCAGTAAGGTACGCTAACTAAGCCAAACGGGTGTCAAATTACTAACCTCCTTATAATGAATTATATACATATATTTGTCGACGGAAACACAACAAAGTAGCTTAACAAGGTGCCGGATTTTTATTCATATCTTTTCGTCTATTCAAAAAAAAAATAGATGTCCTTGCTGTTGGCATGTGCATATGTCCTAATGTAATATTTTAGTGTTGATCAAACGTAAAGTAATACCCACGATTATAAATTTAGTACGTTGGTTGATCTTAGTAAATTAATTTGGCTTCTCCTCCATTACTGTAATGGATTTTCGCTGAGTACTGCCTGATTCTATTACCCATGTACTAAATGTAGATCTTCAAGTATTAAATTTACAATTGGTTACATGAAACGCATATCTTTATCATAACAAACTATGAATGGCACATTTGCCGTACGAAGCACAATACAGTCTTAAAGAAGGTTGGCAGTGTACATTACATTCAATGCCAACCTTCATATAAGTGTTCACACGTTTCACGATTTCTTTTGTAAGTAGTATTTTCAGTAAGAAATGATATTTAACGTATAATCTTACTATTTCTACAAAAAGGCAGAAGCGCGAAAATATACTTATTGTAGGAATACATACAATAATATTATATTTGGGACTCTGAGTAGGGTGAGAAATTGTGTGATAAGAGAAAAGTGTGATTAGAAAAGCGATGTTGAGACCAGCATTAAGGAACGAATGCTTCGTTAGTTTGGACACGTGGAAAGAATGAATGATAAAAGAGTTACAAAGCAAATTTTTGATGCAGAAGTGAGACATAGAGAAGAGAAAAAAAGCCCACAAGACGGAATTTCATCGAAATTGGCGATATATTGAAGATGGCCAATGATCGTCGAACAATTACAATATATAACCACCGATAACAATCAATATATAACAATACCAATGCACTCCATGAAGTCGAAAATAACAAAATGTCTAATTAAAATAAAATACATTTAAAAAGTTTCAAAACTAAAATAATTCAAATCTAAGAGATTACCGGTATATTTTTAAATAATCCTGTATAGTACTCTTCAGAGAATTAATATTCAACGTGACTATATTCACCTAGCTAATTAAAGATCTATCAAAAACTCTGAATAACTAATATAACACAGTATGTGTTAACATGGACATCAAGGTTCGTCCCCACAAGTCTAGACCACATAACCCTTTACCCCATAACAATAGAATTTCTATTGTTTCAACTCCTCCAGAAAAATAATCAAGACCGTCCGTACGTCCTACCATAATAAGGCAAGTAAATAAACCATTGGTACTTAACCCTTACAGAAATTACACCTCCGGTTATAACCCATTTGTATGGATACGTAGATAGCATAATAATAAGTCAACTGATCTGGATATATTTAATACTCATTACGATGCTTTTAGGAAGTCAACAGCAATATATTTGAATAACCCGCCATATTACTATTCTTGTAAAAAAAATATTTTAACTTTTAGTAGTTAAGTAATAAAATATGTTATCGTACCATATTTTTTTAAACAACGCTGTGCATATAATTAAGTTCACTGTATAGTTTTATTAATGATTTTAAGCTATTTCATGTACTATAAATACAAACATATTAAGTATATCTAGCAGTCGTCTAAGAAGTATGCCGTAAAAGGACCTTTAAAAGTTCTGTAAGTATTAAGATATTCAAATGGGGTTTACAGAACTTTTTCAAATTATTTACATCGAATTTCTTTTTCTTCGTAATTGCCTTGTAAGGATTTGGCACACGAACTGATCATAATATATGAAAACCCAAAAAGTAATTATTATTATTTTCAAGGAGAATACTTTATATTAATTCAGGAGAACGCTATCGCACAGCTATTTCACATCACATCAAAGAAATCAGTGGCACACTGCGACATTGTAAACCAGAATATAATTCCCTTTTCCGAAGCTTTGAAAAGTTTACCCTTTATGAACTTCTGCAAAGCGACGAAAAAGCAAATTTCCGCGATTTAATTCCGAAACTGTTACAATTTAATCCAGTATACCAATTTTGCAATGGCCTTAAGCGATAATTACTGTTCTTGAAAAGGATTGTATACTGTCAGGCATAATTTCCTTTTCAGAAACAGTCTAAGTAATGTTTCTATTCGTTATGAAAACTACTTTTACGCTATAATTATATAAGTTTTATTACTTTTTCAATTACCAATTTTTATTTAAATTTAAACAGCAAATATTATTTACAAGGATTCATTTTTGTTTTCTTTTTATTCTCAAATCAAACTTTTGATCATTTGGAAAGAAGTTTTAATAAAAAAATCTTGGTGACAGTCTCTACATATGTTACACATGAAGACGTGTCTAATACTACCCCGGTCGAGCCGGCCCTTTCGAGTATCATCAAAAGCCATCGCTTGGCTCTACGTACATGTACTGCGCACTCAAGTTATTCATTCCATTCAGTCAACCTATATGTCGTAACAATAATAGATCTTGTTCGTGCAACATGAAAACAGGCGCAAAGACGAGATCCTGGAGCATTCAGCATTCAGTATGCATCATACAGTCGTAGGGTCGGAAACCGGACGAATACTATTTGGACAGTGGTGCTACTCTATGTTCCATAGAGTAATTACTGTCGGCGTGCTTATCTAACCTACTTCTTTTCCGTATGAGTTTTATTGTGTATTTAAAGGTCGAGCCAATTGAGTTTCCTTTCCGGCGTCTCGTTTTATCTTCTTGAATTAATAATCCCATTGAAATGCGTAGTATAGTAGCATTACAGTAATTTAAGATACCTTATAGACAAAGTTAGTCTAAACAATTTCTGACTTAAGACTACACTTCAGACAAACACACGTTCACTTTGGGCATAGAATAAATAAAACTTTAGGTTCCATTGCTTGTTTCGCATCCTACTCGCTTCTACATGGTCGTACATCGTCAATAACAACTCTTACTGATTTAAATTCATTTCATTACTCAATTCTGTAAAGAGCTACAATAGTGTTGAGTTTGTTTGTAAAACATATATTGGGAAATGTGTCTCTTATATTTTAATAAATAAATGTTTCATTGCACCAGTAATATTAATTATTACTGCTAAGTTTCTTCAAAAATAACGCATTTGCAACGAAATCGGACGAAGCTTCAGATACAGTGTTAAAGACAGGAGACAAAAACTATTATAAAAATAAATATACATTCTGTTCTATAAATAATGTTTCTGGCTAGAACTCAAACCCTGGCAATAACCACGATCCTGCTTTCAGAAATGCTGTCAAATCGATAAATCATTTAAATAAATTTGGTAACTAGCCGCTGCTTCGTCCGCGTAATCTTAAGTGTTGTCTCAAACTTTCACGTTTATAATAGCAGTTGAATTTAATTCACCTGCCACGAATTAAAACTTTTACCTCGGTTAATTTTTAAAATACATTTTCCTGACTTTGTAAATCCAACAAGAGCTTTTCAAACAAAGCGTTTATTCTTGTATGTATTTTAAGGACTATTCAGTACCACAAATATCGTCTTTCATTAATTAACGCGCTACGTTTAAACGGAAGAATAAAGAGAAAAGTGCAAAAATATGAATAAAACTAATAATTTCATAAATTTATAATTGGAATTGGGGTCCACTACTCCGGGAGGTAAATATTACATACATCATATTAATTACGTTAAAGAAAATGAATTGCAGCTAGCAGTTAGTTTTTACTTCGACGGCTTTTGTTGCTGCTCGAAGGGGCCGGCACATCCGGGATAGTCCCACGGCCTCGCAGAATATCGGGGTGAAGTAGAGGCATCTTGTGCTTCTGCATTTCGTTCAGTGAGCGAGGTATTCGGAGACTACCACCCGTCCCCCCTCTCCCTTCCCTTCTCCTCCTCGCCCCGCTTCCCTATCTACTCCCAATTCTCCATATATAACGAAAGTAATGGTTTTTGAAAGAGAAGAAAGTGGAACGATGTTTGAATTAAGAATAAAATGAAGGTTGGTTGAGAATTTGGATGAGTTTCTGTTTTTAGGGAGTGTATTTAGCAGGGATGGTAGACATAATACGGATATAGAAGGAAAAAAAATTAAGAAACTATTTCTTGGATTTACACTTTGTTCTCAAGTGAATGGAGCTTTTATTATTAACTCTATCGTGAGATGTCAAAATATGTCAAAAAAGAAATGTATGCCAATCCACAACGCTTTGTTAGTCCCCACGTTCATGTACGATAGTGAAAGTTATGGCAACCACGTTAACGTATGGCAGAATAAGCATGAGATTAAAATTAATGCTGTAAAAATTCGGTCATTGAGGATTATATTAGTTGTGAATCTAAATGATAGGATGATGAATTGTGCGATAAGAGTAAAGTTTCGTTTGAAAGGCGATGTTTTGACCAGAATTAAGGGGGGAAGTCTTCGGTGGCTTAAATTTGTGGAAATAATGATCGAGGAGAGCAAATTTATGCTGTAGAAGTGAGAGGCAGTGTCAACAAGGGGCGCTCTTGACGGAAGTTTATCAACCAAATTGGCGATATATTGAAGATGGGCAAAATTGAGAGTACTCGTAACCAAAACCCAATCATATATACATAGATGTGTGGAATTGAAAAGTGAGTTAGTATAATGCCAAATAGAAGTGGTTAGTCTGTGCTTGCCCCTCTGAGTAAAACTCACAAAAATTCAAAAGACGTAAGTCTGAAAGCAGTTGAATTAATCCTTATTTAATATTGTAGTAAAGCTGTTCTTAATTGTATTCCATGCATTACTTTATTTAACTGTTTTTAAATAACCAAGAGGAAAGTGAAATAAATCGTAACGAAAAGAGGAACTTTGGCGCAATGGGATAAGCCGTTTACTTTGGGCGTTGATAGGAGATAACGCTGTCGATTTATTTTCATTCTTTTGTTGAAAGAAAATTCTTTTTAAAAGTACTGTTTTCTTTTGTTCAATTTCCTGAAATAAACACACGCAATATTTATTTCATTGATGACATGTGATTATTTTTTTTTGGGTATTCATTCCGAGAAAAATTATTTCGATTAAAAATTTATATGAATAATGCTTAATTTAAATACAATTTAGAATTAAAATATCTTTTTAAGTTTAAATAATATATGGTTCGTTTTTAATAATAATAAATCGTCTAGCCGATAGTGTCTACGACGATTTCGTCCGATTTTATTTATTAGATTACTAAAGATTTCGACTACCTAGAACCAGCGTGCTATCAGTTTTAATTAAAGTTTTTCCCGTATTCGGCACAATGTACATAGGACATAAAAAGCATTTTGTGTGTTGGATACATTATGTCTTCAGCTAGTATTCGTGCTTAGAATCCACCCAGCTAGCTAACACAAGTAGGCAGGGGTGATAAACCTGACCCACATAGTCATAAATAACATAAAAAGATTAGTAAACTATATCTTATCATCATCTCCATCATCTTTAATTAGTTATCGTTCAATACTGATATTAAGAAACTTAGAGGATGTTAAGATCATCATCTGGTGTTATTTCCATTTTACGATTTCCGCGACCGCTTATTCTAACAAAAGATTTTTTCATAACATTATAGTTATAAAAGAATTAACATTTGATGGTAAGTGGCAAATGTAGTTCATTGACACCTGCAATAATTTTCAATCGCAGGAGGTTTCAAATGTTGCGTTTTAAACCTGAGTACTAACATGGAATGCCTAACAGCCTGTAATTAAACTGGCTCTCTATACATTTTGAACGTGCGATACGGGCCATCCACAACCAGGAGCCTCGCGAGTCGACCTTTTCAGAGAGACTAATATTTGGCACTTCCGTCATTGTTTATTTTTGAAAACATTATTTACTTTACTCGGAGAAATATTGTTTAATGTAAATTACTGTAGAACGAGTTGAGGCGATGCTCTAGAGGTTCCTACGTTTAGATTGTTTAAAATTAGATAGTTGTGTTGTATAAATGTTTAAAATTTTACTATATAATCGCTAAAAATATAATACAATAAACAGACACAATTCTTAAGCACTATAAAAAGCTTGTTAAAGAAACTTTACTAAAAAAAAGGCCTACTATACAATATGTTAATAGATCGAAGAGAAAGATGTGTGAAAATAGCTCTTCATCTGCACACGTAACTCCCCTGGCTACAGATACATATATTGTTAAAATTGACATTTAAAAAAAATCGGATTTTGTCGTTGTATTGATTATAGTGTTACTTATCAATGACCTTGTAAAAATAACGACAGGTGTTAAAAAACTTTTTAACCGGTTCTTCGGCCCACCACGGTGCCATTCAACCCCTATTTTCCCAACCCTAAAGTTTGGTTGAATATTTTGTAATAAAACCTATTTGTCTCGAATTGCCTATTCAAAACCGGTTCACAATCGACGTAGTTATTGCATAACATACATCCAAAAAAAACCTACTTACTTCTTTTTTGAAGTCAGTTGAAAAAAGAAACAGCAAGCCTGTATTTATTGACAATCTAGGCGTGTGAAATTTCTGTTTTATCCATAAATGGATCTCTCGGGACATCCCTCAAGTTACGCGTCTTAGAAATGTTCCGATCAAGGGTAATACTTCGATGTCACGTGTCATTCGAGTTATCCATTCAAATTGCGCATTTCGAAGCCGGGTTTGATCGTTTCTTACGCGTAATCAAAGGTATAATAAATACAGGTATGCATTTATTTGTGTTTTTTAAACATTTATATTAATGGGAGTTTTATTAGAACTTAAATAGAGCGGTCATTCTAGTTTCAGTATTTAATATATCCATGGTTTGGTTAGATCGTTTATCATTACACGGAAACATTAACTAATGGAAAATAATCTAAATATTTTTTACTGATCTAAATTTGTTTATGTATGTTATAAGTATGTAAGTATATTATAAGGGTTATGTATTTAATTTATATTTATTATTTATTTTGAACCTGCCAACACGTTTTTCTTCTCACCCAGGGTTGACTGGTAGAGAATACCAAAAGGCATTAAGTCCACCCATTGTATTCCTTTTATTTTTTTAGGGACCCAATAAAGCATAAATAAATAAATAAATAAATAAATAAATAATACTGCTCTATCAATATATAAAGTCGAAAAACAGTCCACTGCTCGCATTTCACACACATTTTGATTTATACTAGTGCATTTAACTTTCACATTATATCCCCAGATGAGATGTTAGATCTATGTTACGTTACGTTGTGTAAAAACTTATACTAGCGGATTTAATTTCCAAAAAAGTGATTCTCAACGGAATTTAATAAAGATTTCAAAAAAAACTTTGTGCAATCATCGCTTAAATGTCCTAAAATGACTCTTAGCATCACCATATATTTAAAAAAAATCATGAAACACATAGCTATAAAACTATTTAAATGGTTATCGAAAACTAGTTGTCTGCATCAAAAGCTGTAAATGAAAATGCTATTTTGTCCAAAGCGTACTCAACATAAAATGTCACTCGCAACTTGTTATCGCAAAATCTTGTCGATTCGTACATAACTACATTGACATAAATTGTTATAGTGAAAAACGTAACTGAACATTATTTTGTTACAGAAATTCTTCTCAGACTTTCTTTCAGTCAGCATTAAATCTAGTTGTTGTACGAGTATATCATTTACGCGAACAGTTTCATAGTTAAAGCTAAAGTTCCCAGTGTGTGTAATGCGTAATTGCTCAAAACCCAAAACTTGTTAAAATGTCTTTATATCTTCAAAGACAAAAAAGAGAGATATCGTTAGCTTGAAAAAAGCTCTGCAGCGTGAAATTGGATAAAGGATGTTAATTCTCCGGCGAAAAATATTTTTTTCTTTTAGGGGGGTAGGTATCTAACATACCCTATGACCAGGTGTAATGGTGCTTTCAATCAGTAAAATATGTTTTTTAAATCCGTTTAGTAGCTAACCGGCGATAATCCACACATGTATACAAAATCACATTCTTTCTTTATAATATTGTTAGCGGTGCGTTAAGTAATTCTGCGCGGTTAGCTTGTAATTAATAAAGTTCTGTTGTATACCGAAGTTCTAGGTAAATCTCAAATATGAAATGAGAGCTGAAGTTTACCGAACTTTATCTATTCGAACTAAGTCTGCGGAATTTTCATACATCGTTATGTACCACGTTTGGCATAAAATAACAGCAAAGGAATGTAAACATGGTAGTAATTGAATTTATTTTATTTTATTTTTTTATTTCGAACAATCACACACGTCATCCAGTCCCGAACTAGGATTCCCTTTGTCTTGGTAACTGGATGGTGATAAAGTCCATATACAAATATTAACGATAAATAATCATACAAATGTATTTTAAATGTACTGTACCCTTTACGTGATTCGAGCCCGTAACCGTCAGCTTCGTTGGCTGGGTAACTACCGACTAGGCCATCGGGCTGTCGTAGTTGTAGTAAGTAGTGTTTGTCATGAAACTTTTATAAGTAATGTTACGTATTCACAAAAAGGATACACATGTCTTTTATTCATGAATAAATATAAGTTCGCATAAATCTACATTTCATGTAACGTTGGACTTTTGCCGGGTTTATCGAAATAAAACCTACATTTGTAAATTCTAATTCTACCTCCGAGCACCCGTTACGAAGCTAGAAGAGGACAAATGATCGTGTGTCAATAGTAAACTTCATATCCTAACATTTCTGTATTAGATTAATTAACCCCTTGCTCCAGTTTTCTCAATGTGCTACTTGCGTAATTAGTGCTATTTATTTTTTATATCACATATTTACATGTAATTGGCTATGTTGATTCCGTTCGTATGATTTAGGTGAAACACAATGTTTGACAAATTACGAAAGAGCCATTTAAAATATTTCAAACCTAAAATACAGTTTGTTGACAAAAACCGGGACCTGGTATGGAGACTACTAACGGATATACCCTTTATACATTACATTAATATGGGATAAGAACTAAATATGAATGTAAATGTTAATTTCATGAATTAATTATTAATTTTACAAAACATGAATCTGTTAAATAACTATCCCTGGACTTACAAAAGTTCAAACGAAAATAAAATGCTCGTGTTTACTGTCAGACTTTCGCCGGCTTTATTATGTAAAGTTCCAGAGCAAGTAGCGATTTACATAACTTTGTCCATTTTGCACGGCATAATAATTCACTTACATTTGTATAATGCACTGAAGCAAATTTTTATTAAGTTACTCAAATACGGCTTTTGCATTGCATGCAGCTAATTGATCGATACATATTCCTCTTAATCAGTATCTTAAATGTCAACTGCTTGATATAAAGCATTTCAAAAGGTAGGACTTGACGTGACCTTAATTGAGATGTTTGTCCAACGGGTTGACGTTCCATCCGCCTTGATAATTCATCTGGATAATTAAGATCTGGAATAATTGAATCATAAAAATGCTCAAGACCTACATTAAAGAACTGTTATTATGCCACTACAACTTAAAACCCTGACTGTAGTCACAGAAAAGACAATACTTCCCTAGTAAAATCAACAGCTTGAAGGTTAGTGTTCCACAACATAGTGCTGGTTTCTTTTCTTCTTCTTTCACCGTTCAAGCCACACTTCTCTGGAACGCTCTCCCCGATGATATCAAGAAAGCTCCGAACAGAAACTCCTTCAAAAGCCTGCTCCGTCGTCACTATCTGAAGGCAAATGCCATCTGAGATTTTTTCTCTCCACATTTAATTTGTTTATGTAAGTATTATATGTTTATGTATAGTGTAATATGTATGTTATAAGTATGTAAGTATATTATAAGGGTATTTAATATATATATTTAATTTATATGTATTATTTATTTTGTACCTGCCAACATGATTTCTTTCTCACCCAGGGTTGACTGGTAGAGAATACCACGAGGCATTAAGTCCGCCCATTGTATTCCTTTCTTTTTTTTTTAGGGACACAATAAAGAATTAATAAAAAAAAACATAAAATCTTACATCACTTATCATTTGTGACTTAGATCTTATAGTATTTAATTAAAATCTTCATACAATCATTATAGTCTTGAGTTCAATTAATTTATAGTCCACTGCAGGACATAGGCCTCTCACATAAGGACAATTTTCCATTATCGCCAGCTCGCCAAGAGGATTGGTGATCACAGCACCAGTCACCTTAACTCCTTAGACGCAGCTAGTCGTCATCGGCCTATTTCATGAGGCATTGCTATTTTCAAGGCTTTTCCTACACCCACGGGAATAATCTCACGCCGATCGCGCGTACGCGGTACGAGAATCTTCTCCAAATCTGTCAGATTATAATAAAATTTTAACTAACCTCTTTATATTTTAATAACTTTTTCTATTAAGAATGTTAAGCTACTGCAATTATTTCACCCAGACTAATCGACCCAGTTTTATAATATATTAAAGTCTTAATGGTATTATAAATTTTAAGATACCTATGTACAACTACAGTTTATTATGTTCACCTCATTTATCTTCCAAATGTATTAAACGAAACTTTTGAAGTCACAGAACGATGTAGTTAAAAGGCATATTAGAGAAATCTTCAATTATTAGTTCGCAGGCATTTTAGGTCGTATCAAATTACATAGGAGGCGAATACCCAACTATCTCCTAAACAACAGTAATCTACAAGCCCGAACAAATTAAAACATTCGTATAACAGAAGCGGAGTGATTAACGAATTCGTTGGACGGATAGAAAGTCATTTATCATGAACGGCCTACCAGCCAATGCTACATTCATTAGCGATCGGTTAACCATCTCATTAGTGACGTTAGATTTCTGTGCCTGGCAAAAAGTAACCAATTCTAGATTTACGAGTATTTACGTGCGTGTATTCTCTAATAATATTTGAAAAAAAAAAAAACAGTAATGAGAAAATTCAATAAACAAATACAACTAACCAGTAACAGTCAAGGAAAGATTATAATCAAAACAGGAATTAAAATCATGAAACGTCTGTATTTATATTTACGTATATCGCATAATACGTAAGAGAGCCGTATAGTTAACAACACATCGATTTAGTATTACCCAGTAACAATTGAAGAATCGTCGAAAACGAACATTATAGAGAAGCTTAACTCCAGGAATCTATTGTGATTAGAATTATCAATTTTTTCACGTTCGTTATAATAAGAGTACATATCAAATTTTATTGTGATAACCTACCATACTCAAATATTCCTAAGAGATTCATTAACATAACATTTATAGACATTTACCACCTTCATCATATAAATGAAAACATCTGAATATAGGCCAAGTTTTGTGGTTTTTGTTTAAAGTCAGCTATGTGGGAGAAGCTTAAATTTTTTTAGTAATTTCAATCCACTTTTCACCAGACGCTATTGGGACCACTAGATAGATAGTGAGCCTGTCATTGTGTCGATGTGCATTTTGGGAACGATACAAACTGAAAATAAGTAACGAAAACCTCAACGGTACTAGCCCTGTAGATCGGGATCGCAGGGGATCGAACTAGAGTCTCCTGATTTGGAGGCACATCCCCTTATCACTCGACTATCAAGGCTTTTTTCATATTATATTAGAGATGATTTAATAATAATTAATGAAATAGTTACACTTTCTAAATGAAATTATTATTTACGGATTTTATCGCGTTTAATTTTGTTTTTATATTCGTTTTATATACGTCGGGAATATAAATACAAAATGAAACGCGATGAAGTCTGTAAATAATAGTCTCATTTAAAATGTGTAGTGTTCGCGTAAATACAAAAATTAATTAGTTACACTTTCGTTAATTATGAGATACTACTCAAAAATAAATATTACACGCGAATGTCGTTCACTGTTGTGTACACATTTATATTTCAACTATATGCTTACTTAATTTATCAACCTGACATAGTTCACAGCTGGACATAGCCCTTTCCATGAAAGTGCCAACAAAAGCTGGAATGCCATGCATGGACGATTTGCCCCCCTGATGATGGACACACTGGGTTGGAATGCAGTGCCGGTATCCTTACACCGATGATGCTGTACCCGATCACTAGTCTGTGGTATTTGTGTACTGTTTTATAACAATAAAGATAGTAAAGTAAAGTAGCAGCCTGTAAGTCCCACCGCTGGGCAAAGGCCTCCTTTTCTAATACGAGTATCAGAGAGAGTTTAGGAGCTGGGAAGGGCCCTCTACGCTGCTCCAGTACGGGTTGGCGGGCTTCACATATCCTCGAAATAATATTTTTTATTATTTCTCAGACATGCAGGTTTCCTCACGATGTTTTCCTACCGGCACCGAGGATCAATCCCAGGTCATTTGTGCTCTATGAAACTAAAGTGAGCGCCCTGACCACTAGGCTTCCACGGCTCTTAAAGATAGATAAAAGTAAAAAGATGACAGGCAATTAGCATGTTAATTTATTACTTTTATTACCTAGCTAGCTAAGCTTCAAAATAGTCTAAGGATAAAATATTAAATACAATCCTACATCGTATAGGTGTCTATCTGATCTGAAAAATAACAAACAAAATAAAAATTAAGGCCTTTGTTTACGACTTGTTTTCTTCGTTATGAATATTTTTCGATAATGACTTGCGAAAACACAATCATACCTAAATACTACACAAAAATTTATAAAAATTAACAAATAACAAAGTAATTTTTAATAAAATTTATAATTAAAGAAATCGATAAAGTTTTAACCAAAAATAATAATTATCTGTAACACTCACTAGTCATTCAGTCTTACTAGGATTCCCTGTGTCTTGGTAACTAGATGATGATATGATAGATATACATTTATAGACAAATAGTTATATGTACCAATTAAGTAAATGTTGGCTCGTAGCGGAATTCGAACTCACGACACACGAGTTCAAGGGCAGAGTTTCTTCCAACTAGGCTATCGAACATCGCAAAAGGAAATAGTAATAAACACAAACCGACCCCACGTTTGAAAATCATCCATTAGGTCTATACGTTTAATTACTACCGCAGTCTAAAGGGTCGAGGTCAAGGGTTTGACATAACAGGACGTTATTTAGTAACATATTTCAAGTTGCCAGCCAATGTTTGTGCAAAACGTTAGAGTAACATTTTGAGCAGGGTATGTCTTTTAGTACTGATCACAATTTGTGATCCAACGAGTACAGATCTGAATTGGCCAGTCTTCAGCTCTTATGAAGCCCGGCACATTGTTCTCGAGGGTGGTTCGAGCTGTTCTTGCCTTGTAACAAGTAAAGGGAGCACTTCAATTCAGTTTTCTGTAACACAACACTATATAATGTTATTTCACGGTGGAAAATAATATGTTAAATATCGGAAAATCTATTGAATTTTCTTACATAATAGACGCATTCTTAATTGGAATACAGAAAAAGTAAATGTTACATAATTTATTACCAGAATAGTTATATCCCGCGCCATTGACAACTACCGGTTACATTCTGAAGTACAGCCGCAGGGGTCGAAATCGACCAAGATTATACGAGAGATGACTTACACTCGTATCGCTTTGCGCCGATTATCGACTCCAAACAATAATTTTGAAGTACCATAGAAATTCATACTGATTACAATCTTTCGGTGAATGCATCAAATTATAGACCCGACGGCAACACCGCAGTGTAAACACGTTCCCTCGTAACGTACTCGACGACGGAGGTCACGCAACCCTAGGGCTCAAACCGAGGCAAGCGTATGTACGTAATTATATTGCTTTGTTTGTATATCAAATACTGAGAGACACTGACCACTTAAGGATAAATAAGAAACATTTCTTTCAGCTCAGTATCTTTGCACAGATTTCTTAACTATTAAGCCTCGCGTTCGAAACAGTACACTATTATGATATTCAAAGTTTTTTTTTTTATCAATAAGTACGGCAAATGAGCAAGCGGTTCGCCTGATGATACCAACCCGGTCGAGCCGGCCCATTCAAGCAGCAGCAAAAGGCGCCGCTTGGCTCTACCACGTTAAAAATTGTAATAATTTACTACATTAACGTGTAAATTAAATCAAAATACGAATAAAACGGATAAAAATCGTAGTAAATATTTTGATTACGGCGTCTGAAGGAAGCGCAAGAAAATCCATTAGTTATCTCTTCCCAGGGGTATCGTTATTCCACTAAAGGGAAATGCGTAGAAAATCTTATGGCCTCGATGGCTGGATAACTATTTTAAATAGGCTTATACTAGAACTCGGAGCTAAAACTGAAATGCGTAAGATTAATTTGTAGCAGAAAATAATAAATCAAAATATTTCGTTGCTGTAGATAATAGTTAGAAATAGAAATTCTCATAATATTAACCTTTATTGCACAGATTACGATCCATATTTAAAAGTAAATTACAAATAAAATAAACAGTTTTGAAAATATATGGATTATTTATTCCACATTACAATAATAAGCTAAATATTAAGCAGAATTTCTTAATATCTTACTTTCTTAAGTTGTCGCTTGTATATGCTTGTCTTCAAAACTTCAAATACTATCAAAATTTCCATATTTTACCACTGCCGCTAGGTTGACTGGTAGAGAATACTATTAACATTATGTCTGCCTCATGTTCATTTACAGTTTTGTAAGTGAATGTGAATAAATTAAACATACCAAAAAATGTTTGACTCGACTATAGACTTATTTGTTTTATTGGAATTGGGGTGACAAATGAGCTAACAGTCCAACGTGGTAGAGCCAAGCTACGGCTTTTGCAGCTGCTCGAATGGGCCTGCTCAACCGGGTTGGTACCACGGCCTCGCAGAATACCGGCTTGAAGTAGAGGCATCTTGTGCTTCTACTTTTCGTTAGGTGAGTGAGGTAACCGGAGGCTTGCTCTCCCTCCCCACTCCTCTCCTCGTCTTACCTCCCATCTGCCAAATACCCTTAAAGGCCAGCAACGCACATGCAGTACTTCTGATGTTCCAGATATACGTGGGCAACGGTAATCACTTATTATCATGTGAACCGCTTGCTCATTTGCCGCCTTTCCCATAAAAAAAAACCTGATACTAAATACAGTTACTACAGCCTATGAATATCTGCAAACAACTTCAAACGATGGACGTTACCGATTTATTGTCAACCTTGAAGACAAACATGTAATTAAGATAGCCTCACATAGCCATGCCTCACATCCTGTAATGATCTGTACTGTAACAAAACTGTTGCCAGGTCAAATCTGTACATTGAACGATACAGCAAATCGAATATTTATTAACTTAAAATAGATTCATCGTTCCGTAATAGAAATATCGACCCTTAAGACCTCGTTGGGGGTAAGGCAGCACCATTTTCATATAAGTGCATATACGTATATAAGTTGGAGAATAAACTTTCATTAAACCTAAATTGATTTTCACCTACTTCCCGGAAATCAAATATTTTCCCTTAAAGTTATCCATATTCCGGATAAGGGGGTATGCGATTGGAGATAGTTATAGGGTCGGGGAGTATGGAGGGTAACAAATGCTTTCTAGCTGCATCTCATGTAGTGTTGATATGGTTCATTGGGCAGATGTTAATGTGTTTCGCGAACATCTTACGTTAACGTTTAGCTATAGTGGTGAATATCGGTTAATGAAAGTCATGGCTCGTAATTTTTGACGTCCCGATCGATAAGTTGGTAATCTCTTCTTTTGACGCTAATGGTTGCGGGTTCTAATAATTTGAATGACGAATATACATATTTATACTCGACTCATGGGTGTTTTGTTATGTGTATATAGAATCCTAGTTTGCCATAAGTAACAGCTGTTATCTCAGGACAGAGAATTACAAAAGCAGGGTTTATAAAACTTTTCAACATCACATTCTTACACACAGTCCTGTGGGTATGCTTTTTCTTGGGACATTGTTCTACCATCTCAAAATATATCGTTTCAGATATAGCGCTTTTTGTATCCAATTAAAGGACAGAAAAAATCTTAAACACAAATGTGGTCCAATAAAATCTAAAATAACTTAACTTCATCTTTCTGCACTAAAACAAAAAAAAAACTGCGGTTGCCAAACCGCTCGCCAGGCGTGGCAACTAAGGCAAACCCCCCCCATGATGAGAGGTAAAAGAAAGCAATGGTCCCCGGCGGCCTCGCTAGTCCTGGCTATGGTGGCAGCCATGGTAACGGCGAGGCAGGGGGTGCGACGAATCACCGGCTGATTTCTAGCTGCCAACCCAAAGGACTGGACCTGGCAATATTAACGCGCGCACATTGAGGACCGACGAGAAGATACTAGAACTGAAAGAAGAAGTAAGCAAGTTACACTGGAGTATTATGGGGTTGTCTGAAGTCCGAAGACAGGGAGAGGACTCTATAATCCTAAAATCCGGTAACTTGTTATACTACCGGCAGGGTGACCATCTGTCCCAAGGAGGTGTCGGGTTTATCGTCCACAGGTCTCTCATTAACAACGTGATCGAAATCGGAAGTGTGTCGAGTAGGGTCGCGTACCTTTTACTCAGAATAACCGAAAGGTATTCGCTGAAGGTCATACAGGTATACGCACCAACCTCAACACACCCTGATGATGAAGTGGAGGCATGTATGAGGAAATTTCAAGAGCCATGCATTGCTCTGAGTCTCACTACACGGTGTTGATGGGAGACTTTAACGCAAAACTAGGTACAAAAAAAGATGATGAGCTGATGATAGTGGGGAACTTTGAAGTAGGGCAACGGAACCCAAGAGGGCAACAGCTGGCTGACTTCATGGCAAAGGAGGGATCCTTTATGATGAACTCCTATTTCCAGAAGCGGCCCCACAGGAAGTGGACAAGGATGTGCCCGGACGGTACCACAAAAAATGAGATCGACTTCATCATGACAACCAAGCGTCAGCTGTTCAGTGATGTCTCTGTGATCACTAGGGTAAAAACCGGCAGTGATCACCGAATGGTAAGAGGCACACTGAACCTTAACATTAGGCTCGAGCGGTCTCGTCTGGTGAAGTCTACGCTCCGCCCACCCCGTGCCCTTATCCAGAACCCCGAGAGCTTTCAGCTCGAATTGCATAATCGCTTTCAGTGCCTAGACGATTGCGTTACAGTGGACGATACGAATAGCAGGCTAGTGGAAACTGTCCATGCGGTAGGAGCTAAGTTTTGCAGGACCCGCCGCACGAACATGCCCCAAAAGCTCTCCGATCACACTCTTAAACTCATGAAAGCCAGGCGTGAGATAAAGCTGCAGTATACAACGGATGCGTCAGCGTATCGGCTACTGAATAGACAGATCTCCAAATGTATGAGGCAAGACTTACGCAAATTCAATACAGCCTGTATTGAAAAAGCGTTAGAGCGGAACCAAGGCTCCAAAGTCTTCGCCAGAGATCTGTCTATCGGAAAGAGCCAACTGACCAAGCTGAAGATCGAAAGCGTCGCAGTCATTTCCACTGAAGCCGAGATTTTGAGTGAGATCGAGAGATTTTACGGACAGCTGTACACAACGTCGTTGAAACTACACACTGATGTGAGTAACGACCCAAGAGCTAAGCTTATCCGACATTATTCCGATAACATCCCGGACGTCAGTTTGAGCGAGATTAGGATGGCTCTCAAACAGCTTAAAAACGGCAAGGCGCCGGGTGAGGAAGGAATTACAGCTGAGCTTCTGAAAGCGGGTGGAAAACCGATACTTGTTGTCCTTCAGAAGCTGTTTAATTCCGTCATTCATGGCGGTGTTACGCCGAAAGCGTGGAGTAGAAGCGTGGTGGTCCTATTCTTCAAGAAAGGGGATAACTGCCTTTTGAAGAATTATAGACCGATGTCGCTTCTAAGCCGCGTCTACGTGCTGTTTTCGAGAGTCATCTCAAATCGTCTAGTGAACAGACTTGACGACTTCCAGCCTCCCGAACAAGCCGGATTCCGAAAAGGCTATAGTACCATAGACCACATACATACTCTTCGCCAGATTGTACAGAAGGCCGAGGAGTACAACTTGCCATTATGTCTGGCGTATGTGGACTATGAGAAAGCCTTCGATTCAGTCGAAATTTGGGCGGTGCTACAGTCTCTCCAGCGGTGCCAGATAGACTCTCGGTATACCAAAGTGCTGAGGTGTTGGTACAACGAGGCTACGATATCTATCCGAGTACAGAATCAGAGTACGAAACCAATCCGACTGCAAAAAGGTGTAAGACAGGGTGATGTCATACCCCCGAAACTCTTCACCGCTGCATTGGAAGATGTTTTCAAGCAGCTGAACTGGAAAGGATACGGTATCAACATTAATGGCGAATACATCACTTACCTTCGATTTGCCGACGACATAGTTCTTATGGCAGGATCGCTGGAGGAGCTTAGTACGATGCTCAATGACCTCAATAACGTCTCCCAAAAGGTTGGTCTTAAGATGAACATGGACAAGACGAAGTTCATGTCAAACGTCCATGTCACACCAATACCGGTTGTTATTGGGAACAATAGGCTCGAAGTTGTAGACGAGTACGTATACCAGGGACAAATTGTCCGATTAGGTAAGTCCAACTTCGACTCAGAGGTCAATCGACGAATCCAACTCGGCTGGGCTGCGTTCGGGAAACTACGTCATATCTTCTCGTCGAGTATACCGCAAAGCCGCAAGACGAAAATGTACAACCAGTGCGTGTTGCCAGTGATGACATACGGATCCGAGACTTGGTCCTTCACTGCAGCCCGTATGAGGAAGCTCAAAGTTGCTCAGCGCGCTATGGAAAGGGCTATGCTCGGTGTTTCTCTGTGTGATAGAGTCTGCAACGATGATATCCGCAGCAGAACTAAGGTAACCGACATAGCCGTAAAGATCAGCAACCTGAAGTGGCAATGGGCCGGCCACATAGCTCGCAGAACTGACAACCGTTGGGGAAAAAAGGTTCTCGAGTCGCAGCCACGTACAGGCAAACGCAGTGTAGGACAACCCCCCACAAGATGGAGTGACTACCTGCGCAGTGTTGCAGGAAGTCGATGGATGCAGGTGGCTCAGGACCGAGCTTCGTGGCAATCTTTGGGGGAGGCCTATGTTCAGCAGTGGACTTCTGATAGGCTGAAATGATGATGATTAAAATGCATAAATAATATTTGACATTAATGTTAATTTATTTCCATATTTTTAGGTCAAGCTATATCCGGAAAAAGAGCAACAAAATGAATACTTGTAAAATATCACGATACCAACTTGTTGTCAACCTAAAACCGCAAGTAATACTTCTTAGCTACGAAAGCAAGGGGCGCTGACAAAATTAATGGCACAAAAGTCCTCGTGAAATACGCACAAGTCGTTTGAGATTTACACAGCAATTATTTTTTATATCATGTGACAGATTACGGAACCGGACTATAAAAAATTTAACGACCTGTGTACTCTCCGGGTCATCTGTATGTATAAGAAATAAAGTGCAAACAAAAACAACTGAAATAACGGATGAGACCGTTTTGTCTGTTATTTTTGTGTAATTTAAAATTGTACTTGTAACTATGTACCTGATTAGGGGATCCGCCTCCGAATCTGGATACTCGAGTTCGATCCCCGCGATCAATTAATGAATGACTTACAATCACTCCGACGTCGGACAATCATACGTCAGGTATGTTCCTATATCGGTATTGTTTAAGCCCCAGACAACTACAATACTAATTATTATGCTGACCCAAGCGGTGGATTTTGCTGCTGCTCTAATGAATCGGCTCGACCGGGGTAGTATTACGACCTCGCAGAATACCGGCTTGAAATAGAGGCATCTTCTGCGTTTCATTCGGTGCGTGAGATAGCTCAAGACTCAACCCCCTCTTCCTCTTCCCCTTCCCTTACCTCTTCCTTTCCTGAATGGTCTGCAACACATATTCAGGTCCTCTGGTGTTGTAGATCACGTTCCACCTTTCACGTCAACGTTTGCGCACGTTTAATTTGGGTTCATTAGAACCAAATAGATTGGGCCGAGATCTCTGCCTACCTTGTAACAGGCGTGTATTATGTTACCCTACTTTATTCTATTTTAATTCAGGATTGGTTTCGCATTTTTGTCATGTAGTAGGAAACCCATCGCATCGCAGTTAGTAATACAAATACTATAGACGTGACACATCGACAGTCAGTCTGGCACCGCTCAGAATATTGCAGCATTAAAAGTTATTACTGTCATGCTTTTACTGTTAATAAAATAGCAAATATACAGTTACGGGAAGAGAGAGATGATGAATACTTTTGTGAAATCAACATATCTATTCATACAATTCATATACAATACAACTCTTACGGATCGGACACTGTACATGTTTAAATTAGTAATCAATGCTCATTAGGAGTGCAATAGAGACCAAATCAACAATGTATTTAATTTTTGTCTGTCTGTTAATTTAACTATCCAGTAGAGTCGGATGATTTTTTTTAGAATTATTCCTTAAAATCTTAATCCGAAACCTGTAAACATCATGAGATTTTTATTAACAAAATATCTAAAATACAAATTCTATTGTTATGACGCGTGAAGGGATATTGAAAGATTAGATATGAAATGTCATATATTTTTGAATAAAAAAGAGGAAAATCCAAACCTCGTTTTTAGAAGAAAAAAAAATTCGAATTTATGAACTCTGTGCCTTCTACTGACGCCATGCACCTTAACCAATACCCATTACGCTATACGGAGTTTAATAAAAAGAATACGTAGAATGAAATAAAATTGGTTGCAAACTTTGAATAATATTTTTTCTTTCTCCAAATACCAACCTCACCTGCACCCTGCTAGCAAACAAACAAGGCTCTGGATACCAAATGGTGTCTGAATCCAGTACCAGATCAAACACTAGTGCGATTGTACCGGAACTGCGTGGTGAATAAGAGACCTTCCAAAAATTGTATGCCGGCTTTTGCTGGCATTTTAGTGCCAAGTAGTGAACTAAAATAGGCTGATGTAGATACGGATTTTCAACTCAATAATTGTATTCTTAATATTAAACAAAAATAACTACCTTGACGAATTCTGAAGTCGATACAGTAGAAGTCGTGCGTCTGTTGTTTAATTAATTTTAATTAAAAATAGATATAATAGTAAAATTTTATGTCTATTATTGATAATAGAATACAAATTAACAATATGGTGTGAAAAAAAGAAATGATACTATTTTATTAGTAGAAATTAGTCTTCCCGTTGGTGTCGTAAAATAATACTAATAAGGTGGAATAAGCTTCACGACGTTCTAAAGATACCATTTTAAATAGGTCAGAGTCGGACTTACAATATCAAGGTCGGTATCGAAAATCTTTTTTTTTTAATAAAACGTTACTCCACTGAAGAATTTTCTTCTGAGTCGTAAAGGCTAACGGCCTTCGTAACATAAATAAAAAATGGCCGGACACACAGGTCCAAAACAAATTCTTAGTAGTTTATACAAATACTTATCCCATGCGTGAATCGATCCCCCACTCTTAAAGCTTAACGCTTAGCTCTAACGAGACGTTTATAATGAACTAATTAAACACTATTTTGAAATTCAGTTTTATGTACAGAAATGGTTCTGTTACAGGATTTATTTAAGTACACATTTTGTTTCTTTTTTCTTCTAATAAAAATGTACAAGTTTCATGACCATCTGTTTATTATATAATAATGAAAGTTAGCCTCTTTTGATTGAAACACATAATTGGTATTTACTCAATAGATTATAGAGATTTTTTAGCCCCAAGAGCTATGGTAGCCTAGTTGTCAGTGTACCCGCTTTAGTTTCATAGAGCGCGAGTGACCTGGGTTCGATTCCCGGTGCTGGCACCACTACAGCTGTTAATAGCAATTTTAAGTGCTGTATTTAGCACGTGCTCGGCGGTGAAAAAAAATTACTTCTATTTAGGATATTATGTACTGAGATTAAACTTTTAATTACCGATTTAATCGAGTTAATTTTTTTTAGAGATTGACATCCTGATGTCATAGTTAACCCGGCTACCGTCATCTTTATGATTATTAATTTACTTAGATTTGATCTACACAGAAAAGAGCTTAAAGAAACTTGAGGTCGTGCAATGGAATGCTTGGCTAGAGATTTGATTTTATTTAATACATTATCCCACGCATATCGTAGCACTCAGACATATTTTTTTATTGAAATTAGGATTTTTTCCAATTGCTATTTTCGATCATCCTTGGCGGGAATTACAGTGTTTTTTGCAAGGGTATGTGATCTATCCAATATTATGTGATACTTGGAGCATTCTAGAATATGATCACAGACAGACTGCAAACTTCCTAGAGAGTCGATGTTTCACTTCAGCTGTGCGTTCTTTACGTTAAGATAGAATCAGATAAAATACATTAAAGTCGTGTTTAGTGACTTCTAAACTGTCAGACTGTCTAAACTATCGGGTGATTCATGCAGTCTGCTACTACTACATGAACCGTCTGAACTAGTTTAAAGAACGCTTTCGAGACATGCAGCAATTGTTCGAAACGAGTGTGCATTGTACTCGCTCAGGCTGGAACGTAACGTAAGTCAGGACAACCTTTTTGTAGAGTTTCCAAAAGCTTAACCCGACTGATGATCTCAACCATAAATAATTTTTTGGATATGGTTTAATACAATAGGCTTAAAACACTCCAAAATTAACGTTAACTGTCGCAAATGTACGTCAGAGACCTTAATGTAAGATAGAGCGGTAATGATTTTTGCGTTCTGGTCAGACATCTGACCGGGAAACTATTGCCTAAACAAGCATTACAAAACATTTCGAGAATGTGCTAATTTTGCGCAAACAACGTTTTTTGTGTTTCTTTCACATAGTCTCTGATGAGTAAATGCAGAAACGTATCTTCACCTTAAAAGCCTGTAAATAGTCCACTGCAGGATAAGGACCTCTGCCATAAGGAGCATGGTTTGCCTTAATCGCCACGCTCGGGAAGCGGTTTGGCGATCGCAGTACGAGACTTTCTAAATTATACAATTAACCTTTCAGTCGAATTTGTCTGAAAAAAAAATTAACAAATCCTCTCTATAACTCTAAATTAAAGCTTGTCTTTGAATTATAATGGAGCAATAAAGGCTCACTTGACTCTCTCTTGCTTAGTCGTCATTATATGTGACATATAAATTATATTTACGCGTGTATTCTTAAGTGCCTCTGTAGAACGTGCGTAACGATATATGAGTAATTACAAGTTATTTTCATTGATCTTTTAAGAGCGTTTACGCTTCACGACTTTTCATACTAACGTCCAAACCATTGAAATTATTAAACTGATTTAATGAAACTTTGTACGTACTTGTATAAGTACAGATAGATACTACATAAGTGTAAAAAGTTAGAAGAAAACATTTTCGAAAAAGAGCTTTAAAGAACTAGATTAGAATAATTTTTAGTATTAAATCATAACAGATAATTACAATTATCTCCTATGTAACTGGAAACTTCGTAAATTATATGTACCAAATTTTATACCTATTTATCCATAGATTTACAAAGTTTAATTGAAATTGGTTTTTTAATTTCGAATATTTTGAACTTTACAAGTTTATTTGAAAAGCCGTGGGGCGTAAGCGGTCTTAAGTTCCAAATATACTTTTCGTTCCATGTCCCAGCTCTACACTATTTTTTTTTTGTTATGTATGTACAATAATTTGTATATAGCACACTTAGAGTAACAACGCCCAGAAACCGAGTCCGTGCACGTTATGCGTGGCAAATAAATCGAAGCCATATTCTTGGAATTATAATTATAAATTATGCTTAGATGAAACAAGGAAGGTAAGTTCTTAAGGCTGCATTATTTTGTAACTGTCCGTGTCGGAGAGCGTAGATACTTTGCCCAGCAGTGGGACATTTATGGGCTACTTTACTATAACGTTAAAAAAAACAAAGATTCAAATGCAGAAATCATGTCTCAATCGTCTTGTACGCTAATCACTAAGCCACTTTTTATTTTACAGACTGATGATGTCATACAATATTATTACTAGTGTCACTTATGTAGATTGTTAACATTTATATTGAGAACAAATTTAGGTAATTGAAATACAGATACGTGTAACATTAAAATGAAACTGGTATATTGCACGTAGTTTTCACGTTGTTGTGATACAGTTTGAGAGTTTTATTTTTTATATACGAGTATTATAGTGCTGTAAGTACAGGTACAAACACAGAGACGCTCAGTGTCTTTACTTGTGTATGTAATGTCAGGGTAATGTAAAAATCGAAGGAGTTTTCAGATACCAGGCAATCCTGGGACATGTGACCCAAAAAGAAAACAGACCCGAAAACCAATAATTTGTGTAAGGCACAAATATTAACTTCTGCTGGGATTCGGATACAATTATGTAACCAAAAATCTGACAAACAGTCAGACAAACATGAGTCAACAGTCACTCGTCAAAAGCTTAACTTGAAAGCTAAATTATACTACCGTTGCCAAACATAAATTACAAGTTTCTGTATTAATGTAGACATGTACCCTTATCAAAATTATTTATTCTATACTATTCAACGTATTTTCATTCAATCAACCATCATTCTCTTAAACACACGTGTATTCATTTCCTAAGTTAATCATGGATCTGTTACAACGTGCATATAGATAACATATTAATGTGCAGATATACTAGCATTGTCAATTAGGGAATATCAATTAATATCTCCTTGATTAACTATGATATAATATAGATATAATACAGATACTGAGATCGATCCCCGGTGTTGACACCACCAAAATTTACCAAAATTTAAGTTCGAAGATATCCCCTCTGGATCAAAGTTAGTAATTTCGTCGAATTCATGGTCTTATTTAACGGAATTTCATGATCCCATAGCCCAGTTATAAATGAGAATTATTATCCTCATTCACTTATTCAATAATAAAACTATGTTAATAATACACGTACAATAACAACTGGGTATGTTACAATTAACTATCACTTCGTCTTACCTGCTGTCCACTATAAGACATAGGCCTCTCCCTTAAGGAGGACCTGCTATAATCTCCATGGTCTACAAGCGGATTGGCGATTGCAGTACCAGTCACCTCGCACCTTACACCTTACTGCCCGTCATTAGTCTGCTTAATTTTGGTCTGGTTTATTTCGGGACGATTGTCCCGCCATCTGTCGGTAATTTTTAAGGCTTTTCCCATAGTCGCCTCTTACGTCCACAGGAAGAAACGGGGTGGCAGATTCTTACGGCAATACCACACGGCAAGGCACTTCGTCTAATTCAATAAAAATGTGGATGAATAAATTATGCGAACACTAAATTTTTCAATTTTTTGTAAAGTTTTTCGAAGAAAATAATACTTTTAGATATAGTAAAGTTTTCTTTTGGATAAATGTCGCTTTTGATACTAGTTCATACGCCTTCTGTTGAACACCATGTAATTTTCATGGTTCTGCCACATGGCATAATTTTATTTTAAATTTCTTCATCAATAATTTATTCAAATAGAAATAATAACAACACTTTAAATCTTTAAAACGATATTCGCTTAACAATTGCAATTTCTCATCATTTACACATTTTTGAATTATTAATCAATATCACGTAATTTTAAAATGTCTGTTTATATTCACCATGCTATTATTCTTCATTTATTTATTAAATAAGAGTAGATACAATATTTAAGCTTTTATTGTATTTTTAGTTAAACAATTAATGTACAATTACCACACAAAATTCTCACTCACAAAATCTCACCAACCCATGGGTTGACTGGCAGAGAATGCCAATAGGCATTAATTCCGCCCTTTGTCACCTCAAATTAAAAGGGGTGTAAGCAATTATTTTTTTTAAATCTTTTTATTTTGTGTGCTATATCATCCTATAATTTTTTAACCATTTTTTAATATTATTCCGAAAAATAAATAAACGGAGATATTCAATATGTTAGAGATGCGCCAAGAAGTTACATATCTTTATTTTTACATAACATAATTCAATTAAACACCGTCCACCAGATTTCGCATGCCAATCCAGTGAAAGGTAAAAAGCAGCCGGACGGAGTAACACATCCGGCTAAACTAAAACATGAAAACGAGAATAAAGAATACCAAAAAATATTGGCACAGCATAAAGGGAACTCATACGGAATAGTAAACAAAAAAAGTATAAATTCAAACACTATAACTTCAAAATAATATTAAAAATCCGGCCAAGTGTGAGTCGAACTCGTCCACCGACGACTCTGTACATCCACATAGTATATTTTATGTATTTACCAAAAAATTCAGATCGAGATCCTTAGCGCGATCCAGACTCGACGAGGTTTCTATTATTTGTTATTCCACTTTAAAGTTTGCACTACAAGTACTCTAAGGTTAACGCTTGTACCAGTACATGTATCCGTTTTAACGACAGAGCAATAATTGAAAACGTTAAAAAACCACTTAGTTTTAACTTTTTTTTTTAATATTTTTAGGATAACCTATGGCGGCTAATAGATATTATGTGATAATTTGTAGCGACTACCTATTATGGTTCAAATGATACAGGACTAAAGGACCGACAGACGGCATAGTGTTAACAGGGCTTTTAAGCAATGCTTTCTCTTTAAAGCAATGTGCGTGCATCATGACTAGATCAATAGGGCTAAGAATGTCTTGGAGTAAATCCGGTTACAAGCATTCATCATGTTCTATCTACCGGAGAGACGAAAAGTGGTTCAGCTCAGCCTACCACCATGGATTAAAGGCGTGACTATTGTGTTTAGTACTGTGGCTGCAAACCAACCAGCCATGCATGGCGATTATGGTACAACCTCCCATTGAGAGAGCCCTATGTTCAGTAGTAAAAAAAAAAATCAGAATCAATTAACTAGATTTCCGGTTTACATTGACTACTAACATACATTTATGTAAAAATTAACGCCTCTTACGATATATATGAAATAATTTCCAAAAACACATGAATCGCTAGAAGATGAACTGGAACAGAGTTTTTTAATCCTAAATGCGGTTCGGCTAATAATATTCGTAGATAAATCTCAACACAATTTATTTTTCGTTGTCAGGAAATTTGGGATCAAACAATAAAGAAGTTGTATAAGGAAATTGTAAGATCTCCCAACTTGGCTTGGAGCTCAACTACTGATGACTTCCGCAGCGGAAATTAAAAAAAAACCTAAGCTAATCCTGAGAATCTTGCCAAGTTAAAACTTTCAAGAAAATTTCGGAAAAAAGATTCATTCAATTGTTTTCACCGACCACTCTGTTTACTTTTTGATGTTTTTTGGAATCTATACAAATATTTAGATATAAAGGATAGTTCACATAATAATATACAAATATTATTTCCTGTGTTATGTAAAGTCGATAGAACCGCGGGAGGTTAAGAATTGTAATACCGACGTGGTGGTACCTGAAATGTGGTCGGCAGCGTAGATCAACGTAGTCATGGAACAGATCTTACGGTCGCAGGCCATCTAACGCGCATGCATTCCAGTTTCTCCTTAGAGGACCGATTTCTATTTTAGAGAAGAGGCCCCCAAGAGCCCGCGCTGTTAAGCCCGACTCCACAACCCGCCATGAGTCTTATGAGCAATTTCAAGGGAAATCATTACCTTTTGTTTTTCTTGGAAAGATCCTTTAGTTGTTTATACAGTCTGAAAGGAAATAAAAAAAACTTGATTAACATATCCATGTATGGCTGGTTTGTACTATATAGGCACATAAACTACTAACAAACACACAACCGTATTGGATTAATGAAGCTCCTCGTCTCCCAGTTATTTGCAAAACAAAGGCTTCCGTTATCCAATCGGGTAACCAAACTTTCTTGCTATGTTATTGCCCAGGGCCTTGCAAAAATATTAATTATTTTTATTAATGGGGCGCGGGCTCTGGCTTTCTTCAGCTTTTATTTATTAATTTTGGTCCGATTTATGCAAAATGTGCTCACAGTATCTTGAGGTCGTGCCCACTGCACTATGCTTGGTTTTAGATTTAATTTTGTGTATTACTGGATCCCAAGCCGGTGGTAGTACACAGCCATCTTCTCTATAGAAATTAGGATGTTTTTTGCCTGGCGAATCATCCTTGGCATGAATCGGTGTTCTTTTGTGAGGATCTGTGGTCTATCCAATTTGATGTGATGAGGCGATCAAGGATATGATCACAGACTGCACACTTAATAGAGCGTCGGTGTTTCACGTTAGCTACGTGTTCTTTTAGTAAAAATACTTTTTCTTAGAATAAAAATTTTTTGAATTTTTCAATATACAACTGAGATTTTAAACTTTTATCCCTAATAATAATAACCTAATTTGAGGATTTTCTCAATTCTTTAAAGAATTAATTTTTAAATTATTCCGAAGATTGCCGACTTTTGTGACAGATGGCAACAAAATGACTCAACCAAGAAACATTATTTAAGAAAAAATCTACCTTAACTAATTGTTAGATAAGTTTTGTATGGTTAGTTAAAAGAGAAACATTATACAATTCGCAAGTTACTGAAAAGTTTTCACAAGTATTATATTCATTTAGGAGCTTTGCCAACGGTGAAACATTTTTGGTCACTTAGTTTAATGGTAAAGTACATTTCTTTAGATTCTTTACTTTTCTATTTTTAAATAGCAAATTCACGAAATACAATACGGTTTAAGTAATATTACTTATACAATCTTTTACCGCAATAAAGAATAAACATTTTTATTGTTATCTTTTTCTTTGTATAACTGGGTTTCTTTCTTGTTCTTTATGTAAGTCGGAGAAGGCATAGATGTTTATACTTATACTGGTACATAATATAGACTATCATAATACTATAACCAATCTGTTATATTTTTACGGCTATACCTTTAAACTAATTGTGATGAAATTTATTCTTGAGATAACTTGAACTTTCGGAAAGGACGAGCTGCCAACTACTATGGAAGAATTTTCCACGCGGTCGAAGTCACAGGTGAAATGCATTAAAAATATTTCTTTCATATTGAAGGTTTAATTATTTTAAAACTGTCGTAGAGAATCCACTTTTTAGATTTAATTATTTAAAGTTGTGTAGGATCTTGTTGTAAATTTTGGGTGCCATTCGGAAAGTACTTTTGTTCATGAGCGCTGTTTTATTTAGCACTATGTTACTTTTCACGAATGTTGCACTCACATGTATGTATAATCAGCGCAATGTCCATATATTGTATTTTATGAATATTGGTTTGCAGCTTTCATTGCGTTTCATTTTGCACATAGCGCTCTTATGCATCTCTAAATATGTTTTTTGCTTTTACCCCAGAATACAATATCATGCCTAAGGTGTGACTCCATATAGGCGTAATAAGCATTTAAGAGTAAATTAATATTTATATATTTAATAATATATTAAGGATATACGCTACAAGTATATTGCACATCGTTTTATTATGTTATTTCCAAGTTAGCTTACTATCTAATATCAAACCCATTTTGCATATGTAGCTGCTCAGCTTCTAGGCATAACAAGATTTAAAAATTTAGTGCATCTTTGGTGAAAATGCTTTGTTTTTTCTACTTTCTTTATTCTCTATCGTAATTAGATTGTATATACTTTATGGTGGCTGTACCGTCATCAGCGAACAATTCCATCCCACGTTTTTATGCGATATATTAATACAACAGGCAAGCTCATGTAATAATATTTGGTCATCTACATAGGCAAAAGCTTTTGTCATATCCATAAACACAGTGCAGATGGATATTTTACTATGGACATTGGACATAATTTGATTTAATAAATCGTAAATATATGCCATACTGATTGTCTTATTTTTTCTAAATCCTTTCTGTTCTTCGGTCAATGTATTGAATTTCTCCAAATAATCAAGAACTTTGTGTATTTCTGATATAAGTGCCGTAGGTCTGTAGTAAGATAATATTTATATACCTTATTTTTATAAAATGGTTTGATGGTTGTTGTTTTATGATTTTCTGGATAAACGCTATGTTGTACAGATAAATTAAATTAAAGATGAAACTCAGTTGTGGTGCAGTGCTTGATTTAGTAGAAACACAATCATGTCCAACGCTTATTGTAGTTTAACGATTTAGTGCTCCGTAGAACGAAATAATTAACCACACCAACCTCGAGCTGACCAGCCACCACATGCAGTACCGGTTCAGAAGTAAGACACACACAAGTCTTCTACCCACAACGATAGTTAAACAGTGTTTGAGGATAAATTTTTGTAAGACTGTATACAATGTTGTTCAAAATTCAAATAATAGTAGCCTCGAATTCACATTTTTTTCTCTCAAATTGAATGAGCTCTTCCATGCACTTACTTACAACGTAACCATTTATCCATGAGGTCGTGAATTATTAGAGCACCGACAGCCGAAAACTGTGAAACTTAGATTAAACTAGGTTTGATTACTTTTTTTTATTTGTTCGTCACTGGCATTACAGTTATGTTCACATACCTTTGTTAACCTTAACTGAAGTTGTCAAGTACTCGAGAAAATATCTCATAAAAAATCTAATAATGTATTTCTTGTTATGCGAACACTATACATGTGAAATGAAATTATTATTTACGAATTAGTCGTAGTTAACTCGGACTACCTTAAATAATTATGATAATTAAATAAAAAAAATAATTAAAAGCTGACATCAGGACGTCTAACACCTTAGTACCCCTGTGACAACGGGTGCTGTAAAGCACTCCAAATGTGGGGAACATAAAAACAAAATTAAATGAGATGAAATCCGTAAATAATGGTTTCATTTCAAACCTAATAATGTATTTTTATTTCCAAAAAAAGCCCCAAGTTTGCTTATATCGCTCTATACTTCCACATAGAAAAGTAAAGAAATTTTAGAATAAAATAAACATTATTTTCGCAACATTCCCTCGACACTGTCTAAAGAATGAAAAAAAATATTACGACGACGCCTTTAGAAATTAATTAAAAGACGATGTTCAAAGTAAGCTTACAATTTCAAATAGCTCATAAGAACAATGACAAAAAGTGACCTTTTCATCTGTAAGGCTTAGTATCCCTGTCTGTAAGAACAAAGGGTCAACCAACGTTTACAAAAAGTGAATTATTACGAAAGGGTAGAACAGAAACCTGCAAGTTGACGATATTATTTTGTGGGCGTCGGTAATCACTTACCATCAGGTGAGCCGCTTGCTCGTTTGCCAGTTTTCGAATAAAGAAAGAAAATAAATCTTCTACGTAAACGTAAAACAACCTTTGTGCTTTTTGTACGTACTCTATAATGTTACGCTTCTGAACGTTAATCCATGTAAAATATTCTTCAGCATGAACAATGAGTTTCTGGTCTACTAACTAGCTTCTTGCTTATCGGCAGAAAATCAGTCCTACCATTGGTAAATATAGTAATACTGCCTAATCTCGTAAATCGGTGTAATCTTTCCCTCCGTTGTGTCACCTACATCTGGCTTGTCCGGGAGATTGTACCTGATGGGCGAGGCTTCAAGTGACCATTGGGATCGAATCAAAATAGAAGTCGAGGAGGCTCAACGGTCCAGTGCGTTTTTATAGGATGAGAGTAAACTGGTTTCAAATTTCGATACCAACATCATTGAAAAGTTTCAATATTGTTTCAATACTGGTTGTATTTACTCTAAAATGTTCCAAACTGTAAAAAATTTATGAATTGCGTTATATTCAACACGCTGGTGGGCACATAGTCAGTATTCTCGCACTAGATTTGGTGGTCCCCTAATAAATAAGAGAATAATTTGTCACCGCGTGAGTTTGTCATTTGGAGAAATTTTATTGAAGGAATATGTAAAACAAACCTTTGTTCCGATCAAGATGATTTTCACAAATAAATAATTGGGGGCTGGGGCTCCGAAATAATTATAACGAAAGCCCCAGAAAATGTATATTATTATTAGACAGAGCAGATTTGACGAGGCGGAAATAAAACTGTCATGACAACAAAAGTCTATTGAAATAAATATAGAAAAAAAACTTGAAAAGTTCAAAGTTAAGTCAGTTAAAAAGTTATAAATATTTAGGTTTCGTTACAAGAATAATAAAGTATTAATTTGAATACGTAGATAAAATTTGCATTGACCTAATTAGTAAGACATTCATATTTTTTATTATTACATGTCATAATAATTTGGATTCAGAAAGAAGATTCCTCAAGACGTGTTACGGGAAGTCGATAGACAACGGTAGCTTGCGATTATCTTTTAAACATCGGCCTCCGGTATGTTTAGCAATAATCTTGCGGCTGGTAACCATGTTGTATAAATGGTGCTAGTCAAATTACTAAAATTTATTAATGATTTTTTACATTTAATAACTAAGAACTCCAAAAGTCTGTTAAAACTTCATGGGTATTAAAAAGTATCGAAACGTCGAGATCAAAATCATATGTATATGTGCCAATATCCCCAGCTCCCAAAGAAGAAATTTTATTCGTTTTATATTATTTTCAAATTACGTACAATGTGAAAATACTTTCACGAATATTTATCCATTCAATGGCACCCGACAGCTCTATGGAATCGTGGGTGCCTAAACTCCAGCAGGTAGCACCATGTGCTTGCATCAGGTATGGTTGTGTAAAGAAAAGGATATCCTTCTTCTTTCTCAGCATGACACGCGAGTGAGTCGGTGAATGCTGTGCCGGCACCCTCTCATTTGAGGTGCTGCTCCCCATATTCAGATAGAGTTTACACCATCAATTGGCAGCTAGTCTTGTCGGTTACTCACTAAAGTACACCGTGTGCAGAAAGCTGCTGATATCGTTAACCTTTTATCCCAAGAAGGGTGTATTTCTTCATATACCCCAAACAAAGCACACAAAAATCTGTATTGTAATTACCTTTTATGAAAAAAAAAACTAGTATGTAACTACACTATTTACAGACTGTAAGAAGATTTTAAGAGGACGGCTCCTATAAAGAATTTCCTGGAATTTATTACAACACACACGAGTTGAGTTCGTTAAATTTTACGACACACCACGAATGTAATTGGGAAAATACTATGGTATTTTTTATACTTTCTGCTACTTAAATGGCTTACAATTGGCCATATGTGAGACTTAATTGATATTAGACGTCTTTGGACATGTTTAGTATCTCCGTGCTCTTAATATTGTTACGATAGCTCAATGACGTTTTGACAATTATTACGCCAGCGAATGACATGTCCAGAAAAAGAATATTTTGTAAATTAACTGTAAATGTTAAATGTTAATAAAACTCTTTGATAGATGAATTAAGGTATTCTTAAACTGATTTGAAAATAAGCTATTATTTTTTTTTTATTTCTAAGAAGTTGCAATAATTCTGGAATATTTGAAAATTAAACGACAAATGAAATTAGGCCCTTCATAAGGGGCACTAGAGCAAGCTAGCGGGAAGTTAAGGTAAGCCAAAGAGGGAAACCAGGAAGAAAAAGAAGAGAAAAATTAACAAAAGAAGAGAAAAAGGAAGGCGGGCGCAAGATAATCAGTGCAGGAAGAAAGAAAGGACTGGTTACCACTGGCCGAAAGACCCGTAAGGGGTAGCGATCAGGAAGAAACTTTGCACTCTTTGTCAATTATTGTTCAATAAATTGAAGCTTGGATACCGGCCTTTCCCTGCAATCTCGAAACCCATAGATCGTAATAATATGTTTGTTTCTTGAAATTATTTAAAACGCAATGTCTAAAAGAATTAAAATACATTTTACGGTTTGTAATAAATAATTAAACATTCACACACTTCAGATGGATATGATATATTTACAATTTTTAGAGCAAAAAGTCGATTTATTTTTTTAAACGTCGAAATTATCCCAAACTTATCATCGGAAGTTGATTGACCTCAACCATGTCCTACGGTTTCTCTAAGCGTTGGCTTTATTTAGAGCGTTTGATCTTAGCGGAAATTAAGCTCGGTTCAAAGGTTTCGAATGTTCATTATATAGCTGCTGGTATTTAAGGGAATGTTGAAAGGAAAACCAACTTTTCAAATTACATGAGGCGTAAATTCCGAAATATCTGTGACACTTATATGAGATGTAAGTATAACAAATAACTATGTATTTTCACTATTATTATATTTATGGTTAAGGGATAAATATAATAATCCTAATATAAGGGATAAATACAATAAATATAATTTAGTTTGGAGCAAGAAAGTGCCAGCCACGCTGCTCCTGTGTGGGTTGCTGGACTTCACAAGTCATTCTTATTATTTCCCAGACAGGCAGATTTTCTCACGACGTTTTACTTCACCACAGAACATCTGGAAACTCTACATTTAAAATTGATATTAACAACATTTAGCGGTACCGGTGCCGTGATTCAAACCTAGATCACACGCGTGCTAGATAGAATAGATTAAAGCGCCTTAATCCCGGAGCTACCACGACTCTATCTAGGAATATACATATATAAATTAGCGATGGTTGGATGTGTTAATAGCCTATCCAAATAAAAGCCAAGCGTCATTCGTAATGCATAATAACTCACTGATTTTGGCAAGAGTGGAGACATCGGAGGATAAATTTGTCGGCAAGTCGGCGATTCGGAACGTGGGCGGAAGACCGGCGCGGGCGAGCAGTAAGGTATTTAACCTTCGTTTCATAGATATAGCGAAATGTCTAAATCTCAAAAGCTTCTTCTCAGATTTTTAGAGAATTATGGAGCCGCCTCGGTACTCAGATGCGGATGCAGGTTAGCGAACTTAACATGTCCTCGAAATAATATTTTTTATTATTCCTCGGGCTATATTCATCCCCACACCCCTCTCCTTCATTTCCTCATTTCACTCGAGCTTAAACTCAATATATTTATAAAGTCCCGGAATCAAATATACCTTCGCCTTCGGAGGCTTATAGAAACTTAAACGCGATAAAGGTATAGATATTTTATTCAAATGTAACGTTCCATTACGTGGTTTACATCAATTTAGACCCAAATCTGCTGTAATTTTATTGTAATCAAGCGCACCGTTAACGAGCTTACGTAGGTAAGGAAATTACTGTAATGACGACGACTTCCAATTTTACTCGTGTACATTTCAACTAACTACATAGAACGATTTGTATAATGCACAATTCGGCATAAGTAATGCTTTGGAAACGCCCACGTACATTCATAACACCAGAGGAACTGCATGTGCGTTACCGATTGGGGGTATGTAGGGATTGGCAAGGAGGAAGGCCTCCTTCCCAAATTGAAGCCGGGAAGGACCCGCCACGCTGCTCCAGTGCGGGTTCACATATCCTCGGAATATTTTTTTTTTTTTCTAACATGCAGGTTTCGCAATATTTTCCTTCGCCGCTGAGCACGGTAAATACAGCACTTAAAATTGCTATTAACAATATTAGTGGTCCCCCGGCCTATTAACGATTTTAGTGGTGGACTGGGGATCGAACTCAGGTCACTTGAGCACTATGAAAATAAAGTGAGCCCCCTGACGACTAGGCCACTACGGCTCCGGCTTCGTACCAAATGAAAATGCGTAATTTCTGCTTAACCCTGTGCGTAACAGGCGCGAGTGATTATTTGTATCATGTTGGGTGTTTCCATCATTATCGTCATCAACAGGGCGATCAAAGCATTCGAAATAGTCTAATTTATCTCAAGAAGGATTTGCATTTAATATTTGAAATAGTTTAGTAGCCTATCAATTAATATGTAATAACCCATCTTGCAAAACTACTCACTAACTGTGTATATTCTTATTTATTTTTCTTTTTATATTATAGTACCTATCATGGACATGCCATGCAGTTTTTTACAATTTTCTCCTATTTTTAATCTTCAACATGTCCTAGATATTAGATTTTACGTGAAAGCACAAAAAGCATAGTATTTTTGCCACACGAAATAGAATTGAGACTCAAAAATCACTAATTTTTACATTCATAGCCTTCCCAGGTTTACCTGGTTAACCTTTTTCGTGAAAAATTAAATACCACGGTGTCGTTTCACTGATGCTTGGTCGAATGAGAGAGAATTAGAAAAGGGGTACGGAGAGAGTGCGTTAAGTAATTCATGTCCACAAAGCACGTAAATTATACTACCTATGGATACCAAACAGTATATAAGTTTTGTAGAATATTATAATTTATTAAGCAGTCTTCCCCTTAATTTTCGTTACACTGTCGTTGCACCATCAAAAACGTTCTCGTGTGAATTTGTGTTTAATGATTGAATAGATTAGAGGTTAATCCATGTCTACTTCGTCTTCATAATTACCCGAGATCTGAATAAATGTGATAAAGAGATGTAAATCACGCGATTTAAGTCCGGCAATTTGGTTAAACGACGGTAGCCTCGGTGTGAAAGGGTTGTACATTTACGGTAAATTAACTTTAATCTCGTTGTAGATTTTTACACGTACACAGAATTTTTTGAAAAGACTGTCACTACCTTGGATTTATATTAATATTGAAAATGGTAATGACCAAGCCTTGACATAATGTTGGGAAACAAACTATGTTTCTCTCTATAATATTCATTCAAATATGATTTTTTTTAAATACATAATACAACACAAGGTGTGTTTTCATTCTTTTTTTCTTTTTAGCGTGGGGAAAATGTCTACCACAAACCCAAACATCAAACGCCGGATCAACTGAGTATCTTTTAAGCAGCGAGCAGAAGCTCCGCAAGTGAAATAATTAAAAGAGCAACGACGCTGCTGGTTCTGGGCTGTCGGCGTCACAATGCTCACTTCCGCTGTTCAACTCTGTCCTCTGTCAAGGAAAAATTACTTCCGAAAAACTAAGGGGGGTATCGCACATGAATAGTCGCCAGAGCCTCGTTTGTTAGCGAGCTAGGCTATGTTAGATTTGCTAAACAATTTCGAGAATAGGGTGGTACATAAACCCCTAAAGACGGTTAGGTTAAATTAGGTTATATGTACATACCATTCGTAAAAAAAAATTTTAGATTTTTTTTTTATAAAAAATACGCTTATGTGCTCAATCTTGCTTTATGGAAGGCGAAGATGAGGCCTAAGATGTGTGATGATGGGTGTGATGGTACACGTTTGCCTAGAAGGTGTCTGTTCACTTTGGCCTAAAAGATGTCCAGATATAGATCTAATCAATTAAAAAAATCAGTTTGATTTTCTTAATTGAAATTAGTTTTTTTTTAAATATTTATAGCAACGTCTCATAAATTTCCTGCGGAGCACTGCGGATCGAACCCAGGTTACTCTGAACTACATATATAACATTTTAAGCGACCGCACTGTACACTGAATCAATCACGACTACATTATTTGTTTGCATACAATTATTTAATTTTTTTATACAGCGATACTCATTTCCAATCTTACATAATATGTTAAAAGTAATAAATTAAGAATAAACCCCAAAGTGAATCGTTTCATAACTGAGACGCCATTTAAATTTTGGCAAAGTTATCTTGTTAAATGACTTAACTTTAACCGGTGTTACGATTTTCACTCAATCTAACTTTCAAGTAATGGCTGTACACATAATACCTTAAACTATTTTCTGGATGTTTTAGCACTTATGAAAAATTTATATTATCTATAACTATAAGAGACTTGTAGAAGTTTTTAAGACAAAAGAATAACTTTCGTCCCTCAGCGACGTAATACCTTTCTATTCCTTTACTTTGTTTCTTCGTTTTCTTATATACACACATAAATAGAGAACAAAAATATATGTATAGAATACAGGGCTATTGATTAATATCTGGAACTTTTTTGGTATAATTGATTTGATTACAATGAAAAACAACAACTTTTGATCCATGGCATTTTTAATTGAACAATATTTTTTTTTCATAAATAATTTTTGATTTTTCATGGAAAAGTAATCAATACTTTGCACATGAAACATATCAAAAATAAAATATTGGCGTACGCGGCCTACTTTTACGTTTTTATATGCTTTGGCATAGACGTGGGGTTATAGAGCAAAAATATTTAATTCTCAGAAAAATTGTGATTCAAAGTTATTGTTTTCAATAATAACTAAAAAGAGGCCGAAATTTTTTTAAATCTTTTTATAAATGATTTATAAATGCTGAGAAAACCTGTAGTAATGAATGAATGTAAGAGAAATAAAAATCAAAATACGAGATATTTGCCTAGCTGTGAGATATTTAAAGGTGTTTTAACTTTTACTTTATTGTGATAGAAATGTGAAAATATATAACAGCAATAAAACCACTGCATGTGTACAGTAAATTAACTTGTAATATCTAAAAACATCAGCTTCATGGTTTCAGTTTAATTTTTTTTTCTGTAACACAACAATTAAAACATGTAGAGCAAATATTTTTAGATGCGGTTAACAAAATTAGGTTTTAGTTTTTATTAATAGTTATTACAGCGATTAGTACCAAGGAATGAGACAACTTTCAAGATTAATAAATTACTTACTAAATTATTTCTTTAATGTCAAATTGAATTACAAATAATTGAAAATCACAGATAATATACAGTGAAAATTAAACGAATAAATAGAAATGTTATATTCGTTGTACGTAAGTATATATACTCGTGGGTCATTGACTATATTCTATTTATATAAAAAAATCACTTTCTTTATTAGACCATTTAAATCAAAATCTCAAAATAGACTTATCCAAGCATATTTCCACAAAAGTCAGAATGTATTTCTTGAAAAGGATGATTTCTTTCACGGTATATTTCTTTTAACGATGTGCAAGCCGATTGGTGGACGCAGTGCCGGAACCCTACAGTGATGCACCTCCCCACCACTCATCTCTCTGTGGGATTTGGGTCATCATTCGATCGCCAGTCTCGGTTATCAGAATTGACGTTATATTCTCCGTTACAATCAAAAAATCACTGTTCATCAGTGTTCGGATAAGGTATTTGATAGTTTAGTTTAGTTACTTTAAAAATATAAAGCTACTTTAAAAAAAATACAAGTATTTCAAGTCCCCAAAATGTATTCCAAACACTCCTTAGAAAAATTTACCAAAGCGAAAAACCAAAAAATAAATATGTCCTTCAGACAAATCGTGTTCTACTGTAAAGAGAAATACTTTTAAATGAAATGTGCAAATCGAATGTTGCCCACAGAATAAAAAAAAATAAAAACTGGCGTTCTTTTACGATCGTATGCAGATGGGTGCAAACAAATACTCATAGCAGCGTGTATTGCTTTACAAAAATAAAAATGTGAAACTGATACCATTTTAAGATTCATTTTCGGCACTGACTTGATAAATAAATATGAATGTTTAGATTTTGAGTCAAATTATTAATATTGACGAAATTATTAAATTCTGGGGCAGATATTTACTCATTTATTTGCAGTAAACTTATCATAAGATATAGAGAAAAATATATTTTTAATACAAGTGACAACACGTGCAATTTTTTATGTGACCCTAGCTTATAGCAGAACAGTCCTCACTGGGTTAAAACAGCAGCTTTTCCACCCTCGAACGTGTTGCCGCTTCATCGTGGCGGGAAGGCTTAGTAACAGTGGCTTAGTCATCCAAGGTGAATTTAGGCCTAACACAACGGGACGAAAAGAACCGAGGTGGGCAGTGATAAGCTTAGCTAGTTGGTGGGTTGCGGATCCGTGTACTGGCTCATCTTGCATATAGAAAGAAGGAAAGGAAGATTGTTTTTTCCTCGGTGGGATTATCATATACCGGCCAGCGATTATGGAGACTGCGGTATTTCCGAACAGTTACGACTTGGGGACCTTCAAGAAAAAGGCCTATTCCTTACTTAAAGGCCGGCAGCACATCTGTAGCTCCTCTGGTGTTGTGGATGTTTCTGGGCGTCGATAATCATCATGTGAGCCGCTGGCTCGTTTCTTCCATAAAAAAAATGGTTCCCGTAGCCCTGACGAATAAAAATCCGGGAGCCAAGGACGTTGAGGAGGAGAAGGTAGTTATACGAAGGTAAATACCTTTATTTTTATTATTAAATAGCTGTCTAAAATTTTCTGGGAAAAGGCCTGGCAATACTTAATATTTTGACGGACTTGAACTCGCTAAAAAGTAAAAATAACAATTTTAGTAACCGGGAATCTAATCCAGGCCTCTCTGACGCTCTGTAATTTGTAGCGAACGTCCAGTCTCTTGGCAACCATGGTTCTTAGTTATTGAAGTCTCATATTTACTCATCTTTTAAAACAAAACAGAAAATCCAACGTCAGAAAATCTGTCTACTTGGTTATACCTAAACGGACCCATGAGGAGTTTGTAGGACTCTTAGTATACATGAAAGAGAATACTAACACACTATTTTTACAGAGAAGACAATAAGCTAGTAAAAGCTGATATCACACTTTCAATTTCACCTCACCGTCCATTTCTTTCTTTCTTTCGTTACTCGGGCTCGCAGTATTATGTGGCAACAATGTTCGTTGTATATAAATCCAATTGAGCATGAAAACTTGTTCAAGTTTATCAACAGTAGAACTATAGTCAACTTCTACTGCATTTATATGCCGAAAATCGACGATTTCCGGCATATAAATGCATTTTTCAATTACTCTACATATTCACAAGCACTTACGGCATAATACGCTATCAATATTTATCAATAGTTAATTTGTTTTTATTTATTTGTTTTTTTTTAAATGATTAGCTTTTTCTTAATTTATATGCTATTTACAGCTGTAGTTTCACAAGCGTTTGGTTTAACTTGCTTGGTTCATGTCTTTCCGGATCAAAATTTGTAATAAGTTTTTGAAATACCTTATAACATCAGATTGAGCTGAAATTTGGCATACTTATGTAACTTCGATGATACCAATGCAATACCATGGAGGTGATCTTACGATGAACCCGGATGCTGGCCCTTGCAACGCCTAAAAAAAATAAGATAGTTCAATTGTGTTTAGGCTTAGGTGGTGATCAAGCTCTGATCATGGACCAAGAAGATATCTCATTAAGTACAGTACCACAGTAAGAACTGTGGTCTTAGTTAAAAATATACATATTATTTAATATGAAGCTAGTTGTTATAAATTACTTATTACGATACACAATAAATATTTTTACATTTTATTTATACATTTACTTAGGTAAAAATGTTAATTATAGTAGTACTGGGAACAATAAAAACGTTAAGTCCGTGAGTAATAAACACAAATAAATAAGGAAATATGTCTAAATGAAATCTAATAAAACCAAAACTATGTTATTCCAAATATATCTTGGAACGTTAACTGATGTTTATATAATAATAATATATAAGTTAATAACTCATGTAAACATACTTATTTTATTTATTTATTTATTTAAAATACTTTATTGCATACACCCCAATTGGAGGTTACAAAGGGCGGACTTAATGCCTATTGGCATTCTCTCCCAGTCAACCCATGGGTTGGTGAGATAGCCGTAGCAGGTGTATTCATTTATTAAATTAATTAATTAATAAAATGATTTAAAATAACTATAAACAAATGTAAATAGATATAATAAAATTAATGAATAAAAATAAATAATATACATAATAATATACTATTACATATGTAGATAGATAAATAAATATAAATAAGAAACACAATAATAACTAAATAAGTCCATTTAAATTTAAATAATGTTCTTTAACTAAATTTTTAAAAGAGTTCCTGCTTGCCGATTTCTTAACTTCGTCGGGCAGGGAGTTCCATAGCAGTATAGCCTGAACCTTAAAAGAGTTGCCGACAAAACCGGTGAAGTGTTGTGGAATACTAATCTTAAGATTAGATGAAGATCGCAGCTTTCTGTCGTGCGTCAAGAAAAGATAACAAAATTTTTCTTGAAGATACGCCGGGAATTTACATCATTAAGGATTATTTTTATTTATTTTACATTTGTTCGACAAATTAAAGGGAAAATTTAAGGTTTAATTTATTTGTCACGGTTAAAACGTAAACGATATCATAAAACACACGAGAACCGTAATAAAAGCAAAATGACGAGTGCTTAAATGCTGAGAATAACTTTGAAGAATTAAGCTCTTAAGTGTCCAATAAAGTCGTCTCGGTGCTTTGCTTTAGTACTTGCAAGCTCACAACACTTCTTGTTTAATGAATGCCTCTGTCATGATGATGCTCTCCCAGGTCCAAAATTTTAGACAAGATTACATTTAAAATTGCTGTTATAAGTACATTTTTTCGGTACATGTGATAATATTATTAATTATAAGAACGTTGTTAAGATTTTATGATTAGAATTATCATTGCTGTGGCACAGAGGAAAGACATGAGTTGTAGGAGAAAAAAAACTTCATTACTTACTGTTTTACTTAAAACAAGATTCCGATACTTGTCCATATTTTAAAGAAAATCAGATTTAATATATTAATATTTTTTTAACCCGACGACGATTTACCTTTTAATGGTTAACGGTTTTATAAAATCTGTCATCAACATTTATTCGTGGGACCGCACAAGATGCCTCTCTCTCTCTCTCCGGTCGAGCCGGCCCATTCGAGCAGCCACTACCAAGTGTTAATTTTGGATCTAAAGTTAGAGAATCACTAAGAGCATGTTTGAAGCCGAAGCAAATATTTCTAATAATTTTCTTATTAAAAGATTTTTTTTAAATATACTAACAAATAAGCTCCAACGACTGTTCATCCAATACCGGGGTAGCCAGAGCTATAGACATTTATTTTAGTCATTTGAACCCAGAGCTTTACCTTTTTCATCATAGTGAACTGAACGGATTTGGAACAACGTGAACGTGGATTACCATCTAATCCTGTTACAGATGGTAGCAGGTAGCGTTCAGGCCAATGACAAAAATGGTATATAAGTTTCGAAAATCCCTTTGGTACGAGCCCTCTACATAGGGGATAGAACTCCGATCTCCCGATTCGAACAACAATAATTATACTTATCTTACCTTAACGTATTGTTAATAGTCTACTGCAGAACTGAGGCATCTCCCGTAACAACGATTTCCCGTAATCGCCATTCACAGCAAGCGGATTGGCGATCACACCACAGTATCGCAAGCGCACAGTATCAGACACCTCCCACCTTATACACTGCTGCCCGTCATCGATCTGCTTCTTTTGTCTTCTACAGGAGATGGCAATATACAAAAAAATTGCCATCACCTGTAGCCATTGCGATTTTCAACACTCTTAGTCGACTCTTACGACGGAAGAGATGGAGTGACATATTCTTACACATATTATTCGATTACAGTCGAATACATTCAAATACAAGAGGACATACTAAAAATTCAGTAAGAAACAAAAAACTGGTACACATTGCCATGTGTACGTAACAAATATTTGGGCAGACCCTCTAATAATTTGTGGTTTTTGTTAATATTAGGCAAAGCTTTAGTCTAACTGACTAATACTGATATTCCTAACCTTAATTATACAAAAAGGTCACCTGTTTCGAGCGTTTTGAATTTAATTTATTCATGTTTATCTGCAGGAGCTTAAATCCCTTGCTTTACTTTATTAACATTTAAATTTAATCAAAATACCGAATGTGTATTTAAGTTTAAATATAGATGTTATCAATGGACAATATCATATATATAATAACCTGTTCCAAATATATTAATATGGGAATATTTATTACGATACACGCATGTGTAGGGCCACGATAGCCGAACCATTTGGACGATCTGCCCCCGAACGTTGCGAATATTCAAGCGAACGAGCTTTGGATCTCTTACGTGAAAGGCTTGTACGAAAAAGTTTTTCGAATATTGGCTGCCATTTTTCATATTGATCCAAGCGTAAGTAGAAAGTGGGTGTAAATTACTAAAATTAGTGTGATGGGTGCGTTTGCTTAGGAAAATTGGGGTTAAGGTACGGTGTTTGGGGTTACAATGAAGAACCAAGTACTTCATAGCCTGGTAGATTATTCCAGTAGAGGGTATTCCTGTATACACGATACTAGGGGTTTTATTTTTCGTTACTCTATTATACGGCACTCAGGATTTGCGAGCTCAAAGCTATATTGTTAAATAAATGGATTTATTTAGTGAGAGCGGCATACCACTCGCGTCTCGGAATTTTACAATTTTTTGCGTACTTGTTGCGTGGCGTCTGCGTCAATTTTTTGTTAGAACAAACATTACGTAACGTGCCTTTCTTCTTGAGGCGAAGGCGGGAATAATTAATTCGGGTAATACAGGAATATTAAATTCGGGCTTGGACTAATACAAAGATATATATTACAGCGTTTTCTGAACCTCTGAATATAATCAGGCAACGCACTCGCAGAATACCGGCGTGAAATAGAGACATCTTGAGCTTCTGCTGTTCGTTTGGTGAGTGAGGTAACCGGGGGCCACTTCCCCTTCCCCTATCCCCCTCCTTATTCTCTTTCGAATGCCCCAAATATCCTTTAAGGCCGGCAGCTCCTGTGGTGTTGCAGATGTACTTGGGCGTCGGTATTTTCTTAGCATCAAGCTTAGACGCATGCTCTTTTACCAACAAAAAAAATCCTTCATCGATCGTGTGCTCCATTGCACACGGTTGAAACAATATAAAATAATTGTTATGACTACAATAAACTTTATATTGTTTCAACATAGAGATAATTCCGTCCAGAATTAATATACACATTATATCCTGTACTCAAAGTACTTAGATAAATAAATATTTGGTGCGGAACTATTTTATCTACTTCAAAATATTAAAACTTTATTTAAATTATCACAAATGATGGTATGAAATAATTAAATCGGTGAGTCAAGAATAATCAAATTAAATAATTAATAGAATCAGACATTACTTTGCGGAAATCCATTTAATTACTGGGACAGAAACAAAGTTTATTATGGATTACATAAATTACATGGAATATTAATTTTTCGAAAACATTTCACAATGATTCTAAAGGCACCAATTTCGGTAATAACAAAATCGGTCTTAAAAACTATAACTTACAGTTGTCGTAAAAACGTGAAGTAGAGGCATCTTGTACTTCTGCGTTTCGTTTGGTGAGTGAGGTAACCGGAGGCCCACATCCCCTTCTCATTCCCCTCATCATGCTCCCTCCCATCTCCCAAATACCCTTAAAAGCCGGAAACGCACCTGCAGCACCTCTGGTGTTGTGAATGTGGGAAACGGTAATCACTTACAATCAGGTGAACTGCATGCTCGTTTGCCGCCTTTCCCATAAAAAAAAAAACTCGCTGTTGTTCAATTTAGATCAGCTACCAAAAGTGATTTCAGTTTGTTTGTTACGTAACAATTCGTACACAAAGCTCCTTTTACTTGAGACAGTCAACAACTCGCACACTGATTCTAATAATTCCTATCCCAAAAAATAATATAAAACATAATAACTGTCTAATAGATTGTATGACTTAATTTTATGAGCGAAAGGTATTGTTGTCAAATAAAAAAAAAGATTCTGTCAGTTGAATAATGTTTCTGGCAAATTAAACTTCTGTGAATAGTATTTATAAAAGAATAAAATAATATATTAAAAGGTATAAACATTCAAAAGTATGCTTGGTTAACATATAAATAATTTTTCTAATTACAAATTATATAACATATGGCTTCGCTATGTCTACAAGCAAACTAAATGACAGATCTACTAATTCATATCGGTAACGGCGCCACGGTCATGTTTAGGTATTTAGTTCCGATTACAACGTAGAGATTTCATTATTTTTGGTTCTAATTGTCACCACTTCACAGATAATTTGGTGGTGGTTATGGAAGATCTTGCTATGGCCCCTATGCATGGTTTACACATACAGATAATGAAGTTTTACTTCGGTATTCTTTACAAAAGCTGTAAGAGTGTTAGCATAACCTGGTCAAGGTGCCCCTTTTACGCAACAAAGCTGATAAATATTTACAATTTAGGTATAGAATCAATATATAGGCTAGGTGCGACGTTAAAAATATTTGAAAAAAAATCAAGTACTATTAATTATTCTGAAAGAGAAAAAATTTTTATATAAAAATTATATATATATAATAGCCCAGTCATCCAAATAAAGATCAAGACCCATTCGAGTCAAATTATAGTTTACTGACATCGGCAAAACCACATCCAAGGATTTTTTTACTGGCCAGTAGGCGTCTTCCCCGAAATCGATATTATCTAATCCGTGGCGTCTTTAATTATGGGTAGTATAAGTTAACCAATGCGGATGGTTAATAAGGTATTTGACATGGGTTTATGTCTTTTTTTTTCGGGATTAGGGTGAAAAACGAGCTAACAGTCCACTTAATGGTAATTAGCTACTGCAGCCCATGGACATCTGCAATCAACATCAATCGAAGAACGTTACTGACCCTAAGATGGAATACCTTTCATACCGGAACACAACAGTAATTCCACTGCTGTTTGGTAGCAGAAACATTAAGAGGGCTGTGAAAACCCAGACGACTAGGCAGAGAAGGAATCGATCACTAACTGTTAAAGGCTTAGTGAACTATTTACGCAAATATAGCTTTAGTTAAAGTAACAAAACCTGAATAGTGTTATGTGGCTAAACTACTGTTATTATTCAAATGACATTTAGTGTATAACCTTAAAAAGTCCTGCCGTTTAATTTTGCGTTTAACGTTGTGAAACAGAGAGTCATAAAATCTATTAGTATTTTTTTTTATAATTAATGTTTAGTTTCTCCTAATCATTATTTCTACTTATTTAAACTTCATTGTGTTTATCGAATTAATGAAAAGGGAAACAATGGGTGGGCTTAATGTCCTTCTCACAGTCAATCCGGGCCGAGGACAACTATTGTGGTAGTGTGATAAGTATACCCTTTGTCTAATATTCGATATAATCAAGGAAACTTGTTCGTTTATTATAAATCTAAAATAAAAATATAAAAGACAAGAAGAATGAAAGTATCCATTACAAAAAATTCTAGGAATACAATATGGATGCGAGAAAACATGATCGGTTGGGTTTTTCGCGTGAAACGTAAAAAATAGCTATATTGCTATTTTTAATGAGCTCTAAAAAGGTGTTTAGAGCGTTAAGGCCTAACGGCTTTTTTGATATGTCCAGTAAAAATAAACTTAAATTCGGTCTAATTTATCTTTATTATATTTTTTCCACATGTTCTTTATTTACATTTTAGTTACTAATTTCTTATAGAAAAGTAGGTATTTTTTAAACATAATGTTTTATTTTAGTATCTAATGATGTTCAGCTTGACATCGACCTCTTCCCATTGGAGAATTAGCTGTGAAGAGTAGGTTTTCTTGAAAACAAACACTTTTTTTCATTATTAAATTTTTAATTCAAAAAAAAAATTTTTTTCATAATTTATATTTAGAATCCCTTTTTTGGTCATACAGCAAAACTAAATATTCAAAACAACATTATTTACTATACTTTAAATCACGATAGTGAAATTAAATTATTGCAACATATTACACTCTCACTGGGGAAAAAAGGTTCTCGAGTGGCAATCACGTACAGGCAAACGGAGTGCAGGACGACCCCCCACAAGATGGAGTGACGACCTGCGCAGTGTTGCGGGAAGTCGATGGATCCAGGTGGCTCAGAACCGAGCTTCGTGGCAATCTTTGGGGGAGGCCTATGTTCAGCAGTGGACTTCTGATAGGCTGAGATGATGATGATGACACTCTCACATGAGTGAGGCCGACTGGCTTATGGTTTTGGGTTGTTGTCTATTACTACGTAGCCAGTGCATCTGTGTAACTAAAATGAGTATTAAATAAAAAAAAAACTGAAAGCTACTACTACTACTAATCTACATTAAACTTTATTCCACCAAACGTTCTGAAACCAAATGGCACGTATCGAAATGATTTAACGAAAACTTTGATATGGAAAATAAACCTTTGCAATTTCATACATAAACTCGCAAAAAGAAAATCGCAACAAAGAGACTCAACGTTAAAAGCTTTGTTTCATACGCAGTTGTCGTACGCATTGTATATGTTATAATACTAGGGATTCGTCACCGGTCGGCTATTGAAAGAAATATTTTTTACCTATGTCGGATACAATTGTATGTGTGTGTATCCGACATTTATTATATATTGATAATTTATTTAAATTGAAATTTATTCATTCGGTAGAAGTCCACAGCTGAACAAAAGCGTCTTCCTGATGATTTTCCATAATCGCAGCTTTACAGGCGATTACGTATTATATAAAAATTTAGTAAAAGATTAGTATAAAAAGAAGATTTCATTATTAAAAAGTAGAAGCTGTTGCGATATATGACCTTCCAACTTTTAACATATGATTACAATTTTCTAATGAAAATCATCATCATCACAGCCTGTCACAAAGTTTATTTATTACCACACAATGATGTACACACACACACATACCTTGTGGGGACATCTATCGAACCAGAAGTTGCTCAAGAATGGCCGACATTTAATCACACGCTATTCACAAATACATCCTGCGCATTAAATTCATCATTGCACTATGAAAGTTTCGACGAGTCAGTACATCTAAACAAGATCGCAACCATCCGACCTGACTTGAGGCTACTCTTTTCCTGCTCACTTTAATATATCTGCTGAAGTGGTGACCCTGAAGAGATATCACCGATAGCGACGGTAATCGCTGAAGAACACGCAGAGAGTTTCTCTAACCAAAGTAACTTACTTCATCGGCAGACATCAGAGTAACAGAATAATGTCAGCACATGCCCTGCTTCCTTTTACAAGTATCCCAGCCACCAACGACGAAACGACGTGCCCCTCTCCTCGGGCTGACACCATGGAGCTTCGGCAGTGTGTCTATTAAGTCGTGACTCACTGAAAACCTAATCACAGCATCTTGACTTGAAGAAATTAATGTATTAGCATTTGCCTGATAATATATATGAAAATATTATGTGTATATATATAAAAAATATTAGTATGAAAAGTGATGTAAATAACGTCTATACATGGAGATGGTCGATCTATACATGGATATACACAAGCTCATAATGTTGGTTACACACCTCAACGGAGAAAGTACGTTTCTACAAAAAAAAACCCCATTAAAATTCTTCCTGTCAACAGTTTTCAATTTATTCAACGAATGTTACAGTTCAATGTGTTCAAAAAGAGTATAGCATTAAGGAAAACATGAGAATAACCCCTGGGAATAAGTTGATGGCTGTTTCAAAAAAAATTATTGTTATTTTGAATCATACTCGAAATTATTGTAATCAAAAACAAATTGGTAAAAAAAAAAATCCAAAGAAAAGGATACCTGCGGAGTTTCTTTCCGTTTAAGGAACCTTAACAAACGATGGTAATTTCTAAATATGTATAACACAATTCAAGAGTTAAATAATTATTTCTTATGTTGAAATATAAGATTTGATTCGATATGCACCTGACGTTATCAAAGGCTTCCCGCTCTCTGTCCCTCAACTTCATTTACCTATATGTGTAAATGAGACATTCAGAATGGAAGTCTCAAAATCAGAAAAAGCAACCAACTTCTGTTATAAAATTAATAAATTAATATTCATTGTAAAATATTAACTCCCATTTTAATATGTCTTTCCTAGGACAACATATTACAATAGATCTTTTCGCATTCAAGCCGCTGGTCTTCCCCGTCCCTGTTATCGCAAACAAAAGCTTTTACCATATTTCAAAAACCATAAATTATTAAAGGGTTAAGCAAATATCTACATATTACAATAACGTATTGTATGTGCCTATAATACGTACTTATATTATTTTCTAGGCTTTTCCCTACCTTTGTTTTAAAATTTGTGCGAACTTTATAGTTTAGTTATTAGTATAACCAAAATCGTGTAATTATTTTATACCTAGATACCTAGTTATAAATTTCGATCACTGCGTGATTTAGGGTTTATGGTCCACGACAGTTCGACTCACTACTTCAGGCTGTTGGTATCCCGGCTAGAGTTAGAATTCCAGACGAAGGCAATATGTGTACAGCATACAATTTATTGGTTTTTCGGATCTGTTGTATTGCATTCCTTGTCTCTGAGGCTGCTTTTGACTCTTCCTTTGATCTTACCCCATAAGCATTTTATCGGATATAGGAAACACAGCAAACAAAGCAAATCGTTTTAACCTCGTTTGCAAGTACACTATAGACACTATAACGTGTCCGTATCCTACGGAGTGAAAAGCCATCAATTGTATTCTAATTTTGACACCAAGGTGTCACCAACAATCATTTCCAAATTTTTTATTGAAAACAATATTTTTTTATACAATATACTTCTGTCGGATAAGATAGGATATCAAACCTTATCCGGATCGTAAGTTTTTATATTTATTTCCCGAAATGAAACTTAAAGTAGCAGCCTGTAAATGCCCACAGCTCGGCAAAGGCCTCTTTCTCTAGTGTCTGAAAGAGTTTTAAGACGGGAACGCTGCTCTGTTTATTATTATTTCTCAGATGCGGGTTTCCTCACGATTTGGTTGTGAATAAAGTGACGCGATTTCGCGTATTGGATTAGGATGACAAACGAACTAACAGTCCATCTGACGCTAAGTGCTACTGTAGCCCATAGGCACATGTAAGCAACTTAAGTCGAAAGAGGTTACAAATACGTCGTCATCCCTGAGGACTAAGATGGATTTTTTTTTTCCCCTGGTTGGAAAATGCTGTTACGCATACCCTGTTGCTGGCCGGTAGGCCGGTAGGCTAGCAACTGGGTTATGTCAGACTCAATCCTCTTAAGGAGGACCATACCGACTAAAAACCATCCACACGCTGTTAGCCCGGAGGCTTTTACAGCCTCATCTGAATTGACTCGCGAGCAGATTGGCCCGCGAGTTTGGCGGGATGACGATTTACATTAATGACGCGCGGATTTATACGCGGGAGGATAAGACAGAAATAGTGGTGCGGAGACCGGTGAACCCTGACAAACCGACGCGACAGACCCGATCGTGAGACGCTCCGGCAAAGTGTATATGGCTGCTTCTAACCCTTGGGGTGAGCATACGTATGCGGAGCGAAGTCGCAAACGGGACTGCCGCGCAGCGTGCGCGGGATTAGAACGGCTCTCACTAAATAATAACTCCCGAATACGCGGGAAGATGGAGGCGCGGAGACCGACGACCCTGACAAGATCTACGCGACAAATACTGAGTACGAGACACTCCGGCACAGTGTCATGGCTGCTCAAACCCAGGGGCGGGACGAAGTCGCAAACAGTACCGCCGTGCATTATGCGCGGGCGACGGGCGGCACTCACTTTAATAACACGCGGACTAAGACGCGGAAAGACAATAGGGCCGAGTAGGCACTCGCAGGTGCGGGGCCACTAACGACCCATTGCGAACTAATGACTCATCCCGCTGCGAAACACTCCGGCACTGTGTTTATGGCTGCTCGAACTGGAGGCGAGCACACGTGTGCACGCAGCGACGGCGCAAGCGGGACTCTGACTAAGATGGAGTGACACAAAGCCTTGTAATATACACGCTCAGTACACGCTCAGTACACCTTTCGAACCGGAACTCATCAGTGTAAGAAGAAGGAAGTACCTAAAGAAGGTAGTACAAACCCTGACCACTTCTATGCAGAGCAGGAGCCTTCCATTCTAAACTCCTTTTCATTTAATTTTTCTTATAGTACCGAAAGTATTGTATCGTATTATTTAAAAATATAGTAAGAAGAAACAACGTGACGGTCGCATGAGATAGCGGCTAGCGAAATGGACTTGAGCCACCCCGAAGGCAAAACACAAATTATTTGTTTTCGGGTCTCGTTGTGTTGTGTTGTGCCATTGCACGTGGCCGTTTCTTCGATCTTATCGCAGCGTTACATCGGATGGGAGAAGGTAAAGACGAGTGAGTGCCTCTATGTTTGTGCATACACTTACGGCACTATAATATCTCGTGCAGCCGATAGTTTTCGAAAGTTGACACCATGTTCGAAATCGGCCAGGAGTACATCGTCATCGTTTAAATAAATCCTTCAACACTTTACTATACCAGGAAAACACTTTACTATACAGTTATTCTGTCTCTGTTCTTTGTATAGAACACATAAATTTGTATGTATGTTTGTTATAATGGATTTTTACGGATGTTTTTTCAAAATTTTGCTAATGATTCTAGAAGTGCTACGGGTTATGTTTTCTCCTACTTAATATTACTAATGCGAATGTTTATATATTTGTCGTTCACTCACGCTTAAAGGACTGAAAGGATATTATATGAACAAAATCGGGGAGAGATGTTGATTATGTTCTCTTCAAGAGTTCTCTTGGGATAAAATTTGTGACCGTACGAGCGGATCCACATGCAGCAGCTATTCTCTGTATACAATATCTACGGGAAGAGATGGGGTAGTGGATTCACTAAGGTCATACGTTGCTTTGATTATACAAAACCAATCTCATCGAATACTCTTCCTTGTCTCTATATCCTTTACAAAGTTATTGCAGTAGAGGTAACGTAAATGTTGGAAATTTGCTTTGAGAAATTTCTTTTGTCGTTTCCCTCCGCTTAACCCTCGCACCGCAATGTTTTGAATTATTTCCAACTCCGAGTGCGAGATACCGCTTGAGTTATTCATCCGTTTTTTTATGTTATTGTTCAATGAGAAATATGACTATTTTCGTTCCGTGGAGACGGTTATGTTTTCGCTCAGAACACTTATTCAATATGTAATGAACACCTGCCAAAAATTATACTGCTCCAAGCATAGTTTTATAATGTCGCTTGTACAACTTTTCACCACTGGATACTTGAAATTATTAATATACATATGAGAAATAACTAAAAATATATTTCGATTACATGTGAAGTCCAAAGACGCAGTTATTTAGTTTATGTACAGGATGTTATGTTTTTATGAACTTTTTACTTTTACTTACAAAAGAATATTTAAAATATTAAATTTTTAACCTACAATAATATTCTTCAATACTACAACCACAAGGGTAAGTACAAGCTAATAAATATATCGTGTTAGAAATGCATATATGCGTATGGGTTATAAATTATGCAAGGATGTTGAAATTATCAAATACTTTTGACTTATATTAGTATTTTATATCGCTACGTAAGCATTTAAGTTATAAAGAGACAATGATGGTCACGATAGCCACCTTCCTAAATTTGATATAACGCTATGCGATGAGATCGAAAGAAGGCCTAGATGCAACAATAATTTAGACACGCACTCGTTCACAAAACAACCAGAGCCGCAAACAAATAATTTGTTTATTGTACAAATATTGGCTTCTTGTTATTCGTACCCAGAATCTACGATTCTTCGTTCTGCAGTGACTACCTACGTCACTGAGGCGTGTAGTGATAATCCGTCAGCTCAAACTATACACTCATATTCATTTCGTATTGTCACAATTTTTTTCCATGTTATCTAGTTCGTGTGTGTATATAAGTGTGAATATTTAAAATACACTTGAGCACGCACCGAGACGTGTGTCGCTGTTGAAAAGCTTATTTTGTGAATGGAGAAAGCTCCGATACGGATAGAATTAAGATGCAACTTTTATGTTATACATTTGCCAGTGTTTCCCATATTGTTATGGAGTGATACATTCAATACTTTTAGAATAAATAATAAAACAATGCACTTTAAGTTTAAGTCTAGCAAATAAAATACGCTTATAATGTTATCTATAATTTTGTATACGGCTAAAATTTACTTTGTTTCAGTTTTTTTAAGGATTTCCAGTCTTGGTAGTTAGTTAATACCAAAAAGTAGTGATATATAACTACAAACAGACATATCTTTAAATAGTATATGTGGGCATTCGCTTAAAAATGTTGATACGGTTTTCATCATCATTTAGACCATTTAAAGAGGAAGATGCGTAGGAAACGTGGTATACGTGCACATTTAGTTTATATATTACAGATCTGCTCATGCGACGCTGACGCGGTTCACTAGTAATTAATAAAGGTTTTAATTAATAAAGAAAATACTAACTTCTTGGTTACAAAATGACACATTTTTAGTTTTTTTTTTTAATTGATAGTACGAGTAGCAGTAGACTATCAATTTTTTTTTTATTTATTGTTATAAACAAAAAATATTATATGCGCAATATTAATAATAAATACTGCATTGGGTCGGTTTTTTTAACCCCCATCGTATTTTATGAATATATTATTTATATCATAATACATAATGCACCTGATGTAGTGCATCAGACCTAATGAATGATATATAATGCAACTGCCAACAAACATTATTACACCACGTTATGAGATGACTAGAAAATTTCAGTTGTTTGTAAATTTCCAAACCCTGCACAAAACAGTAGACACTATGTTACTTTACTAGTTTGTTACTCTAGCGTTACAAGTATAAATTAAGCCTAAAAATTTTTTTTCATCTCTTCATAGCTAAATTACATTTTGAACAAAGAAACAACTTGTTAAGAAAGCTTACTTTGTTTGGCGCAAACGACCCAACGGCGACATCGTAAGCACTGTTTATTGAACTTACTGACTGGCTTTTCGAACCATTAATTTAAGAGGCCATCCGAAGCTCGTTTTTATTTGAGTCAAAAGCTCAAGACAAAATTACAGAAATATTTTTTTTAGTTCCTTCTTTTTTCATAGCGAAACAGAGACACAGTGATCGTAGCTTGGTCACCCACGGTGGAACAAGAGAAAAGTAAATATTTTTAACACGAATAACAAAGGGAATAAAATTCTACCTAATAGTAAATGACTATAGTCCACGAACACTTTAAAGAAAATGACAGATTCCACCAATGAAGATTAAATAGAATGACTCACAGTTTATGCTGACTCTCCATACCCTATAAGCCAGAACACAACAATAGCCGCATTGCTGATTAGCAACAAAAATAGGTAAAAAATTCCTACCCAGACGGCTCCTTGGCAGAAAAAGAACTACAACAACCTATCACCTACAAAATCTGAGAGTTTCTTTTGTATCCCATATCTAGCCAACCAATTTATGTATTATCGCCAGCATATTGCAGCGACAATTAGCAAAATAGCGTGGACTTTCTCTTTCACGTTTTGATTCACATTATAATATAATAAGTAATTTCATCTATGTAGATGATAATTAAAACATACAATATTGTAAACCATTCTAAGTACTATGCGAAATTATACTCACAGGCAAATGCACTAGTTTGAAAGTGCAATTCAAATCAACACGAATAAGGCTAAAAAAACAGATCAGAATATATTAATTCGTGAACATCGAAACTTGAAGTACATTTTGTAGAATGAAATTTATATCATACGAATGCCGTAGATGTGCACAAAAAGAATATTTTATTGTCATTAACATAAAATGAGCGAATAAAACGCTAAGGCATCTGATTGTCGGTTAAAAAGTTGAATTTCGTTACTTTAAAACACAATATGTCGACCTTAGAAACAAAAGATAATAATATAAATAAATATTCGTGCCGTATGATGGCGGATTAAGATAATCTACCACCGGTTTCTTCCCGTGAGTGTCGTAGAGATCGACTTAGAGAAAAGCCTTGAAAATTACGGAGCAGATGGCGCATTAACCATTTAAAATGCCAGCCTGTCTAAGGTGTATCGAATAAACATGTTTTTACAGTCAGTATTTTAATAACACCAAACTAGACTACAGCAAACGTCGTAAGTGTAATCTTTCACTTAAAAAGTGTTCTGCAGCTTAGTATTAGCTTTGTAGTAATATAAGCAGAAGAAATAATTATTTTTTACGGCTTGGTGGCGTAGTGGCTAAGCGTTTTGCTGCGGCGCTGTGGTCGCGGGTTCGATTCCCGCACGGGATTAGTAGTATGGACTACAAATAATTGCTCCGGGAAATACCCAGAGTATTTGTCCATGTGCAATTTATGTATATTAACTGCCTCTGCGACACAGGAGAAATTCCTACAGTGGAAGGTTAATATTTATATCAAAAATTAATCGCATGTGCTTAAATTCGGATATTTGACAAAATTATTATGTGAATGTGACGCCACTAAAGTGGTTATGGGATCTACTTTCGAATTGAGAGACCCGAGATCATTCCGCTTTGTCAAGGTACGTACCATTTTTCGAAAAACTATATTAGTCTTGACACTAAAATGACGACAGGCTCACCACCTGTCAAGTTGATCCAAAATAAAGTTTGGTGAAAATTGGAAATCAACGACGAAAATAAACCTGACCACCCCATTATGGAGAATACGCTGTGAGAGTACACCTCATAACGCGAAAGCGTTTGTCCAACTTAAATCACTTCTACAAATTTAAATTTCACTTATTCATAATAAAAAAATATTATTATTATCTCCATTACCCTCAGTGGAAAGAAACCGACAGAGATTTTATAAATATGCTAGTTATTCGAGCGACTTAGTTCGCGAATTTGGTTTTTAAATAAAAAAATATTTAATAAAATAACAACAATAGAATAGAGTGCTTTTAAACAAATACAAGAACTGCATACTTTATGTACTTTCATAAATAATTAATCTCTTCTCGGTCCACAGCAGTTTCGAATAAAAGACCAGTCGCCTAAAAAAATTAACACGTCCTTTCGTTCTTATCCGGTCAGTCGTTTATTTGACAAACGTGTAAACTAATAAACACATTTGTAACATTAAGGAGAATCAAATAGAGCCGGAACATTTACTAAAATATGTTCATAATTTCGGAGCATGCGAAACTATGAAACAGTCAAAGTTTGTCCGAGAGTTATTACCTACCGCCTGTGTAAATTTCATAGCAGTAGCTATAGGAGTCCTCAAGTTCAATCCGTTCGTACAGACAGATAAAAAAATAACTTCTATTTTATGTAATATTTCTATGATAAAAATAATTATACGAGTAGCTAAGGATATTTATATTATATCAAGGTTCTGTTTTAGATCATTATGATTTATAGAAAATCTATTGGGTAAAAAACATAAAAAAGAAACTCTTATCCGATATGAAACATTCACAAAATATTTTCTCATAAAATTTGTTTACGAAACAAAAGGCCCTCCGAAAGAACCGTGAAAAACACAAAAACTTTAGTTTCTTGTGTTTTCGGGTAGAGACAACAAAGATTTTGCGGACAAAAGGAAAACATTACGAGCCAAATGACAATTTATTTCCTGGCAGTTTCGTACACAGATCGACTGGCCTTTTGTGAATTTTATGTCCTTAATTAAGCACAAAGGTTTCAAATATATTTTTTTAAATTACTATATTTTCAAGAAAACTTAGACAATTAAATAATATAAGCTCTTACGACCGTATACCGTATACTCAATATCGGGGTGGTCAGAGGACATTTTGGAGCTTTCAACCCACTTTTCATCAGTGTATGTAGGATAACATGACAGGTCAGGACAGCCTGTCGCTGTCTTAGTGTCCAAGCCAACGATACATATGCACTTCCACGTCGAACTTGACGTTTCTGATTCGGAATCACATACCCTAACCACTCGGCTATTGTGCCTAAAGATCTGAATTAAATAAAAAAAAAGCATTAACTCCGTCCAATTAAAACGACATAACCTACGACACATCCTGGCTGCTATATATCAAGGTTACCAAAGTACTGCAGTGTCATTGGATTTGCGTAGTGTACCAATATGCAAGTCGATCTAAAACAAGGAAATAAAATAAAATATCGATCATATTAGTCAGTTTCCATCATCAAGTAGGACAAACGATGCTCATTAAGATATGCGAATTAATCGCATAGACAGATTTCCTCAAACATATCTGAAAATCCAGATTAAACCTGCCTTCGAATTAAAAACCCCATCGGAAGTCCGTTTGGGAACAACTATTGAAAAGGTAAACACACAGACAAATAGATAAAGGCTTTAAACTACTAACACCTCTATTACGGCGTCGAAATTTTAATATATGCAAAATTATATTAATATAGATTTTAAAATGAACATACAAAAATATTATTGGGGTAAATATCCTTTGATTTTTGATTTTTTGATTGGATTACTATTGAGCCTTGATAGAACTTTCACTACCACCGTTTTTTCTATTATTGCAAAAAATCTCCCGTTAAATTTAGTTAAGTTATTATTTTAACTTAGGTTGGTGGACAACCAGCGGCGTGGCTAACTCTTGCCGCTCCGATTCCCCGCAATCCATTAGCTATTTATAGTCTGCAATCTTGCATACTTAACAATGTATTTAAAAATACTAACAAGCTTTTAAACATTTGTATAAAAAAAAAAATATCCCGGCTATAAAGATTATGAATAACGATAGAAGGTCATCTAAGCCACAATTAGGGCTGCGTTAAGTCTTACAGAACAAAGGGATTTAGGCTGGGTTTTGGAACCAGGACTCTTTATTCTATAGACAGACATACTGATCACAGTGGTACTCATATTAGTCAACTGTTAAACATAACTCTTTAGTTATAGGTATAACTAACGACCTATGCGCGCAACTATGTAAGTATGCCTCAATTTTAGAATTTATGTCACTCCACAAGTATTTAAGACATTATTACTATACAACAAAGGCCAAATTGATCCCTTAGCTACTATCCATTATCTGCGAAACTTTCATGTAAATAGCTTGCGGGTATAATGGATAATAAAGGGTCGGCAACTACAGAGTGATGGTCAGCACTAAAGAATTTTGCATTACATACACTGTTTAACTTACCGTCTTAAAACACCATAGCATATTACAATGTGAAATAGATTAATAGATAGATTATCTTACCCCGTCATTACATGGCAAGGCACACAGCAATTGTAAATTTTATTGTTCACCAGGCAACTATGGTAACAATTCTGGATATAAATAATGTTACAATTTAAAAACATTTTTTTCTTTTTTCTGAATTCATATTTGGAACGCGATTATTACTTACGATACATCGATCGATTTACCGCCATTTTACACATTATTTTTCATCGTGAATGTTACTTAAGTTATAGAGTGGGCGTTGAAGAAAAGAGAATTGCAGTGATTATTTTACACAAAGTGGATAAGGAGCTTTAGAGTAATTTTTAAAACGCTTCAAATTATAATATTTCTGCTGGGGCCTTGATGTGAATTATTAAAAAATACCTAAATCTAGGCTGCAGCTTAACTCTTAAGCAGTACGATAAAAACGCTTGCAGCCCCGATATGCTAATGGACACAGAAGAATTAACGATTGAAGACCAACTACAACAAACCAAATCACAGCTCTTAAGAGGCATCGCATATAATTTTTGGTGGGGTGTCCTTCCAAGAAGTCACACAATTTTATTTTTGTGTAAAAGAATACTTCGGCCAAAATTTATCAAGAGACTGTCTTGGATCGTGTAGTAGCAAATTTCATAATATGGTCTGAGCAGACTGTAGTATCGTAATCGTTAACTCAAAAATTGAGTCTCAAGAAATCTTTAGAGCTAGCAGTGGTGAAATTCCCAATGGACTTAATGCGTAAATCCATAAATTCGTGACCAGAGCTTGCGCATTTGTCTCCTTTCCCATAAAAAGAAAAAAGACCAATGGCATAAAGCCTATCCTCCTCACCCAACGTGCCCAAATCTTTAATTAATCACGCCAGGTTTTGTAAGTGAATTCTCGTAAAATTTCACGTTCATCACTATCTACTTAAAAATGCTAGCGATGTAAAATAAAATTAATTAACGAAAAAAAAATGTTTCTAAAGCCAAATCTGTGCTTAAAGAACTTTTAGAAAACTCTATGCAGATACAGGAATGCGTTGCATTGCAAGAGAAAACTTTCGTGTATCAATTATGTAAACTAGTCACTTGATGTAAAAGCACGTCTTTCCTTTACATGAGACATTCTAATTTGTGAACACAGCATAACGTCGAATATAAGATTATGCTTAAAGCTCTTTCATTTAAAGTTGCAAAGCATTTTTCAATATGCCGTTGCATTGAATTAAAATTCATTGTTTCATTGAAACATAAAATAATATGAGAAAAATCTCGCTAATATTATTTTACGCTCTCATTGAAAGTGTACCTCGCATAAAAGGTAAAAAAGGGTAACCCTTTTCACCTTCTGTGCATGGTATAGGTCAAGGTCTCGACCGTGTTTTAAGGTAATCTACGAGGGTAATACTAGTTAATCAGTGAACTTATGATAGGTTTCATCTGTAATATTAATGATTGTCAGCGATTCGTCTTTATGTATAACGGTGAAACTTTATGCATTATTAAATATACAAGCTGGATGCGACGCTATTGACATTTCATGAAAACTTGGTATTAGCGCTCGTAAACGTAAGTAAGTAGATTGTGAAAACTTTTCCGAAAGAAAAAAACACCTTTTTTCATCCTACAGAAATAGCTTAATATTTTCGTTATTCGATTTGAATAATAGTTTACTAACCTCGCAAGAGGTCTATGAACGCGGATCGCCGAGTTAAAAAGAGTGCATCGAACGCCGGTGCGTACGGTCCATAAGATCTTTGGCTTATCTCGACGATATATATTGGGGCTAAAAGTTAACTATTAGCCCCAATATATATTGAGTCAAACTTCTAAAAGCTGTGGAGTGTGACTGTGGAGCATGAGATTAAATTTAGTATCGTACCGTCGCATCTAACGTGATATGCGTATGTCTATTCAACAAATAAATTAATAATATATAATATAGAAGAAAGCCGTGGTAGTCTAGAGGGCTCTCACTTTAGTTTCATAGAGCGTAGGTGACCAGGGTTCGATTCCCGGTGCCGGTACCACTAAAATTGTTAATAGCAATTTTAAGTGCTGTATTTACCACATGCTCAGCGGTGAAGGAAAACATCGCGCAACCCGCATGTTTGAGAAATATTAAAAAATATTATTCCCTGATACTCGTATTTGAGAAGGAGACCTTTTCCCAGCAGTGGGCACTTATAGGCTGCTACTTTACTACTTTACTTTTACAGAATAAATATAACGCATGTTTTTATTTGTATATTTCTTTGCCTATCAAAGGCGCCAGAAAAAGATTTTCTATCGTGGACGGCTTAGCTAATCTGCGAGTGAGAAACTTCCTCTTTTGCCGAAGGTGTGCCGAACGTAAATATAAGTTCAGTAGGTCACTTGGGGAAACGCTTCCCTTTCTGGTATTTTATGGAAGATAATAATATGTTTATGAGCTACTTTAAATACATTATTATTTCTTTTATTATATATTATTATAGCCGTTTACATTAATTTAATGTAATGTGAATTTAAGTGTTTATATAATTAAAAGGTATAATGATAACCTTTAAAACATGTTAATGAACTATTAACATTTAGATGCCATTTTATCACCTGCATAGCGATGAAGAAGTTCGAAAGTACATAAGGAAATGTGTAATGAAATGGAATTCTCCGAGTCGTTTAGTTTGCGAAGAGGCTATTACGTTGTTGATGTAAAATTATTATTTTAAATGTTAAGTGCTAAAGGTCTCATATACTCTGCGGTGAAGTGCATGATCGTGAGGACCTGCACCTCTGAAAATATTTAAAAAAATTCGATGGCGTCTGAAGTCCACCAACTCAAACTAGAGCAGCTATCCTCGGCTGCAATGCCCTCTCTAACAAGTGAAGTGAAGCGGTTTGAGGAGTGCAGTACATGTACCCTCGCACTCGGGATGCTGTTTCCATAGAAAGTCTGTGGCATTTGGAGAAGGAGTTGGTTTGTCCTTCTTTACACCCAGCTTTAGCAAATGCTATACATTATTTTTTATAACATAATACACATCGATTTGTTGACCCCATATATTCTTTCAACGTATGAGTGATAACTAACCGTAAGTTATGGTAACGTGTGAATTTAATAACGATCAGAGATCGAGCCCCTGACAAATGTTAGCTCATTTCGTATTCCGGGCGGGCAGGTTTGTAAAATCCAGTATTACCTCACACTTGCCCATCGCTTAAAATTCTAGTCGCACGTTGCTATTGTATACAAAATGATAGCTACGAGTACTTTACAATAGCATAAATATTATATAACCCATAAATAATTTAGTCTACCTATTTTAGTCCACTTCTGAACATACGTTTGTGTCCAGGGTTCGATTCCCAGTGCCAGTACCTAATTAATTACAGTAATTGTTAAATGCAATTTAAAGTATTGAATGTACCCCGTACCCGGCGTTGAAGGAAACCCGCATAAACAAACGAAAACAAAAAAAATATTTCGAGAACACTCGAAGTCCCGCAATGGAGCAGCATGGTGGACCCTTCCCGGCTCCAAAATCCTCTCAAATTAATAATGACGCAAAAGCATCATCATAAAAGATCTTAAAAGATTTAATTTGCCCAGAATTGGGACATTTACCGGCTGCTACTTTACTTTTACTTTACTTTTTAGTACTTACCTTGAAAGCTTTACTTAGTGTTTATTTTAAATATATGTCTATGACGGATTTTAGTACACATTGAATATTTTAAATGCTAGGAAATTTTAAAAATTTCCTATTTATTACCTATTAAAACTATGATTATTAATTCAGTAATAGCTTTGGCAGGTAGATCGGTCGCTTCACACCTTAAACGCTGATGTTCATTACCGGTCTGAGCAATTTAATTAAATTCGCGTCTAACAGCTAGTAGCAGTATAGATTCAAATTAAAACAATTTTAATAATTTTTGAATCTTTACTATATTATACAATACTAGCTGTTACTCGCTTATATGCTTTCTTATTCGAAAATCGAATCGAATAAATTTGTAGTATATATTCGCTATAAATTATAATTGAATTATAATTGCTTATTCTACACTCATAAAGCTTGTTTTTAATGCAATTTTCCCATAAAATTTAATTGTTTAAATGACCGATCTGAATGCCGATTTTAAGGTATGTAACTTGAGAAACATATGACTTTAATTTAGCTCCAATGTTACATCTTTATCGGAGGTTCTTCGAAAAAATTCAAGTTTAATTAATTCAAGCCTACAAATTTTTAGTTTATTGGGTTTATAGTTCCAGGTCGTATTTAGCTTTTACGTGCATATAGATATAGCCAAATAGACGTAAACTGATATGTTTAATTTTTTCATCAAAAAAATATAATCTAACTTTTTATTCTTGCAATTTAATCCAATTTAAGTTCAAAAATATAAAAGTCCATAATTTCTGCACGCCGGGTTCATAAAATTTTAAAACAAAATCTAAAATATGGAGTATGATTTTTTGCTTATCGTTAAATGTCAGCTGTAGCAAAAGCTGTGAACAAAATTTTACGTACAGTTTATTATTTTAACGGTACCTATACACTCAATTTTGTTTGTTTTCGTAAAGTTTTTTTTTAAAGTGTATATTTTTAAATCAAGAAGTAGAATGCCACTTATGTTTAGTGTATTACATATTAAATTCTTTTAACAAAATGCAACCCTTTGCGTACAAGCTAGAGGAACCTCTAATTTTTGCAATGGATACATTTTGCGTTACATTTGCGAACGGATTTTAAACACTGTCTAATTTATTGATACTAAATTTTAATTACGCAAATAATTACATATGAAATAATCCTAGGATATACGTTAATTAATACTGAAGATTTTTGGATGATAATGTCATGAATTTGATTAAAATAGATAATCGCAAAAAGATTTAACTATTAATTATTTCCATTTAATTATTGGTTAAACAAAATGTAAATAAATTTTACATAAACTTATTTAGGCTTTTTCTTTGATCGCATCTTACCGATACCCCCGAAAAGAAAGTGGGTGGCAGATTCTTAAGCCGACACCACACAACCAGTTTTTGGAAAATTTATTGTTTTTGTGATATTATTTTTACTCTTCACTTAATATCATTACTAAGAAATTAAACATTAGTTAAGTAGCTCAAGCCTGAAATCATTCTCATACTTTTACAATATTTTTTCTATCATTTTTCCATTTTATCCATGGTAAATATGTTTTATTACTAATCAGGATTACATTCACAGGACAATGATATGAATCATTGTAACTGACAATTTCCGGTAAAAGGTCCCCACTGCTCTAGCACTGTACGGTGGACTTCACATGTCCTCGAATATAATGTGTTCGTTATTTATAACGTTTTTAGGATTATATTTACCAATGGTTTACTTACTTACTTAGATTTTCCAAAACTTTTAGTTTTGTACTGATAATTTCATAGAAAATGCTGCACGGACTCTACAGGTCTTTCTATAAGGTACATACAAAATTTACAAAATTTTAAAGAAATTATTAAAAGGTATTAATGCTATTGACACTAATTGTAAAAAAGATGTAAAAGTTGCAGAATTATTCCTGAGTTATGTGTCTATTAATTTTTTTTATTATTCATTCAGTCGTCCTTCAGGTTTTTTTTTATGGGTATGGCGGCAAACGAGCAAGCGGTTCACCTGATGGTAACTGATTACCGTCGTCCACGTACATCTGCAACACCAGAGGTGCTGTAGATGCATTGCTGGCCTTTAAGGAT